>NC_069404.1:99678934-99691434 GCF_026875155.1 Cherax quadricarinatus | reverse complement strand
GTTCGGATCACAAGGCGGCTGAAAAATATGTGCATGAATTCAAGGAGTACATAGAGGCTGAAGGACTGAAACCTGAACAAGTGTTCAATTGTGACGAAACAGGCCACTTTTTGGAAGAAAATGCCAAAGAGGACCTTCATTACACAGGAGGAAAAGGCAATGCCAGGACACAAGCCTATGAAAGACAGGCTGACGCTAATGTTCTGTGTTAATGCTAGTGGGGATTTCAAAGTGAAGCCATTACTAGTGTACCATTCCGAAAATCCCAGTGTGTTCAGGAAAAACAATGTTATGAACAGTAAATTGTGTGTGTTTTGGAAATCTAATAGTAAGGCATGGGTCACGAGGGAAATTTTCGTCGAGTGGTTTAATGAAGTGTTTGGCCCTAGTGTGAAGGAGTATCTCCTGGAAAAGAAATTGGATCTCAAGTGCCTGCTAGTAATGGACAATGCACCTGCTCATCCTCCAAACTTGCATGACCTAATTTTCGAGGAGTTTGGGTTCATCACAGTAAAGTTCTTGCCCCCGAATACCACTCCTCTCCTCCAACCCATGGACCAGCAGGTCATTGCAAACTTTAAAAAGCTCTACACAAAAGCAATGTTTCACAGGTGCTTGACTGTGACCACAGACACTCACTTGACCCTAAGGGAATTTTGGAGAGAACACTTCAGCATCCTCCATTGCATAACCCTTATAGGTATGGCTTGGGAGGGAGTGACTACCAGGACTTTGAACTCTGCCTGGAGAAAATTGTGGTCAGATTGTGTCGACAAGAGGGATTTTGAAGGGTTTGGGACTGACCCTGATGAGCCTATGTCTGTTGTAAAATCAATTGTGGCACTGGGGAGTTCCATGGGGTTCGATGTGAGTTTGGAGGATGTGGAAGAATTGGTGGAAGACCACAACGAAGAGCTAACCACTGAGGAGCTGCAAGAGCTTCAGCAGGAAGAGCAACAGATCGCAGCTTAGAATCTTACTGCAGAGGAGGAAGAGAGATGGAAGAAGGTGCCTTCTTCAGAAATTAGAGAGATTTTTACTATGTGGGGTAAGATGGAAAGCTTTATGGAGAAACATCACCCTAACACGGTTGTTGCAAGCCATGTTGGCAACATGTACAGTGACAAAGTCTTGGGCCATTATTACAAAAAAAGTGAATTTTAAAGATGGTAGGTTTACTAATTTTGTAATAAAGATTTTGGGATACATAAATACACACATTAAAATCAATTAATCTTTAATATAATATAAAAACAATCTTTGGTCTAGAGGTATTTAAACTAATAAACATCTGATAATATATACAGGTTACAATAATAAATTATAATTAGCATTTTACTAAAATAATAATATATATATCTATGCTAAAATAATAAATTATAAATAACATTTGTATAATAATAAATTATAGTCAACTCCGTGTCTCACGACACCCTAATGAGGCTCCGTGTCTCTCACGACATTTATCCATGGTGTGTTGTGACGCTCCCTCTCAACTGTGTCACTTCACACCCTTTCTTCCGTGTAATGACGCTCCTGCTCAACCGTGTCCACTAGACACCCTTTTCTCTGTGCCACACGACACTCCTACTCTCCGTGTCACACGACACCCTTTTCTCTGCATCATACACAATATCTCTACTGTGTCACTCTTGACACCCTTGTCTCTGCGTCACACACTATCACCCACAGCGTCTTTCTCGAGGCAAGTCACATGATACTATTCAATGTACACTACAACCAGGCCATCTCAGTGTCACACGACACCCTTTTCTTCTCAGTGTTCCACTACGGTCCTGTAGCATATCTCAGTGTTCCACTCCATCATACTTCCCTAAGTGTCACACTACAGTCCTAGCCCAGTTCAGTGTAACACTCCAACCTTTTCTTCATGTAAAGTCCCACTAAAACAGCATCAGATGACTCCGGCCCACAGTTGACCAGCATAGGCGGTGAGTCCGCAGACATCACCGGAAGTCCTGTAAATACTCTCTAAGGCCGGTAGAAGTACACCGTAAGATGGTCTGGCAAGTACTATCTACCGCCTTTATGACCAGTTGACACATTTACAAAACACCATGCTGCGAGCTCACCGAGTGCGGCCGTCAAGTAACTGAGGCCAACAGACTCAGTAAGCTGCGGTGAGCGCTTCCTTTAACGCCAGTAGAAGCCAGTAGAATACTCTCTACTGCCAGTAGATGTGTACCATTAGGTGTTCTGGTAACTACTGCTTCGATGCGTACCGTGAGGTGTTCAGGTACTTACTGCTTCTAAAGCTAGTAGATGTGTACCATGAGGTGTTCAGGTACATAATGCTCTAAGGCCGGCTCAGCAGTCCCCACAATGGGTTTGATGACGTACCCAGTGGTACTGCCGGCCGTCAGGTTAACTATTTAACCGCTAGTTTGGCAGGGGGCCGTAACAGCCATTTTAGGGAAGTGTTAAAGAGACGCCAGAAACAGAGCTCTCTGGACAATTATTTTGCGAGACAGGACTCCAGTGACTCTCAAGGTGGTCCTAGTGGCATTAAGAAAAAGAGAAGAGAAGCAACCCCAGAAAACCAATAGGTACCTGAGGTGTTGCTGGAAGGGGATTCCCCTTCCAAACTATAAACAATCCACTCTCTCTCCTCCTCCAGTCTCCTATACACTAAGAAGAATCTCCAATAAAGGTAAGTGTTATGCTGTTAATGTTTCATTCATCATTTCCCATTGTATTGTTTATGTACTACATGTATATTTCATATAAAATTATTTTTTGTTTTAATACTTCTGGGTGTCAGGAACGGATTAATTGTATTTACATTATTTCTTATGGGGAAAATTGATTTGCAAATCGTAAATTTTGTTTATGGTAGCTCCTCCAGGAACGGATTAATTACGAAAAACGAGGGACCACTGTATTTCTCACCCTTTTTACCACAGGGTTGGCACTAGAAGCTTTCTTGGGGCCCATGGTCACTTATTTTGCAGGTGAAATCACTAAAAACGCTGTGATAATATGAAATGTTCCAATTGTATGCTTGGATGTGACCGCAGAGGCTGGCTTGTAAGCACTGCCACCCACGGAACAAGTGAGGCTGGCTCAGGCCGCACGTGGATGCGTCTCGGACGAATCGCGTTGAGCGAGTTTTTTAGCGCTAGGCGAGGCAAAATTTTTGCGTTAAAATATATCGCTAGGCGGATTTAACGTTATGCGATGCCATCGTTAGGCGAGGGTCCACTATATATATATGCATGTGCATGCCTGTGTAGTGTGACCTAAGTGTAAGTAGAAGTAGCAAGATGATAATAACAATATAATATAATGAGTGTAAAACGGAAGCTTGTAATTGTTTTACATGATGGTAGGATTGCTGGTGTCCATTTTTCTGTCTCATAAACATGCAAGATTTCAGGTATGTCTTGCTACTTCTACTTACACTTAGGTCACACTACACATACATGTACAAGCATATATACACACACCCCTCTGGGTTTTCTAATATTTTCTTACTAGTTCTTGTTCTTGTTGTTTATTTTCTCTTACCTCAATGGGAAAGTGGAACAGAATTCTTCCTCCGTAAGCCATGCGTGTTGTAGGAGGCAACTAAAATGCCGGGAGCAAGGGGCTAGTAACCTCTTCTCCTGTATATATTACTAAATGTAAAAGGAGAAACTTTCGTTTTTCCTTTTGGGCCACCCCGCCTCGGTGGGATACAGCCGGTGTGTTGAAAGAAGAAGATTATTAATTTAGGAAACTGAAGCTCTATTGATATTATTATAATAATATGAGGATAACAAAAAGATTAGGTGATGAAAGATTGGATATCAGATTGGAGGGAGAGAGTATGGAGGAGGTGAATGTATTCAGATATTTGGGAGTGGACATGTCAGCGGATGGGTCTATGAAAGATGAGGTGAATCATAGAATTGATGAGGGGAAAAGTGTGAGTGGTGCACTTAGGAGTTTGTGGAGACAAAGAACTTTGTCCTTGGAGGCAAAGAGGGGAATGTTTGAGAGCATAGTTTTACCAACGCTCTTATATGGGTGTGAAGCATGGGTGATGAATGGTGTAGCGAGGAGAAGGCAGTGGAGATGTCATGTCTGAGGGCAATGTGTGGTGTGAATATAATGCAGAGAATTCGTAGTTTGGAAGTTAGGAGGAGGTGCGGGATTACCAAAACTGTTGTCCAGAGGGCTGAGGAAGGGTTGTTGAGGTGGTTCGGACATGTAGAGAGAATGGAGCAAAACAGAATGACTTCAAGAGTGTATCAGTCTCTGGTGGAAGGAAGGCGGGGTAGGGGTCGGCCTAGGAAAGGTTGGAGGGAGGGGGTAAAGGAGGTTTTGTGTGCGAGGGGCTTGGACTTCCAGCAGGCATGCGTGAGCGTGTTTGATATGAGTGAATGGAGACAAATGGTTTTTAATACTTGACGTGCTGTTGGAGTGTGAGCAAATTAACATTTATGAAGGGATTCAGGGAAACCGGCAGGCCGGACTTGAGTCCTGGAGATGGAAAGTACAGTGCCTGCACTCTGAAGGAGGGGTGTTAATGTTGCAGTTTAAAAACTGTAGTGTAAAGCACCCTTCTAGGCAAGACAGTGATGGAGTGAATGATGGTGAAAGTGTTTTCTTTTTCGGAGCACCCTGCCTTGGTGGGAATCGGCCAGTGTGTTAATAAAAAAATAAAAATATACAGTCAGAGGACATGTTTCTAGAAGTTCTCCAGCCTGTGGAAATCTTTGAAACAGGGTGTCATGCACAGTGTTTTACACTCTTCACACATAAAATGAGTGTGTCTGCATTGTTGTGGGCATTTTTTTTTTTACATGCACAGAAGTAACACCTCTTCTGAGCCTTTTTCTTGAAAGCAGTAGCAGGCAGTTTTATTAGGAAGTGATCACCATGCTTCAGACGAGATGGTAGTTGTTGATAATTTAGTGGGCGGTTTTCTACTGCAGGTGTTGTTCCTTGGTACTTGAATACTATTTGTCTGATACACAAATAACCCGCACATTGAAGAGAGGAGCTCCTCTCTTCTATGCGCGGGTTATTTGTGTATCGTTCCAGTCACGGTATTGTGCCTTTTTTTTATTTGTCTGATGACAGACAAACAAAATTTGCCATATGGTGGTTTGTTTCTGGTCCTCATCTTATACATATTATAAGCACGGAGCATGGAAATGTCCAGAATATGGAAAAAAGAGTTTAATGTACCACTTATAACTCTTGCAAACACAATCAGCAAACCCAATCTGCATGTCACATTTGTCCACTGAGCGCATATTGAAGGTGTAATCAATCACAGCTGCAGGTTTTAGAATGGGTTCATTGGTCTCTCTATTCTGCCTGTCAGTGTTTGTCATTTCGTTAGGGTGAACTGATAACAACAGTGTGACATCTCATTTGTCATGCCACCGAAATTCTATGATGTCATTGGCAGCAAACGCCTGCACCCCACCTCTACGACTGCAAGCATCAAACCTGGGCATAGTATCGGGCCCTTACTCAGACAGGATGGGACGTACACAGATGACAACAAGGAAATGAGTGAAATACTGAAATCCTAGTACGACTCTGTTTAGTGAGCCATTAATCAGTCTGAGGATCGACGACCCAAATTATTTCTTCAAGAATGAGCCTCAAAACTCCATAAATGTATGCCAGATTTCTGACATTGCCCTAACTCAGATAGACTTTGAAAAAGCCATTGACAACATGTGGAGGAGGAGCTTGGACATGGGTGAAATTCCACAGTCACTTAAAACAACGGATATAGCCCCCCATAAGGGTGACAGCAAAGCATTAGCTAAGAACTATAGACCAATAGCTCTAACATCCCACATCATAAAAATCTTTGAAAGAGTGCTCGAAGAAGCAGGACTGCAAACCACCTGGATTCCCAAAAACTGCACAATCCAGGGCAACATGGGTTCAGGGCAGGTTGCTCCTGCCTCTCACAACTACTGGATCACTATGATATGGCCTTGGATGCACTGGAAGAAAATCAGAATTCAGATGTAATATACACAGACTTTGCAAAAGCGTTTGACAAGTGCAATCATGGTGTAATAGTGCACAAAATACATACTAAAGGAATAACTGGCAAAGTGGGGAGATGGATCTTCAGCTTCCTAACCAATCGAACACAAAGACTAGTGGTCAACAGAGTTAAATCGGAGGCTGCCATAGTGAAGAGTTCTGTTCCACAAGGCACAGTACTCACCCCCATCCTGTTCCTCATCCTCATATCAGACATAGACAGAGAAGTAACCCACAGCACCGTATCATCCTTTGCAGACGATACTAGGATCTGCATGAGGCTATCATCTATTGAGGACACTGTTAACCTCCAAAAAGATATAAACAAAGTTTTCCAGTGGGCAACGCAAAACAATATGATGCTCAATGAGGACAAATTCCAACTACAGTGGTCCCTCGATAACCGTCGTTCTCGGGAATCGTAGATTTCAGAAATCAAAGGGATATTTTCGTATAAACATGGACTCGCTAATCGTAGGTTGACTCGCGAATAGTAGGTCGTCCGGGACGCATGCGCACGGTATGAGCCAGGGCGGCCTCCCTTCCCAACCAGTGTGGCATTGTTTACCAGTGAGTGAAGGTCCCCTCACGTGCTTCTACAAAATATTTCATAATATTCCACTCGTTTTAGTGCTTGCAAGTACTAAATAAGCTACCATGGCTCCAAAGAAAGTTCCTAGTGCCAAGCCTGTGGTAAAGAAGAGCTCACCACTGAGGAGCTGCAAGAGCTTCAGCAGGAACAGCAACAGATCGCAGCTCAGAATCTTGCTGCAGAGGAGGAAGAGAGATGGAAGAAGGTGCCTTCTTCAGAAATTAAAGAGATTTTTGCTATGTGGGGTAAGATGGAAAGATTTATGGAGAAACATCACCCTGACAAGGCTGTTGCAAGCCATGTTGGCAACATGTACAGTGACAAAGTCTTGGGCCATTTTAGGGAAGTGTTAAAGAGACGCCAGAAACAGAGCCCTCTCCACAGTTATTTTGCGAAACAGGACTCCAGTGACTCAAGCTGGTCCTAGTGGCATTAAGAAACAGAGAAGAGAAGCAACCCCAGAAAAACAATTGGTACCTGAGGTGTTGCTGGAAGGGGATTCCCCTTCCAAACTGTAAACAATCCAATTTCTCTTCTCCTCCAGTCTCCCATACACTAAGAAGAATCTCCAATAAAGGTAAGTGTTATGCTGTTAATGTTTCATTCATCATTTCCCATTGTATTGTTTATGTACTATATCTATATTTCATGTAAAAATTTTTTTTGTTTTAACCCTTTCAGGGTCCGTCCGTAGATCTACAGCTTTACGTTCAGGGTCCAAACTGTAGATCTACGCCAAAATTCTAGCGCCGTCCAATTTAGCATGAGAAGGCTGGTAGGCCTACATCTGAGAGAATGGGTCTGGGTGGTCAGTGCGCACACCATAGAAAAAATCTGGACACCCACATGGCATTGTGGGAACGCCGGAAAAAGTAGCTTTGTTCATAGTGCCTGGCGGCAAGATGCTCTCACTCTCCACTCATTCTCCGGGCGAATTCTGACTCTCCTCTTCACAACTTACAGTTCTAAGACTGATGGAAGTGGAGATGAAAATGAATTCTATGGTTTTGAACCATATGGTACCATTGTGCCATATGGTACAATGGTACCATATGGTACAATGGTGCCATGTCATACAATGGTATCATATGGTACAATGGTATATGGTACCATATGGTACAATGTACGTATAGTACATTGTACCATATAGTACATTGTACCATATGGTACAGGGTACAGGGACCCTAATGGAAATAAATCTGTCTGACTTTTTTGGGTTATCCTAGGTTCTCCAAACATATGCTGCTAAGTATGATATTCTATGTAGCTTTTATTTGTGTATAACTAAATAAACTTACTTATGATGCCACATGCACTTGAGTAAGTTTATTCAGGTGTACAGAAATACAATTACATAGGACAACGCAAAAAAGTCAGGGTGACTTATTCCTATAGTTATCCCTGATCTGCACCATAGGGTCCCCTGCACCATATGGTTACCCTGCACCATATGGTCCCCTGCACCATATGGTACCCTGTCCCATAGGGTTTCCCCTGTACCAATGGTACCCTGTCCCATATGGTACCCTGCACCATATGGTACCCTGCACCTTTATGGAAACCCTGTACAATATGGTACACCTGTACCATAGGGTACCCTGTACCATATGGTACCCTGCACCATATGGTCCCCTGTACCATATGGTACCCTGTACCATATGGTACCCTGTACCATATGGTACCCTGTACCATATGGTCCCCTGCACATATGGTCCCCTGTACCATAGGGTTTACCCTGCACCATAGGGTACCCTGTACCATATGGTACCCTGCACCATATGGTACCCTGTACCAATGGTACCCTGTACCATATGGTACCCTGACCATTATGGTACCCTGTACCATATGGTACCCTGTACCATGTGGTACAGGGTACCATATGGTACCCTGTACCATATGGTACCCTGCACATATGGTACCTGCCCCATATGTTATCCGTACTGCATGGTACCCTTTACCATATAGTACAATGTACCATTGGTACCCTGTAGCATTTTACGTGTACCATATGGTCAATAGGTTTTGGTGGCATGAGACCCCACCCAAGACCGAGTGAGTGGCGACGCAAGCTAGCTACTGACTCCGCAGTTTCCAAGACAAAGTGCTTTGTTTTCCACCTCAAGGAACGTAAAGTTCCTGTACACTTGTAAATATATAATAGAACATTACTAATATACAACATTTTTGCATAAATTTTTTTTGTAAACAACTATTGTAACCAAAATAATAATGAAAAATTTAGGTGTTGAATCAACAGTACCATGGTACAATGAACCATATGGTATCATTGTACTGTATGGTTACAATGTACCATATGGTACCGTTGCCATCATATGGTACCATTACACCATATGGTACCATAAGGTACCATTGCATTCATATGGTACCATTGTATCAAAATGGTACCATTGTACCAAATGGTGCCATTCTACCATGTGGTACCATTGTTTTCATATGGTACCATTGTATCATGTGCCACTGTCCATATTGTACCATTGATCATATGATTGCGTTTGTACCATATGGTACCATTGCACCCTATGGTACCCTTGCAAACCCCATGGCACCATTGTACCATAATGGTACTATAAATTTTACCATTGTACCAAATGGTGCCATTCTACCATGTGGTACCATTGTTCATGTGTCATTGTACCATTTGTACCATATGGCACCATTGTACCATATGGTACCGTTGTATTCAACCAAAAACAACCGCCCCTAATATTTATATTTTTTTACAATAAAATTGTAAACAAGTTTTGTAAAACAATATAATGATAAATTAGTGCAGTTATTGTGTTGTATACAATGAGTGTACACTTATACAATATACATATATGGTCTCACAGGCCACAAAAGTTATTAGAAAGGAAAAAATTAGAAAAGAAAGAAAAAAATATAAAAAAAAATAAAAAAAAAAATGGGATTTGCGGAAGTCACTGATGTTGCCGCCACCCCGGGCATTTGGTCAACTTCCCGCCGCTGTATCTCGTAAAATATGATCAAAAAAATACTTTTTTTTTTTTAAATTTCTTCAAAAAATATACTCTTTAATTTGAAGAAAAAAATAATTTTTTTTTTTTTTTTTTTTTTTTCAAATTTCTTGGACACTGGAGCACACTTTTTAGATTTTGGCCTTGGACCCCGAAGGGATAATTACTTTGGGTGTCAGGAACGGATTAATTTTTTTTACATTTTTTTTCTTAGGGAAATTGATTCGAAAATCATAGATTTCGGATAACAGTAGCAACTAGTGGGGATGAATTGTTAAAAGGGCCTGCCTGTATGGGCCAAAAAGGCTTCTGCAGTGTTCCTTTCCCTTTTTTAAGTTTTATGTTCTTAACTCCAGGAACTGATTAAAATACGGGAAAACAAGGGAAACCCTGTACTCCCGTTATGGATAAAATGGAGGGGATAATAACTAGAACAAGTATACTACTACAAACCTGGCCATACCACAGGGGAAAAATAATGTAAGGGACTTGGGAGTAGTAATGTCTGAGGATCTCAATTTCAATGATCACAACAGTGCCACGATCACAGGTGCAAAGAAAATGACAGGACGGATAATGAGAACGTTCAAAACGAGGGATGCCAAGCCAATGATGATCCTTTTCAAATCACTTGTACTCTCTAGGCTGGAATACTGCTGTACATTAACATCTCCGTTCAAAGCAGGTGAAATTGCAGATCTAGAGTGTGTACAGAGAACCTTTACTGCACGTATAAGTTCTGTCAAGCACCTTAACTACTGGGAATGCTATGAAGCACTTGACTTGTACTCTTTGGAAAGCAGGACAGAGATATCATAATCTACACTTAGAAAATCCTCGAAGGAATGGTCCCGAATCTGCACACAGAAATCACTCCCTACCAAAGTAAAAGACTGGACAGCCGATGCAAAATACCCCCAATTAAAAAGTAGGGGCGCCACTGGTACACTAAGAGAAAACACCATAAGTGTCCAGGGCCCAAGACTGTTCAACAGCCACCCACCAAGTATAAAGGGAATTATCAATAAACCCCAGGCTGCCTTCAAGAGAGAGCTGGATAGATACCTAAAGTCAGTGCCGGATCAGCCGGGCTGTGGGTCGTACGTTGGACTGCGTGCGGCCAGCAATAACAGCCTGGTTGATCAGGCCCTGATCCACTGGGAGGCCTGGTCGTGGACTGGGGCGTGGGGGCGTTGATCCCCGGAATAACCTCCAGGTATGCTTACGATTTGCACGCACTGTGCCACACACACCTGTCATGTTCACTCGCAAAAAAATCACTGAGGGGCTTGTGTATCAGTTATCAGTATATAATATATGCCCCTTACCAAGGTATGGTTCTATCATTGTTCTAACAACATCACCAAAGATGCCCAATAACTTCCTGGTATTTTGCAATGTAAAACTTCCAATGTACACAATAATATCCAATACAAGACCACTGTAGCAGTCACAAAGCACAAATAACTTTATACCAAAGCCTTTCCTCTTGCTTGGTATATACTGCATGAATGAGAGTCTTCCTTTGAACATAATCAAAGACTCATAAGAACATAAGAAAGAAGGAACACTGCAACAGGCTTACTGACCCATGCGGAGCAGGTACATGTCCCCCCCCCCCAAGGATTAGCCCAATGACCCACCCAGTCTGGTCACCTCCACTCAAGGAAGGAGCACGACACCAGACCCAGCAGCACAAGCTAGTCAGGTCCAACTCACACCCACCCACACCCATTCATGTATTTATCTAACCTATTTTTAAAACTACACAACGTTTTAGCCTCAATAACTGTACTCGGGAGTTTGTTCTACTCATCCACTACTATTACCAAAACAGTGCTTTCCTATATCCTTCCTGAATCCGAATTTTACCAACTTGAAGCCATTGCTGCGAGTCCTGTCTTGGCTGGAAATTTTCAGCACGCTATTCACATCCCCTTTATTTATTCCTGTTTTCCGTTTATACACCTCTATAATATCCCCACTAATTCTACGCCTTTCGAGAGAGTGCAGATTCAGGGCCCTCAGTCTATCCTCATAGGGAAGATTTGATACATGGGATCATCTTTGTCATCCTCCTCTGTATGTTTTCCAGAGCATTTATATCCATTCTGTAATATGGTGACCAGAACTGAGCAGTAGTATTAAGATCTACATTATTTAGTTTATATGTCGCATGGTTACTTTCCTGTCCAACATTGATAACTTTGCATTTATCTATATTAAACTGCATCTGCCACTTCTCCAACCATTGCATCAGTCTATTCAAATCATCCTGAGTGCTCTAGTGTCCTCATTAGAATAAACTGGACGGCCTATTTTGGTGTCATCAGCAAATTTGCTTATGTCGCTATTTATTCCCTCATCTATGTCGTTTATGTAAATTGTGAACAACAACGGGCCCAACACTGACCCCTGAGGAACATCGCTTGTGACGTGCCCCCATTCTGATTTCTCCCCATTTATGCAAACTCTCTGCTGCCCATTTGTCAGCCATGCCTCTACCCAGGAAAAAATTTCTCCTCCTACTCTGTGTGTCTTAAGTTTCCTCAATAGCCTCTGATGTGGAACTCTATCAAAAATGTGTATTTTACTTTTGTTGTTGTTTTTCAATGCCCAGTTGTATTGCTAACTCAACACATGCTAGCATAAACTTGCCATCTAGCACCTATATGCATCTGTAAGTGGGAAAAAAGGATGTTCCACTTTACTACGATTTCCGCTGTATGGTGGTAGCCCGGAACTCAACCTGCTGTACAAGTGGGACTCCACTGTACATATCTAAGTGAAGATTGGGGTCCAAAGTAGAGTGGCCCTTGTGAAAGCCATATTGGCGAGGGGAAAGACTATTAAGAGTCTCCAAGAACCATATCAGAGGTCTATTCCCAAAA
>NC_069404.1:99661413-99678434 GCF_026875155.1 Cherax quadricarinatus | reverse complement strand
TCAAAAAGAATTTTTATTTAAACCAAAAAATAGAAGATTTACCGTTATGCAATATTGTAATAATTGTGTAAATATCATCACCACATTTGTGAATATATATTAGACCCACCAGCTGGCGTGTATTAGATGTGTGAGGTCGTTTGTTTACTCTTGAGCATCGGCAAAAATTTAAACATTTCTGCTATTTTGAGAGCAGTTTCAAGCCATGTCCAGTGCTAAAACCAATCAAATCATCTCTGTTTCTGTAATATGCCTTCCATTCTATCAAATGAGCTCAAGAAATCGCAAATACAATTATAAAAAGCATAGGAAAAACACTGCAAAGTCGCTGTTTTAATTGAAAAATCAAGGTCTCGGTTTTTTTCTCGCATTATACACTGTGTGCTGCAGGATTTGTTTTATGTGGTGCACACATACCACATAGATGTATTCTCTCATATCTAGGCCCAAATTTACCATCTCACAGTTTATCAGAGTGAGCTGAGCTCATGGCGTAGATCTACGGTTTTGGACCCTGAACGTTAAAGCTGTAGATCTACAGCACGGAACCTGAAAGGGTTAATTTAGGGCACTGGAGCACAGATCCACTGTATAGCAGTTTCTCTGGATTTTTTGGGTTATCCTAGGCAATTTATACTATGTATGATAACTTCACTTACGTGTACCTGTGTGAGAGAGAGAGATGGAGAGAGACAGACAGACACAGAGACAGACACACATACATACATACATACATACATACATACATACATACATACATACATATATACATGCATACATCCAGTCAGCCAACCACCCATCCATCCACCCGGCGAGCCAGCCAGCTGGATACGTATTACACATGTTCCAGAGTTGTTTCTCTTTACTTAGGGTATAGGTTATACTATTTTCTGGCAGGATGACACTACCAATGGTATTCTCCCATTCAACTGTGTCGACAATACATAAAGAAAACAGTAACATATAATACTGTATGCGATGTCAAATTTACAATACAGTTCACTACCATGTATTCATTATATACAGTACATAAATAATTAAAATGTGACAATAAAAGTAAATTATGGTAAAAAGAATGAAATAATGATTATACGTTACATTACAGTAATATGTAGGTAGTTTATATACGAAATGTTTGACATTACTATGCCCTACCCAGTATGTCAGCAATTTTCAAAGGTTCGACTTAATGTCCATTTTGACTTATGACCGGTTGGTCAGAACCAAGCTTTGGTCATAAGTCGGATGGTACCTGTATTTATAAAATATGAAATAACTTTAAAAGTACTTGAAATTTTGGAGTTTCCAGACACAATCAATCAATCAATCAAGTTTATTCTCTATAAGGATTACAATGCAGGGTTTACAGATTTTGGTTATTGTGTGGTTTACATGTAATAAAATACTAATTACAGAGGGGGGCCACTAGGACACCTTGCATGGCTAGGCATTTCGGGCAGACTTAGATTAATTCTTAACTCTAAATTATTACAAAATTATGGAGTAAGTTGGTATTATGGCTAAGTGACTAAGTACTAGTTTGTAATTTTAACAATGTGACTGCATATACATGTACATAGTTTCTATATTGGAGTATCACAGACTAACTTATGGCTAGTTAGGATTCATTATTTTAAGATTAAGATTCGTATTTCTTTTGTTTATAGTCAAATGGGTGAGTGAGTGAAATTTGTAATTGTAAAATCACCAGGTGGTTTTCATGTAGTTAGTTGACGGGGTGTAATCAGGGAAATAAGATGTTTTCTAACGGTAGTTTTGAAGGTGATAAATGTGTCTGAAATTCTAGAGTTTTCAGGTAGGGTGTTCCGATTTTAGGGCCTTTGACATACATTGAATTTTTGTGAAGGTTTAGTCAGACACGGGGAATGTCATAGAGATGTTTGTGTCTGGTGTTATGCCCGTGGGTCCTGTCAGAACACAAGAAAGCATTTAGGTCAGGTTAATATTGGAATTTAAGGTCCTGTAGATGTAGATTGCACAGTATTTAAATGTAGATGTTCTGAACAGGGAGAAAGTTTAGATTATGAAGAGTGGGGGGGGGGGTGCTGCCAGGGATGGGGTTTAGTTTTTTTTCTTACTGCGACTTTTTGTTGGGTTATTTTTGGCTTTAGGTGGTTGTGCAGTTGATCCCCAAGCACAAATAGCAAGGTGAGGTATGGATAAATGAGTGAATGATATAGTGTGAGAAGGGGATTTTGCGGCACATAGTATTTGTATCTTGGAGAGGATCCAAACCGTTTTGGATACTTTTTTTGTTATGTGTTGGTATGGGGGCTGACATTCAGGTTGTTTTTGAGGTATAGGCTTAGGAATTTGCTCTCATTATGTCTGGCAATTAGAGTGTTGTCGATCTTAATGTTAAGTTGTGCAACACCTGCTCTGCTACCAAACATAATATAGTAGGTTTTGTCAGTGTTAAGTGTAAGTTTATTGGCTGTCATTTCCAAGTCGATATTTTGAAAAGCTCCTCGTTAACAATGGTGTTGAGGGTGGCAAGATTAGGGGGAGAGATGACATAAGTTGCGTCATCAGCAAAGAGAATGGGTTTCAGGTGTTGGGATACGTTTGGAAGATCATTGATGTAAATGAGGTAATAAAAAATAAAAAAAGAAAAAAAAAAGAAAGAGCAGGGGACCAAGGACCACTTCTCTGTGGAACTCCAGTATCAAGTGGCCTTGTGTTGATGATGCTGATGGGTGATGTGGTGTTATGGAGCTCTTGGAGAATGGTAAACAGTGTGGGGTGCGGTGGGACTGTATTACAAAGTCAGGTGGGGGAGCGTATAGAGCAGGTTAGGTCTTAATTTGAAAAATGACCGTTATCTAGCGGAACGCAGTTAAAGCAAAATGCCGATAAAGCGGGCGGGCCCTACTGTACTTGACCAAAAACTTACTTTCTGTTTTGGAACAGAATGGGTGTTGCCAGCTGAATGTAATGATTAAAACACTCATATTACTGGACATAATGAGGGGCAAATTCCTGGCTGCACCTTCGACAACAGCCTGAAATTCAAATCCTTACCCAACAAATAACAAAAAAAAGTATCCAACAACGTGGGATCCTCTTCAAGATAAGTTACCTATGTAATACATCAGCTGTTCACACATTACTATTCACTCTATATATTCCTAACCTCACTATGTATTTGTGCATGAGGGATCAGCAGCAGCTACTCGCCTAAATCGATTATAACGACAGGGATAGCCGCTAGTGAGAAATTATGAATCAATGCAAGGCAGTCACACGCCACCACTTTTCACAAGACCTAAACCTACTCACGTACAGAACAGTCACACCTTCTGTTGGGCTTTATGCATTTAAGAACCATAAACTCTAATTTTAACCCAGAGACTAAACAATTTCTGGATAGCTGCAACAGGACCACGTACACCTACCCAATGGACTGTAAACAATACAAATTCCTAATATAGCTAATACAACCCAGGTACTCAAAGGCTGTTTTTATCCTGGGTGTTGTAAAAGGAGCAAAAAACTTTGAATTACAGTGACCCCCAAGATTAAGGTAATTAACCATTCCAGAGAGAGAGAGAGTGTGACTTATGACGAATATGACTTACTCTGAAATGTTTTAATTTTTCCTCGTAAATAATGGGAAATCCAAATTAATGCATTTCAGATACCCAAAAGTATTGCAAAAAAAATGTTTTCTACATGGAATATAATTTAACTGCACAGATATCAATGATTACATGAAGAATAAAACATTTAATAACACACACTTGCCTCTTATTGAAGACGTGGCGATGTATTATGGAAGACGGGGAGGAGGGAGAGAGGATGGAAGGAGTTTGGAAGGGGAATCCCCTTTCCATAAAGACTTCAGGTACAAAGTCCTTAAAGTGTTCAGAGATGTCTGGTTTCAGGCATATGTTAGGGATATCTGTGTTGGGAGACAGGACAGATAGTCCTTCAATATGACTCTATATCTGCCTCTACGGCTTACTTATCTAGCACCAATTCATCTATATGAAATAAACAATATTAATGACATAGATCATGAAATATCCTATAGAATGAATAAATATTGGCATTAAAGATTGTCACGTGTGGTGGTGGTGGTTGTATGTTGTTGTTGGGTTGTTTAAGGGCATGAATGATAAGCCATACATAGTGGTGATGAAGCAGCAAACAGCAGAAGGTGGCAGTGTTAGTCTATAGTCCTTAAACTCAACAACAATGGAGTATACAGTAGGTCAGTTTTCGTGCTGTCCTTTTTCTGTCGATAATTGCCTTAAACTTTCTTGATACATTGTTAATTTGCTACAACTTTTTCGCTGTCTGGTGCTGTAGCCTTTATCAGCTCCTGCATGCTTTGTGTTGTACATATTCGCAGAATTGCTGAAAATGGGCACCACTTTCTCCCATCTCTCAGCCCTTTACCAAAGGGCTGGGTGGCATAGAAGCTTTCTTTGAGGCATGGTGGTTACTTCAACAGTTACAAGCACTAAAAAAGAATGGATATACAAAATGTATCGTATGAATGCTTGGGACGTCCTCACGGGGCTGCTAAACAATGCGCCACAATGGCTGTTCCATGGAGTGTCGAAGCCGCTCAGGCCTGCGGAGACATTCCGGACAAACGACTTATTAGTGAGTCAAGTGTACGTTCAATGGGCCAATATTTTGATGAAAAAAACGTTATGTATTCCGAATATTACTTATTCCGATGATGCTTTCCCAGGGTCCACTGTTTTTATTATCATTCAGGTATAAAACAGAAGTATGTACACTTTATACACTATGTATAGCAATAGGTATTAGTGCATGCCACGTAATCAGCAAAGAGAGAGAGACCACTGTGTTCAACTAGCTGTCGAATGAAGTAACAAGGTCGGTGAAAAGGTGGAGTGGTAACACAGCACCTTCACAATTGCCAGATCACATGGATTGGATTGAAACCTAGATATGACCTGACGATGGGGCCCCGTTGGATTTGTCAGGGGGGACCCACCTTAGCAATGGTTGCCGGTTGGTGTGGAGTCTATGTGCGAGTGTTAACTGACTTGGTATAAAGGTTACATTTTCTTCTTGCATGCAACACCCCATCCCAAGATGGGCTCAGGACTAGGCTTCCACCTCAGTGGGTTAAAAGAGCCACCATGGCACAGTATAATGGAACTGCCTTTCCTCTCATCCCTCCAACTCATTAGATGGAAGGTAAGCTTTTTATTGTGACACTAAAGCCAAATTCTAAACTAGAGAGCGAGACAGCAGGTCAGTAGGGCTAACGTAGGTCCAAAGATACCTGTGGACGGTAACAGATATCCCTTCTAAAAAAAAAAAACATAATTAAATATTCGTTTATACAAAAGGGGCGGGTGGGGGAAAAAAAGCAGCTATCATGTTTTAACCCTAAGTCTCTAACATATCCTAACCTAATATATGTGGGGTAAAGAATCAGCCAGAGTTATTTTCTTTGTGGCGAGTGTTGTGTGTGACAAATTTTATGTTGTACTGTTGCAGTACTGATGGCACCACCTTATGAGTCTTGTGTTATGTTTATTCATATGTTGTAGGTAGATCAGAGGATTTTGGTTCACTATAACCGTGACCTCCTGAGTGGTCTGGCCACATTCTTCTAAGTGCTCAAAGCCAGTATCAGTGCGGGGCTTCTTTTTCAATTGTGGAGTAGGCCTCTGGTGCGGCTGGTGTTTGGTGGAATTGTTAAGCACAGCCGCAAACCTGTTGTCCCCACGATGCAGAGTACTGCCCCAACCCCATACTCCACAAGCATCAACCTGTATTGTAAAGGGTTTGGAGAAATCAGAAGGAACGAGTGGGAAATAAAAAAATTGGATGCTGTTTCAGGGAGTAATTGGCTTTTTACTAAAAATCCTCTGGACATTGGATGTCTTCTGTAAAGGGGACTTTGGGACTGGTAGCAGTGTAGGTTAGAGGGGCTATAATATACTGCAATTTTTTTTACAGAATCTTCTATAAATCCTACCATACACCTATAGGAAACGTTGGAGGGATTTTCTATCCTGAGGTACTGGATAGTTTTTTAAATGGCAAGATTTTTGCATTTAGGGACCAATTTGCACTTCCTACTTCATGGTCCAAAAAAATAACAGTGCCTGGCCAAATTGGGAGACTTAGATAAGTTAAAAACAGTTAACCCTTTCAGGGTCCCGTCCCGCTAGATCTATGGCTTTACGTTCAGGGTCCAACGTAGAACCCTACGTCATGTGCTCCAGCTCTGATAAACTGTGAGTGGTACATTTGGGCCCTAGATATTGAGAGGAATAATCTATGTGGTATGTGTGACCAATAAAACAGATCTGCCAGCACACTGGGTATTAATGAGGAGAAAAAAAAAACTGAAATCATGATTTTTCGATCTATATCAGCGACTTTGCAGTGTTTTTTGTTATGTTTTTTATAGTTGTATTTGCGATTTCTTGGTCTCATTTGATAGAATGGAAGACATATTACAGAAAAGAGATGACTTTGATTGGTTTTTTTTAGGCACTGAAATGGCTTGAAACTGTGCTCAAAGTAGCCAGAAATGTTAATTTTTGCCGATATTCAAAGTAAACAAACGACCTCACACGTCTAATAACGCCAGTGGTGGTGGGTCTAATTTGCATTCTCAAATTCATGTGATAATATTTATACAATTATTAAGTATTGCTTAACTGTTAAACTCTTCTATTTTTATGGTGTGTATAAAAATTCATTATGTGCATAAAAATCAAAATGGAATTTATTTGTAAAAGCCTCAAATCGTAACTAATGAACAGAGGAATAATGTTAGTATTTAGTTCCTGGAATAATACCTACATTGTTTATTCTAGACCCTATTTTGAAATTGGAATATTTTGGACTTTGTAGTTAAATTGTCCAAATTAACAATTTTCCGATCACTCTTAATTTGTAGTTGAAACAGTTGACTTGGGCGATTTCTGTGTCTCAGTCGATAGAATAGAAGTAAATTACTAGTGAAATAGATAGAATTTGGTTGATGGAATAATGTAATTGACCCTAAAAATGAGGAGTCAAAGTCGGCAAAATTCACGATTCGTAAATGTCACTGACACATCAAAATTCGCAAGAGCATTAATTTCGTCAATTTTCCACGAATTTTCGTACTTTTTGGTTTTATTACCTTCAATAAAAGATTCTCTACCATTTCGTAAGAAAAAATAACATTTTTTTTTTTTTTTAAATTCTTGGACACAGGAGGCCACCACTTCAGATTTGGGCATTTGGACCTGAAGGGGTGTTAAAGTGGAACTCTGGAAGGTCTCAAGAGAGCACTTAAGCCTGAAGAAGTTGTTGGTCCAAGTATCGACTCCATTAACTACGTCATCCTAGATAAGCTGCCGTGCTGTTAAGTCCTTTATTGCCTGACGGATAGTTTCTGGAATGATGTGGGCAGTTTATTTGTTTTGAAGTGGGTAACTGTATATTGATAATGACTGGAATTAGAAGGGAGAGATTTCCTTCACTTATCTGTCAAAGGTACCTGATTGTAAACCTTTAAATCATAAATGGTCCAAAGTTTATATACGTTCATTACACCGTGCCCCGAATATTTTGAATAGATAGAAAAAAACGTTTTTCTTTTAACACTTAGGGTTGAGAGGCCCACTCTCCTGAAACTTGTTCTCAGGGTTCAATAAATTTTTCGGGAAAAAAAAATTATTTTTCTTATGAAAAGATAGAGGATCTTTTTCCCAGTAACATTGACACCAAATAGTATAAATAAAATTTGATAGAAGCATACGGAAAATATGCTCTCGTGAAAGGTTAGCGATCTCGACGATGTTTATTGCATAGGTGATTTCGCACACTTTTGAGCCCTATTTTCGGCCAATTCCAGTGTACAGGTCTCCCTCCAACATTCGCGTTTTCAACCTTTTCGGGGCTTCACACATTCGTGAATTCCTAACTGCCAAATTCCCAGCTGCTAACATTCCCAGGCGACAAAATCATGTTTAAGTTTTCCCCGACACTCGCAAGTCCTTCTACCCTCACCTCTGTCCCCCGCAACTGGAAGCAAGCCCTCCCGCCACTCATGTGGTATAAATAATGTCTCCCCATTCATGACCATGTTGGAATGGCATTCGGACAGGTATTTGGACAGTGACATCAAATGTCTTACTCTTGAAACACGGCAAAGAATCAACATTTAGCTACTGCTATTATAATAATAATAATAATTAATAATAATAATAATAATAATACTTTAGAATTGAAGAAGGAATAGTACAAAAATACGAGGGTTGAAGCATTGGTGGAGGGATAGTGGTTGAGGCTTCTGTCAAGTGTGGGTCTTGTTTTTGCTGGGAAAACTAGAGTGGAAGGGGGGGAATAGTCTCAGTGTCTCTTCCAACACATTTAACAAATAATTCATTGTTGGGTGCTTGTAGATTGAGTGTGACTGCAGTGTTTGAGGTAGTGGTTGTTTCTTTAAGGCAGCAGTTGGAAGCAGAGGGTAGAGGCAGAGGTTGAGGCAGTGGTTAGGCAGAAGGTTGAGGCAGTGGTGAGGCAGATGGTTGAGGCAGTGGTTGAGGCAGTGGTTACGGCAGTGGTTGCGGCAGTGGTAGAGGCAGTGGTGAGGCCAGCGTTTGAGGCAGTGGTATGTAATTAACTCTATGCTATTAATGATAATAATACTTATTTCAACATTTATTATTACTGTGGACTTAAGAAATCGTAATGACACGATTGCAAATAAACCATCTCCCCGGCCGGGATTGAAACCCGCGGTCATAGAGTCTCAAAATTCCAGCCGTCGCGCTAGCCACTAGACCAGCTAGCCCACAATAAGATTATCCTACTAGGTATATTTCTACACCATAGAAAGTTAGACAGGCACCCCTGTGACACAAATGCAAGTTTTTACAGGACGAATTCCAGCTAGCGTGGCCGTGACGAACTCTAGCTCAAGTCCCTTTCACTGCCGTAAACATGACTTAAGAAATCGTTAGACACGTTGCAAAGATAAAACCATACCCCGGCGGGATTGAACCCCGCGGTCATAGTGTCTCAAACTCCATCCCGTCGCGCCTAGCCACTAGAACCAGATAGCCAAGCTAGGCAGTGAAGGGACTTAGCTAGAGTTCGTCATACGCTCACGCTAGCACTGGAGATTAGTCTGTAAAAACTTGCATTTGATGGTCACAGAGGTGCCTCGTGCTAACTTTCCTAGGTTTGTTAGAAATATACCTAGTCGGATGAATTATTGTGGCTAGCTGGTCTAGTGCGCTAGCCGACGGGCTGGAGTTTTGAGCCTCTATGGACCGCGGGTTCAATCCCGGCGGGGGGTATGATTTATTATTATATATTACGTATGTTATTAATTATCACTGCCTCAACCTCTGCCGCAGCTGCTGCCTCATCCCTGCCTCAACCACTGCTACTTACCACTGCCTCCTCAACTGCTGCCTCAACACTGCGTCAACACTGCAGTTGCACTCAATCTACACAGCTCCAAACACAATGAATTATTGTGAACATGTTTGGAAGAAGAGCACGGAGGTTAATGCTCAACTCCAGGCATAACAAGACCACACTGGACTGACGAAGTGCCTCAACCACTTCCTCCCCCACTGCTTCAACCCTCGTATTTTTGTACCAATTTCCTTCTTCAATTCTATTGTATTAATAATAATAATAATAATAATAATAATAATAATAATAATAATAATAATAATTCGATAGAAATTGAGAAGGAAATGTACAATAATATGTGGGTTTGAAGCAGTGGTGGAGGGAAGTGGCTAACGGCATCGTCAGTCAGTGTGGCTTTGTTTATGCTGGAGTGTGCATTAGCTCCGCGCTCTTCCACAGCATTTCCACATATTGTGTTCGGTACTTGAGATTGGAGTGCAACTGCTAAATAATTAACCATAGGGCCCCAAAGAAGTTGCTAGTGCCATCCCTTTGGTAAAGAAATTGAAAAACCGTTAGTATTGAAGAAAGAAATTGTGCCAAAATATGAGCAGTGTGCCGCGAGTGGTATTTACCATGACATACATGTTATTAAAACCTTAGCATGTATGTATTTAGCACAATATTTTATGATGTTTTCATGGATTTTATGACTGTTCATGCGTTCAACCAGTTAAGGGAAGCTGTATTGTTTTATATTTCCCTTACAAGATATTGGGGGGGCACCAAACATTCGCGAAGCTCTTATCCCCTAACCCTGGAATGTTGAGGGAGGACCTCTATAGTCGCCAAAATCATAACTATTTCGCTAGAACTCCATTTTTTTCTATCAAAAAAAGTGTACAAGAAACCACCCATTACCAATTCCAACTATCCAATAAAGTGGTCAGAAATGAGCAATTTTGCCAATTTCACACAAATTTCAAAAAAGAATGCTATTTTCCAAATAGGGTCCAGAATAAACAAAGACAGACATTCCTGGCACTAAAAATCAACATTTCCTTGTTCATTAGTCACATCTTCAGGCCCTCCTACATTTCTTTTGCTTTTCACCTTTTGAATTTTTATTTTTCACAAAACTAAAAATAGAAGATTTACTGTTATGCAGGACTACTGCAATAGTGTAGAAAATGGTATAAATGATATCAGCGCATTGTAAAAGAATATTAGGACTTCCAGTTGACGTGTTTTGGAGGCATGGCATGATTTGCTTATTTTGGAACTTTGGCAAAAAATCAAACATTTCCTGCTACTTTGAGCTCAATTTCCAAGGTTTTTTTTTTTTTTTAAATAAAAAACCCCTTCATTGTGGATACTGTCAAATCATCTAAATTTCTGTATTTGTCTTCCATTCTAATAAAACGGAGACCAGGAACCTTAGACTACAAACCATAAATATCATACGAAAATACAGTGCAAAGTCACTGTTTAAACACACAAACACGGTCAAATTTTTTCTTCGCATTATGCTTTGTGTGCTTGCAGGATCTTTTTTATACTGTGCACAATCAAATACACATTTGAAGGCTCCTAGAATTTAGGCATACTAGTACGTCAATAACCCTGGTGCGTAAGCTGTTCTAGTACGTTGGAACTGAAAGGGTTATGAAACGGTGCCTTGTTCTTAAGTGTTTATAGGATAAAAAAAAAAGTTAGGTGTCAGTACATACAGAGATATGACGGCCGAAAAGTTGGCCACTGGATGCTCCACATGACTTCTACGTCGGTCCTGCCGCCGTAGTTATGCGTAGTCTGCATAACAGTAAAATTTCTCTATTTTTTTGTTTGAATAAAAATTCTAAATAGAAAGCAAGCAGTAATATCAGAGTGGCTGGAGTCGAGGACTGATGAACAAAGAAGAAAATGTGATTTTAGAGCCAGGAAGGATTGTTTGCATTGTTCATTCTGGACCCTATTATGAATTGTCATTTTGAATTTTCGTGTGAAATTGGCCAAATTGCAAATTTTGCATCACGTTATTGTGATAGTTGAAATCCAGTAAATGGAGTTTCTTTGTACTCAGTTGAAGAAAAATGGAGTGGTCTAAAGAAAATAGCTATGAGCTTGGTTGACTGGAAACATGGAATTAGCCGAAAGGGGGCTCAAAGTGGGCGAAATTGCCGATCATTAATTTTGACCAAGGTCGCTTACTTTGAGAGAGCATATATTCCGTCAGCTTTCCATCAAAATTTCGTTCTTTTGGTGTAATTACAATCGGGGGAAAAAGATTCTCTGTTTTTCATAAGAAAATTTTTTTTTGTTTTGTTTTTTAAATTTTGCAACACCAGGAGACACCTCAGGATTTGGGGTTGCCGGACAGATCAAGGGGTAATGCTTTAAGTTGAGTAATGTGGTAAGTTTTGTTTTTGTGGTTTTTCAAGTTAATGATCAGATTATTTACTTACTATTGCTAGGTCCATAATTCTAGCTTTTATGCTGTGGCCAGGTATAGGTTCCTGTTACCAACACCTTTGTCTCCTGGAGGAAGGAGCGAAACTTTAAATTTCTGTCATACCTTTGTTCTTGTATTTTGAGCTGCCTTTTTAAGTTAGCCTTAGCCAACTGATGTGCCACCTGCACCTTGAAGAAGGGTTATTGAGGAGTATTGAGCAGACGTCCTTCTCCCAATCCACATTTCCTTGAACACCCGAAGAGGTCCACTCGTACGTTGTGCCCAAAGATCATCTCAATTGGACTATACATGTTGACTATTGAAAGTTTCCCTTATTGAAAACAGCAACAAAGGTAGTGTTCATCCCAGTCTGTGGAGAAAGAAAGCATGCAAGAATCGTTCTCATCATGGTTTTTTACGTCTGATGGAAATCTTACCAAGGCGCCTTGGGACTGAGGGATGATAATGGGCAGCGGATAAGTGTGATATTTCCCTAGCCTAATTTAATGCTTATCTAAATAATTTGGCAGTGAAGTTAGTTCTTGTCACTTCGAATTACCATTTAGGATACCAAAGGAGGGGCCCTGAGACGTGATAATGACCGAGGAATGTCATTTTAGTGCCAGGAATGTCTTGTTTTTTTTGGACCCTATTCGGAAATTGGACATTCTTTTGAAATTTGTGTGGAAATTGGCCAAAATTGCTAAATCTGACCACTTGTAATGGATAGTTGAATTTAATAAATGGGTGGTTTCTTGCACCCACTTGATAGAAAAAAAGAGTTTCTAGCGAAATATTCCTAGGTTTTTTGTCGACTAGTACAGTGGAATTGTGCCTGAAAATGGGGTCAAGTGGGCAAAATCGCATGATGCGGTATACTCGCCGGTCCGCTAACTTGTGAGAGTAATCCGTAGTTTTCCATCAAATTTCAAACTTTGGTGTCCTTATGATCGGGAGAAAAGGATTCTCTATCTTTTCATAAGTTAAAATTATTTTTTTTTTTTTAAATTTGGACGACCCTGAGAACGAGTTTGGGTTAAAGTACCCTCAAAACAAACTCGTCAGGCCCTGGGGGACTTACTTTGCTTCAGTTTGTCTATCTGTTGATAACCAAAGTCCCTCGTGACAGTATCTATTAGTCAATTTGAATTCGTGAGGAACTGAATAATTGTTATTTCTGGAATCTATTTATGTATTCCTGTGTAAAAACTGAAAAAAATAGTCATTAAATTGGAACACATTCCAGTTTGTTATCCGTTTTAGCTGTCCATTCCCCAATTTTTCAGCGGTACTCTTTTTCCTTCACCTTCTTCCTATACACTTGAATAGAACCCAATTTGGGTGGTCTTTGATTCATTAGTAACTCTAATTTAATAGTCACATTTAGCCTTTCTTATACCCTTTTTCACTTCTCTTTTTAGCTGAACATATTGGTCAGTAAGGTTATCCTCTCCTCTTCTGATGTGCTATAAAGTTCCCTTTTCTCCGCTAATAGATGCTTCAGCCTCCCTGTCTTAACCATTTGGTGACGTTTAGTATTAGACCTAATTTCTCTCTGGGGAATGTATTTACTCGGAGCACAGTGTACATTATTAAGAAAAATCATAAATGGAGATCCCTTCGTAATCAATAAGGATGGTTCATCGTCAATACAAATCATTTAATAGTTAGATAACCCCAATCGGATTTAGACAGGTGTTCCTAAGTCCACTATAATCAGACAGAACGAAATTCAGGGATTTTGCGTATTATCTTTATTCTTTGTGTTCCCAGTTAATGCTAATAACTGTATGGTTTGATGATCACTTGCGCAAGATCTCATTGATCTCCAGATTATTTACGAGGTGTTTCCTTATTTGACAAGGACTTGGTCTAGTAAATTATTATCCCTGGAGGCTCTGTTACACACTGCTTTAGAAAACAGTCCTGAAGCTACTTCATAAAGTCAAATGAACTCCAGATTACCAGTAAAGAATTCCAGTCAATTTAACTGGATGTTAAAATACCCCTTACCTCACTATGTTATTGTATTGGTCTAGAAAGCACTAACAATTTCGTCCCAAAGAAGTCTTCCTCTATCGTGATTCAAGCCTGGTGGTTGGTTTATTACACCAGAATTAGTTTTTCTGACCTTCTACAAAACTCTACCCAAAAGATTCTGTTACTGTTTCCATCTATTTTATACCTGTTTTTATGCCAACATTAACTATTTTCTTGAAACATATAATGCAACTTCACCCCCCCCTCCCCCATTCACCATTAATATCTAATCAAATGGAACAAATTAAACCCTTGAATAGTACACTCAGGCATTCATATCCCGTCTCTTTAAAAGCATACCATGTTTCAGTTAATGCAATGACATCAAAGTTCCCAGCACATGTTCCAAAAGTAGTTCATTAACCTTATTTCTTGCACTTCAACTGGTTAGCATGAAATACCATCATTTGTTTTTTCTTCTGCACATTTTTCCTATTCTCCCTTGTTTTTACACAATTTCTGAAATCATTCAGTACCCAGAGTTACTCCATGACATTTACTATTAAGATTCTTAATATCAGAGAATAAGTCAGTATATACAATTACTCATGTTTATATTTCTTAAACCCATACCTCTAACTAATCCTAGTTTAAAGTCCTAACATCACCCTCAACTGAGTTAGCAAGAAAACCCCACCTGCCATGGATAAGTGAACCCCATCCCTGGCATACATGTCATTTCGGCCATAGAAGTTGTCCCAGTTGTCAATGAATGGTACTGCATTATCCTTACAGTGTTTTATCCAGCCAACAATTAATACCAATTGCTTTGGACAACCATTCATTTCGAACACCCCTTCTTGGCAAAATGCCGCATATAACAGGTGCCCCCCCCCTTCTTCCTAATTATGTCTATTGCTGTCCTGAACCTTTTAACTAAATCCTCACTTCTACGCTTGCCTACATCATTGCCCAGTACTGAGGCAGATAATAGGATTGATCCCATTACCATTCATGATGTTGTCAAGCCGGCTAACAATATCCTAACAATATGTGTGCTCAAAAAGGGGAAGTACTTCCTCTCTTATAAGTGAGCAATGTGCTCCAGTATTCCTGAAGGTTCTGATTTCGGTTTTCTTTGAATTTTCTTGAAGGGATATTTGACAATTACTATAATATGGGGTCACCCCCTTCTCTACTTCTTTCAGGGACATAGCATAAATATTTCCTAATGGTTGGGGTTTATTTGGGCAGTTAGGTCTGATATGGCCTGATTTATTACAATGGAAGCAAACGATGTCATTTATGACCTTAGTTCCTTGCTGATATTGTGGCTGGTTCTGCTCTGGGTATTGATGTTGAATGCTTTGTTGCTCACCAGGTTGACCATAAATTGAGTAGCATGGCTCACCAGGTGACTTAGTTGGCTGACATAGTCGTTCTCCTTCATGCTGGCACTTTATCTTCCAATCAGGAACTTTTCATTGACGGTCTCTGCTCAGCCAGGCTGTTGAAAAGAGAGATGGAACTGCTCGGACAAGGAGCAGTTGTTTTCAAAAGTATCAGCCAACCTGGCTGCCTCCAATGCAGTCGCCAACCTGGTCCAGCAGGTTATCCACCAATATTAACTGTACCAACTCTTCAAAGTTAGTGACACCACTTGCCTTCTAACAACTGGAAAAGGCTTTGGTCCTGCCGTCTTACAAAGTCAACAAAGGATTGACCCAGCTGTCATCTACCTAACTTGCATTTCTTTCTGTAGTTGGCATGAATACATTGATAAGCACCAAGAACCTTGGTCTTCACCACATTATAGTTACTAAAGTCAGTGTCATTTAACACTGATGTAAATTCCTGTGCCTTAACAAACAACGCTGTATGCACCAAAGACGTCCAATGATGTTCAGGCCACCTCAAGGCTCGAGCCTGGTTTTCGAAAGTTTCAAAAAATTGTTCAGGCTCGGCTTCAGTGAAATGAGGAACGAACTGTACTGCTTTTTGCAAACTAAAGTCATTTACAGCTTGAGTTAACTGCCTCCTCTCCTTTTCTCTATCAAAAAGCTTCCTTAGCATATGCTCGCTGTTCCCTGGTTTGCTCAAGATTGATTTTTGCCAACTCAAGCACCAATGAAGCTGACTCACCTTCAGACAACCCTGTCACTTCAGGCTGCTGGTTTTGCTCAGGGGTTGTCTTTTTTTCTCTTATGGGAGGAACCACAGCGGGGATTTATGCTTGGCTGTATAAGAGGGAGGAGGAGGAGTCTGTGTGCCATCTCCTCTGCTTGAAGTTTCATGCTTATAAGGTTATGAAGCTGTGCAGCAGTAAGAGGTGTTCATACTCAGTGCCGATGGAACGAGGAATTCACCAACAGTGCTGTAGAGAAAACTTAGGCAAGTTTAATAGAGTGTATTGAGACACTAACCGTCTGACTCTTCTAGGTGGCATTAACCGCAACGTAACACACTATTTGCAACACACACTAGAGCTATGCGTTGTACGACTGCAGATACTCGCACAATAGCAAGGCTGACCATAGCGAAGCGAATGCAAAGTTGACATGCAAAAAACGAGCTATCTATGATCACACAGTAACAAGGCTAACCATAGCGAATGCAAAGTTAACATGCAAAATTCGTGAAGCGATGACAAAGCTGATGCAATGCCAGATAGCCAGCTGTCTGTGATATTACTTCCTGCTCCATCTTCAACTCTAGGCTCAGCTCCTGCTCTAAGTCCAGCTCCAGAACCTAGACAAGCCCCCATATTACAATGCAGGTACTCAAAGGCCTGTTATCCTGGGTGTGAAGGGAGCAAAATAAACACAGCAGAAAAACTTGGAATTATATTATCCTTCACCAAGTATAAACAGAAGTATGTACACTATATAGACTATGTACAGCAGTAGGTGTTGGTTCACGCCACGGTAATCAAGGCAACAGAATCCAAGAGAGAGCAGACCACCATGCTTCAGCCAGTGGTAGAATGAAAAGAGTGAAAAGGTGAGTGGAAACCACATCACCTTCACAATTGCCAGATCCACATGCGATTGGCTGAACCTAGATATTGATCTGACAATGGGGCCCCGTTGGATTGTCAGATTCTTAGCATCTGGTTCACTGGTTGGTGAGGCAGCCTGTGTGTTAACATGCTTCGAATAAAGGTTACATACTCTTTGCATGCAACAATAGCTATTGCCTATTAAAACTT
>NC_069404.1:99544537-99660913 GCF_026875155.1 Cherax quadricarinatus | reverse complement strand
TGTATTGCACGCTTGGCACGATTTGTTTACTTTTGAAGTTTGGTAAAAATCGAACATTTCTGCTACTTTGAGCTCAATTTCAAGGCACCTTTCATTGTAAAACCAGTCAAAATCATCTCAATTTCTGTAATATGTCTTCCATTCTATAAAATGAAACCAAGAAAACTAGAATACAACAATAAATACCATACGAAAATACACTGCAAAGTCGCTGATTTATTCCAAAAAAATGGTCAAAGTTTTTTTTTTCTCATTATGCACTGTGTGCTGCAGGATTTTTTTTATACTGTGCACACTGACCACATAGACCCATTCTTTCATATGAAGGCCTACCAGCTTTCTCCCACTAGATTTGAGGCCGCTAGAATTTATGCGTACTAGTATGTCAAAAACCCCTACGCGTAAGACGTACTAGTACGACCAAAACCCTCAAAGGGTTAATGGGGTCAAATATGAATGGGGATTAGTCACTAGTGACATTCCACAAGGATCAGTTTTAGGCCCTCTCTTGTTCATAATTTACATTAATGACCTTGATGAAGGGATTACGAGTGACATGAGTAAATTTGCAAATGATACAATGATAGGCCGTATAATTCAGTCTGAGGAGGATAGCAATGAACTTCAGGAGGATTTGGACAAATTAATGTCTTGGTCTGAAAAATGGCAGATGAAGTTCAATGTTGATAAGTGTAAGGTACTAGTCCTTGGTAATGAAAATAACCCTCGAAGCTATAAACTAGGTGAAGTAGAGCTTGATCATATAGAATGTCAAAAAAACTTGGGATTCATGGTAAGCAGAAATCTAAAGCCAAGACAGCAGTGCCTTAGTGTGTGCAACAAGGCCAACAGATTACTAGGATTTATCTCTAAAGTATAAGTAATAGAAGTCCAAAAGTTATTTTACAGCTCTATACCTCACATGTGAGGCCTCATTTAGATTATGCTGCTCAGTTTTGGTCTACTTACTACAGGATGGATATAGACTCATTGGAGAACATACAGAGAAGAATGACTAAAATGATTTACTGTGTAAGGAATCTCCCATATGACTTAAAGCCTTAAATCTCCCCTCTCTGGAGAGACATAGAATGAGGGGAGATATTACTGAAGTTTATAAGTGGATGACGTGCATAAACAAAGGAGATATTAATAAAGTACTGAGGGTGTCGAATCAGTTAAGAACCAGAAATAATGGATTTAAGTTGGAAAAATTTAGATTTAGAAAGGACATAGGTAAGTACAGTGGACCCCCGCTTAACGATCACCTCCCAATGCGACCAATTATGTAAGTGTATTTATGTAAGTGCATTTGTATGTGTATGTTTGGGGGTCTGAAATGGACTAATCTACTTCACAATATTCCTTATGGGAACAAATTCGGTCAGTACTGGCACCTGAACATACTTCTGGAATGAAAAAATATCGTTAACCGGGGGTCCACTGTACTGGTTTTCTAACAGAGTTGTGGATGCATGGAACAATCTTCCCAGTAGGGTGATCGAGGCTAGGACCTTGGGTAGCTTTAAAAAGAGATTGGACAAATATATGAGTGGGAGGGGCTGGGTTTCATTGGTGAGTAAATTCTTGGGTAGCTTTGGGTAGAGGTTTTTGATAACGACCTTCTTTGTATGGGCCAGTAGGCCTTCTGCAGTGTTCCTCCATTTTTATGTTCATATGTTCTTAACAGGCCTGCTGCAGAGTTCCTCTTTTCTTATGTTCTTATTGCTTGGGTAGCATTGAAGGTGGGTTGGGCAAATGTTCTGTTAGTGGGATGAATTTGTGAAGGACCTGCATAGTATGGGCCAACAGGCCTGCTGCAGTGTTCCTCCTTTCTTATGTTCTTATTAATGTTGAACAGTCCAATGACAAGTTACCTTTTCTATAAAGGACGTTGAAACATGCCTTCTCACATCCATCCATATACATTTGCCCAATCTAATTTTTATGCTACCCAAGCCATAGCTTTTGTAACCTTTCTTTCTCATGTACCAGCTGACTTTTCTACCACTACTACTACCCAGTACGTTGGCAATTTTCTAAGATTCGACTTACATCCATTTTGACTTATGACCAGTTGGTCGGAACCAAACTCGTTTGTAAGTCGGATGGTAAGTGTACGTCGGTAAGCGAGGAGAGGCTGTAATTTGAAATGTCCGTGTTAGTGAACTGCCGTAAAGCGAGGCCCTCCTGTAAGGTGTACAGCTTTAGTTTTAAGTGACTAACTTATCCCTAATCTTTGCCCTATAAACTTTTAAAAACTCCTTTTAGATCTCTCTTTGATTCGTTTACATTTTTTGGTCATTTAATTAATAGAACCATACCTGTAAATCGCAATTCCTGTATAATAAAATTTGGAAATAAATGATTACTCATGAATGTCAGCATAGTGGCTGATCCCTTACATGTGTTGTATGTATAGATTAGTTGAGTATCATAGTACAATCCATGTGTTTATATAGAAGATCCCTTAGGCCTGTGACTGTATGACATCAGGGGATGCAGCGAGCGAGTGGGTCGCTCTGCCTCGTTCTCACTCGGCGTTCAGACATCCAAGCAGGCAGTAACACGGCAGGCTGGGCTCATCCCTTCCTTACCACAGTCTGACAATATATATCGTTACCATCCAACAAGGTGTTTACCTTCAACCCTCTTATCTCCATACCGAACCCCTACGACATGAACAGCAACTGTGAAGTTGCATATAGCAGTACCTGTATTTGTTTCCAATTTATTTATGACAATTTATTTTTTTAATGTCTAACACCATATATAAAATTTTTTGATAAATGCTGTGTTTCAAAGTGTTGTTATTCAAAACATGCAAAGCATAGTGAACCGTACTCCAGAATGCAATATTCGCTATGAAATGGTACAAGTAATTGTTTTTCAATCTAATAATTGTTTTTGTCTTCTAACACAATGTACAGTGGTAAATCGAATTTCAAACAGCTCCCAACTCGAACAATTATGTACGTGTATTTTGTAAGTGCTTTTGAAAGTTTATTTTTGGGGGTCTGAAATGGACTAATCTAATTTACATCATTCCTTGTGAGAACAAATTCATTCAGTAATGGCACTTGAACAGCCTTCTGGAACGAATTTCGGCCGATACTCGAGGTACCACTGTATAGGGAAATCTCATGACTGTCTCAGAGTGTGAGAGTCCTCATAACATGAAAATAAGTTTAACTGTTGACTTTACTGGGTTATCCTAGATTTAAAATAATATACTGCTGTGTGCTTTTCTGGAAGAATTCCACTGCTAATAACATGAAGTTGAAATAAATTGGGGGGTAAATAAAGCATATTGCTGTCATTTTCACACCCTTTCAAGGTGTGATGGTTCTTTATTATATAAATGGTTTAGAAAACTGACACACACATGTATTTATTTGTGACAGTCCTCAAAATATGTTAAGAAGTTACACTGACTTTTTTTAGGATAGTCCTAGATTAAAAATCAACATATTTTGACTGAATTCCACAGTGTCATAAAATTATAATGAACCTGAACAAATAAGGTATCAACCTCCCAATTTCAAATCCTGTTTGATGGATGGTAAGGTGATGGAGGCATGACAGGTCCTGGTTTCATAGTTTACATGTGTGCTCTCAAGGCAGAGGACCCACCTCATCCTAAATTTTTTTCCCATACATAAAGAAGATACCAGTAACCCAAACAGTTCAGCTGAAGCCTAAAAATTGTGACAAACAGCGAATCTGAGACCTACAAAAATTTGCCTTTATGTACATCTTACACAGAATGTTCCCTGTGTGTACAGGATGAGACTATCACAGTACTAAATGAACATTATATGACTATCATGGTGCTATATGAACACTATGTGACCATCATGGTGCTACAGGAACATTATGTGATTATCATGGTGCTACATGAACACTGTGTGACTATCATGGTGCTACATGAAATTGTGACTATCATGGTGCTACATGAACAGTGTGTGACTATCACGATGCTACATGAACATTATGTAACTATCATGGTGCTATATGAACACTGTGACTATCATGGTGCTATATGAACAATGTATGACTATGATGGTGCTACATGAACAGTGTGTGACTATCATGGAGCTACATGAACATTGTGACTATCATGGTGCTATATGAACATTGTGACTATCATGGTGCTATATGAACTTTGTGACTATCGTGGGGCTATATGAACAATATGACTTTCATGGTGTTACATGAACATTATGACTATCATGGTGTTACATGTTTATCATGTTGTAATAATGTTGGTAGAATTACTGACAATATGTAAAGTAAAAGGACACAAGTGCAACTAATGTGACATTTTTATGGTGGCAACATTCCGCTCTCCAGGAGCTTTGTCAAGCAGTTACTCTACTTTGTGAATGAGGACGTCTAGGAAAGGTAGCTTGTCATTGCACTCTTCTTTTAGTGTAAACAGTAACGGCTTGACAAAGCTCCTGGAGAGCGGAATGTTGCCACCATAAAAATGTCACATTAGTTGCACTTGTGTCCTTTCACCTTACATGTTTATCATGGTGTAGCATGAACATTATATGACTATCGAAGTGCTGTATGAACACCATGACAGCACAGTAGTGCACCACAGGTGACTGAGCTAGAGTTCATTCACATGTCTTCTGAAGATTCTGCTGACTAGCTTGTGATGCCAATGACAAATATAAAATTGTCACAATTGGGGAAGCAGAGAAAAATCCTTCATCCGTAAGCCATGCATGTCATAAAAGGCAACTAAAATGCCGGGAGTAATGGGTAAGTAACCCCCTTCTCCTGTATAAATTACTAAATGTAAAAAGAAGAAAAAATTTACATTTCTTCTTTTTCCTGGGTAGGAGACAGCCAAAAAAACTGTTCACAATAAAAGGTGAAAATATTTCACATCTCACCATCAAAATTACATACGTATAATTTACAAGAATTCATGCCATGACCAGATATGTTGGACAGGCAGAACATACCACGTGACGGCGGCTCCGAGACAGGCGCTGCTAGCGTCTCCATGTGGCCACATTGACTGACCACACTCGCTGCCCACCCACCGCTCTTTTCAAATGTTCTACCTGTGGAAGGAAAAACAACTAATAAATTCAGTAGCTACCTGCCATTTTCTTATTTTTTTTTTATTAACACATCGACCATTTCCAACCAACAAAGGGAGACTCGAAAAGGAAAAACTTTCATCATCATTCACTTCATCATCATCTTGCCAGAGGCATGCTTACAATATGGTTATAAAACTGCAACATTAACACCCCTCCTTCAGAGTGCCAGCACTGTATGTCCCATCTCTAGGAATCAAGTCCAGCCTGCCGGTTTCCTTGAATCCCTTCGTAGATGTTATCTTGCTTACACTCCAACAGCATGTCAAGTATTAAAAACCATTTGTCTCCATTTGCTCCTATTTAACATGCTCATGCACGCTTGCTGGAAGTCCAAGCTCCTCGCATATAAAACCTCCTTCACCCCCTCCCTCCAACCTTTCCTAGGCCGACCCCTACCCCGCCTTCCCTCCACTACAGTTTTATACACTCAAAGTCATTCTATTTCATTCCATCCTCTCTACATGTCCAAACCATCTCAGTAACCCCTCCTCAGCCCTCTGGATAATAGTTTTGGTAATCCCACACCTCCTCCTAATCTCCAAACTACGGATTCTCTGCATTATATTCACATCATACAGTGCCCTCAGACATGACATCTCCACTGTCTTCAGCTTTCTCCTTGCTACAGCATTCACAATCCATGCCTCACACCCATACAAGAGCATTGGTATAACTATACTCTTGTACATTCCCGTCTTTGCTTTCATGGATAAATTTGTTTGTCTCCACAGACTCCTCAGTGCACCACTCATCTTTTTCCCCTCGTTAATTCTATGATTCACCTCATCCTTCACAGAGCCATCTGCTGACACATCCACTCCCAAATATCTGAACACATTCACCTTCTCCATACTCTGTCCCTCCAATCTGATATCCAATCTTCCATTACCTAATTTTTTTGTTATCCTCATCACCTTACTCTTTCCTATATTCACTAGTAATTTCCTTCTTTTACTTACCCTACCAAATTCATCAACCAATCTTTGCAACTTTTCTTCAGAATCCCCCAGAAGCAAAGTGTCATCAACAAAGAGCAACTGTAACAACTCCCACTTTGTGTTAGATTCTTCATCTTTTAACCCCACACCTCTTGCCAACACCCGCACATTCACTTCTCTTACAACTCTATCTATAGAAAAAAGATGTTTATTTTGACAAATTACATGGTTGTACAGAGGAATATAATAGTTGATATATTGAACAACCATAGTGACATCACACATCCCTAAGGCCTACTTACACTGAGAAATAATCTCCCTCTCGCCTACATACTCTAACCTGAGCCTCACTATCCTCGAAAAAACTTTTCACTGCTTTCAGTAACCTACCTCCTATTCCATACATCTGCAACATTGCCCCCCTATTTACCCTATTAAATCTATCATACAATATACTCTGTAGGTATACTGTATATGACAACATTCAAAGTATTAACAGATATATTCTAGTTGTCATGACACCAGAAGAGGTGTCCCCTTTCCCCAACAACCCAAGCCTGAAACATTTCATAAGCTGTAGCTCGACACCCTCAGAAGGCTCAAGAATTGCAGTTTAACACCCACAATAAGTCTAGGAACTGCATCACAACACCCTTAACCCCTTCAGGGTCCAAGGCCAAAATCTGAAGTGGTGCTCGTGTCCAAGAAATTTTGAAAAAAAAAAAAAAAAATGAATTTTTCTTACAGAATTAAAGAGTATATTTTTGTGAAGGTAATAAGACAAAAAAAAAATTCTGATCAGTACTTACCGAGATACAGCAGCGGGAAGTTGACCCAAAATGACCGGGTGGCGGCAACATCAGTGACTTGCGCAAAATCCTATTTTTTTTATTTTACGTTTTTTATACTTTTTTCTTTTCTTTTCTAAATTTTTTCTTTATCTAATAACATTTGTGGCCTGTGAGACCAGTATAATGTATATTGTATAAGTGTACACTCATTGTATTCAACACAATAACTGCACTAATTTATCATTATATTGCTTACAAAACTTGTTTACAAGGTTATTGTAAACAAAATGATGAAAATATTAGTGCGGTTGTGTTGAATACAATGGTACCATATAGTACTATATGGTACAATGATGCCATAGGGTGCAATGGTACCATATGGTACAATGACACCATATGATACAATGGTACCATATGGTACAATATGGTACAGTGGCACATGATACAATGGTACCATGTGATACAATGGTACCATAGTACATGCACATACAATGGTACCATGATACATAGTACTATGGTGCAATGGTACCATATGGTGTAATGGTACCATATGGTGTAATAGTACCATATGGTACCATATGATGTAATGATACCATATGGTACATTGTACCATACAGTACAATACCATATTGCAATTGTACCATATGGTACAATGCAATATGATGTAATGGTACCATATGGTACCTTGTACCATACAGTACAATGATACCATATTGCAATTGAACCATATGGTACAATGGCACCATATGATACAATGGTACCATATGGTACAATGCCACATGACACAATGGTACCTGGAGTTTACCTGGAGAGAGTTCCGGGGGTCAACGCCCCCACGGCCCGGTCTGTGACCAGGCCTCCTGGTGGATCAGAGCCTGATCAACCAGGCTGTTGCTGCTGGCTGCACGCAAACCAACGTATGAGCCACAGCCCGGCTGGTCAGGAACCGACTTTAGGTGCTTGTCCAGTGCCAGCTTGAAGACTGCCAGGGGTCTCTTGGTAATCCCCCTTATGTATGCTGGGAGGCAGTTGAACAGTCTCGGGCCCCTGACACTTATAATATGGTCTCTTAACGTGCTAGTGACACCCCTACTTTTCATTGGGGGGATGTTGCATCGTCTGCCAAGTCTTTTGCTTTCGTAGTGAGTGATTTTCGTGTGCAAGTTCGGTACTAGTCCCTCTAGGATTTTCCAGGTGTATATAATCATGTATCTCTCCCGCCTGCGTTCCAGGGAATACAGGTTTAGGAACCTCAAGCGCTCCCAGTAATTGAGGTGTTTTATCTCCGTTATGCGTGCCATGAAGGTTCTCTGTACATTTTCTAGGTCAGCAATTTCACATGCCTTGAAAGGTGCTGTTAGTGAGCAGCAATATTCCAGCCTAGATAGAACAAGTGTCCTGAAGAGTGTCATCATGGGCTTGGCCTCCCTAGTTTTGAAGGTTCTCATTATCCATCCTGTCATTTTTCTAGCAGATGCGATTGATACAATGTTATGGTCCTTGACATGATCACTCCCAGGTCTTTGACTTTGGTGTTTCACTATTTTGCGGCCAGAATTTGTTTTGTACTCTGATGAAGATTTAATATCCTCAAGTTTACCATATTTGAGTAATTGAAATTTCTCATCGTTGAACTTCATATTGTTTTCTGCAGCCCACTGAAAGATTTGGTTGATGTCCGCCTGGAGCCTTGCAGTGTCTGCAATGGAAGACACTGTCATGCAGATTCGGGTGTCATCTGCAAAGGAAGACACGGTGCTGTGGCTGACATCTTTGTCTATGTCGGATATGAGGATGAGGAACAAGATGGGAGAGAGTACTGTGCCTTGTGGAACAGAGCTTTTCACTGTAGCTGCCTTGGACTTTACTCTGTTGACGACTACTCTCTGTGTTCTGTTAGTGAGGAAATTATAGATCCATCGACCGACTTTTCCTGTTATTCCTTTAGCACGCATTTTGTGCGCTATTACGCCATGGTCACACTTGTCGAAGGCTTTTGCAAAGTCTGTATATATTACATCTGCATTCTTTTTGTCTTCTAGTGCATTTAGGACCTTGTCGTAGTGATCCAATAATTGAGACAGCCAGGAGCGACCTGTTCTAAACCCATGTTGCCCTGGGTTGTGTAAATGATGGGTTTCTAGATGGGTGGTGATCTTGCTTCTTAGGACCCTTTCAAAGATTTTTATGATATAGGATGTTAGTGCTATTGGTCTGTAGTTCTTTGCTGTTGCTTTACTGCCCCCTTTCTGGAGTGGGGCTATGTCTGTTGTTTTTAGTAACTGTGGGACGACCCCCATATCCATGCTCCCTCTCCATATGATACAATGGTACCATATGATACAATGGTACCATATGGTACAATGGCACCATTTGGTACAATGGTACCATATGATACAATGGTACCATATGGTGCAATGATACCTTATGGTACCATATGGTGTAATGGTACCATATGGTACCATATGATGCAATGGTACCATATGGTACATTGTACCATACAGTACAATGATACCATATGGTTCATTGTACCATATGGTACTGTTGTATTCAACACAATAAACACACTAATATTTTCATAATTTTGTTTACAATAGTTGTTTACAACAAAAATATGCAAAAATGTTATTTATTAGTAATGTTCTATTATACATTTACAAGTGTACAGGAACTTAATGCGTTCCTTGAGGTGGATGACAAAGCACTTTGTCTCGGAAACTGGAGAGTCAGTAGCTAGCTTGTGTCACCACTCACTCAGTCTTGGCTGGTGTCTCATGCCACCAACACCTATTGACCATATGGTACACGGTATCATATGTTACAGGGTACCATATGGTACACTGTACTATATGGTATAGGGTACCATGCAGTACAGGATAACATATGATGCAGGGTACCATATGGTGCAGGGTACCATATGGTGCAGGGTACCATATGGTACAGGGTATCATATGGTACAGGGTACCATAAGGCACAGGGTACCATATGGCACAGGGTACCATATGGCACAGGGTACCATATGGTATAGAGTACCATAGAGTACAGGACACCATATGGTACAGATACAGGGATAACTATGGAAATAAGTCACCCTGACTTTTCTGGGTTATCCTAGGATTTTATACATATGTTGCTATTTATTTATTTATTTATTTATTTATTTATTTATTTAGTAATTTAAGCATACAAACAGAGGTACAAAAAATACAGGTAAGAGCAGCATGCCAAAGCCACTTATATGCATAGCATTACGGGCTGGCTTAAAATTAACTTAAGATTAACTAAGCAATGATGAAATCAGTGATAAAACATTATTGTAAACAGATAACTATAAAGCACAAATGAGTATTACAAAGACAGGTCATATGGTTGCTTGCATTGCTGTACATTCAGTCGAATGGAGTACAGTGGACCCCCGCATAACGGACGCCTTGCATAGCGGACAATCCGCATAGCGGACGCTTTGATCGCTAAAATTTTGCCCCGCATAGCGCCCAAAAACCCGCTCAGCGGCCTTCGTCCGAGACGCGTCCAATGTGCAGCCTGAGCCACGCTCACATGTTCCGCGGGTGGCATTGTTTACCAGCCAGCCTCCGCGGTAACATCCAAGCATACAATCGGAACATTTTGTATTATTACAGTGTTTTTGGTGATTTTTTTCTGGAAAATAAGTGACCATGGGCCCCAAGAAAGCTTCTAGTGCCAACCCTACAGCAATAAGGGTGAGAATTACTATGGAGATGAAGAAAAAGATCATTGATAAGTATGAAAGTGGAGTGCGTGTCTCCGAGCTGGCCAGGTTGTATAATAAACCCCAATCAACCATCGCTACTATTGGTGGTACAGCTGCTGCTGCTGCTGTATCACCGTCAGCTGCTGCTGCACTGTCAGCTGCTGCTGCTGTACCACTGTCAGCTGCTCCTGCTGCTGTAGTACCATCTGCTGCTGCTGTAGCATCATCTGCTGCTGCTGTAGCATCGTCTGCTGCTGCTGTAGCATCGTCTGTTGCTGCTGTAGCATCGTCTGTTGCTGCTGTACCACCGTCAGCTGCTGCTGCTGCTGTAGCATCGTCTGCTGCTGCTGCAGCATCGTCTGCTGCTGCTGTAACATCGTCAGTTGCTGCTGTAGCATCGTCTGCTGCTGCTGTAGCATCGTCTGTTGCTGCTGTAGCATCGTCTGCTGCTGCTGCTGCTGTAGCATCGTCTGCTGCTGCTGTAACATCGTCAGCTGCTGCTGCTGCTGCTGTAGCACCGTTGTTGGTGTGGCTTATTGAGAATACCAAGAAACAATTAACCCCAGAGGATTTGCCACCCAGGATAACCCAAAAAAGTCAGTGTCATCGAAGACTGTCTAACTTATTTCCATTGGGGTCCTTAATCTTGTCTCCCAGGATGCAACCCACACCAGTCGACTAACACCCAGGTGAACAGGGAAAATGCCTGGAACTAGAGTGCTCATATTGGTGAATTTAGAGCCAGCAAAGGTTGGTTTGAGAGATTTAAGAATCGTAGTGACATACACAGTGTGATAAGGCCTGTTCTGGAAGAAAATACCAAACAGGACCTACAGTACTCAGGAGGAAAAGGCACTCCCAGGACACAGTGTCTCATCAGTCATTGCTGCATCTTCAATAAAGGTAAGTGTCATTTATTCTTCATTTAGTAGACTAGTACATGCACAATATATATTGTGCATGTACTACTCTACTATTGTGCATGTATCCTTCTCTTTGTGTGTAGGAAAATGTATATTTCATGTGGTAAATTTTTTTTTTCAAACTTTTGGGTGTCTTGCACGGATTAATTTGATTTCCATTATTTCTTATGGGGAAAATTCATTCACATAGCGAACATTTCGCATAACAGCCAGCCCTCTTGCACGGATTAAGGTCGCTATGCGGGGGTCCACTGTATTCTGTTAGGTAGTGTATTTAAAAAAATAACAAAGTTAGATTGGGTCCTAGGTTTAACATTTGTGTGATATAATTGTGAGTAACATATAGGTATATACAATTTATAAGGTTCAGTTATTCAGTATTTATTTGGTTTTGAGTGAGTAAGTGATCTTTGAGAAGAGACTTGAATTTATAAACAGGTAGTGTTTCTTTTATATTTACAGGTAATAAATTCCAGATTTTAGGGCCTTTTATGTGCATTGAGTTTTTGCATAGCGTGAGATGGACACGAGGAACATCAAAGAGTGATCTGTGCCTTGTGTTATGGTCATGTGTTCTGTTGAGGTTGGCAAGGAGATGTTTGAGGGGAGGGTTGATATCAGAGTTAAGTGTTCTATGTATGTAATAGGTGCAATAATAAGTATGGATGTTTTGTATGGTGAGTAGGTTTAGTGTTTTGAATATTGGTGGAGTGTGTTGCCTGTAGTGAGAATTTGTTATCATTCTAACTGCAGCCTTTTGTTGGGTAATTAGTGGTCTGAGATGGTTAATTGTTGTTGAGCCCCATGCACAAATTCCATAGGTGAGATAGGGGTAAATAAGAGAGTGATAAAGGGCCAGGAGGGCTGACTGTGGAACATAGTACCGTATCTTCGACAGTATGCCTACATTCTTGGAGATTTTCTTAGAAATTTGTTGTATATGTGTATGAAATTTGAGTCTATTATCGAGGTGGATTCCTAGGAATTTTCCCTCTGTTAGCTTTGTGATAGGTGATCCGTTTATTGTTATGTTAAGAGGTACATCTGTAGCTCTGTTACCAAACTGAATGAAGTAGGTTTTGTCAATGTTTAGTGTAAGTTTGTTAGTCCTCATCCAGGTAGATATTTTCTGTAATTCGGTGTTTACAATATTGGCTAGCGTGACTGGGCTCAGGTGAGAGAAGACGTATGTAGTGTCATCTGCAAAAAGTGTGGGTTTGAGTAATTGCGAAGCATTTGGTAGGTCATTTATGTATAGGAGAAAGAGAAGAGGGCCAAGGACACTTCCGTGTGGGACACCAACTGTAATTGGTTGTGCGGAGGAGCTTGCCCCATTTGCGTACACATATTGGCTTCTGTTGCTGAGGTAAGACTTGAGGTAGTTGAGGGAGTGCCCTCTAATACCATAGTGTGACAATTTTACGTGGAGCAAGTCATGGTCAACTGTATCAAAAGCTTTACGTAAGTCAATGAAGATCCCCAGTGGGACTTCTTTTTTCTCTATTGCAGTGTATATATGTTCTAGCATGTGTATAATAGCATCATCAGTATTTTTATTAGGCCTGAATCCAAATTGGCAGGGGTTGAGAATGTTTTGGGAGATGAGGTAGGAGTAGATTCGTTTATGAATTAATTTTTCGAGATTTTTGAGAGAGGGTGTAAATTGGATATTGGCCTATAGTTATTCAACTCTGTTTGGTCTCCTCTTTATGGATCGGGGTGACCCTTGCTATTTTGAGAAACTGTAGGGAAGGTGGAGGATTCAATGGATTTGTTAAAGAGTGTTGCAATGATTGGTGATAGTACTTGTGACGCTTTTTTGTATATAAAGGGTGGTAAGGCATTTAAATCTCCTTCCTTGTTTTTCAGTGCGTTGATAATAAGGGAGACTTCATATGGGTTAGTCGGAGCTAGGAACAGTGTGTTCGGGTAGTTGCCAGTGAGGTAGTCATTTGGTGGAGTATCTGAGCTTGGGATTTTTTGGCAAGGTTTTGACCTATAGTGGAGAAGAAATCATTGAGTCTGTTTGCTGTTTCTGTTGGTGGGAGTTGGGGTTCATCTGATTTTGCTAATTTTATTTCGCTATGTCGTGATATCTTTTTTGTTCCCAGAATTTCTGATAGGGTCTTCCAGGTTCTTTTTTATATCACCTCGTAAGTTGGATAATCTGTTCTCATAATACAATTTTTTTGCCCTTCTATCAGGTGGTTTAGGATTGACGAGTAACGTTTTGTTTGGTCTCTGGTTATGTGACCCATTTCTGTACTGTTTTTCATATCGGTGTTTTGTATTTATGGATTTGAGAATGCTGGGTGTTAGCCAGGGACTGTTCAGTCTCTTAGCTGTCATCTGTTTATGTTTTTTTAGGGCAGTGCTTGTTATAAAGGTATTGGGTCTTTTTCAGAAAATTATTAAAACATTCGTCAATATCTGTATAGATTTCTAGCTCAGTGTGCCAGTCAATGTTTGTTACTACTGTTGTGAAGTTATTAATGGCTGCCTCATTGTGAAGTCTGAAGGTGACTTTAGTAGTGTCTTGGGGTATTTTACAAGAGTTGTTATGAGGAAAGTAGGGTAGTGGTCTGTGGTATTATCTGTAATTATGCCTGATTTTAAAGGGGATATGGTGTTGGTCCAGATGTGGTCAAGTAGGGAAACACTAGTCTCTGTAACTCTTGTAGGTTTTGTTACTGTTGGTAGCAACATGCAGTTATCATTGTGTTTGTGAATTCAGTAACTGTGGGTCTGGTCTTGCAGGAGATTTATAGTGAAGTCACCTGAGAGTAGTAAGTGATCTTTGTTCATGCGTGCATCAGTTATCATACTTCCTAGGTTTTGACTAAATTGGCTAATGTTTGATTGTGGAACTCTGTAGATGTTTATCACTGTGAGAGGTTTTTGTAGGTATTTGTATTTGAATTTAGCTATTATATATTCCCCATGTTCATCCCTTGTGCAAGTATTAGTGATACATTCTAGTTGGTCTGAGTAGTATATAGCAGTGCCACCCCCTTGTTGGTCTGGCCTACAGTTGTGTATGGCTGTGTAACCAGGAATGGCATAGACATCTGTGTATCAGGCTTTAGCCAGGTTTCAGTTAGTGTAATGATGGACATATTGGCATGCAAGGAATTTAGTAATGCTAGGAGGTCATCATAATGCTTGCGTAAAGATCTGATATTGTAGTTAAAGATAGTTATGTTGTTGTTAGCTCTGAGAAGTGCCTTTGATTGTTCTGCTGTGTAGTAATTACAGTAACTGTTTGAATCATTTAAGTCATTAAATAAGAGGTTGGTATCAGGATCAATGCTTGTAATCATAAGATTTGTAGTGAATCTATAGTTAGAATTAAGTAAAAAAATAAAGTAAATATTCTAAAGCTAAAAAAAAAAAAGCACCTGAATTATTTAACAAATGTAAAAATAATGAGCTAAGGTAGTTTTTTAAAGCTAAAATAAAGGAGAGAATATAAAAGGGACTAAAAAAATTTGTGGTGAACAAATAAAGTGATGATCAAATAATGGAGCTTGGGAATATGATCGTAGGTAGTACTTTAAAGGTAATTCTTTAAAGTTAGAATTACAATATAAAATTATAATATAAAAGGGACTAATATAAGTTGTGGTGAACAATAAAGTGGTAATCAAATAATTGCACTAAGGTCTAATATAATGACTTTTGTGGAGTCTATGTTTTGAGCTAGAATGAGCTATAGTACAACTAGATTTAATCTAATAATATAACATAACATTTAAAAATAGCACCAGTCTCTCACTAGTAATTGCAATATGGTCTAATATAATGAATTTGGTATTGACTATAGTACAAATGAGTTTAATCTAATAATATAAAAAAGGCACAAGACTCTCAATTGTAATTGCACTAAGGTGTTATATAAGTTGTTTACAAGAATTAGAGTATAACTAGATTTAAATTGACAAGATAAAATATGCAAGTTATGGTAGCAAAAGAATAAAAAAAGTAGAAAAAAAATATATGAGGTAGTTGGTACTAGTTAGCAAAAGATAGTTAAGGGCCTTGAACAATAATATAATTGAAAAATACACTAATTGCACACACAATATAGTCACTAAGATATGAAAACAATCTTAGAGTAGGAATTATAATACAAACTTATAATATAAAAATACAAATTGAAATGGTACTTGCAATTGGTATAGGTTGTTGACAAGATCGGGAGTATAACTAGATTTAAATTGACAAAATATAATTCACCATTAAAGTACCAAAAGAATAATAGTAAAAAAATAACAAGGGTAATGTCTTGGTTATAATATGATAGTAAGATGGTAGACAGGTACACAGGTACAAAGGATAATATAAAGGTTGGAGTTGAATATACAAACTTGAAAATTTGGCAACAAAATGTTATGGGAAGTATAAAATAATGTTTAATGTACAAAAGTAAAATTGACTGGTAGTAAATATGGTGTTTAATAAAATTTTAGTAAGTAATAATGATTACAAAAAAGTGAAAAAATAATGTTTATTTCATTCAATATTGCACTGGTAGTTATACTAGAGATTATATGGCAGTACAAGGTAATTAAGAGTACTCTAAGATAGTAAATGTGGTATTAAAACAGGTAAAGGTAATTAGACAAGTAATGGTTATTAAATGTCAAAAATGTTAAGAGTAAATTGAAATTATAGTAAAAATTATAATTATTAATTTTAGTAAGTAATATCAATTGATAGTATTTAAAAAATATGAGGTAATAATATGGACAGAGAAAGTATCAATTCAGCTAATGTTTAAGCAAACAATAGTAGATAAGAAAAATTACATAAGGTGACTTATGCTTACTAGTAAAATCACAAAATGAGGTAGTTGATTATTTAATTACTAAGAGATTGCACAATGAAATTTGAACAATAATGGAGCAAAACATTCACTACATGTATGATATGTATGATAATCTATGTAATTGTATTTCTGTACACCTGAATAAACTTACTCAAATGCATGTGGCATCATAAGTAAGTTTATTTAGTTATACACAAATAAAGTCACATAGAATATCATACTTAGCAGCATATGTTTGGAGAACCTAGGATAACCCAAAAAGGTCAGACAGGCTTATTCCCATTAGGGTCCCTGTACCCTGCACCATATGGTAAAATGTACCATATGGTACGATGTACTATATGGTACATTGTACCATATGGTACCACTCTACCATACGATACCATTTTACCATATGATACCATTGTATGACATGGCACCATTGTACCATTTGGTACCATTGTACCATATGGCACAATGGTACCATATGGTTCAAAACCACAGAATTCGTTTTCATCTCCACTTCCATCAGTCTTAGAACTGTAAGTTGTGAAGAGGAGAGCCAGAATTTGCCCGGACAGTGAGTGGGGAGCGAGAGCTTCCTTGCCACCAGGCATGATGAACTAAGCTACTTTGCCGGAGTTCCCACAATGCTATTCGGGCGTCCAGATTTTTTCTATGGTGTGCACACTGACCACCCAGACCCATTCTCTCAGATGTAGGCCTACCAGCCTTCTTGCGCTAAATTTGACGCCGCTAGAATTTTGGCGTAGATCTACGGTTTGGACCCTGAACGTAAAGCCGTAGATCTACGGGACGGACCCTGAAAGGGTTAATAAAGTAAGTTTTGTAATTAATATGAATCACTTTAGAGCTGACAATCAAATTCCTCACAGATATTATTTTTATAATAAAAAAAGTGCTAAACCACAAGGGCTATACAGCGCTGCAGGGCAGGGAAAGAAGCGAGGGTATCGGGTGGCAAAAGGGGTAGGGATGATTAGTAGGTTACAGAAAACAGAGGGGCATGGGATAGTGCGGGGGTAGAGGGTAGCAAGAGATTGAGGTAGAAAGGGCTGAGGGGAGTGCTAAAGGTATTATCATCAGAGCTTGTGGAGTAAGTCAGTTGTTGTCAAAAAGTCAATGAGAGTGTCCGGATGAAAGGTGGGTCCATCAGCAAGAAGGGAAGGTAAAGAGAGAGCAGCAGAGTGAAGACGACGACAAGGGTAAATTCTGCGTGCTTGTTGATACAGTGGGCAGTCTAACAGAATGTGGCTGACCGATACTGGAGCCTGACAATTCTCACAGAGAGGAGCAGGGTGCCTCTCCATGAGTAAGACGAGTGTGGCCAATGCGAAGGCGGGAAAGAGTAGTCTCCCAACCTCGACACTGATGACAAGACGACGGCCAGTAACCTATACTCAGTTCAATAGAACGAAGTTTATTCTGAGCAGAGCAGACCAACATTGTTACCAACTTGATTTGATTTGAAATAGTCCGTGAGTGGAACACCTCTATGTGAAATGGAAGGTCATGTACTGTGCCCAGCAAAAGTGTTTTTGCCTGTTTTTGCCCTGTACGTACATGACAGGGACTCAAAAAAAAAACAATATCTTTAGTTGGTAGAGATAGGCTTTAACCAAAGTTGGAATGGAAAATGGGGGTGGGTGTATAAAATTTTTGTATCCCTGAAAAGAAAAGGGGTCTGAAAAATCACAAATGTGACAAGGATGATAAAAATAGGATAAGTGATGCAGAATGGTCCTTTTCAGCAGTAAAAACATTAGCCGAAGGACAGAAATGCCCTCGCACGACGTGTCGGAAACACTGTGCAAATCTGCCTGTCGAAGACTTAGAGCCATCTGTGTACAGCGATGGCAGAGAATGGATTTAAAAGTGAAAGAAAAGGGAGCGGGAAGCTCCCATGGCGTTGGGCTTTTGGCAAGGGAGTGAGAAAAACGACTCGAACAGCTGGAATTTCCCTGGGGAGTGGGAAAAGTGAGTTAAATGAACATAGAAAGGTGGAATAAAGGGGAGAAAAGAGCGATGTGGTGAAGAGAAAAGGGACGGAGAAAATAGGGGCGGCAAACAAAAAAATAATGCAAATATAGGCGACTTTCTATAAAGGAAGGTTTGAGTCATGGGGGCGTACATGAGTGAGGCAATGGGCATCCCCGGCGATGGTTTAAAGGAGGGGAACCTTTCGTTCTGCTAGAGGCTCTCCCGGGGGAAAGAGCGAAAAAGCAAAGGCAACAACGTAACCCTGATGATGGATGGAATTAAGGCTAGTAGAGTGCAGGGGAGGCCCCTGAAGATCTGGTCACCATAATCGAGTTTCGATAAAATGAGGGTGAAGTAGGTGAAGAGGTTCGTGATCGGCCCCCAATAAAAGAGGAGAAAGGGGTTTTAACCCTTTGCTGTCAAAGGGCCCAACCCTGAAGTGCCCCTGGTGTCGCAAAATATCCAAAAAAAAAAAAAAAATTATTTTTTTTACGAAATGATGAGAATTTTTTCCGATTGTAAAGACACCAAAAAAACGAAATTTGAGGGAAAAAATGAGGGAAATTTGCTCTCGCAAAAGTTAGCGACTTCGGGATAATTTAAAAAATCGGCAATTTCGCCACTTTGAGCCCTATTTTCGGTAATTCTTTTATTCCGTCAAAAAAAATATAATATTTCTTCAAACTTTTTTTTTCTATCGATTGAGAACAGAAAACTGCCATTTCCCGATTTAAATACTCAAAAAACTGGTCAGAAATTTGCAATTTGGCCAATTTTCACAAAAATTAAAAAATACGACAATTTCAAAATAAGGCCCCAGAATGAAAAATGCACTTCTGGCTCAAAAATAACATTTTTTTGTTCTCGTCATGTTCCCCAGGTCCCTGTGTATTACTTTTGCTTTTTTTTTTTTTGAAAATTTTAATAAAAAAAAATTTAGAAGATTTATGTTATGCAGACTCTGAAAACTGTAATAATTGTAAAAAATTACATCAACCCATTCAGACTGGTATTAGAATGGCTATTGGCCCTTTATTGGAAAATGACATCTTTTGTTTTTTTTGAACTCGGCCAAAAATAAACATTTCCTGTAAATTTTTGCCCATTTCCCGGGTTTTTTTTATAGTAAAAATTAAACAAAATACCCCTTTTTTATAATATAGTTTCCATTCTATCAAAAAGAGACCAGAAAACGGAATAAAACCCCAAATACTATACGAAAATAGACCACAAAGTCGGTTTTAATTAAAAAAAAACGGGTTTTGGAGTTTTTTTTTTTTATGCACTCGTGCTCCAGGGTTTTTTTTTTGTGGTGCACACTGACCACACAGACCCCTTTTTCACATGTGGGCCTATAGCTTTTCCCGCCCGATTTTAAGCGCTGAATTTGTGAGTATTAAAACGTCAAACACGGTACCTCACAAAGTATATATACGGCCGCGACAGCAAAGGGTTTTAAAAAGGTTCAGCCGGCTGTGACAAGTTTCCTTAGAGAGATAAAGTGAGGTTTCCAGGATAACCCCGGTCAAAAAGAAAGGGTAGAAAACCCGACTGTATCACGTTCTGGGGTGTGAGCCATAAAAGGGACAAGGATGATCGGAGATGAAGAGCGTCTAGTGAAAGTCAGTGGACCCCCCGGGTTTCGATATTTTTTCATCCAGAAGTAGTTCAGGTGCCAGGGATGACGAATTTGTTCCCCTAAAGGATATTGTGAAGGATTAGTCCCTTTAGACCCCCAAAAATAACCGTCAAACGCACTTCATAAAAACACTTACATAATTGGGGGGGCGCATTCGGAGGGGATGTTATGCGGGGGTCCCCTGTAATTTGGCGAATTTTTGGGGACTGGAAAAATTTAAACCCATGCATGGTGGCCCAAATTTGAAACCGGTCGACCCTGCTGGAGAGAAAATGTAACGAGGTGACAGTCAGCGCCCCGCACAAGCAATAGGAAGTCATCAAATGAGTACGACCAATATTTGGTGGAAAGCTAGAGGCAAACATTTATAGCAAGGAGAAAAAAATTTGGCCAGGAACCATCCCTGGGGGGCACCTTCAGCTTGGACAAAAGTCCGGGAAAAAGCCCTTATTAACCGAAAACGGAAAAAGTCCCTCAGTTAAAAAAAATTCTTAAGGAAGGAGGGTTTAAGTTTGCCTCAAAGGCCTAAGGAGTGGGCTTTGGCCCCAAAATTTAAAACCCCCAAAGGTTGTGCCACATGCATTCTAAAAGGTTTTCCAAAAATAGGGCCCAATAACTGAGTGGTTTTCGAAAAGGGCTTTACGAACATTGTACCCAAGCATAGTAAGGGGTCTATGGCGGGAAGGGCCCCTTTACGAAACCCAAAATTGACTAGTGGAGGGGGACTGTTGTTTTGTCTCAAAAATACTACTTTAAAACTTTTAAATTTCCCAGATGTTTCATCACTTTGAAAACCTCCCACGGGTTTTAAGAAAAAGGGACGATAGTGGGGGGGCATCATGCCCCGGGTAGTCCCCGGTTTGCGGAACGGGGAGAAAAAATGGCAAAATTTCCCCCAGCGGGGGGAAAAACTCCTTGTGACCAAGTAAGATTAAAGGGTTTTAAGAGGACTGCAAGGGCTAAATTATGAAAAATTTTTTGAAAACATACAAATTGAATTTTTGTCACCCCCAGCTCCCAAAATGTTTGGCAAACTGAGATTTCCCCCTTTTAGTTCTTAAAGGGTGAAAAAAGGCCCCCATTATACGGTTCTTCTTGAGGGAAAAAAAAAGTCCAAGGGTGCTACTTTTCGGGCAGATTTTGAGGAAAAAAACGAGGGGCATAGATGGAGCCCCCAAGAGTCACGGACCAGAGGGTTTGTCAATTTCAAGGGGAAGGGCAAAGGGGGGTTTCTATTAACCCTGGTGACCCCCCAGAAACAGGGCGGGTTTCGAAAAGAGTATTTACCACTAAAATTTCCGTTTTTTTTTACAGCCCCGCATAGGGGGAAGGGCAGAGGGGGATGGGTTGAAAACAATCTCCCCAACAGATAGTTTAGCGTCCAAAAAAGGGCCCCCCGGGGGAAAAGGGGCCCGCACGCTTTGTTTAAAATAAAAGAAGTCTTCAGCGGTTTTTTGTTACCGGTCCCTGCCCACCCCAGCGCTTTTCCCAAAACGAACTGCATGAGCACAAGCGGGGAGACCCCCAAAGGGCAGCACTTCTGGAATCCCTTTCCCCGAGGTTTGGGGTATAAAATGAGAAGTTGCATTTAAAAAAGGGGAGGGGGGAAGAGGTTTTTAAAAGCTCCCAATGGAGGCCGAAGGGGAAACCTCACAAAAAAGCAGTTGTTGTGAGAAAAGGGGTCCCAATTTCCCTGTCAAATTCCCCAGCATGGGAAACAAAAGAGGTGGTGAATAGGGAAGGAGAATTAAGAATGATTTGGAAAAATGTTTCCCTTTGTTTGTAAGTCCGGGGAGAACCGACCAGGTGAAGTCTAGTGCGGCAGGGGAAGAGCAGCCCTGAGAGATCAAGGCAAGTTTAAGCGAAAAGAAAGGGATCAAAATGGGTGGGGGTACCTGTTTTTAAAAAACCAGGAGGGGGTGGGAAGAAAGGAAAAGTCTCAACTGAATCCCAGGGGGGAAATCACGTGAGCCCCCCAAAAGGGGGAAATTTTGGGTTTAAAAAATCCCCAAAGTAACAAAAAGTGGTGGGGGGGAAAGGGACGAAAAAAGGGGAAAGGGGCAAAAAAACCCCCCGGGGTATAGATAATGGCCCGAGAAGGGGAGAGATACAAAGAACAGGTGTATACCCCCTAGGCAAGTAAATTTACAGGTGCTGTTTTAATGCAGCAAAGGGACGAAAAAAATTGCTGATGGTACAGAACATCAGTGCGTGAAAAAGGGCACTTTCTTTAAAAGGGTTTCCCCTCTTAAAAGGATTTTGAAGAATACAATAAATTATAGCCTGGAGGGATAGATAAAGCCCGAGTTTAATTTTGGTTCTTGTATGCAACCCCCAACAGGGAAAAAACTGGGAGAGCAACATCGAAGCCACCCCCAAATTTCTCCTGAGGGGGGCGGTTTTTTCCACTGTAAATTTGGCCACGATTGGCAAAGATAAAGGTACCAAAAAAAAACCCCAGGGAAGGGTAAATACGGACTAGAGGGGTTAGAAAAAATCCACATGCGGTTGGGGCGGGGAAAGTTTAAACAGTGAAGGAAACCCTGGCTGAGAAGAAAGGAGGTTTCGCAGATGGAGGAGAGGGGAAAGAGAAGGGAAAAGGGGTGGATCAGTGTCCCTTGAAAGGGTTTTGGGCTCTGCAAAATAAACGAGATAGGGTTCAAGTTTTTTTTTTTGGGGAAAAATTCCCCCAAAAACGTTTGCATGGGGGACAATATTTAAAATGGGGAAAGGAGGAGGGTGGAGTTTAAAACTGGGGAAAAAAATGGATGTACCAAAAGTAGGGGTTTGACGAAAAAGGGGGGAGGGAAATGGAGAAAAAAGTGTGGGAGGGGACTGAAGAGGCAGAAACCTGGGGAAAGGGGGCAGAAGAGGGAAAAAATGGGGAGGGGGACCCGAGGAGGAAGGCCCCCAGCACGAGGGGGAGGGTGGGAAACCTTTCCCCCACTTGTAAAAAGAGCCCGTGGGGGGGGGAAAAGAACCCGGGACGAGACCGGGGGTGGGGAAAAATTTGGAGGTGGAAGAAATTTAAGGAGAGATTAAAGGGGGATTTTTTTGAATGGAGATTTTTTTGGATTCTGAGAGTAGAGGGACATTGGGAGGTGTGTTTCGAGGTCTTGTCAATACCGGGGCTTGGAGGGAGGGAAACGAAGAAGTGAGAAAAGACTGAGGTGTTTTAAATAGGGGCTTCTGAGCCCCCCAGCAAAAGAATTAGAAAAAAGAAGTGAATGGGGGGGTAACCCACAGAGGAAAATTGTTTGAGTTTGGGGCCCCAGAGGGGGGGGGGGGCTTTTGAAACACGAGAACAAGAAATACGGGGCGGTCTCCCCTTTGGGGGCGCAGTTGAGAAATTTCATAGAATAAGGGGGACCTTAGCTTTTTAGGCAACGGAAATTTTTCGCTCTTTAAGGGAGACCGGGAATGGCGAGAGTAAGAAGGGTTTGGTTTATGGGAATTAAGGCAAGAGGGAGGTGAAATACAAGGTATTAGAATGGGTTTAAACGCACCACAGACTGGGGATTCGGCTATAGATCTGCAATATTTTGCAGGGTGACCAAATCGTCAGCAGTTTCTACACTGTTGCAGCATAGGGATCACCTTTCGAACGTGTAAATGATGGCCTGCTACATAAACAGAGGATGGGAGTTCATGGCTTTCGAAAGTTAATTGAGCCACATTGCAAGGGTAACATCTCTGCCCGCGGGCAGGAAGGACGTAAGTGTCTACTTTGAGGATTGGGAGATCTTGGAGTTCCAGATGTTCAAGAATGTCATTGCCACATGTCTGGAAATTCTGTTGGATTATGGTATGGGGAGAATAACAGTACCACTACAAGAATTGAGGGAATGATGTTTTTTCATTAGTGACAGGAATAGCATAGATATGTGAAAGAAGAGAAAGATCATGAGCTTGGGTGGCATTCTGGACAGTGATGATGTGGGTACCGCTCTTGAGAGCATGAAAGGAAATATTTCTACCAACATGGCGTAGGAGCGCCTTGCCAATACTATGGTCGGAAAGATAGACAATAGAGGAAGTCGGTCATAAAGTAAAGAATTTAGTCCATTGTGCATTCCGAAACTGAGCGTGGAAAGGGAGAGCACGACATGTCAGTCTTTTCTGGGAAGAACGAGAAGGTGGCAAAAAAGAACCATCAGGCAATTGTCATTGGCATTTAGGAGTGGGACCGGAGTTGGTCGGACGTGGGACGGGCTGGCGATTCGAAAATTGCCACACCATAGAGGGAGAGGCTGGAAGCATAGTCAAAAGAGACCGGAGGTCAGACAAATCGAAGGAGTCAGTCGAAACCCTAGCACCTGAAGCGGGTGATGAAACAGCACCAGCAAGAGGTACAGGGGCCTTAGGAATGTCCGAAGAGTGGTCAAAAGACGAAGCGGGGTCAGAACGGGGTGCGGTAACAAGAAGGGGCCCGGGGGTAGCAGGGTCATGGATTGGGTCCTCCATGGTTAGGTTACTTCTTTCTTTTTGTTGTTTTTTAAGAAAAAAAAAGAAAGAAAATAAAAAAAAAGAATAAAAAAGGGGGGGATCGGGGAGGGGTAGTTCCTAGGAGGAATGAAAGGGCCAGAAATCTCCCTCCGTGCCCAAGAGGACCTCAGTACCGCAAATAGCGCAGATGCGGCATGGAATCCGTGGCATACCCTACCCTTTATGCCAGTAAACCAGCAATCCGGGATAGCAACTTCACATCTGCCGAGCTGCCTCGGTGGACAAAAGAGAGGGCGGCCAGATATCCGCCACAAAGCATATCTCCTTTGGCCACCACCCGCGGAATCCGAAAGGCAGCCTCCAGAGATACACCAGTCGCCCAAAAGACACCCAAAGCTACCCCCCGGGAGACTGGAGAGGGATTGGGGCATCCCCAGGCGATCCAGATTCCACGGTAAACTACACCACTGCCAAGAACCTCAACAGAATGGTATGGACCCCGGTATCCTTTCCCCTACCCAGGAACTAGTGTGCTTGTGGAAAAATCCCAAAGGCCAAAAAGAGGAAGGAGGAGGAGGAGGAGGGAGGAGGAGGGGAGAGGAGGGAGGAGGAGGAGAGGAGGAGGAGGAGGAGGGAGGAGGAGGAGGGAGGAGGAGGAGGGAGGAGGAGGAGGGAGGAGGAGGAGGAGGAGGAGGAGGAGGAGGGGAGGAGGAGGAGGAGGGAGGAGGAGGAGAGGGAGGAGGAGGAGGAGGGAGGAGGAGGAGGAGGGAGGAGGAGGAGGAGGGAGGAGGAGGGAGGAGGAGGAGGGAGGAGGAGGGAGGAGGAGGAGAGAGGAGGAGGAGGAGGAGGAGATGAGGAGGAGGGAGGAGGGGAGAGAGGAGGAGGGGAGGAGGAGGAGGGAGGAGGAGGAGAGGAGGAGGAGGAGGAGGGAGGGAGGAGGAGGAGGGAGGAGGAGGGAGGGAGGAGGAGGGAGGGGAGGAGGGAGGAGGAGGAGGGAGGGGGGAGGATGAGGAGGGAGGAGGGTGGAGGAGGAGGGAGGAGGAGGAGGAGGAGGAGGGAGGAGGAGGAGGGGGAGGGAGGAGGAGGAGGAGGAGGAGGGAGGGGGGAGGAGGAGGAGGGAGGAGGAAAGGAAAAAGGGAGGATGGGATAGGGAAGGGGGGACTGAGGGGGTAATTAGGTTCAGTCTGAGGAAGGAGGCCAACAGGTCTAATTGCTCAGAACAAGAGCCTCTTCACCACACCAAGGAGCCCCCCTTGGAGAGCTCAAACACAATCAAGTGCTGTAATTTGAGATCAACCAGATGAGGCACTATAAAGAGTTCTTCAAGAGGCCTGTTTGCAATAACTCAATAGTACACCTCCAAGAGGCCCACAGTGGTACAACTCAAACTTGTCAATCACAAAACAATTTGAAATAATTTGGATGAAGCATTGTGATGGTATCATCAATAGGCCTAGCAGCTTCAACTTAACCCTTTCACTGTCGGTGACATACAGGTACGGCTTACAAGCCAGTATCGGTGACATATTAATTCAGTGGACCCCCGCATAGCGACTTTAATCCATGCAAGAGGGCTGAATGTTATGCGAAATGTTCGGTATACGAATGAATTTTCCCCATAAGAAATAATGGAAATCAAATTAATCCGTGCAAGACACCCAAAAGTATGAAAAAAAAAATTTTACCACATGAAATATACATTTTCCTACACACAAAGAGAAGGATACATGCACAATAGTAGAGTAGTACATGCACAATATATATTGTGCATGTACTAGTCTACTAAATGAAGAATAAATGACACTTACCTTTATTGAAGATGCAGCAATGACTGGTGAGACACTGTGTCCTGGGAGTGCCTTTTCCTCCTGAGTACTGTAGGTCCTGTTTGGCATTTTCTTCCAGAACAGGCCTTATCGCACTGTGTATGCCACTACGATTCTTAAATCTCTCAAACCAACCTTTGCTGGCTTCAAATTCACCAATATGAGCACTAGTTCGAGGCATTTTTCCCTGTTCACCTGGGTGTTAGTCGACTGGTGTGGGTTGCATCCTGGGAGACAAGATTAAGGACCCCCAATGGAAATAAGTTAGACAGTCTTCGATGACACTGACTTTTTTGGGTTATCCTGGGTGGCAAATCCTCTGGGGTTAATTGTTTCTTGGTATTCTCAATAAGCCACACCAACAACGGTGCTACAGCAGCAGCAGCAGCTGACGGTGGTACAGCAGCAACAGACGATGCTACAGCAGCAACAGACGATGCTACAGCAGCAGCAGACGATGCTACAGCAGCAGCAGACGATGCTACAGCAGCAGCAGACGATGCTACAGCAGCAGCAGACGATACTACAGCAGCAGCAGCAGCAGCTGACGGTGGTACAACAGCAGCAGCAGCTGACAGTGCAGCAGCAGCTGACGGTGGTACAGCAGCAGCTGTACCACCAATAGTAGCGATGGTTGATTGGGGTTTATTATACAACCTGGCCAGCTCGGAGACACGCACTCCACTTTCGTACTTATCAATGATCTTTTTCTTCATCTCTATAGTAATTCTCACCCTTATTGCTGTAGGGTTGGCACTAGAAGCTTTCTTGGGGCCCATGGTCACTTATTTTCCAGAAAAAATCACCAAAAACACTGTAATAATACGAAATGTTCCGATTGTATGCTTGGATGTTACCGCGGAGGCTGCCTGGTAAACAATGCCACCGGCAGAACATGTGAGCGTGGCTCAGGCCGCACATTGGACGCATCTCGGACGAAGGGCGGTGAGCGGGTTTTTGGGCGGTATGCGAGGCAAAATTTTTGCGAAAAAAGCGAGCGGTATGCGGATTGTACAGTATGTGATGCGTGCGGTATGCGGGGGTCCACTGTACTCCAAAATCCTAGCGGCTTCAAATCTAGCAAGAGAAAGCTTGTAGACCTACATGTAAGAGAATGGATGTGTGGGGTCAGTGAACACAGTATTAAAAAAAAAAAAATCCTGCAGCACACAGTGTGTAACAAGAAAAAAAAAAAACTCCGATGGTGTTTTTGGATTAAAACACCGACTTTGAGGTGTACTACCCTATATGGTCCCTCCTGTACATACACCTGCTTTTTCCAGTACTGACTGTACACTTGTCAGTTGTACATTCAACCCTGTTGAGGGAGACTAATCTGTCCCACTATTATGAACTTCAGTATCACCTGCAGTACTTCCCTATTTGTCCCCATTTTTGGGTTTGCTCATTTCTCTATTCATCTAAAAATTAATACTAATAATTTTTCACTCCCCTGCTTTCTCTGTAGCACCACATTCCTTTCATATGGTAATCTGGGCAGCTAAAGTCACAACATTCTCTGAGCTGCATTGCACCTGTGCACATCTCTTAATAGAAGCACCAGCATTCCCTTTCGAAGTGACACTTCCTCTTCCTTAACCCTTCCAGGGTTGGTCCTGTATATGTACGGCTTGATAGCCAGTGTCAGTCCCGTATTTATACAGAAAAATTCTGGTGCCTTCAAATTTGGTGGAAGAAAGCTGGTAGGCCTACATAAGAATGGGTCTGCGTGGTCAGTGTGCGGAGTATAAAAAAGTCCTGCAGCACGCAGTGCCTGAGAAAAAATACTCTGACCGTGTTTTTGGTTTAAAACACAGACTTTGCAGCATATTTTTGTATATTATTTATGGTTGTAATCTCGTGTTCTTGGTCTCATTTGATAAAATGGAAGATATATTACTAAAATAGAGATGATTTTGATTGGTTCCATGATGAAAAGTACCTTGAAATTAAGCTCAAAGTAGTGGAAATGCTCAAAGTGGGCAAAATCGGTGATGCGTAAATATCGCCGATATCACTACTTCACGAGAGTAATTTCATAAGTTTTCCATCAAATTCCCTACTTTTGGTGTAAATACCATCGGGGAAAGAATCTCTATCATTATATATATATATATATATATATATATATATATATATATATATATATATATATATATATATATATATATATATATATATATATATATATATATACAGTGGACCCCCGCATAGCGACCTTAATCCGTGCAAGAGGGCTGGCTGTTATGCGAAATGTTCGCTATGTGAATGAATTTTCCCCATAAGAAATAATGGATGACCAGGGGCATTGTCTAACACCAGGAGGCACTTAAGTTCTAATTTCTTTTCAGTTAGGTAATCTTTGACATTGGGGGCAAATGCATGGTGTAACCAGTTATAGAAAAAGTCCCTAGTGACCCATGCCTTACTGTTTGATCTCCACAGCACACACAAATTATCCTTGAGGACATTCTTTTGCCTGAACGCTCTGGGAGTTTCAGAGTGATACACTAATAAAGGCTTAACTTTGCAATCACCAGTAGCATTGGAACACATGAACAGAGTAAGCCTGTCTTTCATAGGCTTATGTCCTGGGAGTGCCTTTTCCTCCTGAGTAATGTAGGTCCTGCTTGGCATTTTCTTCCAGAACAGGCCTGTTTCATCACAATTAAACACTTGTTCAGGTTTCAGTCCTTCAGTTTCTATGTACTCCTTGAATTCCTGCACATATTTTTCAGCCGCTTTGTGGTCCGAACTGGCAGCCTCACCATGCCTTATCACACTATGGATGCCACTACGCTTCTTAAATCTCTCAAACCAACCTTTGCTGGCCTTAAATTCACTCACATCATCACTAGTTGCAGGCATTTTTTTTAATTAAATCCTCATGCAACTTCCTAGCCTTTTCGCTTATGATCGCTTGAGAGACGCTATCTCCTGCTAGCTGTTTTTCATTTATCCACACCAATAAGAGTCTCTCAACATCTTCCATCACTTGCGATCTCTGTTTAAGAGTCTCTCAACATCTTCCATCACTTGCGATCTCTGTTTCGAAAACACAGTTAAACCTTTGGCAAGAACAGCTTCCTTGATTGCCGTTTTCTTGGCCACAATAGAAGAGATGGTTGATTTGGGTTTCTTGTACAACCTGACCAGGTCGGTGATACGCACTCCACTTTCATACTTATCAATGATCTCTTTCTTCATTTCTATAGGAATTCTAACCCTTATTGCTGTAGGGTTGGAACTAGAAGCTTTCTTGGGGCCCATGGTCACTTATTTTCCAGAAACAGCACCGAAAACACTGTAATAATACGAAATATTCCGATTGTATGCTTGAATGTTACCGCGGAGGCTGGCTGGTAAACAATGCCACCGGCGGAACATATGAGGCTGGCTCAGGCCGCACATTGGACGCGTCTCGGACGAAGGCCGCTGAGCGGGTTTTTGGGCGCTATGCGGGGCAAAATTTTAGCGATCAAAGCGTCCGCTATGCGGATTGTCCGTTATGCAAGGCGTCCGTTATGCGGGGGTCCACTGTATATATGTATATATATATATATATATATATATATATATATATATATATATATATATATATATATATAATATATATATATATATATATATATATATATGCAATAAGATCACAGTAAACAGGTGATTTCAGAATATGCAAAACAACCACTCTGAAAGAATAAGAAATTCCAAGCGCTTTCGTGACTACTCACATTCCTTGATAATGTGAGTAGTCACGAAAGCGCTTGGAATTTCTTATTCTTTCAGAGTGGTTGTTTTGCATATATATATATATTCTTTCTTTCTTTCAACACACCAGCCGTATCCCACCGAGGTGGGGTGGCCCAAAAGGAAAAACAAAAGTTTCTCCTTTCATATTTAGTAATATATACAGGAGAAGGGGTTACTAGCCCCTTGCTCCTGGCATTTTAGTCGCCTCTTACAACACGCATAGCTTACGGAGGAAGAATTCTGTTCCACTTCCCCATGGAGATAAGAGGAAATAAACAAGAAACAAGAGCTAGTAAGAAAATAGAAGAAAACCCAGAGGGGTGTGTATACATATGCTTGTACATGTATGTGTAGTGTGACCTAAGTGTAAGCAGAAGTAGCAAGACGTACCTGAAACCTTGCATGTTTATGAGACAGAAAAAACACCAGCAATCCTACCATCGTGTAAAACAATTACAGGCTTACGTTTTACACTCACTTGGCAGGACGGTAGTACCTCCCTGGGCGGTTGCTGTCTACCAACCTACTACCTAGGATATATATATATATATATATATATATATATATATATATACAGTGGACCCCCGCTTAACGATCACCTCCAAATGCGACCAATTATGTAAGTGTATTTATGTAAGTGCGTTTGTACGTGTATGTTTGGGGGTCTGAAATGGACTAATCTACTTCACAATATTCCTTATGGGAAAAAAATTCGGTCAGTACTGGCACCTGAACATACTACTGGAATGAAAAAAGTTCGTTAACCGGGGGTCCACTGTATATATATATATATATATATATATATATATATATATATATATATATATATATATATATATATATATATATATATATATATATATATATATATATATATATATATATATATATATATATATATATATATATATATATATATATATATATTATATATATATATATATTATATATATATATATATATATATATATATATATATATATATATATATATATATATATATATATATATTTTAATTTTTTCCCTGAGAGTTAACCCCTTAACTGTCCAAACATAGATCTATATTCTCTCGCCCAGCACTCCAAATATTTTGAAAAAAAAAAAAATTATTTTAAAGAGGACAGGCCCTCTCCGAAACTCGTTCTCAGGGTCGGCCAAATTTAAAAAAAAAAAATTATTTTCTCATGAAAAGATAGAGAATCTTTTCCCCATCATAAGGACACCAAAAGTTTGAAATTTAATGGAAAACTTACGGAATTATGCTCTCGCAAAGTTAGCGGTCTCGGTGATGTTTACGCATCGGTGATTTTGCCCACTTTGATCCCCATTTTCGGCCAATTCCACTGTACTAGTCGACAAAAAACATGAATATTTCGCTAGAACTCCATTTTTTCTATCGAATGGGTGCAAGAAACCACCCATTTATGAAATAAAACTATCCAGTACAGTGGTCAGAATTTAGCAATTTTGCCAAATTTCACACAAATTTCAAAAGATGCCAATTTCTGAATAGGGTCCAGAATAAACAAGAAAGACATTCCTGGCACTAAAATGACATTTCCTCTGGTCATTAGTCACGTCTCAAGGCCCCTCTTATATTCTTTTGCTTTCCACTTTCAATTTTTATTCTCACAAAAAATATAAGATTTACTGTTATGCAGACTACTGCATTAGTGTAAAAAATGGTATAAATATTATTGGTGCACTTGTGAAAGAATATTAGACTCACCAGTTGACGTGTATTGCACGCTTGGCACGATTTGTTTACTTTTGAAGTTTGGTAAAAATCGAACATTTCTGCTACTTTGAGCTCAATTTCAAGGCACCTTTCATTGTAAAACCAGTCAAAATCATCTCAATTTTTGTAATATGTCTTCCATTCTATAAAATGAGACCAAGAAAACTAGAATACAACAATAAATACCATACGAAAATACAGTGCAAAGTCGCTGTTTTATTCCAAAAAATGGTCAAAGTTTTTTTTTTCTCATTATGCACTGTGCTGCAGGATTTTTTTTAGACTGTGCACACTGACCACATAGACCCATTCTTTCATATGAAGGCATACCAGCTTTCTCCCACTAGATTTGAGGGCACTAGAATTTAGGCGTACTAGTACGTCAAAAACCCTGGGTCGTAAGCGGTACTATTACATCCGAAACCCTCAAAGGGTTAAGGAGATATAAGGCAGTAAAGTCAGCGTTTGTTGCTCACCTGAGGGCAACATGAAGCGCTGCCACTTGCAGAAGTGTTGCTCATATACCTTTTTTCTCTTTTTTTTCGAATTTGCATAATTTTTATATTCTAATAATTACAATTTGCTGTAGTTCTTGTGATTTCATTGCTAATCTTTGTTCTGACACTAATATTAGGTACTGAAATAGTACTCAAATAGTCACAAACACAGTGACAGGTGAACATTTTCACCTACCTTAGTCACATACTATTGTCTAGAAATATATACACAGTATTTATAGGTCCCAGCAATGTTTTGGATATGAGGGAGAATATAATAATAATAATAATAATAATAATAATAATAATAATAATAATAATAAGCGTCCTTGAAGCCTGGTGTAAGACGAGTGTCACTCCACTGCTGACAGTGCAGCAGTGCTGACATATGAGCGTGCACTGCCCTGGCTTTATTTGTTTTCACAGTTACACACAAACATGTCTGTCTGTCTGTCTAGCTCTCTGTTTATATCTGTATCTGTTTATCTGTCTTTCTGTCTCTCTGCTTCTCTCTCTCTCTCTCTCTGTCTCAGAGAGAGCCACTCACGAAGCAACAGGTATGACACACAATGCAGCCGTCACATTTGATTCCTGAGCAAGTGTAAATATTTATTACTTGCCAGTCATGCTTACTATGCATTATATCTAAAACCACAGCATAGCACTTTGTCTGGATTGTTTGGTTTATCCTAGGTAATTTGCACTATGTATAATTGTATTTATGTGTACCTGTGAGACAGAGATAGATACAGACAGATGGAGATAGAGACAGCCAAAGTCAATTAGCCGGTCAAGCCAGCCAGCCGGCCAACCAGCCAGCCTGCCTGCCAAACATGTATTACACATTCCAGAATTGTTGTTCTTTACTTAGGGCATACGTTATAAGACATTCTGGCAGGATGACACTACCAGTGGTACCAAAATTGAAAGGGTGTTGCACATGGGATATTATCGAGGCTTTTGATATTTCCTCGAACACTTGTGGTCATATCCACCTCAAAGCCACTAAACTCGGGGTCAACATCACTTTCCTCTTAAAAAAGATGTGTCAACCCTTTGACTGTTGCAAGCCCCTTTCTGAAACCCTCATTCTGTCACAAACTTTTTGAAAAAAAAAAAAAAAAAAATATTTTTTCTAATGATATGATAGGGAATCTTTTTCCGGCGCTAATGACACCAAAAGTACGAAATTTGATTGAAAACTTGCGGAATTACGCTCCCGTGAAGTTAGCGATCTCAGCGATATTTGCCGACTTTGAGCCCTATTTTTGGCCAATTCCATTGTTCCAGTCAACCAAACTCATAGCAATTTCTTTAGAACTCCATTTTTTCTATCAACTGAGCACAAGAACCGCCCATTTACCGATTTTAACCCTTAAACTGTCCAAACGTAGATCTACGTTCATATGCGTAGCGCTCAGACCTTCATTTTCCCCATTTGAAAGCATGTAAAAAAAACGTAGATCTACATTCGGAGCCCTCTGCACATCAACATGGATAGTTTAAGGGTTAGATACTCAATAAAGTGGTCAGAAATTGGCAATTTGGCCAATTTATGCAAATTAAAAAAGATGCCAATTTCAAAATAGGGTCCAGAACAAACAATGCTGACATTCTTGACACTAAAATAACATATCCTCTGTTCATTAGTCATGTCTCCAGGCCCCTCTTATGTTACTCTTGCTTTCTATTTTGATTTTGATTTACACAAAAAAATAGAAGATTTACTGTTATGCAGATTACTGCATTATTGTAAAAATGGTATAAATAATATCAGTGCACTAGTGAAAGAATATTAGACTTCCCAATTGACGTGTATTGGAAGTGTGGTGTGATTTGTTTACTCTTGAACATTGGTAAAAATCGAACATTTCTGCTACTTTGAGCTCAATTTTAAGGTCGTTCTCATTACGAAACTAATCAAAATCACAACTATTTCTGTAAAATGTTTTCCATTCTATCAAATGAGAGCATGAAAATGAGAATACAATGATAAATACTATACGAAAATGCACTTTAAAGTCGGTGTTTTAATCCAAAAACACAGTCGGAATTTTTTTTCTCATTATGCACTGGATGCTGCAGGATTTTTTTATGCAGTGCACACTGACCATACAGACCCATTCTCTCACATGTGGGCCTACCAGCTTTCTCCTGCTTGATCTGAAGCCACTAGAATTATTGAGTATATATACGTCCGAAACACTGGCTCGTAAGACGTATGTATACAGCTGAAACTGTCAAAGGGTTAATATTACATGACATCAGTGAACCCCAGGTGTTTGCCAAGCTGTATGCTCTAGCTGGTGCTCAACTGAATTTGTGCTCCCACTAGGTACTAAGTAGCCCCAGATTTTTTTAACACTCTTGCACACTGAGTGTTAAGACCCATTCTATGCTGACCAGGCATCTCGGGCCAATTGTGCCAAATTTGGAGGCAGGGAAAATAAAACGTAGATCTATGTTTGGAGCGCCAGCAGTAAGAACATAGATCTACATTTGGACAGTTAAGGAGTTAAGGATCGGGGCTTTCGACCCTCAAAGGGTTAATGTGTTTGCACATTTTTTGGTATGTTGATACCAGCACTACCTCCCATTTAGGCACATCCCTTTAACAAAGTATTTATATATGTCCTGACTGCCTACATTTACTGAGTTAGACTCATTCTCACTTTCTGAGAAGTGATTTCAATTCTCTTGTTTACCTTTCCCTGAGCATATTTTTCCTGGTAGTACTGCCTAGACACATAATAGTATCAGTATAGATCTGCCTAGCAACACTCTTGTAGCAATATTAGTACTAGCTAGCCACACCCTTGTACCAATATATTAACCCGTAAATGGTCCAAACGTATTTTCAACATTTGATAGTATGAAAACGTGTAAAAAGACTTTGATCTACTTTTTTTTTGTTATATTTGAAAATATGTAAAAAGAAGTAGATCTACTTTTGGAGCACTACGCATGTGAACGTAGACCTGCTTGAACCGTTTACTGGTTAATACAGTACCAATAAGCCACACCCTAGTATCAATATAGTACTACCTACTAACATCCTAGGATCAATATAATATAAGCAAGCCACACCCTAGAAGCAATATAGTACCAGCTAGCCACACCCTAGTACCAATACAGTACATACTAGCTAGCCAAACCCTAGTACCACTATAGTACTAGCTGGCCACACCCTAGTACAAATGCAGTATTAGCTAGCCACACCCTAGTATAAAATGGTTTGTCTTCACCCAACCTTCAATAAAGTACTGTCTGGCTTCACCCAGTCAATACTCATTGGCTTCACCATACCATCAATAAATTACTAACTGGCTTCACCCTACCATCAATAAATTACTAACTAGCTTCACCCTACCATCAATAAAGTACTAACTGGCTTCACCCTACCATCAATAAAGAAGTGTCTGGCTTCATCCTACCATCAATAAAGTACTGCCTGGCTTCACCCTAACATCAATAAAGTATTGTCTGGCTTAACCATACAACTATAAAGTTCTGACTGGCTTCACCCAACCATCAATAAAGTACTGTAAGGCTTCACCCTACTATCAATAAATTACTGTAAGGTTAAAGTGTTGAAGAAGGAGCTTCTACTTGTTCAGGAGGAAAACAGGAGGCTGAAGCTTTGCCTAGATGGGCTGGGGGGTGTGAGATGGGGGGAGCTGGTGAGAAAAAGGATACCAGCAGTGAGCCAAAGAGTTGCAGCCCCTTTAAGTGGCAAGTGGTTCACAATTCAGGAAGGGAGATAAGGAAGGTTGAGAGAGAAGATGTGAAGGTAGGAAATCGATTCTCTGTTCTCCAGGACGAGTGTATTTCAGTGGTCATTGGGGTTAACCCTTTCAGGGTTGTGCCATACTAGTACGGCTTGCACGCCAGGGTTGGTGCCGTACTAGTACTCATAAATTCTAGCGCCTTCAAATCTAGTGAGAGAAAGCTGGTAGGCCTACATATGAAAGAATGGGTCTATGTGGTCAGTGTGCGCAGTACAACAAAAACCCTGCAGCACACAGTGCATAATGAGAAAAAAAACTCCGACCGTGTTTTTGGTTTAAAACAGTGAATTTGCAGTGTATTTTCGTATGCTATTTATGGTTGCATTCTAGTTTTCCTGGTCTCATTTTATAGAATGGAAGACATATCACGGAAATTGAGATGATGTTTATTGGTTTCACAATGAAAAGTACCTTGAAACTGAGCTCAAAGTACCAAAAATGTTCGAGTTTTGCCAAAGTTCAAAAGTAAATAAATCAACCCATGCATCCAATACACGTCAACTGGTGAGTCTAATATTCTTTCACAAGTGCGCTGATATTATTTATACCATTTCTACACTAATGCAGTAGTCTGCATAACAGCAAATCTTCTATTTTTTGTGAGAATAAAAATTCTAAGTGGAAAACAAAAGAAATGTAACAGAGTCCTGGGGACGTGACTAATGAACAGAGGAAATGTTATTTTAGTGCCAGGGATGTGTGTCTTATTTATTCTGGACCCTATTGGGAAATTGGCATCTTTTGAAATATGTGTGAAATTGGCCAAATTGCCAATTTCTGACCACTTTATTGGATAGATGAAATCGGTAAATGGGTGATTTCTTGTACTTATTCAATAGAAAAAGTGGAGTTCTAGCGAAAAAGTTATGATTTTTGTTGATTGGTACATTGGAATTCGGTGAAAATAGGGATCAAAGTGGGCGAAATCACCGATGCGTAACTTCATGAGAGCATAATTCCGTAAGTTTTCAATCAAACTTCATACTTATGGTGTCATTATGATCGGAAAAAGATTCTCTATCATTTCATAAGAAATAATAATTTTTTTTTTCTTAATATTTTCGACCCTGAGAACAAGTTTAGGAGAGGGCCTCTTGACCCTGAAAGAGTTAAGTGACGTATCTGACCTCACTGGGTCAGTTGGTCAGTGAGCTTAAGCCGGTGGGAGAATTGGACCTGCCTCGCATAAGCCAGTAGGCTTGTTGCAGTGTTCCTTCTTTTTTATGTTCTTATGCACCATCAATAAAGTATTGTCGGGTTCACCCTACCATCAATAAAGTGGTGGAGAAAATTCTCCAGTAAAGGGGTATCTCTCAGCCCTCTTAGCCCCCATCAGCCCTCTGAAGGACTTAGCCCTCCAAGAAGGGGCTAGTGGACTCCTCCTGAAGAACATATGTACCACAGCGTCACAAGGCATGCCTTCCTCTCCTTGCTAGAATTTCTGATCCACTACACAGTGAGGGTTAAATGAAAGTAAGTACTCTTTTCTCCATAGCAGGAAAATTAAGAGAAAATCTGTACCCCACTTGTCTACAAGTCGGGGATATTATGACTTCTAGTACACAGCAAAACAACGAGGAAACAACCTTCTTGTGTTATTCCTTGTTGTAATGTGTAGTAAGAAAGAGATATAAAGCTGAACTCAGCAGTTATATGTACAGAGGGTTAACTGGTGGCCGTTGGGCAGGGCGACAAGCTAGGCTGAATTCAGATATCAGAGCATGAACATGTCACAAATCTCCCATTGAGAACAAAGAAAACAATGACTGTGTGGTAAACTCTGAAATACTGTTAATTAATCTCCACTAGGAAAACTAGTGGAGACTGACAGTATAATCCCAATAAAGTGTAAATGTTTGTCACAGAATGCATTCAGGTGTTATGAACAAAGAGACAAGATATCACCCTATCACGTAACGAATTACCAAAGTGACTCCCTATCAATGACTGAGGACAATATAACTACGCCACTGTAGCAGCCTACTGACGACATCAATACTATGATATAATTCCCCTACAACAAACCAGGAGAAACTGGGTCAGTTACAATATCCAGTTAAGTTTAGCCATACCCACTGCTTTCCTTAGCTGCAATTAACAGGTAGAGGTGAGATTTGACTGGAATTACCAACAAATCCAGTGATGTGCTGTTGATTCACCCAAACCAAGTGAGTACCACTATGCATTTCAGATGATAGTGAAAGACACATACAAATACAAATATTTATTTCCTTGTAATGCTTACAATGTGTGGTTTACATGTTACAAGGTTTAAGTTACAAAGATGGCCACTATCATGCCTAGGCACTTTGGGCACACTAATACTAATTCTTACGCTATTTTGATATAGGTCGTATTTGAGCAGTACACTTGAACCTATCATTAGGTACTTATATAGGAACATTATCAGTTAGGTACATACATAATTAGGTTTAAATTAGTTAGGTAGTCAAATCATTTAATATTAGTACAAATGGCAGATTTAATACGTAATGGGAATCGGGTTGTCTTGACTTGATACACTGTTTCTATTAAAACCATACTGGAGGAGTATCTTAGACAAACTTAGGGTTAACTAAGATTTAGTAAGACTTAAGATTTAATAGGCAATAGCTATTGTTGCATGCAAAGAGTATGTAACCTTTATTCGAAGCATGTTAACACACAGGCTGCCTCACCAACCAGTGAACCAGATGCTAAGAATCTGACAATCCAACGGGGCCCCATTGTCAGATCAATATCTAGGTTCAGCCAATCGCATGTGGATCTGGCAATTGTGAAGGTGATGTGGTTTCCACTCACCTTTTCACTCTTTTCATTCTACCACTGGCTGAAGCATGGTGGTCTGCTCTCTCTTGGATTCTGTTCTGCCTTGATTACCGTGGCGTGAACCAACACCTACTGCTGTACATAGTCTATATAGTGTACATACTTCTGTTTATACTTGGTGAAGGATAATATAATTCCAAGTTTTTCTGCTGTGTTTATTTTGCTCCCTTCACACCCAGGATAACAGGCCTTTGAGTACCTGCATTGTAATATGGGGGCTTGTCTAGGTTCTGGAGCTGGACTTAGAGCAGGAGCTGAGCCTAGAGTTGAAGATGGAGCAGGAAGTAATATCACAGACAGCTGGCTATCTGGCATTGCATCAGCTTTGTCATCGCTTCACGAATTTTGCATGTTAACTTTGCATTCGCTATGGTTAGCCTTGTTACTGTGTGATCATAGATAGCTCGTTTTTTGCATGTCAACTTTGCATTCGCTTCGCTATGGTCAGCCTTGCTATTGTGCGAGTATTCTGCAGTCGTACAACGCATAGCTCTAGTGTGTGTTGCAAATAGTGTGTTACGTTGTGGTTAATGCCACCTAGAAGAGTCAGACGGTTAGTGTCTCAATACACTCTATTAAACTTGCCTAAGTTTTCTCTACAGCACTGTTGGTGAATTCCTCGTTCCATCGGCACTGAGTATGAACACACTCTTACTGCTGCACAGCTTCATAACCTTATAAGCATGAAACTTCAAGCAGAGGAGATGGCACACAGACTCCTCCTCCTCCCTCTTATACAGCCAAGCATAAATCCCCGCTGTGGTTCCTCCCATAAGAGAAAAAAAGACAACTCCTGAGCAAAACCAGCAGCCTGAAGTGACAGGGTTGTCTGAAGGTGAGTCAGCTTCATTGGTGCTTGAGTTGGCAAAAATCAATCTTGAGCAAACCAGGGAACAGCGAGCATATGCTAAGGAAGCGTTTGATAGAGAAAAGGAGAGGAGGCAGTTAACTCAAGCTGTAAATGACTTTAGTTTGCAAAAAGCAGTACAGTTCGTTCCTCATTTCACTGAAGCCGAGCCTGAACAATTTTTTGAAACTTTCGAAAACCAGGCTCGAGCCTTGAGGTGGCCTGAACATCATTGGACGTCTTTGGTGCATACAGCGTTGTTTGTTAAGGCACAGGAATTTACATCAGTGTTAAATGACACTGACTTTAGTAACTATAATGTGGTGAAGACCAAGGTTCTTGGTGCTTATCAATGTATTCATGCCAACTACAGAAAGAAATGCAAGTTAGGTAGATGACAGCTGGGTCAATCCTTTGTTGACTTTGTAAGACGGCAGACCAAAGCCTTTTCCAGTTGTTAGAAGGCAAGTGGTGTCACTAACTTTGAAGAGTTGGTACAGTTAATATTGGTGGATAACCTGCTGGACCAGGTTGGCGACTGCATTGGAGGCAGCCAGGTTGGCTGATACTTTTGAAAACAACTGCTCCTTGTCCGAGCAGTTCCATCTCTCTTTTCAACAGCCTGGCATGAGCAGAGACCGTCAATGAAAAGTTCCTGATTGGAAGATAAAGTGCCAGCATGAAGGAGAACGACTATGTCAGCCAACTAAGTCACCTGGTGAGCCATGCTACTCAATTTATGGTCAACCTGGTGAGCAACAAAGCATTCAACATCAATACCCAGAGCAGAACCAGCCACAATATCAGCAAGGAACTAAGGTCATAAATGACATCGTTTGCTTCCATTGTAATAAATCAGGCCATATCAGACCTAACTGCCCAAATAAACCCCAACCATTAGGAAATATTTATGCTATGTCCCTGAAAGAAGTAGAGAAGGGGATGACCCCATATTATAGTAATTGTCAAATATCCCTTCAAGAAAATTCAAAGAAAACTGAAATCAGAACCTTCAGGAATACTGGAGCACATTGCTCACTTATAAGAGAGGAAGTACTTCCCCTTTTTGAGCACACATATTGTTAGGATATTGTTAGCCGGCTTGACAACATCATGAATGGTAATGGGATCAATCCTATTATCTGCCTCAGTACTGGAGGCAATGATGTAGGCAAGCGTAGAAGTGAGGATTTAGTTAAAAGGTTCAGGACAGCAATAGACATAATTAGGAAGAAGGGGGGGGGGCACCCTGTTATATGCGGCATTTTGCCAAGAAGGGGTGTTCGAAATGAATGGTTGTCCAAAGCAATTGGTATTAATTGTTGGCTGGATAAACACTGTAAGGATAATGCAGTACCATTCATTGACAACTGGGACAACTTCTATGGCCGAAATGACATGTATGCCAGGGATGGGGTTCACTTATCCATGGCAGGTGTGGGTTTTCTTGCTAGCTCAGTTGAGGGAGTTGTTAGGACTTTAAACTAGGATTAGTTAGAGGTATGGGTTTAGAAATAATAAACAATGAGTATGGATATACTGACTTATGCTCTGATATTAAGAATCTTAATAGTAATGGTCATGGAGTAACTCTGGGTACTGATGATTTCAGAAATTGTGTAAAAACAAAGGTGAATAGGAAAAATGTGCAGAAGAAAAAACATATGATGGTATTTCATGCTAACAGTTGAAGTGCAAGAAATAAGGTTAATGAACTACGTTTGGTAGCATGTGCTGGGAACTTTGATGTCATTGCATTAACTGAAACATGGTATGATTTAAAGAGACGGGATATGATTGCTGAGTGTAATATTCAAGGGTTTAAGTTGTTCCATGTGGATAGATATAATGGGAAGGGGGGAGGGGGGGGGGGAAGTTGCATTATATGTTCAAGAAAATATTAATTGTTGCATAAAAACAGGTATAAAAATAGATGGAACAGTAACAGAATCTGTTTGGGTAGAGTTTGTAGAAGGTCAAGAAAAACTAATTCTGGGTGTAATATACCAACCTCCAGGCTTGGATCACGATAGAGGAAGACTTCTTTGGGACGAAATTGTTAGGGCTTCTAGACACAATAACATAGTGATAGTAGGGTATTTTAACTTCAGTTAAATTGACTGGAATTCTTTGACTGGTAATCTGGAGTTCAGTGACTTTATGGAAGTAGCTCAGGACTGTTTTCTAAAGCAGTGTGTAACAGAGCCTACCAGGGATAATAATTTACTAGACCTAGTCTTGTCAAATAAGGAAACACTCGTAAATAATCTGGAGATCACTGAAGAGCTTGGCGCAAGTGATCACAAATCCATCAGTTTTAGCATTAACTGGGAACACAAGAATAAAGATAATACGGTAAAAATCCTGAATTTCGTTCTGTCGATTATAGTGGACTTAGGGAACACCTGTCTAATCTCGATTGGGGTTATCTAACTAGTAATGATTTTATTGACGATGATCATACTTATGATTACGAAGGGATCTCCATTTATGATTTTTTCTTAATAATGTACACTGTGCTCCGAGTATATACATTCCCCAGAGAGAAATTAGGTCTAATAATAACGATCCCAAATGGGTTAACAGGAGGCTGAAGCATCTATTAGCGGAGAAAAGGGGAATTTATAGGCACATCAGAAGAGGAGAGGTTAACCTTACTGACCAATATGTTCAGCTTAAAAGAGAAGTGAAAAAGGGTATAAGAAAGGCTAAATGTGACTATGAAATTAGAGTTACTAATGAATCAAAGACCAATCCAAAGGGGTTCTTTCAAGTGTATAGGACGAAGGTGAAGGAAAAAGTAGGACCTCTGAAAATTGGGAATGGACAGCTAACGGATAACAAACTGGAAATGTGTTCCATATTTAATGACTATTTTTTGTCAGTTTTTACACAGGAAGACATAAATGAGATTCCAGAAATTAACAATTATTCAGTTCCTCACGAATTCAAATTGACTAATATTACTGTCACGAGGGACATGGTTATCAAGCAGATAGACAAACTGAAGCAAAGTAAGTCCCCAGGGCCTGACGAGTTTTTTGTAGGGTACTTAACCCAAAACTCGTTCTCAGGGTCGGCCAAATTTAAAAAAAAAAATAATTTTATCTTATGAAAAGATAGAGAATCTTTTCCCGATCATAAGGACACCAAAAGTTTGAAATTTGATGGAAAACTTACGGAATTATGCTCTCACGAAGTTAGCGGACTCGGCGATGTTTACGCATCTGCGATTTTGCCCACTTTGAGCCCCATTTTCAGCCAATTCCACTGTACTAGTCGACAAAAAACATGAATATTTCGCTAGAACTCCATTTTTTCTATCAAGTGGGTGCAAGAAACCACCCATTTATTAAATTCAACTATCCAGTACAGTGGTCAGAATTTAGCAATTTTGCCAATTTCACACAAATTTCAAAAGATGTCAATTTCCGAATAGGGTCCAAAATAAACAAGACATTCCTGGCACTAAAATGACATTTCCTCTGGTCATTAGTCACGTCTCAAGGCCCCTCCTTTGGTATTCCTAAATGTATTCGAAGTGATCAAGGTACTAACTTTACTGCCAAAGTATTTAGAGAAGCATTAATTAGGCTAGGGATAATTCACAACTTATCCGCTGCCTATCATCCTCAGTCCCAAGGCGCCTTGGTAAGATTCCATCAGACGTAAAAAACCATGATGAGAACGTCTTGCATGCATTCTCCTACAGACTGGGATGAATCACTACCTTTGTTGCTGTTTTCAATAAGGGAAACTGTGCAAGAGTCAACAGGGTATAGTCCAATTGAGATGATCTTTGGGCACAACGTACGAGGTCCTCTTCGGGTGTTCAAGGAAGGATGGATGGGAGAAGACGTCTGCTCAATACTCATTAACCCTTCTTCAAGGTTGCAGGTGGCACATCAGTTGGCTAAGGCTAACTTAAAGGCAGCTCAAAATACGATGAAACAAAGGTATGACAGAAATTTAAAGTTTCGCTCCTTCCATCCAGGAGACAAGGTGTTGGTACAGGAACCTATACCTGGCCACAGCTTAAAAGCTAGATTTATGGGACCTAGCAAATTGTAAGTAAATTATCTGATCAATTATCTTGACAAAACCTCAAAAACTAAAACTTACCACATTAATCAACTTAAAGCATTTAACCCCTTGACTGTCGCAACCCCAAATCCTGAGGTGTCTCCTGGTGTTGCAAAATTTAAAAACAAAACAAAAAAAAATTTTCTTATGAAAAGACAGAGAATCTTTTCCCGATTGTAATGACACCAAAAGAACGAAATTTGATGGAAAGCTGACGGAATTATGCTCTCGCAAAGTTAGCGACCTTGGCAAAATTTATGAATCGGCAATTTCGCCCACTTTGAGCCCCATTTTCGGCTAATTCCATTGTTCCAGTCAACCAAGCTCATAGCTATTTCTTTAGAACTCCATTTTTTCTATCAACTGAGTACAAGAAACTGCCCATTTACTGATTTCAACTACCCAATAACGTGATCAGAAATTTGCAATTTGGCCAATTTCACGAAAATTCAAAAATGACAATTTCATAATAGGGTCCAGAATGAACAATGCAAACATTCCTGGCTCTAAAATAACATTTTCTTTGTTCATCAGTCACGTCTCCAGGCCACTCTGATATTACTCTTGCTTTCTATTTTGAATTTTTATTCAAACAAAAAATAGAAGATTTACTGTTATGCAGACTACTGCATAACTACGGCGGCAGGACTCGACGTAGAAGTCATGTGAGCATCCAGTGCCAACTTTTCGGCCTCATATCTCTGTAAGTACTGACCCTAACTTTTTTTTTTTTATCCTATAACACTTAGAAAAATGTGCTCCTTGTTTTCATTAACCCTTTCAGGTTTCCAACGTACTAGTACAGCTTACGCACCAGGGATATTGACGTACTAGTATGCCTAAATTCTAGAGCCTTCAAATGTGTATGTTGAGTGTGCACAGTATAAAAAAGATCCTGCAGCACACAATGCATAATGCGAAGAAAAAAATTTGACCGTGTTTTTGGTTTAAAACAGTGACTTTGCACTGTATTTTCGTATGATATTTATGGTTGTAGTCTAAGGTTTCCTGGTCTCGTTTTATAGAATGGAAGACATATTACAGAAATTGAGATGATTTTGACAGGTTTCACAATGAAAGGTACCTTGAAATTGAGCTCAAAGTAGCAGAAATGTTTGATTTTTGCCAAAGTTCAAAAGTAAGCAAATCATGCCATGCCTCCAATACACGTCAACTGGTAAGTCTAATATTCTTTTACAATGCGCTGATATCATTTATACCATTTCTACACTAATGCAGTAGTCTGCATAACAGTAAATCTTCTATTTTTTTTGTGAAAATAAAAATTCAAAGTGGAAAGCAAAAGAAATGTAGGAGGGGCCTGAAGATGTGACTAATGAACAGAGGAAATGTTATTTTAGTGCCAGGAATGTCTGTCTTGTTTATTCTGGACCCTATTTGGAAATTGGCATCTTTTGAAATTTGTGTGAAATTGGCAAAATTGCTCATTTCTGACCACTTTATTGGATAGTTGGAATTGGTAAATGGGTGGTTTCTTGTACTCTTTTGATAGAAAAAATGGAGTTCTAGCGAAATAGTTATGATTTTTGTCGACTAGTAGAGGTCTCCCTCAACATTCGCTAGGGTTAGGGGATCAAGAGCTTCGCGAATGTTTGGTGCCCCAATATATTGTAGGGAAATATAAAACAATACTGCTTCCTTAACTGGTTGAACCATGAACAGTCATAAAATACATGAAAACATCATAAAATATTGTGCTAAATACATACATGCTATGGTTTAATAACATGTATGTCATTAAATACCACTGCGGCACACTGCTCATATTTTGGCACAATTTCTTTCTTCAATTCTATCGTGTTTTTCAATTTCTTTACCAAAGGGATGGCACTAGCAACTTTCTTTGGGCCCATGGTTAATTATTTAGCAGTTGCACTCAATCTACAAGTACCGAACACAATATGTGAAATGCTTGGAAGAGCGCGGAGGCTAATGCTCACTCCAGCATAAACAAAGCCACACTGACTGACGATGCCTTAGCCACTTCCTCCACCACTGCTTCAACCCTCATATTTTTGTACAATTTCCTTCTTCAATTCTATCGAATTATTATTATTATTATTATTATTATTATTATTATTATTATTATTATTATTAATACAATAGAATTGAAGAAGGAAATTGTACAAAAATACGAGGGTTGAAGCAGTGGTGGAGGAAGTGGTTGAGGCATCGTCAGTCAGTGTGGTCTTGTTTATGCTGGAGTGAGCATTAACCTCCGTGCTCTTCCAAACATTTCACAATAATTCATTGTGTTTGGTGCTTGTAGATTGAGTGCAACTGCAGTGGTTGAGGCAGTGGTTGAGGCAGCAGTTGAGGCAGTGGTAGAAGCAGTGGTTGAGGCAGAGGATGAGGCAGCAGCTGAGGCAGTGGTTGAGGCAGTGATATTTAATAACATACGTAATAATAATAATAAATCATACCCCCGGCCGGGATTGAACCCGCGGTCATAGAGTCTCAAAACTCCAGCCCGTCGCGCTAGCCACTAGACCAGCTAGCCACAATAAGATTCATCCAACTAGGTATATTTCTACACCATAGGAAAGTTAGCACAGGCACCTCTGTGACCACAAATGCAAGTTTTTACAGACGAATCTCCAGCTAGCGTGGCCGTGACGAACTCTAGCTCAAGTCCCTTCACTGCCTAGCTGGCTAGCTGGTCTAGTGGCTAGCGCGACGGGCTGGAGTTTTGAGACTCTATGACCGCGGGTTCAATCCCGGCCGGGGGTATGGTTTATTTGCAATCGTGTCATTACGATTTCTTAAGTCATGTTTACGGCAGTGAAGGGACTTGAGCTAGAGTTCGTCACGGCCACGCTAGCTGGAGATTCGTCTGTAAAAACTTGCATTTGTGGTCACAGAGGTGCCTGTGCTAACTTTCCTATGGTGTAGAAATATACCTAGTTGGATGAATCTTATTGTGGCTAGCTGGTCTAGTGGCTAGCGCGACGGGCTGGAGTTTTGAGACTCTATGACCGCGGGTTCAATCCCGGCCGGGGGTATGGTTTATTTGCAATCGTGTCATTACGATTTCTTAAGTCAAGTAATAATAAATGTTGTTAATATGTATTATTATCATTAATAGCATAGATGTTATTAAATACCACTGCCTCAAACGCTGCCTCAACCACTGCCTCTACCACTGCCGCAACCACTGCCTCAACCACTGCCTCAACCACTGCCTCAACCACTGCCTCAACCACTGCCTCAACCACTGCCTCAACCACTGCCTCAACCTCTGCCTCTACCACTGCTTCAACTGCTGCCTCAACCACTACCTCAACCACTGCAGTCACACTCAATCTACAAGCACCAAACAATGAATTATTGTGAAATGTTTGGAAGAGCACAGAGACTATTCCTCACTCCAGCATAAACAAGACCACACTGACGATGCCTCAACCACTTCCTCCACCAATGCTTCAACCCTCGTATTTTTGTACAATTCCCTTCTTCAATTCTATAGTATTATTATTATTATTATTATTAATTATTATTATTATTATTATTAGCAGTAGCATAAATGTTGATTCTTTGCCGTGTTCAAGAGTAAACATTTGATGTCACTGTCCAATACCTGTCCGAATGGCCATTCCAACATGGTCATGAATGGGTTGACATTATTTATACCACACTGAGTGGCGGGAGGGCTGGCTGCCAGTTGCGGGGGTCAGAGGGAGGGTAGTAGGGACTTGCGAGTGGCGGGAAACTTAAACATGATTTGGCGCCTGGGAATTTAGCAGCTGGGAATTTGGCAGTTAGGAATTCACGAATGTGTGAAGCCCGCTAAAGTTGAAAACGCGAATGTTGAGGGAGACCTGTACACTGGAATTGGCCGAAAATAGGGCTCAAAGTGGGCGAAATCACCGATGCATAAACATCGTCGAGATCGCTAACTTCACGAGAGCATAATTCCGTATGCTTTCTATCAAATTTTATACTTTTGGTGTCAATGTGACTGGGAAAAGATTCTCTATCTTTTCATAAGAAAAAATAATTTTTTTTTCCCGAAAAATTTTTGACCCTGAGAACAAGTTTAGGAGAGGGCCTCTCAACCCTGAAAGGGTTAAAAGAAAAACGTTTTTTCTATCTTTCAAAATATTCGGGGCACTGTGGTAATGAACGTATATAAACGTTTGGACCATTTATGAGTTAAAGGTTACTATCAGGTACCTTTGACAGATAAGGTGAAGGAAATCTCTCCCTTCGTAATTCCAGGTCATTATCAATATACAGTTACCCACTTCAAAACAAAAAACTTGCCCACATCATTCCAGAAACTGATCCGTCAGGCTATTAAAGGACTTGACAGCACGGCAGCTTATCTAGATGACGTAGTTATTGTGTCGGATACTTGGGACCAACACTTCTTCAGGCTTAAGGCTCTCTTTGAGACCTTCCAGAGTTTCCACTTAACCCCTTCAGGGTCCAAGGCCCAAATCTGAAGTGGTGCCTCAGTGTCCAAGAATTTAAAAAAAAAAAAAATTGTTATTTTTTCTTATGAAATGGTAGAGAATCTTTTTGTGAAGGTAATAAAACAAAAAGTACGAAATTTCGTGGAAAATTGACGAAATTATGCTCTTGCGAATTTTGATGTGTCAGTGATATTTACGAATCGGTGATTTTGCCGACTTTGACTCCCATTTTAGGTCAATTACATTATTCCAGTCAACCAAATTCTTAGCTATTTCACTAGTATTACTTCTATTCTATCGACTGTGCACAAGAAATCGCCAAGTCAACTGTTTCAACTACAAATTAAAGTGATCGGAAATTGTTAATTTGGACAATTTAACACAAAGTCCAAAATATTCCAATTTCAAAATAGGGTCTAGAATAAACAATGTAGGTATTCCTGGAACTAAACTAACATTTCCTCTGTTCATTAGTTACGTTTTGAGGCTTTACAAATAAATTCCATTTTGATTTTTTATGCACATAATGAATTTTTATTCACACCAAAAAATAGAAGATTTACTGTTATGCAATACTGTAATAATTGTATAAATATTATCACCATATTTGTGAATGCATATTAGACCCACCAGCTGGCGTGTATTAGACGTGTGAGGTCGTTTGTTTACTCTTGAATATCGGCAAAAAATTAACATTTCTGCTACTTTGAGCTCAGTTTCAAGCCATTTCCAGTGCTAAAACCAATCAAAGTCATCTCTATTTCTGTAATATGTCTTCCATTCTATCAAATGAGACCAAGAAATCGCAAATACAACTATAAAAAACATACGAAAAAACACTGCAAAGTCGCTGTTTTAATCGAAAAATCATGATTTCAGTTTTTTTTCTCTCATTATACCCAGTGTGCTGCAGGATCTGTTTTATGTGGTGCACACATACCACATAGATGTATTCTCTTATATCTAGGGCCCAAATGTACCACTCACAGTTTATCAGAGCTGAGCTCATGACGTAGGTCTACGGTTTGGACCCTGAACGTAAAGCCATAGATCTACGGGACGGACCCTGAAAGGGTTAACTGTTAACTTATCTAAGTCTTCATTTGGCCAGGCTACTGTTATTTTTTTGGACCATGAAGTAGGTAGTGGCAAATTGGTCCCTAAATTTGCAAAAATTCTTGCCATTAAAAACTATCCAGTACCTCAGGATAGAAAATCCCTCCAACGTTTCTTAGGTATGGTAGGATTTTATAGAAGATTCTGTAAAAAATTTGCAGATATTATAGCCCCTCTAACCTCACTTACCAGTCCCAAAGTCCCCTTTAAGAAGACCTCAATGTCAAGAGGCTTTTAGTAAAGCCAAATTACTCCTCTGTACTGCACCTATTCACTTGTCTTCTGATTTCTCCAAACCCTTTACATTACAGGTTGATGCTTGTGAGTATGGGGTAGGGGCAGTACTTCTGCCATCTGGGGACAACGGGTTGCGGCCTGTGGCTTACTATTCCACCAAACACCAGCCGCACCAGAGGGCCTACTCCACAATTGAAAAAGAAGCCCTCGCTCTGATACTGGCTTTGGAGCACTTTGAAGTATATGTGGGCCAGACCTCTCAGGTGGTCACGGTTTATAGTGACCATAATCCTCTGATCTACCTACAACATATGAAGAACCATAACACAAGACTCATAAGGTGGTGCATCAGACTGCAACTGTACAACATAAAAATTTGTCACATCGCCAGCAAAGAAAATACACTGGCTGATTCTTTACCCCACATATATTAGGTTAGGATATGTTAGAGACTTAGGGTTAAAACATGATAGCTCTTTTTTTCCCCTTTTGTATATAACGAATATTTAATTATGTTTTTTTTTTTAGTGAGGGGATATTCTGTTACCGTCCACAGGTATCTTGGACCTACGTTAGCCCTACTGTCTGCTGTCTCGCTCTCAGTTTAGAATTTGGCTTTATGTCACAATAAAAGCTTACCTCCATCTAATGAGTTGGATGGATGAGAGGAAAGGCAGTTCCATTATACTGTGCCATGGTGGCACTTTTACCCACTGAGGTGGAAGCCTAGTCCTGAGCCCTCTTGGGATGGGGTGTTGCATGCAAAGAATATGTAACCTTTATTCAGAGCATGTTAACACACTCACAGAGACTGCCTCACCAACCGGCAAACCAGATGCTAAGGGTCTGACAATCCAACGGGGCCCCATCGTCAGGTCAGTATCTAGGTTCAGCCAATCCCATGTGGATCTGGCAATTGTGAAGGTGCTGTGGTTACCACTCACCTTTTCACCCTTGTTACTTTCATTCGACAGCTAGTTGAAGCACAGTGGTCTGCTCTCTCTTGGCTTGATTACCGTGGCATGCACTAATACCTATTGCTATACATAGTGTATATAGTGTACATACTTCTGTTTATACCTGAAGGATAATATACAGTGGACCCTCGGATAAGTCATCATCGGAATAAGTAATATTCGGAATACATAACGTTTTTTCATCAAAATATTGGCCCAGTGAACGTCACTGAACTCACTATAAGTCGTTTGTCCGGAATGTCTCCGCAAGGCCTGAGCGGCTTCGACACTCCATGTACAGCCAGTGTGCCATTGTTTAGCAGCCAGTGAGGACGATCCCAAGCATTCATACGATACATTTTGTATTATTCCATTCTTTTTAGTGCTTGTAACTGTTAAGTAAGCCACCATAGGCCCAAAGAAAGCTTCTAATGCCACCCAGCCCTTTGGTAAAGGGCTGAGAGGGGAGAATGTGCCTTTTTCAGCAATTCTGCAATATGTACAACACTAAAGCAGCAGGAGCTGATAAAGGCTACAGCACCAGACAGCGATAAAGTGTAGCATTAACAATGTAGCAAGTAAGTTAAGCAATTAATCGACAGAAAAAGGACAGCACGAAACTGACTACTCCATTGTTGTTGGAGGTATATAGGACTATTGACTAACACTGCCACCTCTGCTGCTGCCTTCATCACCACTATGTAAGGCTTATCATTCTTGGCCCTTATACACCCAACAACAAACAACACACCACCACACGTGACATTCTTAATGCCATATTTTATTCATTCTAGAGGATATATCATGTTTCTATGTCATTAATATTGTTTATGTCATATAAGATGAATTGTGCTAGATAAGTAAGCCGTAGAGCAGATATTAGAGTCATATTGAAGGACTATCTTGTCCTGTCTCCCAACACAATTCCTAACATATGCCAGAAACAGACATCTCTGGAACACTTTAAGGACTTGGTACCTGAAGTCTTTATGGAAGGGGATTCCCCTTCCAAACTCCTCCATCCTCTCCCCTCCTCCCGTCTTCCATACATCGCCACGTCTTCAATAAAGGCAAGTGTGATGTTATTATTGTTTTATTCTTCATGTATCATTGTTTTCTGTGCAGGTAAATGTATATTTCATGTAGAAAACATTTTTTTTCAATACTTTTGGGTATCTGAAATGCATTAATTGGATTCCCATTATTTATGAGGAAAATTAATTCAGAGTAAGTCAGATTCGTCATAAGTCACACTCTCTCTCTCTCTGGAATGGATTAATTACGTAATCTGGGGGTCCACTGTAATTCAAAGTTTTTTTTGCTCCTTTTACACCCAGGATAACAGGCCTTTGAGTACCTGGGTTGTATTAGCTATATTAGGAATTGTATGTTTACAGTCCTTTGGGTAGGTGTAGTGGGTCCTGTTGCAGCTATCAAGAAATTGTTTTAGTTCTGGGTTAAAATTAGAGTTTATGGTTCTGTAAATGCAGAAAGCCCAACAGTAGGTGTGACTGTTCTGTACGGTGAGTAGGTTTAGGTCTTTGAAAAGTGGGGGCGTGTGCTGTCTTGCATTGGATTGCATAATTCTCACTGCGGCTATCTGTCGGTTTATTATCGGATTTAGGCGAGTTGCTGCTGCTGATCCTCATGCACAAATAGCATAGGTGAGGTAGGGATATATGAGTGAATAGTATAGTGTGAACAGGACTGATTGTAGTACATAGTAACGTATCTTGAAGAGGATCCCAGCTGTTTTGGATACTTTTTTTTGTTATTTGTTGGGTATGGATGTTGAATTTCAGGCTGTTGTCAAGGTGCAGGCCCAGGAATTTGCCCTCATTATGTCCAGTAATATGAGTGTTGTTAATCATTACATTCAGCTGGGCAACACCCATTCTGTTCCAAAACAGAAAGTAAGTTTTGTCAGTACAGTAGGGCCCCGCTTTACGGCATTTTGCTTTACTGCGTTCCGCTAATACGGTCATTTCAAATTATGACCTAAACTCTCTATACGGCTCCCCCCACCTGACTTTGTAATACAGTCACCGCACCCCACACTGTTTACATTCTCCATGAGCTCCATAAGCACCACATCTCCCCATCAGCATCATCAACACAGCCACTTGATACTGGAGTTCCACAGAGAAGTGTCCTTGGTCCCCTGCTCTTCCTCATTTACATCAATGATCTTCCAAACGTATCCCAACACCTGAAACCCATTCTCTTTGCTGATGACGCAACTTATGTCATCTCTCCCCCTAATCTTGCCACCCTCAACACCATTGTTAACGAGGAGCTGTTCAAAATATCGACTTGGATGACAGCCAATAAACTTACACTTAACACTGACAAAACCTACTATATTATGTTTGGTAGCAGAGCAGGTGTTGCACAACTTAACATTAAGATCGACAACACTCTAATTGCCAGACATAATGAGAGCAAATTCCTAAGCCTATACCTCAACAACAACCTGAATGTCAGCACCCATATCCAACACATAACAAAAAAAGTATCCAAAACAGTTTGGATCCTCTCCAAGATACGATACTATGTGCCGCAAAATGCCCTTCTCACACTATATCATTCACTCATTTATCCATACCTCACCTATGCTATTTGTGCTTGGGGATCAACTGCAGCAACACACCTAAAGCCAATAATAACCCAACAAAAAGTCGCAGTAAGAATAAAAACTAAATCCCATCCCTGGCAGCACCCCCCCCCCCACTCTTCATAGATCTAAACTTTCTCCCTGTTCAGAACATCTACACTTACTACTGTGCAATCTACATCTACAGGACCTTAAATTCCAATATTAACCTTGACCTAAAATGCTTTCTTGATAGTTCTGACAGGACCCACAGGCATAACACCAGACACAAACATCTCTATGACATTCCCCGTGTCTGACTAAACCTTCACAAAAATTCAATGTATGTCAAAGGCCCTAAAATCTGGAACACCCTACCTGAAAACTCTAGAATTGCAGACACATTCATCACCTTCAAAACTACCGTTAGAAAACATCTTATTTCCCTGATACACCCCGTCAACTAACTACATGAAAACCACCTGGTGATTCACACTTACACTTTCACTCACTCACCCATTTGACTATAAACACAGAAATACGAATCTTAATCTTAAAATAATGAATCCTAACTAGCCATAAGTTAGTCTGTGATACTCCAATATAGAAACTATGTACATGTATATGCAGTCACATTGTTAAAATTACAAACTAGTACTTAGTCACTTAGCCATAATACCAATTTACTCCATAATTTGTAATAATTTTAGAGTTAAGAATTAATCTAAGTCTGCCCGAAATGCCTAGCCATGCAAGGTGTCCTAGTGGCCCCCCTCTGTAATTAGTATTTTATTACATGTAAACCACACAATAACCAAAATCTGTAAACCCTGCATTGTAATCCTTATAGAGAATAAACTTGATTGATTGATTGATTGTGTCTGGAAACTCCAAAATTTCAAGTACTTTTAAAAGTTATTTCATATTTTATAAATACAGGTACCATCCGACTTATGACCAAGCTTGGTTCTGACCAACCAGTCATAAGTCAAAATGGACTTAAGTCGAACCTTTGAAAATTGCTGACATACTGGGTAGGGCATAGTAATGTCAAACATTTCGTATATAAACTACCTACATATTACTGTAATGTAACGTATAATCATTATTTCATTCTTTTTACCATAATTTACTTTTATTGTCACATTTTAATTATTTATGTACTGTATATAATGAATACATGGTAGTGAACTGTACTGTAAATTTGACATCGCATACAGTATTATATGTTACTGTTTTCTTTATGTATTGTCGACACAGTTGAATGGGAGAATACCACTGGTAGTGTCATCCTGCCAGAAAATAGTATAACCTATACCCTAAGTAAAGAGAAACAACTCTGGAACATGTGTAATACGTATCCAGCTGGCTGGCTGGCCGGGTGGATGGATGGGTGGTTGGCTGACTGGATGTATGCATGTATATATGTATGTATGTATGTATGTATGTATGTATGTATGTATGTATGTATGTATGTATGTATGTATGTGTGTCTGTCTCTGTGTCTGTCTGTCTCTCTCCCTCTCTCTCTCTCTCACACAGGTACACGTAAGTGAAGTTATCATACATAGTATAAATTGCCTAGGATAACCCAAAAAATCCAGAGAAACTGCTATACAGTGGATCTGTGCTCCAGTGCCCTAAATTAACCCTTTCAGGTTCCGTGCTGTAGATCTACAGCTTTACGTTCAGGGTCCAAACCGTAGATCTACGCCATGAGCTCAGCTCACTCTGATAAACTGTGAGTGGTAAATTTGGGCCTAGATATGAGAGAATACATCTATGTGGTATGTGTGCACCACATAAAACAAATCCTGCAGCACACAGTGTATAATGCGAGAAAAAACCGAGACCTTGATTTTCAATTAAAACAGCGACTTTGCAGTGTTTTTCCTATGCTTTTTATAATTGTATTTGCGATTTCTTGAGCTCATTTGATAGAATGGAAGGCATATTACAGAAACAGAGATGATTTTGATTGGTTTTAGCACTGGACATGGCTTGAAACTGCTCTCAAAATAGCAGAAATGTTAAATTTTTGCCGATGCTCAAGAGTAAACAAACGACCTCACACATCTAATACACGCCAGCTGGTGGGTCTAATATATATTCACAAATGTGGTGATGATATTTACACAATTATTACAATATTGCATAACGGTAAATCTTCTATTTTTTGGTTTAAATAAAAATTCATTATGTGAATAAAAAATAAAAATGGAATTAATTTGTAAAGCCTCAAAACATAACTAATGAACAGAGGAAATGTTAGTTTAGTGCCAGGAATACCTACAGTGTTTATTCTGGACCCTATTTTGAAATTAGAATATTTTGAACTTTGTGTTAAATTGGCCAAATTACCAATTTCCGATCACTTTATTTTGTAATTGAAACAGTTGACTTGGCGATTTCTTGTGCTCAATCGATAGAATAGAAGTAATACTAGTGAAATTGCTAAGAATTTGGTCGAGTGGAATAATGTAATTGGCCTAAAATGGAAGTCTGCAAAATCGTCGATTTGTAAATATCGCTGACACATCAAAATTCGCGAGATCATAATTTCATCAATTTTTCATCAAATTTCGTACTTTTTGTTTTATTACCTTCAGAAAAAGGATTCTGTAACATTTCATAAAAAAAAAAAAAATTTCTTTTTCAAAATTCTTGGACCCTGGTGCGCACTTTGAAATTTGGCCTCTGGACTCTGAAAGGGTTAATAATAATATTAATAATTATTACTACATATTATTATTACAATAATACGTACGTACTAACATTAACCCTTTCAGGGTCTGCAGGCCCTCTCAGACTTGTTCTCAAGGTTCCCCCAATTTTCAAAAAATATTATTTCTTCTTATGAAAAGATAGAGAATCTTTTCCCGATCATAATGACACAAAAAGTATGAAATTTAATGGAAAACTTACGGAATTATGCTCTCGCGAAGTTAGCGGTCTCGACGATGTTTACGCATTGGTGATTTTGCCCACTTTGAGCCCTATTTTCAGCCAATTGCAGTGTACTATTCGACACAAATCATGCCTATTTCACTAGAACTCCAATTTTTCTATCGAATGAGTACAAGAAACCACCCATTTACTGATTTCAACTATCCAATACAGTGGTCAGAATTTAGCAATTATACCAATTTCACACAAATTTCAAAAGATGCCAATTTCCAAATAGGGTCCAGAATAAACAAGACAGACATTCCTGGCACTAAAATAACATTTCCTCTGCTCATTATTCACGTCCCCATGCCCCTCTTACTTTCTTTTGCTTTCCATTTTGAATTTTTATTCTCACAAAAAATAGAAAATTTACTGTTATGCAGACTACTGCATTAGTGTAGAAATGGTATAAATAATATCGGTGCACTTGTGAATGAATATTAGACTCACTAGGTGACGTGTATTGGACGCTTAGCATGATTCGTTTACTTTTGAACTTTGATAAAAATCAAACATTTCTTCTACTTTGTGCTCAATTACAAGGTACTTTTCATTGTATCAAAATCATCTCAATTTCTGTAATATGTCTTCCATTCTATCAAATGAGACCAGGAAAACTAGAATACAACAATAAATACCATATGAAAATACAGTGGACCCCCGCATAACGATGGCATCACATAGCGATTATTTCGCATACCGCTTACTTTAATTGCAAAAATTTTGCCTCACTACGCTTAAAAACCCGCTCAAGCCCTCGTCGATACGCGGGCCAATGTGCGGCCTGAGCCACGTCACATGTTCCGCCGTGGCAATTTTTACCAGCAGCCTCCGCGGTAACATCCACAGCATACAATCGGTAAATTTCGTATTATTAATGTTTTCGGTGCTTTTCTGGAAAATAAGACCAAGGGCCCAAGAAAGCTTCTAGTGCCAACCTACCAATAAGGGTGGAATTACAATTTGAGATTAGAAAAGATTTATTGATAAGTATGAAAGTGGTGATTGTCCTGTCAGCGCCAGGTTGTATAATAAACCCTATCAACCATCGCTAGTATTGTGTTGTATGCTTCTGCTTTGAAAAACATAGCTGTTGCATGCTGCACTGTCAGCTTTGCTGCCTGCTTGCCTGTCAGCTTGCTGCGTGCTGCACTGTCAGCTGCTGCTGCTGCTGTAGCACCGTATGTTGGTGTGGCTTATTGAGAATACCAAGAAACATTAACCCCAGAGGATTTGCCACCCAGGATAACCCAAAAAGTCAGTGTCATCGAAGACTGTCTAACTTTTTTTCCATTGGGGTCCTTAATCTTGTCCTCCCAGGATGCAACCCACACAAGTCGACTAACACCCAGGTGAACAGGGAAAAAATGCCTGGAACTAGTGCTCATTTGGTGAATTTAAAGCCAGCAAAGGTTGGTTTGAGAGATTTAAGAATCGTAGTGGCATACACAGTGTGATAAGGCCTGTTCTGGAAGAAAATGCCAAACAGGACCTACAGTACTCTGGAGGAAAAGGCACCCCCAGGACACAGTGTCTCATCAGTCATTGCCGCATCTTCAATAAAGGTAAGTGTCATTTATTCTTCATTTAGTAGACTAGTACATGCACAATATATACTGTGCATGTACTACTCTACTATTGTGCATGTATCCTTCTCTTTGTGTGTGGGAAAATGTATATTTCATGTGGTAAAATTTTTTTTTTCATACTTTTGGGTGTCTTGCACGGATTAATTTGATTTCCATTATTTCTTATGGGGAAAATTCATTCACATAGCGATTATTTCGCATAACAATTACCCCTCTTGCACGGATTAAAATCGTTAACCGGGGGTCCACTGTACAGTGCAAATTCGCTGTTTTAATCTCATTATGCACTGTGTGCTGCAGGATTTTTTTTATACTGCGAACACTGACCACATAGACCCATTCTTTCATATGTAGGCCTACCAGCTTTCTCTCACTAGATTTGAAGGTGCTAGAATTTATGAGTACTAATACGTCAAGGACCCTGGCACGTAAGCCATACTAGTACGGCCGAAACACTGAAAACGTTAATAATATTATTATTAAACTATAATATAATAATCTTGTCCACTCATTACTTACCTTAAAATATCTGTAGTCTTAATGTAGAATGAGAGGTGAGTAAACAAGATTAAATGAATAAACGAGAGAGAGAATGAGTGTGTAGAAGGTTTGCGAGTTATGTAAACAAACGTTGTTGTTGTTGTTGTTGTTTTGTTGTTGTTACCAGCCTGGACATGAATGGTTTTTTGTTCACTCTGTCAAGCCGACCAGAAAAATATCTCATATTTGTTAATTTATATGTTTATATGTTATGTAGCATGTTTATTATATAATTTTGAAAAAAAATCATAGATGGATTATGCAAAATGTCTATATTAACGTTTTATACACATTTAATTCGCCTCAGTGATTAATATTGTGTTATCATCATTATTAACAAGGCATCTTCCAGATCAATTACACTCTTAATGAGTGGCTCTGAGACAGACAAGCAGACAAAGACAGACACATGTAGACAGAAAGGCAGACACACAGGTAGACAGACAGAAACACAGGTAGACAAAGACACACAGGTAGACAGAAAGACACACACAGGTAGACAGACAGACATACAGGTAGATGTAAAGACAGACACATAGGTAGACAGAAAGACAGACACACAGGTAGACAAAGATAGACACACACAGGTAGACATACACACACACAGGTAGACAGACACACAGGTAGATAGACAGAGACACACAGATACAGACAGACACAGATATATAGGCAGACAGATACAGACAGGTTTATGTGCAACAGTGAAAACAAATAGAGAGTTCAAGAGTAAGAGCCTTTCTTGCCACAATCTCCAGTGCAAGTTTCAGACTTCATCTTAGGGACCATGGTGAAATTTACTGTCCAGTTAGTACAGTTAATACAGTATGATGCTGCTGATAGGGCAGGGTTGCTCAAACTGATGCTGCCTGCATGGCGCATTGCCGCCGCGAGTATCGTCAAATATTGTACAGAGGTGTGCATCAGCTGGCCCAACCCAGCTGCCAGATGCACGGTCGTAAGTCGAGTGACCTATGTCAAGCAGGTCATAAGTCAGATGATAGGTGTATTCTGATAATTATACTTATGTATATCTGTACCTAAATAAACTTACACACTGTGCTGGCATGCAGGTACACATTAAAATCAGTAAGAGTGTCTTATGTCTCGAGATGCCATATTAGTAATGATAATAATACTCAATAATAACCATTGAGTATATTACGCTAATATAAGTTAATATACACATTTTCATTAATCCATGTATGATATTTTTTTCAAAATTATATAATAAACATGATACATAACATATAAAGATAAATACACTCCACATGATACGTGGGAGCCAGACGACTTATACGAGTGACACCATATTAGTAATTATAATCACCGAGTCTCATTAACCCTTTGACTGTTTCAGGCCCCTCTCTGAAACTGTCATTCTATGTCGCTCAATTTTTGAATAAAAAAAATTATTTTTTCTTATGAAATGATTGAGAATCTTTTCCCGATGGTAATGACACCAAAAGTTCGAAATTTGGTCAAAAACTCATGGAATTACGCTCCCGCGAAGTTAGCGGTCTCGGCGACATATGCGTATCGGCGATTTCGCCGACTTTGAGCCCTATTTTCAGCCAATTCCATTGTTCCAGTTGACCAAACTCATAGCTATTTCTTTAGAACTCCATTTTATCTATAAGCTGAGTACAGTGGACCCCCGCATAGCGACCTTAATCCGTGCAAGAGGGCTGGCTGTTATGCGAAATGTTCGGTATGCGAATGAATTTTCCCCATAAGAAATAATGGAAATCAAATTAATCTGTGCAAGACACCCAAAATTATGAAAAAAAAATTTTTACCACATGAAATATACATTTTCCTACACACAAAGAGAAGGATACATGCACAATAGTAGAGTAGTACATGCACAATATATATTGTGCATGTACTACTCTACTAAATGAAGAATAAATGACACTTACCTTTATTGAAGATGCAGCAATGACTGATGAGACACTGTGTCCTGGGAGTGCCTTTTCCTCCTGAGTACTGTAGGTCCTGTTTGGTATTTTCTTCCAGAACAGGCCTTATCACACTGTGTATGTCACTACGATTCTTAAATCTCTCAAACCAACCTTTGCTGGCTCTAAATTCACCAATATGAGCACTAGTTCCAGGCATTTTCCCTGTTCACCTGGGTGTTAGTCGACTGGTGTGGGTTGCATCCTGGGAGACAAGATTAAGGACCCCAATGGAAATAAGTTAGACAGTCTTCGATGACCACTGACTTTTTTGAGTTATCCTGGGTGGCAAATCCTCTGGGGTTAATTGTTTCTTGGTATACTCAATAAGCCACACCAACAACGGTGCTACAGCAGCAGCAGCAGCTGACGGTGGTACAGCAGCAACAGACGATGCTACAAGCCAGCCAGCAGACGATGCTACAGCAGCAACTGACGATGTTACAGCAGCAGCAGACGATGCTCACAGCAGCAGCCACAGCAGCGACACGGTGGTACAGCAGCAACAGACGATGCTACAGCAGCAACAGACGATGCTACAGCAGCAGCAGACGATGCTACAGCAGCAACTGATGATGTTACAGCAGCAGCAGACGATGCTACAGCAGCAGCAGCAGCTGACGGTGGTACAGCAGCAACAGACGATGCTACAGCAGCAACAGACGATGCTACAGCAGCAGCAGACGATGCTACAGCAGCAACTGACGATGTTACAGCAGCAGCAGACGATGCTACAGCAGCAGCAGCAGCAGACGATGCTACAGCAGCAGCAGCAGCTGACGGTGGTACAGCAGCAACAGACGATGCTACAGCAGCAACAGACGATGCTACAGCAGCAGCAGACGATGCTACAGCAGCAGCAGATGATGCTACAGCAGCAGCAGACGATGCTACAGCAGCAGCAGACGATGCTACAGCAGCAGCAGAGGTACTACAGCAGCAGGACAGCTGACGTGGTACAGCAGCAGCAGCTGACAGTGCAGCAGCAGCTGACGGTGGTACAGCAGCAGCAGCAGCTGTACCACCAATAGTAGCGATGGTTGATTGGGGTTTATTATACAACCTGGCCAGCTCGGAGACACGCACTCCACTTTCATACTTATCAATGATCTTTTTCTTCATCTCCATAGTAATTCTCACCCTTATTGCTGTAGGGTTGGCACTAGAAGCTTTCTTGGGGCCCATGGTCACTTATTTTCCAGAAAAAAATCACCAAAAACACTGTAATAATACGAAATGTTCCGATTGTATGCTTGGATGTTACCGCGGAGGCTGGCTGGTAAACAATGCCACCGGCGGAACATGTGAGCGTGGCTCAGGCCGCACATTGGACGCGTCTCGGACGAAGGGCGCTGAGCGGGTTTTTGGGCGGTATGCGAGGCAAAATTTTAGTGATCAAAGCGTCCGGTATGCGGACTGTCCGTTATGCAAGGCGTCCGGTATGCGGGGGTCCACTGTACAAGAAACCTCCAATTTACTAATTTGGACTACCCAATATGATGGTCAGAAATTGGCAATTTGGCCAATTTCACGCAAACTAAAAAAGATGCCAATTTCAAAATAGGGTCCAGAATAAACAAGATAGACATTCGTGGCACTAAAATAACATATGCTCTGTTCATTAGTCACATCTCTAGGCCCCTCTTATATTATTATTGCTTTCTATTTTGATTTTTTATTCATACAAAAAAATACAAAATTTACTGTTATGCAGACGACTGCATTATTGTAAAAATGGTATAAATAATATCAGTGCACTAGTGAAAGAATATTAGACTCCCCAGTTGACGTGTATTGGACGTGTGGTGTGATTTATTTACTCTAGAACATTGGTAAAAATCGAACATTTCCGCTACTTTGAGCTCAGTTTCAAGGTCGTTTTCATCGTAAAAGTAATGAAAATCATCTCTATTTCTGTAATATGTTTTCCATTTTATCACCTAAGACCATGAAAACGCGAATACAACGATAAATACTATACGAAAATACACCTCAAAGTCGGCGTTTTATTCCAAAAAAACGATCAGAGTTTTTTTTTTCTTATTACGCAATGTGTGCTGCAGGATTTTTTTAATGTGGTGCACACTGACCACACAGACGCATTCTCTCACATGTGGGCCTACCAGCTTTCTCCCGCTTGATTTGAAGCCGCTAGAATTATTGAGTATATATACGTCAGAAACATTGGCTCGTAAGACGTATTTATACATCGAAAACAGTCAAAGGGTTAAATGTCGTATATTATGTTAACCCTTTCAGGGTTTCGGCCATACTAGTACGGCTTATGCGCCAGGGTCATTGACGTACTAGTACGCATAAATTCTAGCACCTTCAAATCTAGTGAGAGAAAGCTGGTAGGCCTACATATGAAAGAATGGGTCTATGTGGTCAGTGTGCGTAGTATAAAAAAAATCCTGCAGCTCACAGTATGTAATGAGAAAAAAAACTTTGACCCTGTTTTTGGATTAAAACCAACTTTGCACTGTATTTTCGTATGGTATTTATTATTGTATTATAGTTTTCCTGGTCTCATTTGATAGAATGGAAGACATATTACAGAAATTGAGATGATTTTGACTGGTTTTACAATAAAAAGTACCTTGAAATTGAGCTCATAGCAGAAATGTTCGATTTTTACCAAAGTTCAAAAGTAAACAAATCATGCTAAGCATCCAATACACATCAACTAATGAGTCTAATACAGTATTCTTTCACGAGTGCGCCGATATTATTTATACCATTTCTACACTAATGCAGTAGTCTGCATAACAGTAAATCTTCTATTTTTTGTGAGAATAAAAATTCAAAATGGAAAGCAAAAGAATGTAAGAGGGGCGTGGGGACGTGACTAATGAACAGAGGAAATGTTATTTTAGTGCCAGGAATGTCTTTCTTGTTTATTCTGGACCCTATTTGGAAACTGGCAACTTTGAAATTTGTGTGAAATTGGCAAAATTGCTAAATTCTGACCACTGTATTGGATAGTTGAAATCAGTAAATGGGTGGTTTCTTGTACTCATTCGATAGCAAAAATGGAGTTCTAGCAAAATAGTTTTGATTTTTGTCAACTACTACACTGGAATTGGCCGAAAATAGGGCTCAAAGTGGGCAAAATTGCTGATGCGTAAACATCGTCGAGACCGCTAACTTCGCGAGAGCATAATTTCCTAAGTTTTCCATCAAATTTCATACTTTTGGTGTCATTATGACCGGGAAAAGATTCTCTATCTTTTCATAAGAAATTTTTTTTTTTTTTTTTTTTTTTTTTAAATTTGGGAGACCCTGAGAATAAGTCTCTGAGAGGGCCTGTGGACCCTGAAAGGGTTAATATACACATTTTTAGTAATCCAGCTATGATATTTTTTTCAAAATTATATAATAAACATGATACATAACATATAAAGATGATAAATACACCCCACAGTAGAATAAATAAATATAAAATGCAGTCAGAATGATAAATTCCCACTACAGACAGCACACTCCACCAATATTCAAAACACTAAACCTACTCACCATACAAAACATCCATACTTGGTACTGCACCTATTACATACATAGAACACTTAACTCTGATATTAACCCTTTCAGGGTCCAAGGCCCAAATCTGGAGTCACGCACCAGTGTCCAAGAATTTTAAAAAAAAAAAATTTGTTATTTTTTCTTATGAAATCGTAGAGAATCTTTTTGTGAAGGTAATAAAACAAAAAGTACGAAATTTGGTGGAAAATTGACGAAATTATGCTCTCGCGAATTTTGATGTGTCAGCGATATTTACGAATCGGCGATTTTGCCGACTTTGACTCCCATTTTAGGCCAATTACATTATTCCAATCAACCAAATTCTTAGCTATTTCACTAGTATTACTTCTATTCTATCGATTGAGCACAAGAAATCGCCAAGTCAACTGTTTTAACTACAAAATAAAGTGATCGGAAATTGTTAATTTGGCCAATTTAACACAAAGTTCAAAATATTCCAATTTCAAAATAGGGTCCAGAATGAATAATGTAGGCATTCCTGGCACTAAAACTAACATTTCCTCTGTTCATTAGTTATGTTTTGAGGCTTTACAAATAAATTCCATTTTGATTTTTTATTCACATAATGAATTTTTATTCACACCAAAAAATAGAAGATTTACTGTTATTCAATACTGTAATAATTGTATAAATATCATCACCATATTTGTGAATGTATATTAGACCCACCAGCTGACGTGTATTAGATGTGTGAGGTCGTTTGTTTACTCTTGAATATCGGCAAAAATTTAACATTTCTGCTACTTTGAGCTCAGTTTCAAGCCATTTCCCGTGCTAAAACCAATCAAAATCATCTCTATTTCTGTAATATGTCTTCCATTCTATCAAATGAGACCAAGAAATCGCAAATACAACTATAAAAAAACATACAAAAAAAACACTGCAAAGTCGCTGTTTTAATCGAAAAATCATGATTTCAGTTTTTTTCTCTCATTATACACAGTGTGCTGCAGGATCTGTTTTATGTGGTGCACACATACCACATAGATGTATTCTCTCATATCTAGGCCCAAATGTACCACTCACAGTTTATCAGAGTGAGCTGAGCTCATGGCGTAGATCTACGGTTTGGACACTCACCGTAAAGTCGTAGATCTACGGGACGGACCCTGAAAGGGTTAAGAGAGGGTCTCTCGACCCTGAAAGGGTTAACATCACACTTACCTTTACTGACTTTTGTTGGTGTATGGAAGACAGGTAGGAGGTGAGAGGGAGGCGAGTTTATCTTTCAATATAACACTAATATCATCTCTACAGCATATTTATCTATCACAATTCATCTAATATGACATAATAAACAATATTAATAACATAGAAACATGATATATACTCTAGAATTAATAATATATGTCATTCCGTATATCACGAGTGGTGATGGTGTTGTTGTTGGGTTTATGAGGGCCACTGAGAGAAGCCATACATATTAGTGGTGGTGGAGGCTGCAGCAGCAGCCACCACCACTATTCACACAATGTACGTAATTTATAAATAAGAGATATTTACACTTTAATTGATAAATATGAAATATTTACACTTACCTTGGAGGAGATGTTAGTTTAATTAGTCTGATGGAGGAGATGCTAGCAGAGGTTTAAGGTGGTGGAAGATAGGAGGGCGGCATATGCTCAGTGGCCCTATACACCTCCAACAACATTGGAGAGTTACTTTCATGTAGTTTTTCTATCACTTAATCACTTAATTTACTTGTTACACTATTAATGCTACACTTTATCGCTGGCTGGCACTGTAGCCTTTATCAATACCTGCTGCTTTAGTATTGTACATATCAGCGAATCACTGAAGAAGGCACACTCTCCCCTCTCTCATCCTCCTCCACTTTGGTACTTTGCTACAAGTTTTTCCTTGAATTTTATCGTGTTTCTTTCCTTCTTTACCAAAGGTCTGGTACTATGAGCTTTCTTTGGACCCATGGTGGCTTATTTAGCAGTTGCAAGCATAAAAACAATGGATTATTATGAAATGTATCGTATGAACTCGTGGGGTGATGGTCACTCTCCCACAAATCATGCCATACCGAGTCTCTGAATGTTGTGTGGGAGCCTTTGTGTATGCCCGGCTGCTCCCGGCTGCACAGATGTGTCCCATACAATGGACAAATCACGAGGCCAATCACAAACCGCAAGGCTATGTATTGACGAAAAAAGTTGCCGAAAGTCAGATTTCACAAAAGTCACGGCTGTTCAAACATGGGGTCCACTGTATTTATGGTTGTATTCTCATTTTCTTGGTCTCATTTGATAGAATGGAAGACATACTACAGAAATAGAGATGATTTTGATTGGTTTCACGATGAAAAGGACCTTGAAATTGAGCTCAACGAAGTGGAAATGTTAGAATTTTGCTGATGTTTAAGAGTAAACAAATGACATCACTGTCCAATAAGTGTCCAACTAGCCATTCTAATATGCAGTCACAAATGGATTGACATTATTTATACAATTATTACAATAATGCAGTAGTTTACTTAACAGTAAATCTTCTATTTTTTGTGTGAATAAAAATTCAAAACAGAAAGTAAGAGTATTATAAGAAGGCCCTGGAGACATGACTAATGAACAGAGAAAAAGTTATTTTAGTGCCAGGAATGTCTGCATTGCTTATTCTCCACCCTATTTTGAAATTGGCATCTTTTGAAATTTGTGTGACACTTGTCTTACACCATGCTTCAAGGAAACTTATTATTATTATTATTATTTATTATTACAGTGGACCCTCATATTTCGTAAGGCTCGAAAGTTGCAATTTTCGGAAATCGTAACTTTTTTCGTGAAAACAATGACTTGTGAATTGTCATTTGACTCACAAATACAGTGGTCCCTAATTTATCGTCATTAATCCGTTCCTGGTAGTGCGACGATTATCAAAATAGACAATTTTTTGAATCAATTTTCCCAATAAGAAATACAGTGGTCCCTCGTTTTTCGTAATTAATCCGTTCCTGGAGGTGCTACTATTATCGAAATCTACGATTTTTTAATCAATTTTCCCCATAAGAAATAATGTAAACACAATTAATCCGTTCCTGACACCCAGAAATACAACAACAATTTTTTTTTACCTTAACCCTTTGACTGTCGCGGCCGTATATATACGTCTTACGAGGTACCGTGTTTGACGTATATATACTCATAAATTCTAGCGGCTTCAAATCAAGCAGGAGAAAGCTGGTAGGCCCACATGTGAGAGAATGGGTCTGTGTGATCAGTGTGCACCATATAAAAAAAATCCTGGAGCATGCAGTGCATAAGGAGAAAAAAAAACTCCGACCGATTTTTTTAATTAAAATGCCGACTTTGTGGTCTATTTTCGTATAGTATTTATGGTTGTATTCTCGTTTTCTTGGTCTCATTTGATAGAATGGAAAACATATTATAGAAATAGTGGTGATTTTGATTGATTTTACTATAAAAAGACCCTAGAAATGGAGCTCAAAGTAGGGGAAATGTTTGATTTTTGCCAATGTTCAAAAGTAAACAAATGATGCCATTGTCCAACAAATGTCCAACTAGCCATTCTAATATGCAGTCATGAATGGGTTGATGTTATTTATACAATTATTACAGTATTGCAGTAGTCTGCATAATAGTAAGTCTTCTATTTTTTGTTTGAATAAAAATTCAAAATAGAAAGCAAGAGTAATATCAGAGGGGCCTGGAGACATGACTGATGAGCAAAGAAAATGTTATTTTAGAGCCAGGAATGTCTGCATTGTTCATTCTGGACCTTATTTTGAAATTGTCATATTTTTTAGTTTTCGTGAAATTGGCCAAATTGCAAATTTCTGACCACATTATTAGGTAGTTGAAATCGGTAAATGGGCAGTTTCTTGTACTCAATCAATAGAAAAAAATGGAGTTCTAAAGAAATAGCTATGAGTTTAGGCAACTGGAACAATGGAATTAGCCGAAAATAGGGCTCAAAGTGGGCGAAATCGCCGATTTGTAAACAGCGCCAAGGTCGCTAACTTCGCGAGAGCATAATTCCGTCAGTTTTCCATCAAATTTCGTTTTTTTGGTGTCATTACAATCGGGAGAAGATTCTCTATCATTTCATAAGAAAAATAATTTTTTTTTTTTTTAAATTCTGCGACACCAGGAGACACCTCAGGATCGGGGGTTGCGACAGTCAAAGGGTTAAAGATAGATTTACATGCACAAAAGAATGAACATTCAACATGACAGTTACCTTTATTGAAGGCTGTTGCTGATGAATGGAAGACAGGGAGGAGAGAGGGAAGAGAGGTTATTGTTTGGAAGGGGAATCCCCCTCCATAAGGAGGATAAGTTGGATAAATACATGAGTGAGAGGGGTTGGATTTGAGTGGGACTTGCATATCAGAGCTTATTTCTTGGGTAGCATTGAAAATTGGGTTGGGCAAATGTTTTGTTAGTGGGATGAATTGTAAAGGACCTGCCTAGTATGGGCCAACAGGCCTGCTGCAGGGTTCCTCCTTTCTTATGTTCTTATGTTTTTATGACTCTAGGTCACTTCAGGGGTCACTTCCCTAGCATAAATATAGATTTACATGCAGAAAAGAATGCCAAATAAATGTAAAGTACTAATAAAATGTATAAATGAACATTGGGAATAGGGGTAGTTGATGAGTGGAATGGTCTGCCTAGTAGGGTGATCAAAGCTAAAACATTGGGTAGTTTCAAATTTAGGTTGGATAAATACATTAGTGAGAGGGGTTGGGTTTGAATCAGTCTTGCACATGAGTAAATAGGTTTATCAAAGCTTATTGCTTGGGTATAGCAGTTATGCTGTTAGTGGGTTGGATTTGTGAAGGACCGGCCTAGTATGTGCCAACAGGCCTACTGCAGTGTTCCTCCTTTCTTATGTTCTAAAAGCTATGGCTTGGGTAGTTTCAAATTTAGGCTGGATAAATACGTACATGAGTGAGAGGGGGGTTGGATTTGAGTCGGACTTGCACCTGACTATGGAACTGAACTTCTCCAGGCTGAGGGACTGACAACCTCAAATTCTACGACTTCTAGGGTGACGGACTGATTACATCGTCTTCACATCTCTACTGTTCCTGCCTACTTTCTGTATTCGACTGAAGAAGCCTACTGTGTAGGCGAAACGTTTCGGAATAAAGTTGCCTAATTGTTGCCTATGTGTCTTACAAGTTGTGCAAGAATGGTATATAATACCGACAAGATGAAATTAAGACACATGTGCAACATCTGGGTATCTTTATTGTAGACGTTTCGCCATCCAGTGGCTTTATCAATACAAATTGATTGATGAAGCCACTGGATGGTGAAACGTCTACAATAAAGATACCCAGAATTTGTATTGATAAAGCCACTGGATGACGAAACGTCTACAATAAAGATACCCAGATGTTGCACATGTGTCTTAATTTCATCTTGTCGGTATTATATACCATTCTTGCACAACTTGTCAGACACTGCAACATCATGGAATCTTGATTCTGAGGACATGTACATAACCTTCACAACTATGACAACTACTACTACAACTAACCCATCTCTTTGGGAAGGACCTACTTCCACTGGGGAATCCCGCCTACCAGTGACTATGCCCTCGTCTGCTACACCTGACATTACTATATAAGCGCCAGGCTCCTTGCTTCTGCTTCTGAATCTCCACGACTATGGTGCTCTTTGCACCTACTCCAAGGTTGAGGGACTGATTACCTCATCTTCCGTATATAGTCCTATCTTCAAGCTATGTCCTAGAATTTGTATTGATAAAGCCACTGGATGGCAAAATGTCTACAATAAAGATACCCAGATGTTGCACATGTGTCTTAATTTTATCACAGTGGTGACATGTACTTAGCACAGTGGTGACGTGTACTTAGCTCAGTGGTGACGTGTACTTAGCTCAGTGGTGACGTGTACTTAGCTCAGTGGTGACGTGTACTTAACAGTGGTGACGTGTACTTAGCTAGAGTGGTGATGTGTACTTAGCTCAGTGGTGACGTGTACTTAGCTCTGTGAAGACCTGTTTGTGTGCTCTCTGTGAATCTGAACCAGGATGCCCTCTCTTGAGCAACTTTACCAGCAGCTGAAAGAAGAGCTTAGGGATGCTAAGCAGGAGATACGGCGATTAACGGAGAACAAGAGGATTCGAAGTAATCCTCCTGTTGTGAGTCCCCAGGTTAAGAGGGGAACTTGGCCAGTGGCCTGGCAACATGGAACCAAGCTGAGGATCAAGAAGGCTGTTGGAGAGGTAGAAACAACGAGGACCCAGAAGACTACTGTGGAAACTTCCAACCCATTTTCGGTGCTACCTGACGAATGTGGGTGTTCTACTGGGAATGTCACAACGAGCACCAAAGAAGCATTGGCTGACGTGAGCGAGACATCCCTAGAAACCCCAACGAAAACCATCGAGAACGTCTTGACAAATTCCACAAGTGGTGTAATGCAACCTGTCGAATGTGAGTCGACTACTGGGAGCATCACGACGGACAACGCCAAGGAAGGTAAAAACATTGTTGTTGTTGGGGATAGCCAGATTAGGTACATGGATAGGGTATTTTGCTTGAAGGATAGGAGTAGGAGGCAGAGAGTGTGTTTTCCTGGGGCTGGGATGAAGGATATTGTTAGCAGTCTGGATAACATCATGTGAGGTAATGGGAGCAATCCTATTATCTGTCTCAGTGCTGGAGGCAACAATGTTGGCAGACGTAGGAGTGAGGACCTTATTAGCAGGTATAAGTCAGCAATAGAGATAATTAGGAGGAAGGGTGGGAAACCTGTCATATGTGGCATTTTTCCAAGGAGAGGAGTTGGAAATGAATGGTTGTCCAGGGAAATTGGTGTCAATTGTTGGCTGGACAAATACTGTAAGGAAAATGCAGTAACATTCATTGACAACTGGGACCTCTTCTATGGCCAGGGATGGGGTTCACTTATCTAGGTTTCGGGTGGGAGCACTGGCCAACACAGTTGAGGGAGCAGTTAGGTCTTTAAACTAGAAATAGATAGTGGTATGGGTTTCCGTGGAAAATCAATGTATTCTGAGTGTAGCGATAGTGTGAGTTTTAAGGAAACCAGTTATAGGCAAAATGAGGAAGAGTTATTGATGAACATAGGAAAGCCAATGGCATTAAGTGATAAGGAGAGCAACAGGCATAGTGGAGGAACAGAAATCAGGAAGAAAAAAGAGAAGGGAGGGTTCTTGAATATATATTACACAAATAGTCGTAGTGCTAGGAACAAGATGGACGAGTTGAGACTAGTTGCTAGTGCAGGTAACATTGAAGTATTTGCCTTAACTGAGACGTGGTTCAATACAAAAAAATCGGGACATGCCTGCTGAGTGTCACATGCAGGGTTTTAAGTTGTTCCAAGTGGACAGAAGTATCGGGAAGAGGGGTAGGGTGGCACTGTATGTCCGAGATCGCTTGAACTGTTGCATAAAAACAGGTATAAAGTCTGAAACCCATACTGAGTCTGTTTGGATAAAATTTTCAGAGGGACATGAAAAATTTATTTTAGGTGTAATATACCGTCTCCCAAACTTAGATAGGGACCAAGGGAGACTACTATGGGAGGAAACTGTTAAGGCCACCAGGCATGATAACGTAGTAATTCTAAGAGACTAACTTTAGTCATATTGATTTTAATTTCTTGACTGGGAATTTAGAATCAAACGACTTCTTAGAAGTAGTTCAGGATTGTTTTTTGAAGCAGTTTGTGACAGAGCCTACAAGGGGAAATAACTTGCTTGACTTAGTTCTGGCAAACAATGAATCCCTTGTTAATAATTTAGAAATTTCAGAGGAACTTGGTGCTAGCGACCACAAATCAATTACAGTGGACCCCCGGTTAACGATTTTAATCCGTGCAAGAGGGGTAATTGTTATGCGAAATAATCGTTATGTGAATGAATTTTCCCCATAAGAAATAATGGAAATAAAATTAATCCGTGCAAGACACCCAAAAGTATGAAAAAAAAATTTTTTTTTACCACATGAAATATTAATTTTAATACACACAAACTGAAAAAGGCATGCACACTTACATGACACTTACTTTTATTGAAGATCTGGTGATGATTGATGGGATGGGAGGAGGGGAGAGCATTATCTTCTTACTGTTTAGAAGGGGAATCCCCTTCCATTAGGACTTGAGGTAGCAAGTCCTTTTCTGGGGTTACTTCCCTTCTTCTTTTAATGCCACTAGGGCCAGCTTCAGAGTCACTGGACTTCTTTCGCACAAGATATCTGTCCATAGTGGCCTGTACCTCTCGTTCCTTTATCACTTCCCTAAAGTGTTTCACAACATTGTCAGTGTACAGGTTGCCAACATGGCTTGCAATAGCTGTGTGAGGGTGATTTTCATCCATGAAGGTTTGCACTTCAAGCCACTATGCACAGATTTCCTTTATCTTTGTAGTAGGCAACTTCTTCAATTTCTCTCTCTCCCCTCCTCTGAACCAGTTTCCCCAGGTCTGGCTTCTTGCTCTTGAAGTTGATCTATCAGCTCATCAGTGGTTAGTTCTTCATTGTCCTCCTCCACCAACTCTTCCACATCCTCCCCACTAACCTCCAACCCCAAGGACTTTCCCAATGCCACAATGGATTCCTCAACTGGCACAGGATTCTCAGGGTTAGCCTCAAACCCTTCAAAATCCCTTTTGTCTACACATTCTGGCCACAGTTTCTTCCAAGCAGAGTTCAAGGTCCTCTTAGTCACTTCCTCCCAAGCCTTACCTATAAGGTTTACACAATTGAGGATATTAAAGTGATCTCTCCAAAACTCTCTTAGAGTCAGTTGAGTTTCTGAGGTCATTACAAAGCACCTTTCAAACAGAGCTTTTGTGTACAGTTTCTTGAAGTTGGAAATAACCTGCTGGTCCATGGGCTGCAGGAGAGGAGTGGTATTAGAGGCAAAAACTTCACCTTAATGAAGCTCATGTCCCCATAAAGTCGCTCTGCCACGTCTGTAGGATGACCAGGGGCATTGTCTAACACCAGGAGGCACTTAAGTTCTAATTTCTTTTCAGTTAGGTAATCTTTCACATTGGGGGCAAATGCATGGTGTAACCAGTTATAGAAAAATTCCCTAGTGACCCATGCCTTACTGTTTGCCCTCCACAGCACACACAAATTATCCTTGAGGACATTCTTTTGCCTGAACGCTCTGGGAGTTTCAGAGTGATACACTAATAAAGGCTTCACTTTGCAATCACCAGTAGCATTGGCACACATGAGAAGAGTAAGCCTGTCTTTCATAGGCTTATGTCCTGGGAGTGCCTTTTCCTCCTGAGTAATGTAGGTCCTGCTTGGCATTTTCTTCCAGAACAGGCCTGTTTCATCACAATTAAACACTTGTTCAGGTTTCAGTCCTTCAGTTTCTATGTACTCCTTGAATTCCTGCACATATTTTTCAGCCGCTTTGTGGTCCGAACTGGCAGCCTCACCATGCCTTATCACACTATGGATGCCACTACGCTTCTTAAATCTCTCAAACCAACCTTTGCTGGCCTTAAATTCACTCACATCATCACTAGTTGCAGGCATTTTTTTAATTAAATCGTCATGCAACTTCCTAGCCTTTTCACATATGATCGCTTGAGAGACGCTATCTCCTGCTAGCTGTTTTTCATTTATCCACACCAATAAGAGTCTCTCAACATCTTCCATCACTTGCGATCTTTGTTTCGAAAACACAGTTAAACCTTTGGCAAGAACAGCTTCCTTGATTGTCTTTTTGGTGCCCACAATAGTAGCGATGGTTGATTGGGGTTTCTTGTACAACTTGACTAGGTCGGCGATACGCACTCCACTTTCATACTTATCAATGATCTCTTTCTTCATTTCAATGGGTATTCTTACCCTTATTGGTGTACGGTTGGCACTAGAAGCTTTCTTGGGGCCCATGGTCACTTATTTTCCAGAAACAGCACCGAAAACACTGTAATAATACGAAATATTCCGAGTGTATGCTTGGATGTTAGCGCGGAGGCTGGCTGGTAAACAATGGCACGGGCGGCACATGTGAGGCTGGCTGAGGGCGCACATTGGACGCGTCTCGGACGAAAATCGGTGAGCGGGTTTTTAATCGGTATGCGCGGCAAAAATTTTGCGATTAAAGTAAGCGGTATGCGAAATAATCGCTATGTGATGCCATCGTTATGCGGGGGTCCACTGTACTTTAAGCATTGACTGGACGTATGATAGTAGGGTTAACTCAGTAACAGTTCCAGATTTTCACTTAGCAGATTACAATGGCCTAACCTCCATAGTGGGAAAATTTATGGAATCAATAATTGCCGAGGCAGTTCGTAGCCACCTTGAAAAGCATAAATTAATCAACGAATCTCAGCATGGTTTTACAAAGGGGCGTTCCTGCCTTACGAATTTATTAACTTTTTTCACTAAGGTATTTGAGGAGGTAGGTCATGGTAATTAATGAATATGATATTGTGTATATGGACTTCAGTAAGGCTTTTGACAGGGTCCCACATCAGAGACTATTGAGGAAAATTAAAGCACATGGAATAGGAGGAGAAATTTTTTCCTGGATCGAGGCATGGTTGACAAATAGGCAGCAGAGAGTTTGCATAAATGGGGAGAAATCAGAGTGGGGAAGCGTTACAAGCGGTGTTCCACAGGGGTCAGTGTTGGGCCCCCTGCTGTTCACAATCTACATAAACGACATAGATGAGGGTATAAAGAGCGACATCGGTAAGTTTGCCGATGACACCAAAATAGGCCGTCGAATTCATTCTGACGAGGACATTCGAGCACTCCAGGAAGATTTGAATAGACTGATGCAGTGGTCGGAGAAGTGGCAGATGCAGTTTAATATAGACAAATGCAAAGTTCTAAATGTTGGACAGGACAATAACCATGCCACATATAAACTAAATAATGTAGATCTTAATATTAACGATTGCGAAAAAGATTTAGGAGTTCTGGTTAGCAGTAATCTGAAACCAAGACAACAGTGCATAAGTGTTTCGCAATAAAGCTAATAGAATCCTTGGCTTCAATATCAAGAAGCATAAATAATAGGAGTCCTCAGGTTGTTCTTCAACTCTATACATCCTGGTTAGGCCTCATTTAGATTATGCTGCACAGTTTTGGTCACCGTAATTACAGGATGGATATAAATTCTCTGGAAAATGTACAAAGGAGGATGACAAAGTTGATCCCATGTATCAGAAACCTTCCCTATGAGGATAGACTAAGCGCCCTGAATCCGCACTCTCTAGAAAGACGTAGAATTAGGGGGATATGATGAGGTGTATAAATGGAAGACAGGAATAAATAAAGGGGATGTAAATAGTGTGCTGAAAATACCTAGCCTAGACAGGACTCGCAGCAATGGTTTTAAGTTGGAAAAATTCAGATTCAGGAAGGATATAGGAAAGTACTGGTTTGGTAATAGAGTTGTGGATGAGTGGAACAAACTCCCGAGTACAGTTATAGAGGCCAAAACGTTGTGTAGCTTTAAAAATAGGTTGGATAAATACATGAGTGGATGTGGGTGGGTGTGAGCTGGACCTGATAGCTTGTGCTACCAGGTCGGTTGCCGTGTTCCTCCCTTAAGTCAATGTGACCTGACCTGACAAGGTTGGGTGCATTGGCTTAAGCCGGTAGGAGACTTGGACCTGCCTCGCATGGGCCAGTAGGCCTTCTGCAGTGTTCCTTCGTTCTTATGTTCTTATGTTCTTAGAGAACACTTATCATCTGTAGACTGGAGTAACGAAGAGAGCTATCAGTATAACAGCTTTCTTAACACAATACATGCTGCCCAAAGGACATTTATCCCATATAAGGAAATTAGATCGAATAGAAATGACCCCAAATGGATTAATAATAGGCTCAAATATCTTTTAGGACAGAAGAAAGGAATTTATAGGCATATCAAAAGAGGTGAGGGTCGTCTTATGAATCAATATATTGACATTAACCCTTTGACTGTCACAACCCCCAATCCTGAGGTGTCTCCTGGTGTCACAAAATTTCAAAAAAAAATAAAAAATTATTTTTTCTTATGAAATGATAGAGAATATTTTCCCAATTGTAAAGATGCCAAAAAAATGAAATTTGATGGAAAACTGATGGAATTACGCTCTCGTGAAGTTAGTGACCTAGGCGATATTTACAAATCGGTGATTTTCGCCCACTTTGAGCCCTATTTTCGGCTAATTCCATTATTCCAGTCAACCAGACTCATAGCTATTTCTTCAGAGCTCCATTTTTTCCATCGATTGAGTACAAGAAACTGCCCATTTACTGATTTCAACTACCCAATTTGGCCAATTTCACAAAAATTAAAAAATATGACAATTTCAAAATAAGGTCCAGAATGAACAATGCAGATATTCCTGGCTCTAAAATAACATTTTCTTTGTTCATCAGTCATGTCTCCAGGCCCCTCTGATATTACTCTTGCTTTTTATTTTGAATTTTTATTCAAACAAAAAATAGAAGATTTACTGTTATGCAGACTACTGCAATATTGTAATAATTGTATAAATAACATCAACCCATTCATGACTGCATATTAAAATGGCTACTTGGACATTTATTGGACAATGACATCATTTGTTTACTTTTGAACATTGGCAAAAATCAAACATTTCCCGTACTTTGTGCTCCGTTTCCAGGTTCTTTTTATAGTAAAATTAATCAAAATCACCTCTATTTCTATAATATAGTTTCCATTCTATCAAATGAGACCAAGAAAATGAGAATACAACAACAAATACTATACGAAAATAGACCACAAAGTTGGCATTTTAATTAAAAACGGTCGGAGTTTTTTTTTTCTCATTATGCACTGCGTGCTCCAGGATTTTTTTTATATGGTGCACACTGACCACACAGACACATTCTCTCACATGTGGGTCTACCAGCTTTCTCCTGCTTGATTTGAAGCCGCTAGAATTTATGAGTATATATACGGCCGCAACAGTCAAAGGGTTAAGAGGGACATTAAAAAGGGGATAAGGGAAAGGCTAAACGGGACTATGAAATTAAAGTTGCTAGGGATTCGAAAACTAACCCAGAAGGTTTTTTCCAGGTTTATAGAACAAAAGTTAGAGATAAGATAGGTCCCCTTAAAAATAACTCTGGGCATCTCACTGACAGGGAGAATGAAATGTAAAGTAAAAGGACACAAGTGCAACTAATGTGGCATTTTATTGTGGCAACGTTTCGTCCTCCAGGAGCTTTGTCAAGCCGATACAAACAGTATATGGACACAGAGGGTATATATAAAGGCTCAGAGTGAGGTGCAATACTAGTGAGGTACCATATCGATGTTCACAGGTGGTAGTAGTAGTAGTGACAAAAGTTGTAGTAGTAGTAGTAAGACAATATGGTAGAGCAATTAATTCGTACATGAGTGAAAGGATATAAAAGTTATTACTTGGGTAACATAAAAATAGGTTGGACAAACATGGACTGGAAAGAGAAGGCCTGTTTCAGTGTTCACCCTCTGTAATGTGCCCTGTGTAGTATAACAGGAGAGACTATGTGATGGCAGGGTTTACTGTTTTCAGGAGGATTCTTTCTAAGACTTCAGAGATGGTGAAGCTGCCGTTGTTTTGTTTAATAGTATTCGAAACAGGGATCAGTGCTGATTCGAGGCACTTGCGTCTGCAGAAATTAGTTTCTTTGATCACTAATTGGGCGTCCCTGAATTTCATGAGATGATTGGTGGAATTTCGGTGTTGTACACAGGCGTTGTTCAGGTTATCATTCCTACATGCGTCAATGTGTTCATTGAGGCGGGTGTCGAGGTTTCTTGCTGTTTCACCTACATAAATCTTGTCACAGCCTCCACAGGGTATATTGTAAACCCCTGCATTGACTGGTTCATGGTGCTTTGATTTTGTCCTGGTTAGATCCTTTATTGAAGTGCCAGAAGCGATGGCGACTCTGGTGTTAGCTTGTGAAAGTACTTTGGGACTCAAATTTACCATCAACATACGCAAACCTAACTATCAACTCAATCTAGTTACCAGGAACCATAGACACAGTGACAGCAACTTCCTGAAGGGTTATATACAGGGTCTTCTCACTGCAGCTTTATGCGAACCTTCTTCTTCAAATCTTCCTAGACGATACATCACTGCCCTTAAGAACCTTGCCAACGACCCCAACATTATCACCACCACCGCCGACAAAGGAGGTGGAGTCGTCATACTCAACACCAGTGACTACAACACTAAAATGATGGGCCTTTTGAATGATCAGTCTACATACGAACCCATCAGCACTCAACAGTGGGAAACACTCACCAAAGATTTTCTATACAAAACCAGACAAATACTCAAACGCACTAGAGAAGGGAAGAAACTTCTGTACTTGTTACCAAGCAACCCTAAACCAGCACACATGTATGGTTTACCCAAGACCCATAAACACAATATTCCTCTCAGACCCATCACGTCAGGTATAGGCAGTGCTCCACACAAACTAGCCGGAGCTCTTGCCAAACATCTTTCCTGCCTTCTGGGGACCATCAGCCCCGCTCATCTTAAACACTCAGGCGACCTTCTCAACCGCATACGCAACCTCTCCATCCGTAACAAGAAACTAAGCAGTTTGGGCGTGACTTCCCTCTTCACAAAAGTACCTACCACAAAAGCCATCGAGGTTCTACGACGTAAAGTCAATCAGGACCTTAATCTTCCTCTACCTCCCGGAGATTTTGTTGACTTGATTGAACTCTGTGTTAATTTCAACTGTTTTTCTTTCAACAACAAGCTCTACAAACAAACCTACGGCATGGGAATGGGGTCCCCCATCAGTGCCGTCCTAGCCAACTTATACATGGAACACCTAGAGTCCGAACACTTCGCAAACATCATCCCTTCAAGCGTCACTTGGTTACATTATGTGGACGACATCCTCGTAATAACTCCCAAACGTTTTGATGTACGGAATCTTCAGGCAAGGCTCAACGCAGTTGAACCGGCGATCCAGTTTACACAAGAAGAAGAGTCCAATGACAAGCTACCTTTCCTCGACATCCTCATTCACAAAGTAGACAACAACCAAAGATTTCAAGTTTATCGGAAACCTACCAATAAAAATGATCTCATACACTTCTATTCCAGTCAAGATACCAAGACCAAAAGAGGCATCATCATCGGGTTTTTCCTAAGAGCATACCGAATTTGTAGTCCTGAGTTTCTTGACGAGGAATGTACATACATTCACCAAACCTCACTGAGTTACATTTTCCTTCCTTTTTCATCAAAGACTGCAAGAAAAGAGCTCTTCGATCATTAATTCTCCACGCACCAACACCACTCCCAACAAAGTTATAATTCTTCCCAACAGCTAGGTTGCACTGAACATTTCCAAAGCACTTTCACAAGCTAACACCAGAGTCGCCATCGCTTCTAGCACTTCAATAAAGGATCTAACCAGGACAAAATCAAAGCACCATGAACCAGTCAATGCAGGGGTTTACAATATACCCTGTGGAGGCTGTGACAAGATTTATGTAGGTGAAACAGCAAGAAACCTCGAAACCCGCCTCAATGAACACATTTACGCATGTAGGAATGATAACATGAACAACGCCTGTGTACAACACCGAAGTTCCACCAATCATCTCATGAAATTCAGGGACGCCCAATTAGTGATCAAAGAAACTAATTTCCGCAGACGCAAGTGCCTCGAATCAGCACTGAGCGCCGTTTCGAATACTATTAAACAAAACAACGGCAGCTTCACCATCTCTGAAGTCTTAGAAAGAATCCTCCTGAAAACAGTAAACCCTGCCATCACATAGTCTCTCCTGTTATACTACACAGGGCACATTACAGAGGGTGAACAATGAAACAGGCCTTCTCTTTCCAGTCTATGTTTGTCCAACCTATTTTTATGTTACCCAAGTAATAGCTTTTACATCCTTTCACTCATGTACGAATTAATTGCTCTACCATATTGTCTTACTACTACTACTACAACTTTTGTCACTACTACTACTACTACTACCACCACCTGTGAACATCGATATGGTACCTCACTAGTATTGCACCTCACTCTGAGCCTTTATATACCCTCTGTGTCCATATACTGTTTGTATCGGCTTGACAAAGCTCCTGGAGAGCGAAACATTGCCACATTAAAATGTCACATTAGTTGCACTTGTGTCCTTTTACTTTACATAATGTCGGTAATTCTACCAACATTATTACAATATGAAATGTGTTCTATTCTTAATTATTTTCTCTCGGTTTTCACTCAGGAAGACAATGACAATATCCCAGTAATTAATTTTTATTGTGGGCTTGAAGATGATAAATTATGCAATATCACAGTCACAGTTGGATATGCTGAATGTTGAAGACAGAGTAAAACAACTGAAGCTAAATCATGTTTATAAAATTGCTCACAAACAATGTCCAGAATATCTTGCTGTCAATTTTGTCAAGGTTGGGAACCAAAGCAATCATAGTACAAGGGGGAGAGAGCACAACTTTGTAGTACCCACAGTCAGTGGCCAGGCTTCAAACACCTTTTATTGTACAGCAATAAAGGAATGGAACAGACTGCCCGCACATGTCAAAGCCAGTAATAGCATGAACCAGTTCAAGAAGAGTGCCAAAAGGTGTCTGATGAATGTAGCTACAGAAAGGGAGGGGAATGATTTTCTATTTTTTAGCTAACATACGTGTAAATTTTACCATATTCCTAGTAATGACCCTCGTATTGTAGATAGTCTTAATGACCTTGGTGTAGTAGATAGTCTTTTTAGTATGATAATAAGATGTTACCCTCATTGTAGAATAATAAGAAAATATTATAACCTTTATATTATAAAAATAAGGTAAAAGGACCCCAATGGAAATAAGTCACTCTGTCTGACTTTTTTGGGTTATCCCAGGTTCTCTACACATATGCTGCTATGTATGATAATTCTATGTAACTGTATTTGTGTATACCTGAATAAACTTACTTACTTACTTACTAGCGAAATGGTTATCAAACAGATAGACCGGTTAAAGCAAAATAAATCCCCGGGCCCTGATGAACTTTTTTCAAGGATTCTTAAAGAGTGTAAAGTGGAACTCTGTGAACCTTTAACTAATATTTTTAATTTATTTCTTCAAACAAGTGTAGTGCCTGATATGTGGAAGATGGCTAATGTAATTCCTATTTTTAAAGCAGGGGACAAGTCGTTACCGTCAAATTACCGCCCAATAAGCCTAACCTCAATTGTAGGCAAATTACTAGAGTCAATTATAGCTGATAATATAAGAAGCCATCTCGATAGGCATAATTTGATTAATGATACTCAACATGGTTTCACCAGGGGCCATTCCTGCCTAACTAATTTATTAACCTTCTTCAGCAAAGCCGTTGATCAGAATAAAGAATTCGATATTGTTTATTTAGATTTTAGTAAGGCTTTTGATAGAGTGCCGCATCAGAGACTTTTGAAGAAAGTAGCTGCTCATGGCATTAAGGAAAAAGTGCTGTCATGGATCGAGTCATGGCTCACTAATAGGAGGCAGAGAGTGTGCATAAATGGGGTTAAATCTGAGTGGGGATCTGTAACAAGTGGCGTTCCGCAGGGATCAGTTTTAGGCCCATTGTTGTTTATTATATATATAAACGACCTTGACAAGGGAATTACTAGTGACATAAGCAAATTTGCTGATGACATGAAGATAGGTAGGATAATCGATTCAGACGTTGATGTCTCACATCTTCAGGAGGATTTAGACAAACTCAATTTGTGGTCAGAAAAGTGGCAGATGCAGTTCAATGTAGATAAATGTAAAGTTCTAAAGCTAGCCTGTTTGTGAAATTAAGACACATGTGCAACATCTGGGTATATTTATTGTAGACGTTTCGCCATCCAGTGGCTTTATCAATACAAATTCTAGGACATAGCTTGAAGACAGTAGGACTATATACTGAAGAAGTGCTTTGTGTGCTCCCCGTGGACTGAACCAAGATGCCCTCCATCGAGCAACTTTACCAGCAGCTTAAGGAAGAATTGAGGGTAGCGAAGATAGAGATACGAAGACTGACTGAGGAAAACAAGAGGATTCGTAGTATTCCTCCCGTTTCAAGTCCCCAGGTCAAGAAGGGATCGTGGTCAGTGGCTGGACAGCAGGGGACGACGAAGTTGACGATCAAGAAGACAAATGGAAAGCCAGAAACGATGAAGAAGAAAGAGACTGCTGTGGAAACTCTTGTGGAAACCTCCAACGCATTCTCAGTGCTACCCGACGAATGTGAGACGACTACTGGGACCGTCACGACAAACGACAACAAGGAAGGTAAGAATATTGTTGTTGTTGGGGATAGCCAGGTTAGATACATGGATAGGGCATTCTGCTTGAAGGACAGGAGTAGGAGACAGAGGGTTTGCTTTCCTGGGGCTGGGATGGAGGACATTGTTAGCCGGCTTGACAACATCATGAACGGTAATGGGATCAATCCTATTATTTGCCTCAATGCTGGAGGCAATGATGTAGGCAAGCGTAGAAGTGAGGATTTAGTTAGGAAGTTCAGGACAGCTATAGACATCATTAGGAAGAAGGGGGGGGCACCCTGTTATATGTGGCATTTTGCCAAGAAGAGGTGTTGGTAATGAATGGTTGTCCAGAGCAATTGGTATTAATTGTTGGCTGGATAAACACTGTAAGGATAATGCAGTACCATTCATTGACAACTGGGACAACTTCTATGGCTGAAATGACATGTATGCCAGGGATGGGGTTCACTTATCCAGGCAGGTGTGGGCTTTCTTGCTAACTCAGTTGAGGGGGTTGTTAGGACTTTAAACTAGGATTAGTTAGAGGTATAGGTTTAGAAATGATAAATAATGAGTATGGATATATTGACTTATGCTCTGATATTAAGAATCTTAATAGTAACTGTCATGGAGTAACTCTGGATAATGATAATTTCAGAAATTTTGTAAAAACAAAGATGAATAGGAAAAATGTGCAGAAGAAAAAACGTATGATGGTATTTTATGCTAACAGTCAAAGTGCAAGAAATAAAATTAATGAACTACGTTTGGTAGCATGTGCTGGGAACTTTGATATCATTGCATTAACTGAAACGTGGTATGATTTAAAGAGTCGGGATATGACTGCTGAGTGCAATATACAGGGATTTAAGTTGTTCAATGTGGATAGATGTAATGGGAAGGGGGGAGGAGTTGCATTATATGTTCGAGAAAATATTAATTGTTGCATAAAAACAGGTATAAAAATAGATGGAGCGGTAGCAGAATCTGTTTGGGTAGAGTTTGTAGAGGGTCAAGAAAAACTAATTCTAGGTGTAATATACCGACCTCCAGGCTTGGATCACGATAGAGGGAGACTTCTTTGGGACGAAATTGTTAGGGCTTCTAGACACAATAACATAGTCATAGTAGGGGACTTTAACTTTAGTCAAATTGACTGGAATTCTTTGACAGGTAATCTAGAGTCCAGTGACTTTATGGAAACAGTTCAGGACTGTTTTCTGAAGCAGAGTGTAACAGAGCCTACCAGGGGTGATAATTTGCTAGACCTAGTCTTGTCAAATAAGGAAACACTCGTGAATAATCTGTTGATCACTAAAGAGCTTGGCGCAACTGATCACAAATCCATCACTTTTAGCATTAACTGGGAATGCAAGAATAATGATAATATAGTAAAAATCCCTGATTTCCGTTCTGCCGATTATAATGGACTTAGGGAATATCTGTCTAATCTTGATTGGGGTTATCTAGCTAATGATTTAATTGATTATGGAGGGATCTGCTTTTATGATTTTTTTCTTAATAATGTACACCATGCCCAGAGTATATACATTCCCCAGAGAGATATTAGGTCTAATAATAACACTCCCAAATGGGTTAACAGTAGGTTAAAGCATCTATTAGGGGAGAAAAGGGGAATTTATAGGCGCATCAGAAGAGGAGAGGTTAACCTTACTGACCAATATGTTCAGCTTAAAAGAGAAGTAAAAAAGGGGATTAGAAAGGCTAAACGTGACGATGAAATTAGAGTTGCTAATGAATCAAAGACTAATCCAAAGGGGTTCTTTCAAGTGTATAGGACGAAGGTGAAGGAAAAAGTAGGACCTCTGAAAATTGGGAATGGACAGCTGACGGATAATGAACTGGAAATGTGTTCCTCATTTAATGACGAATTTTTTGTCAGTTTTTACACAGGAAGATGTAAATGAGATTCCAGTAATTAACAATTATTTAGTTCCTGATGAATTTAAATTAACTAATATTACTGTCACGAGGGACATGGTTATTAAACAGATAGACAAACTGAAGCAAAATAAGTCCCCAGGACCCAATGAGTTGTTTTCCAGGGTACTTAAGGAATGCAAGATGGAGCTTAGTCAGCCATTAACAAGTGTGTTTAATGCGTCCATCCTTACCGGTGTTGTGCCAGAGTTGTGGAAGATGGCTAATGTGGTTCCTATATTCAAATCAGGGAATAAGTCCGCTCCTTCAAATTACCGTCCAATAAGCCTGACATCTATAGTGGGCAAGTTATTAGAATCAATTATACCTGACATTTTTAGAAGTCACCTTGAAGAGCATAACTTGATAAATGAATCTCAGCATGGATTCACGAAGGTCGTTCCTGCCTGACAAACTTGCTGACATTCTTCAATAGAACATTTGAGGCAGTTGACAGTGATAAGGAATATGATATTGTTTATTTGGATTTCAGTAAAGCCTTCGATAGAGTACCTCACAGGAGACTCTTGAAAAAAGTGGCAGCTCATGGTATAGGAGGTGAAGTTCTAGCATGGATAGAGGCATGGCTTACCAATAGAAAGCAGAGAGTTACCATTAATGGAGTGAAATCTGAATGGGGATTAGTCACTAGTGGCGTTCCACAAGGATCAGTTTTAGGCCCTCTCTTGTTCATAATTTACATTAATGACCTTGATGAAGGGATTACGAGCGACATGAGTAAGTTTGCTGATGATACAAAGATAGGCCGTATAATTCACTCTGAGGAGGATAGCAATGAACTTAAGGAGGATTTGGACAAATTAATGTCCTGGTCTGAAAAATGGCAGATGAAGTTCAATGTCAATAAGCGTAGGGTGCTGGCCCTTGGTAATGAAAATAACCCTCGAAGCTATAATCTAGGTGAAGTAGAGCTTGATCATACAGAATGTGAAAAGGACTTGGGAGTCATGGTGAGCAGAAATCTAAAGCCAAGGCAGCAGTGCCTTAGTGTGCGCAACAAGGCCAACAGATTACTTGGATTTATCTCAAGAAGTATAAGTAACAGAAGTCCAAAAGTTATTTTACAGCGCTATACATTACTAGTGAGCCCTCATTTAGATTATGCTGCTCAGTTTTGGTCCCCTTACTACAGGATGGATATAGACTCATTAGAGAACATACAGAGAAGAACGACTAAAATGATTTACTGTGTAAGGAGCCTCCCGTATGAAGATAGACTTAGAGCTTTAAATCTCCACTCTCTGGAGAGGCGTAGAATGAGGGGAGATATCATTGAAGTGTATAAGTGGATGACGGGCATAAACAAGGGAGATATTAATAAAGTACTGAGGGTGTCGAATCAGGTAAGAACCAGGAATAATGGATATAAGTTGGATAAATTTAGATTTAGAAAGGACATAGGTAAGTACTGGTTTTCTAACAGAGTTGTAGATGCATGGAACAGTCTTCCCAGTGGGGTGATAGAGGCTGGGACCTTGGGTAGCTTTAAGAGGAGACTGGACAAATATATGAGTGGGAGGGGCTGGGTTTGATTGGTGTCATTGGGTAAGGGAGTTGTTTCTTGGGAAGCTTTAGGTAGTAGTCGTTTTGATAAGGACCTGCCTCGCATGGGCCAGTAGGCCTTCTGCAGTGTTCCTCCATTCTTATGTTCTTATAAGAACCAGTATTACAACTACTATTACAACTATTACCACTATTACAACTACAACCATGACTACCACCATCACTACCACCCTCTACCACCATCAACCACTATCACAACTGCTTCCACTCTACCACCACCACCTTCATATTTTTCTACAAACTTTTTCTTAAATTATATGTGTTTCTCACATTCTTTACCAAAAGGCTGGCACTAGAAGCTTTCCTTGGAGCCATGGTGACTTATTTAGCAGTTGCAAACACTAAAACGAATGGAATATTATGAAATGTATCATATGAACTCGTGGGATCATCCTCACTCACTGATAAACAATGGCACACTGGCTGGGAAAGGAGTGCGAGGCAGCTTGGAGCTGTGTGTACCTGTCCCGGACGAACTACTATTTGCGATTCAATCTACTATTAGCGAGCCCATGTTCATACAAAAATATCCCCATGATTTCCGAAATCTACGATTCTCGAGAACTACGATTATCGAGGGACCACTGTAATGTAAATACAATTAATCCGTTCCTGACACCCAGAAGTATTAAAACAAAAATTTTTTTTACATGAAATATAGATGTAGTACATAAACAATACAATGGGAAATGATGAATGAAACATTAACAGCATAACACTTACTTTTATTGGTGATTCTTCTTAGTGTATGGAAGACTGGAGGAGGAGAGAGATTGGATTAGTTACTGTTTGGAAGGGGAATCCCCTTCCATCAACACCTTAGGTACCAAGTCCTTTTCTTGGGTTGCTTCTCTTCTCTGTTTCTTAATGCCACTAGAACCAGCTTGAGAGTCACTGGAGTCCTGTCTCGCAAAAAAAGTGCCCAGAGAGCTCTGTTTCTGGTGTCTCTTTAAAACTTCCCTAAAATGGGCCAAGACTCCGTCACTGTACAAGTTGCCGATATAGCCTGCAACATCCTTCTCAGGGTGATGTTTCTCCATAAATCTTTCCATCCTACCCCACATTTCAAAAATCTCCTTAATTTCTGAAGAAGGCAACTTCTTCCATCTCTCTTCCTCCTCCTCTGCAGCAAGATTCTGAGCTGCAATCTGTTGCTCTTCCTGCTGAAGCTCTTGCAACTCCTCAGTGGTTAGCTCTTCATTGTGGTCCTCCACCAACTCTTCCACATCCTCCAAACTCACATCCAACCCCATGGAACTCCCCAGTGCCACAATAGACATAGGCTCATCAGGGTCAGCCACAAACCCTTCAAAATCCCTGTTGTGGACACAATCTGGCCACAATTTTCTCCAAGCAGAGTTAAAAGTCCTGGTAGTCACTCCCTCCCATTAAAGCACCTTTGAAACATTGCTTTCGTGTAGAGTTTTTTAAAGTTTGAAATGACCTGCTGGTCCATGGGCTGGAGGAGAGGAGTGGTATTCGGGGGCAAGAACTTTACTGTGATGAACCCAAACTCCTCCAGAATTAGGTCATCCAAGTTTGGAGGATGAGCAGGTGCATTATCCATTACTAGGAGGCACTTGAGATCCAATTTTTTTTCCAGGAGGTAATTCTTCACACTGGGGCCAAACACTTCATTGAACCACTCAACGAAAATTTCCCTCGTGACCCATGCCTTACTATTAGATCTCCAAAACACATACAATTTACTCTTCATAACACTGTTTTTTTTTAACACTGGGATTTTCAGAATGGTACACTAGTAACGGCTTCACTTTGAAATCCCTACTAGCATTAGCACAGAACATGAGCGTCAGCCTGTCTTTCATAGGCTTGTGTCCTGGCAGTCCCTTTTCCTCCTGAGTAATGTAGGTCCTCTGGCATTTTCTTCAAAAAGAAGCCCAAAAGAAGCTTGTTAAGGTTTCAGTCCTTCAGGCTCTATGTACTCCTTGAATTCACTTACAAATTTTGTAGCTGCAATTTTGTCCGAACTGGCAGCCTCACCATGCCTGATCACACTGTGTATGCCACTATGGTCCTTAAATCTCTCAAAGCAACCTTTGCTGGCCTTAAATTCATAAATATCAGTACTCATTGGAGGCAATTTCTTTACCAGATCATCATGCAACTGCCTAGCCTTTTCACAAATAATCGACATCATAAAACTATCTCCTGCTAATTGTTTCTCACTATTCACACCAGTAATAACTTCTCAACCTCTTCGAGTACTGGTGATCTCATTTTTGTCAGCATATTTACCCCTTTGCAACAACAGCTTCCTTGATTTCCTTTTTCTTGGCCACGATGGAAGATATGGTTGTACGGAATTTGTTATACATCCTGGCCAGTTCGGCCACACGTACGCCACTTTCATATTGTTCAATGATGTTTTTCTTAAATTCAATCGTATTTCTCACCTTCTTTACCAAAGGCTTGGCACTAGGAGCTATCTTTGGAGTCATGGTAGCTTATTTAGCACTTGCAAGCACTAAAATGAATGGAATATTATGAAATATTTCGTATGAACACATGAGGGGACAGTCGCTCACTGGTAAACAATGGCACACTGGCTGGGAAGGGAGGCCGAGGCAGCTCAGAGCCGTGAGTACGCGTCCAGGACGAACGATGATTAGCGGGTCAACCGACCATTTGCGAGCCAATGTTTGGACTAAAATATCGTGACAATTTCCGAAAAGGACGACTATTATCGAGGGACCACTGAAGTCGTTCGTCTCAGACGGGTACTCACAGCCCCGAGCCGCCTCACACTCCACTCCCAGCCAGTGTGGCATTGTTTACCAGTGAGTGACGGTCCCCTCATGTGTTCATACGAAATATTTGATATTATTCCATTCATTTTAGTGCTTGCAACTGCTAAATAAGCTACCATGGCTCCAAAGAAAGATCCTAGTGTCATATGTTATGTAGGGTTCTGCATGACATTGTAATGTACAGTGGTCCCTCAATTATCGTACATAATCCGTTCCTGGAAGTGGGACTATTATTGAAATAGACGATTTTCGAATCAATTTTCCCCATAAGAAATAATGTAAATCCAATTAATTCGTTCCAGACACCCAGAAGTATCAACAACAATTTTTTTTTTCCCTAAAAGACAGATTTACATGCACAAAAGAATGAACATTCAACATGACAGTTACCTTTATTGAAGGCTGTTGTTGATGAATGGAAGACAGGGAGGAGGAGAGAGGGAAGAGAGGTTATTGTTTGGAAGGGGAATCCCCCTCCATAAGGACTCTAGGTCACTTCAGGGGTCACTTCCCTAGCATAAATATAGATTTACATGCAGAAAAGAAAGCCAAATAAATGTAAAGCACTAATAAAATGTATAAATGAACAGTGGAAAGAGGGGTAGTTGATGAATGGAACGGTCTGCCTAGTAGGGTGATCGAAGCTAAAACATTGGGTAGTTTCAAATTTAGGTTGGATAAATACACGAGTGAGAGGGGTTGGATTTGAGTTGGACTTGCACCTGAGCTTATTGCTTGAGTAGCATTTGTTCTGTTAGTGGGTTGGATTTGTGAAGGACCGGCCTAGTATGGTCCAACAGGCTTATTGCAGTGTTCCTCCTGTCTTATGTTCTAAAAGCTATGGCTTAGGTAGTTTCAAATTTAGGTTGGATAAATACACAAGTAAGAGGGGTTGGATTTGAGTTGGACTTGCACCTGAGCTTATTATTTGGGTAGCATTTGTTCTGTTAGTGGGTTGGATTTGTAAAGGACTGGCCTAGTATGGGCCAGCAGGCCTACTGCAGTGTTCCTCCTTTCTTATGTTCTTATTGAAGACTTGTTTGTGTGAAGGAGGGATGTTAAGTTAATTGTTGGAGAATATGACACTAATAACAACTCTACGGCTTATTTATCTATCACAATTCAACTAATATGACATAATAAACAATACAGTGGACCCCCGACATTCGATGCATTTTAAAGCAAAAATTTCGCATCGACATTCGATTGAAAACCCGCTATTTGATACAATTCGTATGAGACGTGTCCACGTGTGGCCTGAACTGCTCCGTGTGTGCCAGTGTTTACAAGCCAGCCAGTGTGCGCGCATCTAAGGATACATTCGGTACATTCCATATTATCCATATAATCACTGTTTTTGGTGCTTGTTTCTGCAAAATAAGTAACCATGGGCCCCAAGAAAGCTTCTAGTGCCAACGCTTTGAGAAAATAGGTGCCAATGAGTATTGAAATGAAGAAAGAGATAATTGCAAAGTACGGAAGTGGAGTGCGTGTGTCGGAGCTGGCCAGGTTGTATAGTAAACCCCAATCAACCATCTCTACTAGAGTGAGCAGGAAAACGGCAATCAAGGAAGCTGTTGTTGCAAAAGGTGCAACTTAGTTTTCAGCATGGGTTCATGAGAGGTCGTTCCTGCCTGACAAATTTACTGACCTTCTTCAATAGAACATTTGAAGCAGTTGACAGTGATAAAGAATATGATATTGTTTATTTGGATTTTAGTAAAGCCTTCGATAGAGTACCTCACAAGAGACTCTTAAGAAAAGTGGCAGCTCATGGTATAGGAGGTAAAGTTCTAGCATGGATAGAGGCATGGCTTACCAATAGAAAGCAGAGAGTTACCATTAATGGAGTGAAATCTGAATGGGGATTAGTCACTAGCGGCGTTCCACAAGGATTAGTTTTAGGCCCTCTCTTGTTCATAATTTACATTAAAGACCTTGATGAAGGGATTATGAGTGACATGAGTAAGTTTGCTGATGATACAAAGATAGGCCGTATAATTCACTCTGAGGAGGATACCAATGAACTCCAGGAGGATTTGGGCAAATTAATGTCTTGGTCTGAAAAATGGCAGATGAAGTTCAATGTGGATAAGTGTAAAGTACTAGCCCTTGGTAATGAAAATAACCCTCGAAGCTATAATCTAGGTGAAGTAGAGCTTGATCATACAGAATGTGAAAAAGACTTGGGAGTAACGGTAAGCAGAAATCTAAAGCCAAGACAGCAGTGCCTTAGTGTGCGCAACAAGGCCAACAGATTACTTGGATTTATTTCAAGAAGTATAAGTATAAGTTATTTTACAGCTCTATACATCACTAGTGAGGCCTCATTTAGATTATGCTGCTCAGTTTTGGTCCCCTTACTACAGGATGGATATGGACTCATTAGAGAACATACAGAGAAGAATGACTAAAATGATTTACTGTGTAAGGAGCCTCCCGTATGAAGATAGACTTAAAGCCTTAAATCTCCACTCTCTGGAGAGACGTAGAATGAGGGGAGATATCACTGAGGTGTATAAGTGGATGACGGGCATAAACAAGGGAGATATTAATAAAGTACTGAGGGTGTTGAACCAGGTAAGAACCAGAAATAATGGATTTAGTTGGATAAATTTAGATTTAGAAAGGACATAGGTAAGTACTGGTTTTCTAACAGTTGTAGATGCGTGGAACAGTCTTCCCAGTGGGGTGATAGAGGCTAGGACCTTGGGTAGCTTTAAGAAGAGACTGGACAAATATATGAGTGGGAGGGGCTGGGTTTGATTGGTATCATTGGGTACAGGAGTTATTTCTTCGGTAGCTTTGGGTAGAGGTCATTTTGATAAGGACCTGCCTTGCATGGGCCAGTAGGCCTTCTGCAGTGTTCCTCCATTCTTATGTTCTTATGTTCTTTGTTTTCGAAACAGAGATCGCTAGTGTTAGAGATGTTGAGAGACTGTTATTGGTTTGGATGAATGAAAAACAGATAGCAGGAGATAGCATCTCTCAAGTGATCATCTGTGAAAAGGCTAGGCAGTTGCATGATGATTTGGCAAAAAAATTGCCTGCAACTAATGGTGATGTGAGTGAATTTAAGGCCAGCAAAGGTTGGTTTGAAAGATTTAAGAATCATAGTGGTATACATAGTGTGATTAGGCATGGTGAGGCTGTCAGTTATGTTGTGCGACAGAAGTCCAGTGACTCAAGCTGGTCCTAGTGGCATTAAAAGAAGAAGGGAAGTAACCCCGGAAAAAGACTTGATACCTCAAGTCCTAATGGAAGGGGATTCCCCTTCTAAACACTAACAACATCCACACTCTCCCCTCCTCCTATCCCATCAATCATCACCAGATCTTTATTAAAGGTAAGTGTCAATTATTCTATTGTTATTGTAATTATTCTATTGCTAACTTAAAATTTCATGTGGTAAAAATTTTTTTTTCATACTTTTGGGTGTCTTGCATGGATTAATTTGATTTCCATTATTTCTTATGGGGAAAATTAATTCGACTTTCGATATTTTCGACATTCGATGAGCTCTCAGGAACGGATTAATATCGAATGTCAGGGGTCCACTGTATTAATAACATAGAAACATGGAATATACTCTAGAATGAATAAAATAAGTCATTATGTATGTCACGAGAGGTGTTGTGTTGTGTTGTTGTTGGGTATATAAGGACCACTGAGAGTAAGCCGTCCATAATGGTGGTGAAGCAGCAGCTGAGGTGGCGGTGTTTTCTGTAGCCCTATATAACTCCAACAACATTGGAGGAGTTGGTAGAATCGCTGAATCACTAAAGAAGGCACCCTCTACCACCATCACTACCACCTTCTACCACTATTACAACTGTTACCACCATCACTACTACCTTCCACCACCATCACTACCACCCTCTACCACCATCAACCACTATCGTTTACAACTGCTTCCACTCTACCACCACCACCTTTGTATTTTTCCACAAACTTTTTCATAAATTATATGTTTCTCACATTCTTTACCAAAGGGCTGGCACTAGAAGCTTTCTTTGGAGCCATGGTAGCTTATTTAGCACTTTCAAGCACTAAAATCAATGGAATACATGTATTATGAAATATTTTGTAGGAGCAAGTGAGGGGACCGTCACTCACTGGTAAACAATGGCACACTGGCTGGGAAGGCAGGCCCAGCCGGCTCAGAGCGTGAGTACGTGTCCCAGACGCAGGACGATTAGTGAGTTAACGGACCATTTGCGAGCCAATGTTTAGACGAAATAACGGGACTATTTCCGAAATGGACGACTTTCAGGCTGGACGATTATTCAAGGACCACTGTATATACAGTAGAATGTTATAATTGTAAATGTTATAATTGTAAAGCATAATTTTATAATTCATAATGTGCATTTGGGGGTACTGTAAAGTACTCTAATGTAAATTATAAAGAAATCCTGCCAGGGATTCATTTTACAACTGTGTTTGGGGGTGAGCAGATAAGTGTGGCTTAGAAAACACACGTGGTCCGCATAGCATGGAGGCTGGCGTCGGAGATGCCGTGTATTTAAGTAAGGTTTTGAAGTTGTGTACTCCTTTTGTTTAGCTAACTCAAACCATAGGCTCTTCTATGGTTTACCTGTATGCTCACCTATGCTCTGACATGGTCAGGGTGCTGTGAGATGAGTGAGGAAATAAGAAATGGGGTTGGTATTGGAGTAGTGAAGGCCTGGCGCTGACTAGGCCGAGTGTTTACGGTTGCTGGACTGCCAGCCGCCTGCTTCTTGTTCCTGCTATTTGGGTGTTTAGGATAGCAGTTACATGAAGGTGCTTTCTAGAGTGTGTGTATATAGTGTTATGTTGAATAAATAGATATATTTTCCTAACTAGGATTTTTGCCTAACCCTCGGTTAACCAACCCACTGAAGTAACAAATACTGGTTTAGCGCTTTCTGTTTTGACTGAAATAGCCCTGGGTGGCCTGTTTATGCCTGAGTTGTGTGTAACTTTTACCTTTGCCCTTAGACAAGGCTCTAGCCCCCAGGTATCCCACATTTTTGCATAACATGCCTTTGGTAAAGAAGGTGAGAAATACGATTGAATTCAAGAAAAACATCATTGAACAATATGAAAGTGGCGTACGTGTGGCCGAACTGGCCAGGATGTATAACAAACCCCATACAACCATAGCTTCCATTGTGGCCAAGAAAAATTAAATCAAGGAAGCTGTTGTTGCAAAGGGGGTAAATATGCTGACAAAAATGAGATCGCCAGTACTCGAAGATGTTAAGAAGTTATTGTTGGTGTGGATCAATGAGAAACAATTAGCAAGAGATAGTCTTATGCAGTCACTTATCTGTGAAAAGGCTAGGCAGTTGCATGACGATCTCGTAAAGAAACTGCCTGCAACAAGTACTGATATTTGTAAATTTAAGGCCAACAAAGGCTGGTTTGAGAGATTTAAGAACCGTAGTGGCACACACACTGTGATAAGGCATGGCATGGCTGCCAGCTCGGACAAAATTGAAGCTACAAAATTCCTAAGTGAATTCAAGGAGTACACACAGACTGAACAATTAAAACCCCAACAAGTGTTCAATTGTGACAAAACAGGCCTCTTTTGGAAGAAAATGCCAAACAGGACCTACATTACTCAAGAGGAAAAGGGACTGCCAGGACACAAGCCTATGAAAGACAGGCTGATGCTCATGTTTTGAAGTAATGCTAGTGGGGATTTCAAAGTGAAGCAGTTACTCGTGTACCATTCTAAAAACCCCAGAGTATTCAAGAAAAACAATGTCATGAAAAGTAAATTGTGTGTGTTTTGGAGAACTAATAAGGCATGGGTCGCGAAGGAAATTTTCAACTGGTTCAACGAAGTGTTTGGCCCCAGTGTGAAGAATTACCTCCTGGAAAATAAATTGGATCTCAAGTGCCTCCTGCTAATGGACACTGCACCTGCTCACCCTCCAAACTTGGATGACCTAATTCTGGAGGAGTCTGGGTTCATCACAGTAAAGTTCTTGCCCCCTAATACCACTCCTCTCTTCCAGCCCATGGACCAGCAGATCATTTCAAACTTTAAAAAACTCTACACCAAAGTAATGTTTCAAAGGTGCTTTACTGTGACCTCAGACACTCACTTGACCCTAAGAGAGTTTTGGAAAGATCACTTCAATAAGCCTTGGAAAGGAGTGACTACCAGGACTTTGAACTCTGCTTGGAGAAAATTGTGGCCACAAGAGAGGTTTTGAAGGGTTTGGGACTGACCCTGATGAGCCTATGGCAGTTGTGGAATCTACTGTGGCATTGGGGAGTTCCATGGGGTTGGATGCGAGTTTGGAGGATGTTGAAGAGTTGGTGGAGGACCACAACGAAGAGCTAACCACTGAGGAGCTGCAAGAGTTTCAGCTGAAACAGCAACAGACTGCAGCTCAGAATATTGCTTTAGAGGAGGAGGAAGAGAGATGGAAGAGTTGCCTTCTTCAGAAATTAAGGAGATTTTTTAACCCCTTGACTGTCGCAACCCCCAATCCTGAGGTGTCTCCTGGTGTAGCAAAATTTCAAAAAAAACAAAAAAAAAAATATTTTTTCTTATGAAATGATAGAGAATCTTTTCCTGATTGTAATGACACCAAAAAAAACGAAATTTGATGGAAAACTGACGGAATTATGCTCTCGCGAAGTTAGCGACCTCAGAGATATTTACAAATTGGCGATTTCGCCCACTTTGAGCCCTGTTTTCGGCTAATTCCATTGTTACAGTCAACCAAACTCATAGCTACTTCTTTAGAACTCCATTTTTTCTATCGATTGAGTACAAGAAACTGCCATTTACCGATTTCAACTACCCAATAATGTGGTCAGAATTTTGCAATTTGGCCAATTTCACGAAAATTAAACAATATGACAATTTCAAAATAAGGTCCAGAATGAACAATGCAGACATTCCTGGTTCTAAAATAACATTTTCTTTGTTCATCAGTCATGTCTTCAGGCCCCTCTGATATTACTCTTGCTTTCTATTTTGAATTTTTATTCAAACAAAAAATAGAAGACTTACTATTATGCAGCCTACTGCAATACTGTAATAATTGTATAAATAACATCAACTCATTCATGACTGCATATTAGAATGGCTAGTTGGACATTTATTGGACAATGACATCATTTGTTTACTTTTGAACATTGGCAAAAATCAAACATTTCCCCTACTTTGAGATCCATTTCCAGGTTCTTTTTATAGTAAAATCAATCAAAATCACCTCTATTTCTATAATATGTTTTCCATTCTATCAAATGAGACCAAGAAAAGGAGAATACAACCATAAATACTATACGAAAATAGACCACAACGTCGGCATTTTAATTAAAAAAAAAAAAAGTCGGAATTTTTTTTCTCATTATGCACTGCGTGCTCCAGGATTTTTTTTATATGGTGCACACTGACCACACAGACCCATTCTCTCACATGTGGGCCTACCAGCTTTCTCCTGCTTGATTTGAAGCCGCTAGAATTTATGAGTATATATACGTCAAACACGTAAGACGTATATATACGGCCGCGACAGTCAAAGGGTTAAATGTGGAGTAGGATGGAAAGATTTATGGAGAAGCACCACCCTGACAAAGCTTTTGCAAGCCATGTCGGCAACATGTACAGTGACAAAGTCTTGGCCCATTTTAGGGAAGTTTTAAAGAGATGCCAGAAACAGAGCTCTCTGGACACTTTTTTGAGAGACAGGGCTCCAGTGACTCTCAAGCTGGTCCTAGTGGCATTAACCCTTTGACTGTCGCAGGCCCCTTTCTGAAACTGTCATTCTATGTCACAAAATATTCGAAAAAACAAAAATTATTTTTTCTTATGAAAATGTTAGTTTTATTTTACTGAGTGTTTTAAGCCTAAAAAAAATTTTTTGCCATCAGTACTTACTGAGATATAGAGCCGCAAAGTTGGCAGAAAGTGACGTGCGTACAGCAACAGCGGCGACTGCCGCCCACCCGGTATTCTTTTATTTACTCTAATTCAAAAGTTTCTTGTATTTTCCAATATTTTCCTTTTCCAAGTAACTTGTGTGGCCTGTGAGACCATGTAAGGTGCATTGTTCAAATATACACTCATTGTTTACAACACAATAACTGAACAAACTATCACTATTAGTTTGTGTATAAAATTTGTATACACAAACAAACAATGCAAAACAATGTTTATTGCTATTGTGGAACTCTTTGAAACATGGGTATATGCAGAGTGGCACTTGACACTCCTCACACATAAAACGAGTGTCTCTGCGTGTTTGTGGGCATTTTGTGGTATGTGTACATACATAACACCTCTTCTGAGCATTTTTCTTGGCAGTAGTAGGAGGCAGTTGTATGGGGTAGTGATCACCAGGCCTGAAACGAGATGGAGTGTGTTGGTAATTTTGTGGGCGTTGGTCTATTGCAGGTGTTGCTCCTTGGTACTTTGCGATTATTTGTCTGATTACTGACAAACAAAATTCACCATATTTTGGTGTTTTGTTGGTCCTCAACTTGTATATGTTATAAGCATTTAGCATGGAGATATCAACAATATTGAAAAAAAGTTTTATAAACCACTTATAACTCTTGCGAACACAATCAGCAAACCCAATCTGCATGTCACATTTGTCCACTAAGTGCATATTGAGGTTGTAGTCCATGACAGCTGCAGGCTTTAGAATGGGTTCATTGGTCTCTGTTGTGCCTGCCACTGTGTGCCATTTCGTTTCGGTGAACTGATGTCAACAATGTGACATCACGTTTGTCATGCCACCGAAATGCCATGATATCATCGGCAGCAAAGGCTTGCACCTCACCTCTGCGAGTGCAAGCGTTGAACCTTGGCATATGTTTACGATTACCACGCACTGTGCCACATACATCTGTCAAGTTCACTCACAAGAAATCACTGAGTAAGGGGCTTGTGTACCAGTTATCAGTAAATAACATATGCCCCTTACCAAGATATGGTTCCATCATTGTTCTAACCACATCACCAGAGATACCCAATAACTTCATGGTATCTCTCAAAGTATTACTGCCAGTGTACACAATGATATCCAAAACTAGACCACTTCTGCAATCACACAGCACAAATAACTTTATACCAAAGCGTTTCCTCTTGCTTGGTATATATTGCTTAAACGAGAGTCTTCCTTTGAATAAAATCAAGGACTCGTCAATAACAAGCTTCCTGAAGGGATAAAAATACATGCAGCACTTTTGTTTCATGTACATTAACACACTTCTGATCTTATATAACTTGTCGGTTCTCTCAGGCCTGGTTTTGTCTGAAAAGTGTAACATACGTAACAGTATCAAGAAACGATTGACACCTATAATGTCACTAAAACCTGGAGTTGAAATCAGGCGTTCTGTTGCCCAGTATGTGGTGACAGAGTGCTTACACACATGTGGCATAAGCATTATTGTGGCAAAAAACAGGTACATCTCTGCCACAGTTGTCTCCTTCCACTGGTGTAGCCGTGATCTTGGTGAGAGAATTGTATTTGCCAAGGTGTATTCATAGTATGTCTTGGTTTCCCTGACAATGATGTCCATCAGGGGTTCATCGAAGAATAACTCAAAGCAATGCAGTTCACTAGCATTGCTCCCAAGTGGACATGATGGCTTTATTCCACTTTGTGTTTCATCAAAGTCATGGGGACTGGGAACAAACTCGTCACCTTCCTGCCAATCCCAGATGCGGTCTGCTGGTGGGTTCTGGATATTGTAACGTGGTTGTGGTTGTGCAGGTTGTGGTTGAGTAGGTTGTGGGAGTGTGGGGTTGGGTGAGGCTGGTTGTTGTTGTTGTTGTTGTGTAGAGTCAGCAGTGCGGGTAAGTAGCGTGACCCGCTGCTGGTGCCACATGGGTCGTGCCACCATCACTATCACCACCACTGCCTGCTGCCTCACTCACATCATTCATACCCATCGTAACAATATCGTCATCTTCACTATCAGGTCGTGGTGTAGGGCCACGGGATGTGCTCCCAGAGTTTCTCATTCCCCTTGGAACAGCATATGAAACACTACCAGACCGCATGCTACGTCGTACATACTGCCGCTTCACTGGGGAATATTCACCCTCTCTGTCACAACTAGAACTTCTTTCAATAACCTTGAAATCACTATCACTATCACATTCACTGCTAACATCTGGGTCTTGTACATGACCAAATACAGTGGACCCCCGGTTTACAATATTATTTCATTCTAGAAGTATGTTCAGGTGCCAGTACTGAACGAATTTGTTCCCATAAGGAATATTGTGAATTAGATTAGTCCATTTCAGACCTCCAAAAAAACACGTACAAACGCACCTACATAAATACACTTACATAATTGGTCGCATTGGGAGGTGATCGTAAACCGGGGGTCCACTGTAGTTTCCTCTTTCGTCCTGGTACAGGTGAACGTGAACGTGAACAAGCCGGCACAGCACCAGAGGTGGAAGGTTGTGGGTGATCTGGGTTTTCATCACTAATTATGTCACCCTGGGCACTTTTTTCGGTCACACTCGCTTGAAAACCCTGGAATTCACTGTCACTGACATTTTCATCGCTGTTAGAGCTATCACTAACGAACAAAAGACCTCCAATCCGCCGAGGAGTGAGGTACTTCTTACTGCAAGGCATGGTGAAAATGGACTACCAAGATGGCGTTCCCACAATGCACCGCTGAGTCCCAGATTTTTTTCACAGGGTGCACACCCACCACAGACCCATTCTCTCTCATGTAGGCCTACCAGGCTTTTCTCGCTTGATTTGAAGCCGCTAGAATTTATGCGTATAAACACGTCAGAAACAGTGGCGCATAAGACGTATTCATACGGCATAAACAGTCAAAGGGTTAAGAAAGAGAGAAGTAACCCCAGAAAAGGACTTGGTACCTGAGGTCTTTATGGAAGGGGATTCCTCTTCCAAACAGTAAATAATTCAAACTCTCTCCTCCTCCAGTCTTCCATACACTAAGAAGAATCACCAATAAAGTTAAATATTATACTGTTAATGTTTCATTCATGTCCCATTGTATTGTGTATTTGCATCTATATTTCATGTAAAAAAAAAATTTTATTTTAATACTTGTGGGTGTCTGGAATGGATTAATTGTATTTACATTATTTCTTGTGGGGAAAATGGTTTCGAAACTCGTCAATTTCTAAACTAGCCACACTTTCTGGAACGGATTAATTACGAAAAACAAGGGTTCACTGTATTATTAGTAGTAGTATTAGTATATACTTCCACGTGTCCAAAACATTGCTGGGCCCTATAAATACACCTACCATCCGACTTACGACCTGCTCGACATACGACTCGACTTACAACCGCGTTTTTTATGCCAAATTTCTGGGAAATAAACAAGTGTTTGTGTTGTACACAGTGTTTATCCTAAACCTTACAGTATAAAATACAGTACTAACAGCATAAAAGGTAAAGTAAAACATGAAATACCAAAATAAAACACTAAAATAAAGTCATTACAAAAATGTTATGTTGATATTCAGTAGTAAAGTTCGACTTATGTCCATTTCGACTTACGACCGGTTTCTCAGAACCGAACTCGGCCGTAAGTCAGATGGTAGGTGTACTTTGTATATACTATTCCTAGACAATAGTTAATGACCAAGGCAGGTGTAAATGTTCACCTGTCAGTGTGTTTGTGACAATTTCAATACCTAATATTAGTGTCAGAACAAAGATTGGCTATGAAATCGCAAGAACTACTATAAATTGTAATTATCAGAACATAAAAATTATATAAAATATAAAAATGAGAAAAAAAAAAAAGGTACATAGGCAACACTTCTGCACACGGCAGGACTCAGTGCTGCCATCAGGTGAGCATTAAGTGCCAACTGCATATAAACTTTGGACCATTTACAGTTAACCCTTTCAGGGTCGACAGGACCTTTCCTAAACTTGTTCTCAGGTCGGAAATTTTTCGAAAAAAAAAAAAAATCATTTTTTCTTATGTAATGATAGAAAATCTTTTCCCGATCATAATGACACCAAGAGTATGAAATTTGATGGAAAACTTATGGAATTATGCTCTTGTGAAGTTAGCGGTCTCGACAATTTCGTCCACTTTGAGATCTATTTTCGTCCAATTCCAATGTACCAGTCAACAAAAAATCATAACTATTTCACTAGAACTCCATTTTTTCTATCGAATGAGTACAAGAAACCACCCATTCACTGATTTCAACTATCCAATAAAGTGGTCAAAAATTGGCAATTTTGCCAATTTCACACAAATTTCAAAAGATGCCAATTTCCAAACAGAGTCCAGAATAAACAAGACAGACATTCCTGGCACTAAAGTAAAAAATTTTCTGTTTATTAGTCATGTCCCCAGGCCTCTCTTACATTTCTTTTGCTTTCCACTTCAAATTTTTATTCTCAAAAAAAAAAAAAAAAAAAAAAAAAATATAGAAGATTTACTGTTATGCAGACTACTGCATGTGTAGAAATGGTATAAATAATATCAGCGCACCAGTGAAAGAATATTAGACTCGCCGGTTTAAGTATTGGACACATGGCATGATTTGTTTACTTTTGAACTTTGGCAAAAATCGAACATTTCTGCTACTGAGCTCAATTTCAAGGTACAGTAGGGCCTCACTTATACAGCGGGTTAGGTTCCAGGCTATCGCCTAATCAGAATGCTATTTTTTCCATTTATAAATGCATATAAATGCCAGACAACAAGTTTACACTAAATTATATTAAGTTAGTAATTGAACTAGGCATTAAAAACACACAAAGTAAAATACATTCGCAATACATTCATTACTTATCTTAAAGTATTTCTAATCTTAATGTAGGGAGAAAGGCGAGTATTACTTATTTGTAGGAAGTCAGGTGTAGGTAGCCCTGGCTCCCTGTCTTATACTTAATATAGGATATTTAACGCTTACAGGGTCGACAGGCCCTCTCAGAGATTTGTTCTCAGGGTCGCCCAAATTTCAAAAAAAAAAAAAAAAAAAAAAAAAAATCTTAAGAAAAGATAGAGAATCTTTTCCTGATCATAATGACACCAAAAGTATGAAATTTGACGGAAAACTTATGGAATTATGCTCTCGCGAAGTTAGCGGTCTCGACGATGTTTACGCATTGGCGATTTTGCCCACTTTGAGCCCTATTTTCGGCCAATTCCAGTGTACTAGTCGACAAAAATCATACTATGTTGCTAGAACTCCATTTTTTCGATTGAATGAGTACAAGAAACCACCCATTTACCGATTTCAACTATCCAATACAGTGGTCAGAATTTAGCAATTTTGCCAATTTCACACAAATTTCAAAAGATGCCAATTTCCGAATAGGGTCCAGAATAAACAAGAAAGACATTCCTGGCACTAAAATAACATTTCCTCTGTTCATTAGTCACGTCCCCACGCCCCTCTTACATTCTTTTGCTTTCCATTTTGAATTTTCATTCTCACAAAAAATAGAAGATTTACTGTTATGCAGACTACTGTATTAGTGTAGAAATGGCATAAATAATATCAGCACACTTGTGAAAGAATATTAGACTCACCAGTTGACGTGTATTGAACGCTTAGCATGATTTGTTTACTTTTGAACTTTGGTAAAAATTGAACATTTCTGCTACTTTGAGCTCAATTTCAAGGCACTTTTCATTGTAAAACCAGTCAAAAACATCTCAATTTCTGTAATATGTCTTCCATTCTATCAAATGAGACCAGGAAAACTAGAATACAATAATAATACCCTAATAATACCAAAAGAAAACAGTGCAAATTCGCTGTTTTAATCCAAAAACACGGTCAAAGTTTTTTTTTTCTTATTACGCACTGTGTGCTGCAGGATTTTTTTTATACTGCGCACACTGACCACATAGACCCATTCTTTCATATGTAGGCCTACCAGCTTTCTCTCACTAGATTTGAAGGCGCTAGAATTTATGAGTATGTACTAGTACGTCAAGGACCCTGGCACATAAGCCCTACTAGTACGGCCGAAACCCTGAAAGGGTTAAAGGTCCTCATTATTTATCCAATCATTTTCCTAGATGTGACAGATACGTTGTTGTGATCTTTGAAAGTGAGATCCTCTGACATTATCACTCCCAGGTCCTTCACATTAGTTTTTCGCTCTATGGTTTTAATCCCTAAATGACCCAAACGTATATATACGTTCACTCGCGTAGCGCCTCAAATTTTTTGAGAAAAAATTTTTTTTTAATAGGAAAAAAGAGCATATGGTACCCAGGCATCCCCAATTATTTTAATATGGTGCACAGTGAGTGCGCACACCCATTCTCTCATTTCTAGGTGACTCAGGCTTATCGTGGCAGTGTTAAATGAATGAGAAAGAAAACATATATATATATGTTTGGGGCGCTACGCATGTGAACGTATATATACGTTTGGACCGTTTAAGGGTTAATTTCCTTGTTTTCTAGAGAGGAGTAATTGAAATTTGTCTTCATTGAATTCATTTTGTTTTCTGCATTCCATTAGAGATTTGACTGATGACCTCTTGGAGACTTGCAATGTCCTCAATGGATGACACTGTCAGGCAAATTTGGGTGTGATCCACAAAGGAAGACACAGTGCTGTGGCTTACACCTCTAGGTCAGATATGAAGATGAGGAACAGGGTGGGAGCAAGTACTGTACCTCGTGAAACAGACATTTCCACTGTAACTCCGTCTGACTTTACTCTGTTTATTATTACTCTGTGTTCTATTTGTTAGGAAGTTATAAATCCATCTACCAATTTTCCTGTTTTTTTCTATTTTTCTAATAAACCATGATCACACTTGTCACAGTCTTTCACAATGTCCATGTATACTACACCTGCATTTTGTTTGTTCTCCAGAGCATCCAAGACCGTGTCATGGTGGTTCAGTAGTTGGGATAGGCAGGAGTGACCTGCTCTAAACCCATTCTGCCCAAGGTTGTGCAACTGATGGGTATCTAAGTGGCTGGCAATCTTGCTTCTTGGAACCATTCAGAAAGTTTTATGATGCGAGACATTTGTGGTGTATGTCTGTAATTCCATGTGAATGCTCCCTCTCCATAGAATGCTTAAGGCACATGGAAGGAGATTCTTGCAGTTCTTGATGAACACGGAGTTACAGGAGCCTGGGCTTGGGGCAGAGTGCATGGGCATGTCATTTACTGTTTTTTCAAAGTCTTGTGGTGTTATGATAATATCAAGAGATATTTTTAATCAAGTTTTGAGTCTCGGTCATAAAAAATTCATTTAGATTGTCGACTCTCAGTCTGGTTAACAGCTCACTAAATGCCGAGTCATATTGGAACTTCAGTATCTCACTCACTTCTTTGCTGTCATCTGTGTAAGTCCCATTTCGTCTAAGCAGGGGTCCCATACTAGATTTTTTTTTGCCCTAGATTTGGCATAAGAAAAGAAGTACAGTGGACCCCCGCTTAACGATCACCTCCCAATGCGGCTAATTATGTGAGTGTATTTATGTAAGTGCGTTTGTACGTGTATGTTTGGGGGTCTGAATGGACTAATCTACTTCACAATATTCCTTATGGGAACAAATTCGGTCAGTACTGGCACCTGAACATACTTCTGGAATGAAAAAATATCATTAACCGGGGGTCCACTGTATTTTGGGTTTCTTCAATCTCATTTATGACAAAGCTCTTCCTGTGTTTCTTGTCTCCTGTATGATTCCTTAAGCTTAAGTTTGATTTTCCTATTTCTCTGTCCAGTGCCTCCTTTCATATTTCAAATATACTGGCCCCATCAACGGCTCTGTGCTTCTTCACCTTTGCCTGTATAGGGAGCATCTCATTCTTTCTAGTTTACATCTTCTCTTTCTTTTTCTTAATGGAATGTGCCTTGAGCATACCTCAAGTGCCAAAGAGTTAATTCTTTCTAGGCAAAGGTTTGGATCTATGTTGTTTAGGATATCTTCCCAGCTTGTTTCATTTAGAATATGGTTGATTTATCCGCTGTATGTTTTCGTTATTGAAGTTCAATTTGGTGAAGGCACTCTCATAACTGATCACCTAATACGTACATACTGGTCAGGAGCCCTGCACATACTTGTCCGTAATTCTATTATGTTATGATCTGAGTGTATTGTCTTTGATACTGTTATATTTCATATCAGATCATCATTATTAGTGAAGATGCAGTCAAGTGTACCTTCCAGTCTTGTTGGCTCCGCTATTTGCTGGCTTAAGGTGAATTTGTTGCAGAGATTTAATAGCTCATGTGTGTGTGAATTTTCATGTGAGCTGCCTCCAGGGGCTATCTCTGCTGAAACATTATTTGTTACATTCCTCCATTTTAGGTGTCTTTAAGCTGAAATCACTCAGGCAGCAAGATGTTTGGGGGCCAGAGTTGGCAGATTTTCCAGACAGTGGTCAATTTTCAAAAGCTGTTCCTGGAATTGTTGGGAAGTTGCATCAGGAGGCTTGTATACAACCACAATGACAAAGTTTTGGTTTTCAATCTTTACTGCCAAAAGTTGAACTACATCATTTGAGGTGTTTAGTAATTGCAAGCAAATAAGTGACTATTACATACAGGCCATATACCCCTTGTTGCCTGTGTATTCTGTTGCATCTGAACGAGTCATAACCTGGGATCCATGTTCCACTGTCAAACTGATCTTTTATGTGGGTCTCTGTGAAAGCTGCAAACACTGCATTAGACTCCGTGAGCAATCCACTGATGAAAGGTATTTTGTTGTTTGTTGATGGCTTTAGACGTATTCACAAAAATAAATGTTGTATTGATGGTATGTTGGGGGCTTTGTTTGATGGAGGAGGCCAGTTTCCAACTCCCTCCTCTGCTGTCATGTGTGAATGTGCAGTCCCAGCTGATGCTTGCACAGACCACATTTAGCTAGCTTCACAAAGCTTAATAGGGTTATCAGAGGTGAGAAATAGCTAATGACAGGTGTGCTATATTCCAAACTTTTCATGCTTCACAATGCACTTAAATATGATGTACATGTGACCAGTTTTAAGGTTTTCTACCCTTGAAACCCAGCTTTCCAGTTGATTGTCTGGTCAACCAGGCAACTGGTGTTGGGAGATTGTTGGCCCACAGTCATCACTGACTGAGTGATCTGACACTTGGCAGAGACAAGTGATCCTGTTTCCTCTTGAAAACTTCTACACTTTTTCCAGCAATGTTACTACATGGCTATTAGGTACTGTACAGTGTATAGGTTAGCAAATTGAAAATAAATAAGTATGGCATATCTAGCAATGCTGTTTGTTTACATTTGGGTGCCCTGACTGCCAGTCATATAGCCAGTGTACTTTAAAACAGTACTATAATTAAGAGGCATTGTTGCTTGTTTTTGTAAAAGCAGACATGGATACTGAAATGCATTTATAATTTTAATAATCTTTGGAATCCTGAACATATCATTGTTGTATTATGCAATTCTAGTGTATGTGGTGTACATGGATGCACTGACTGAAAAAGACCAATGCAAAATGGGGAACTACTACTGCATAGCCAATACCATTTGTAGATTTTTATTCAACTATATGGACCAACATTTCTGTAGGTGTAGATACATTTGTAAAATTATTTTTATGATTGTATTCAATACAGGCAATTTAGACATTTTTTTTTATTTATTACAGCCTCTCCTCACTTAACGACGGAGTTCTGTTTCTAATACCGCGACGATAAACGAATTCATCGCTAAACAAGGAGCATACTATAATGGTAGTGGGTTTATGTCAACCATCTTTGATATTGCTTTAACCCTTAAACTGTCCAAACGTAGATATACGTTGATGTGCAGCAGGCTCTGAATGTAGATCTACGTTTTTTTACATGCTTTCAAATGGGGAAAATCAAGGTCGGAGCGCTACGCACGTGAATGTAGATCTACGTTTTGACAGTTTATGGGTTAACCCTTAAACTGTCCAAACGTAGATCTACGTCCACGTGTGAGGGGCTCCAAATGTAGATCTACCTTTTTTTTACATGCTTTCAAATGGGGAAAATCAAGGTCGGAGCGCTACGCACATGAACGTAGATCTACATTTGGACAGTTTAAGGGTTAATGTCACCCTTGCACCATTTATAACATTTTTAGTATATTTTTAAATGTTCATACAGTGGTGTACTGTATATTGTAATAAACAGAATAGAGGAAATCAGCTCTAATGTACATAGGTCTGCACACTGGTCAGAGAGCCCGTCGATTAGCTTTGGGTATACCGTATAATGGGACAATGGTGCCATGTGAAGAGTAAATGAACCACCAACCTAAAAGTACCCATTATCTGAAAAGTTTCCAAAATTTGCACCACATATAATTATAAGCATACCTACTCATCATGCAATTACCCAATTAGTGAAAAATCTGTAAAGTTCTGGTTTAACATGCCATTATTTAAATTAGACCTTTCAGTGCAGCTTTCATATCATTATCAGTGTCTGTTAAACACACACACACATTCTTGTGATACACACTCCTACTTCCGAGTAACAATGGATACACCCATGCCGTTTTTCAAAGCCTGCCCACAGATGAAGATCTGACAACTCCTACAGTATATCTTTACTAACATCATATATTACAGGAACTCGTTAGCTGTTAAACAGAAGGCAACCTTTGTTCAAGAAATCTACAAATGGTTTTCCAGTAGCACTTATTTGAACAATGATTCTGAAAGCATATATATGTTAATGAAGCATTATGTACATTTACAGTGTCCTGTGAACTGGTGGCTAAAGCTCTCGCTTCACATGGGTAGAAACACTGGGCGTGTTTCTTTGCACCAGTTGTCTATGTTCACCCATCAATAAAATGGGTACCTGGGTGTAAGTCGACTCGTGTGGGAGAACATCCTGGGATAAAAGTGACCTAATTTGCCCAAAATGCTCTGCATAACAAGCAGCTTTCTATATAGTAGTATGTAATTGATGTCAGCTAGGTCTGTATACCTTGCACATGTACTCGTAAAAATAAAATTATTATTATTTATTATTATTATTATTAATATTATTTCAAGATGCAACAGCCCAATAAAGCAAAACTGACATTTCTAGTGTACTTTGCAATATGCTGTGCATAATCATAGGTTTTCAGGTTCTTTACAATTTATTCCCACTTAACCTAACATCTCATGCTCACACCAAAAATATCACCAAAACAAGTCTATAGATGTCATGCCGACTTCAATGCTAAGACATGGAAGTGTAAAGAAATATTGTCTGTATTATCAAAAAAGTCAGTGATCAATTATAAGCATGCTTCACTTAGTGGGTTATGCTATTATATCTCTTCTGGTCAATGGTAAATTATCACCCAAACTGCATGCTACAACTATGTTATCAATTAGGACAAGTATGGGTCGAGTTATATACTAGTAACAATTAGTTATGAATTGCTTAATTCAGTTAAATAACATGCTGTCAATAATGTTTTTTACTGTATTTGTGTGAACTAGTGTTAGCTAGCAAGTTTAAAGCCACTCCTCTAGCAGACACTTAAGTGTTTCATCAACAATAACTAATACAAAATTCTAACATTAAATCAGAGTATATTCAGTAGACAAGTAACAGGAAACGTTTACAACGGTTGAGATAAACACAATTCCAAACCCTTAAAAGAAACATTGAAGTGTTAGCTGCATTCCAAAAGAACCGTAGATCACACCTCTGGTCCTGCCATGACATTGCTGGCGTTGGACCCGTCTCATTAAGTCTGTTGTATTTCCTCCTCAGCGAACACTTGTCATCTCCACCCCAACATTTGTGCAGATATAAGCAGCTCACAGCACACTGCCCAGCCTCCTCCTCCTCCTCCTCCTACTCCCACCCGTTAACGACTGCCTTGTTATACCTGCCAACAACACACCTAACAGGTGACAAATGTTGCACGAGCACCGTCTAGTGCATTACACCAATGTTGCATAGCACGTACTTGTGGCATAACAGCATGAGGGTCATACTGAGGGTGAAACACGGCCAATATTCTAACGTAACTTGTCAGCCATTGTTGATGCGTTTCCTCTAGTTCCAACATTTACCACCAGGCCAAAAACAAAGAAGAAAACAAACGAGCCACGACCTGCGATTTTCTCGCTCATTTCTTTCACACTGAAAATGTGATAAATAATTTATTATACACTTTCGATGCATTAACGCAATGTCTACTGCCGGTGATGCATTATTTTCCTCGAGAAAGGTAAGGACATGAGGTCTTCAGAAGAGTCATTAACCCGTTTGTTTACTATGAATGACGTGACAAATGTACGATAACGACCAAACGCATTAAGAAATACAAACACCAAAGAGAAGTATAATTTTTATTAAATATTTAAACCGGAGAGAGACAGAGAGGAGAGACAAGAGAAAGATAGATAGACAGAGACAGGGAGATAAAGAAACAGACAGAACCTGTGAGATAGAGAGAAAGGTGAAATTTGATTCCAAACTATAAAGAACCACGTTATAAATCTTGCAAACAAAGCAGCCAGGAAGCTTATAACACATAGAGGTATCTCCCTTCTTCTGCAAAGTAGAGGTGCAAGATTTTATACAAGGCACAAGTATGCTCACATCTTAATTTAAGTATACGCCACTTTCTTGAATTGCCTCTTCTCGCCAGCACCACACAGGCAAAATTAAATGACAAATATGATGCAAGGGAGACTTGTTTGTTTTACGCTCAGCAAGAAAGATGACTAACATTCCTTTCACTAATTATGAACTTGATGCAGCACTAACTAAGGGCAACTTCACGTCGCCTGGTGAGGATGGTATTACTTACAACATACTCAGATTGCTGTGTCGAGTACCAGGTAATCCATTACTTGAATTATATAACATGAGCTATGTAACTGGGGAGCTCCCTCAATCTTGGACCAACAGCCTCATCTTTCCAATTTTAAAGCCCAATCAAGAAAATGCATTTCGCCCAATATCTTTTACTAGCTGCTTGTGTAAAACAATCGAGAGGATGATTCTTAATCGTCTCATGTACATAATCAAACAATTTTGTCTCCCCTGTTGCATGGTTTCATGCATGGAAGGAGCGTGCATTATTGCATAGTCACCTTTTAGGATGCCCTCGTACTGCAAAATTTTTAAATATGCAGAAAGAGCTTGATATTCCAAGCATCAGAGATCGTGTTACTGAAAGAAATATCCTAATTGGGGTTAATATGCTCAGGCAAACCCATTCAAACCCTTGCAAACTTTCATCAGCACTGGTGAACACCCCTCCAGATGGATCGAAAAAAACTGGAACTGACCTCCGCATGAATCAGATACATGATCTATGACAAGTAGGGCAACAGCAGCACTTCTCTGCTCCATGGAATATTACCCCATTCCAAACTACCATTCTTCCATTTCCCCCCAAACTACTTCTTAAATCACAACCAAAGCTTCGCCTTGAAGCCAAACATGATGCCTTAAGCTGTATTGATAACTTAGTCACACAGCACACACTCTCGGGTAGATAATTTTCAGTAGATCCTTCATGTGTTAGCTCAAATCACCGACCAGTATGTTTTAAATAAGTGACCCACTGATCAGATCAGATCGACTGGTCCGAACCTTGACTGGTCCGAACCCTTGACTGGTCCGAACCCTTGACTGGTCCGAACCCTTGACTGGTCCGAACCCTTGACTGGTCCGAACCCTTGACTGGTCCGAACCCTTGACTGGTTTCAAACGGTTTCGTTGGACAATAAAGCAGACTGTAAACGGATGGGGTTGTAGGCGCCCTTATAAACACAAACATTAAATATATATCAGGAACGTGCACGATAAGCTGTCCAATATACAAAAACAGTTAGAAACAGAAATACAAATAGCTAGAGCTTCATTTAAGGAGGTTATTAATAGAATATTCAAGAGGTTGCTAGTAGAATTCCCAGTAAATCAACCATTCAAATCATTATGAAGCTGTGAGTTGTCTGTGGTCAGTCAAACAAAGGGGCTTCCACATGCATAAATTTTAATTTTTTTTGGAAATTGGGTGTCAGCCCCTTGTGCAGATATTCAAGAACTAGCTACAAGCAGTATTAAAACAGGGAAGTGTTTTTTTGGGGATGCCCAAATGAGATAAATCTGTGGACTAAAATCACAAGGGGATTAAAAGAGGTCAACATCAAAGCTGCTTTCATAGAAAACCTGGAAGCTTTCTACAACAGATGGGAACATAAAAAGTCTGGGCTGAATGGTACTGCCCCTTTTTACTGGCCATGTAGTCAGAAACTGTAAGGCTGGAGATGATGTCCTGGTAGTCATAAATGTGGGGCTGATATGCTGTCCTGGAGACAGTAATGGTGAAGCTGGAGGTGCTGTCCTGGAACAGTAATGGTGAAGCTGGAGGTGCTGTCCTGGGAGACAGTAATGGTGAAGCTGGAGATGCTGTCCTGGGAGACAGTAATGGTGAAGCTGAGATTTTGTCCAGGTAGTCGGGAATTATACGCAGGAAGGAATACATATAAATGACCTCATAGGGGACAGGAGCCATAGTAGGGAAACAAGTGTAGTCAAAGATAAATTAAAACCCATATTGCAAACTAAAATACCGCAGGAAATAGCAAACAAGAGGACTCCACTAGCAATAGTGAGGATATATTACCAAAAACAACTGGTGGGAGCTCCATTGTTGGTGCTAGGAGGATAGAAGTAAGACAGGGAAACATGCACCAACAGGGGAAAACAGTCACAGAAACCCAAGGCAAACGGAAACCAAGCCTGTGCACATACTATGCACTCGGTATCTGCTGGCATGGGAAATATGGAAAAACAGATGGGACGTGCAACTATGACCACCCTAGAAAATGCCATGCCCAATGACAACAGGAAAATGCAAACTCCCTTCCTGTAAGCTTTTTCACCCTGAACTGTGTACCTCTTTAGTACAGAAAAGACTGTGCTATAACTTAAATTGCCAGGCATACCATCTAAAGGGACAAAAAGATACAAAACATCCAGGCCATGGAAAATCTTTGGGTAGCCACAGCCACTCAAGAGGGAGAGGTTTTTTAGTGCCAGGAAGGAAAAAAAACTGGCAGGAAATGGCAGAAATCGTACACCAAATCGTCATTCCTGAGTGGAACCAAGTCGGGGCCCCCCCCACCCCAAAACCCAACAATACAGTACTAATGCGGAAAAAAAACCCCCCCCCCCGTACCAACAATACCCCGTCCGATAACTTCTTCTTGAAAAATACAGGGTCTAAACCCGCAACAAACAACAAAATCTTTCCCCCGTGGATGCTTGCAGGGGAAAAGGGAAATGTTCGCGGCTTTCACGAGACCCACATAAGGACATTTGGACAACGAAATATGGATCCCGGTTACAACCTTACAGATTGACAGATGAAAGGAAAAGGGGGGGGGGGTTGGCCTGTACATTGCAGAGTCACTTGTTTGCACAACGCTAAATCCCTAAAATGAGTAGGGGAAGTTTTGCAGTAAAGGTCGAGAACCAAAACCTATCATTGTGGGGTTTTACAAGCCTCCGGATGCAACATCCCAGCAATTCCAGGAACAGCTGTTAAAAATTGACCCCTGTCTGGAAAATCTTCCGCTCCTGCACCCAACATCTTGCCCTGGGGATTTCAAATTAAGGCACCTAAAATGGGGGGAATATGCAAATAATATTTTTGCAGTAATAACCCAGGAGGCAGCTCGATGAAAAAACCCCACCACGCGAGCTTTTAAATCTCTGCCAAAATTCAATTTAAACCCCAAATAATAGAGCCTCTAGACGGAGAATACATAGACCCCTCTTCATAACAATGATGACTGATAAGAAATGTCACCATATCAAAAAAAATATACTCAGATCACAACATAATTGAGGTTCAGTCATGTATGCACGGAGCCTCAGATCGACTTAATGAGATTAGTCACGAGGGAGCATTCACCAAATTCAACTTCAATAACAAAAACATAAAGTGGGACCAAGAAAAACCAAGTCCAAACCGATATAATTTGGGGAAAAATATACTAAGCAACACAGACCCCAACTTATGCCTAGAACAGATTAACTCGGTGGCAGTCGATGTATGCACAAGGCTTATTCCTCTAAGAAAAAGGAGGAGTAGATGTAAAATAGAAAGAGACAGGCGCTCCCTTTACAGGCGACGGAAAAAGAATAACAGAGCGGCTAAAAGAGGTCAATATATCTGAAATGCGTAGGAGCACTGGTCAGAGAAATAGCAAGCATCGAACTTAAGCTAAAAGAATCCTTTAGGAGTCAGAATCGCGGGAAGAACTAAAAGCATAAATGAAAACGAAAGAAACCCAAAGTATTTTTCTTCTCCTATGCCAAATCAAAATCGAGAACAACGTCCAGTATTGGGCCCCTACTTAAACAAGATGGGTCCTACACAGATGACAGCAAGGAAATGAGTGAGCTACTCAAGTCCCAATATGACTCAGTTTTTAGCAAGCCGCTAATCAGACTGAGAGTCGAAGATCAAAATGAATTTTTTATGAGAGAGCCACAAAATTTGATTAACACAAGCCTATCCGATGTTATCCTGACGCCAAATGACTTTGAACAGGCGATAAATGACATGCCCATGCACTCTGCCCCAGGCCAGACTCATGGAACTCTGTGTTCATCAAGAACTGCAAGAAGCCCCTATCACGAGCCTTTTCCATCCTATGGAGAGGGAGCATGGACACGGGGGTCGTCCCACAGTTACTAAAAACAACAGACATAGCCCCACTCCACAAAGGGGGCAGTAAAGCAACAGCAAAGAACTACAGACCAATAGCACTAACATCCCATATCATAAAAATCTTTGAAAGGGTCCTAAGAAGCAAGATCACCACCCATCTAGAAACCCATCAGTTACACAACCCAGGGCAACATGGGTTTAGAACAGGTCGCTCCTGTCTGTCTCAACTATTGGATCACTACGACAAGGTCCTAAATGCACTAGAAGACAAAAATAATGCAGATGTAATATATACGGACTTTGCAAAAGCCTTCGACAAGTGTGACCATGGCGTAATAGCGCACAAAAGGTGCTAAAGGAATAACAGGAAAAGTCGGTCGAGGTCCATAATTTCCTCACTAACAGAACACGAGGTAGTCGTAACAAGTAAAGTCCGGGGCAGCTACGGTGAAAAGCTCTTTTCCCAAAAGGGCCAGTTCGCCCCCCTTTTGTTCCTCATCCTCTTTTCCGACATAGACAAGGATGCACCCACAGCACCGTTTTCCCTTTGCAATGAACCCGAACGAACAGTGTTTTCCCTTTGCAACACGAAAAGCCCCAGGCGGACTAAACCCAAAATTTTTTCGTGGGCGCAAAAAAACAAAAAAGTTCAACGATGAGAAATTTAATTACCAGAAGGTAAACATGAAAAATTAAATCTTCATCAGAGTACAAAACAAATTCTGGCCACAAAAAAGAGCGAAACACCAACGCAAAGACCCGGGAGTGATCATTTTGGGGGATCTCACCTTCAAGGCCCCTAACATTGTTCAATCGCATCTGCTAAAAAATGAAGGATGGATAATGAGAACCTTCAAAACTAGGGAGGCCAAGCCCATGATGACACTCTTCAGGTCACTTGTTTTTTAGGCTGGAATATTGCGCACACTAACAGCCCCTTTAAAGGGCTGGGAAACCCCGACCTAGAAAAATTTACAGAAAACTTTCACGGCGGCATAAGGGAGAAAAACAACCTCAATTATTGGGAGCGCTTGGGGTTCCTAAACCGTTTTCCCGGGAAATGCAGGAGGGAGAGATACATATTTTATACACCTAAAAATTCCTAGAGGGACTAGTACCGAACTTGCACACAAAAAACACTCACTACGAAAGCAAAAGATTTGGGCAGCGTGCACCATCCCCCCAATGAAAAGCAGGGGGGTCACTAGCACTTTAAAGAGACCATACAGTAAGTGTCAGGGCCCGGATGTTAAACTGCCCCCCGCCAATAAGGGGGTTTACCAAAGACCCCTGGCAGTCTTCAAAGCTGGCCTGGAAAAGCACCAAAGTCATTTCCCTTCGCCGGGCTGGGCTCGACGTTGGTTTTGGGTTTTGCGCCAGCAGCAACCCTGGTTGATCAGGCTCTGATCCAAAAGGAGGCCTGGTCACAGCCGGGGCCGCGGGGGGCGTTGACCCCGGAACTCTTTCCAGGTAAACTCTCGCAAATTATTTACGTTGATGGTTCTGTTAACCAATCCACTGGTGCAGCTGGTAGTGCTGCTGTTGTCATACAGAGTGATGGCTCTCTTAAAGAAATTGGAGCACGCATCAATAACTGGGCCTCTACCCTTCAAACAGAACTATTTGCCATAATATTTGCACTCAAATGCGTCCATGTATCTAAGGATGACACTTTAACTGTAACTGATTCTCTGTCATCCACAAATGCTCTCAGCTCATTAAGTATAAATTGTGGCATGCTTGTGTCAGAAGCCAGATACAGGTATGGTAAGATCGTGGACAGTGGAGTCAGAGTGCACATGCTGTGGATTCCATCTCACATTGGTCTTCGGATGCATGATAGAACTGATAAATTGGCTAAGCTGTATGCTTTCAAAGAGGGAGTAGATTACAATCTTGGCTTGTCAGGTAATAGCTTGAGATCAATAATACGAAAAGAACTTCAACTGAATTTTATTGACTTAAGACTCAGGGAGACTAACACCAGTCAGTCCATCTATCATCATTCTATCATGCAGGAGGAGCCACATGTCTATGCTGCATCCAACAAAATAAGCAGACTCTTGGATGTCACTACTGCCCGGCTCCGGCTGGGTTACAAGTATCTTTGGCAGGTTAAATCACCACCACCAGATGTAGACCAAACGAAATGCAAACTTTGCCAGATGGACTATTGTCACACCTTGCTTCATTATGTATTAGAGTGCGGTAAAATTAGTGAATTTAGAGACAACTCACTCAGAAATGTTCAAGAAATGTCAAAGTATTTTATCCACAGTGGTATATTACAGACCATTCTGGAAAAATACCTTGACTTTGCTCCCTGTAAATAAACCATTACCACGTGTATGTGTACTCACCTAATTTTGGTTGCTGGGGTCGAGACTCAGCTCCTGGCCCCCGCCTTTTCACTGATCTCTACTAGGTCCTCTCTCTCTATTTGGTCCCTGAGCTTTGTCATACCTCGTATTAAAGCTATGTATGGTTCCTGCCTCCACTACATCACTTGCTAGTTAGTTAGTTTAATATGTTTATTATGCACCCCATACCCATCCTGTGGGCGGTAGTCAAAAGATTACAGAGGTACATAATTGGTCCAGGGACTGGACTCCAAAGTTTTGATAGCTGAGCAAGTTACAGAGGTAATGAACTCACAATTTACAAAGGTAATGAACTCACAATTTACAAAGGTAATGAACTCACAATTTACAAAGGTAATGAACTCCAGGTAAGTCTGGTCACAATCATGACAAGTTACAAAGGTATTTACAGATTACAGAGGTACGTAATGGGTCCAGGGACTGGGCCCCCAAAGTTTTGATAGCTGAACTAGGTACAAAGGTAATGAGCTCACAAGTTACAAAGGTAATGAATTCTGTAGAATGGTTACTTACGTTTTATACTTTGGCTACAATCATGAACAAATTATAGAGTAATGAGCAATTCACACTTCCACACCCGGTCACAACTGTAATGAGTTATTGGTGCAAATATTGATTGTTGAGTCACACACACCACACACACACACACACACACACACACACACACACACACACACACACACACACACACACACACACACACACACACACACAAACCACACACACACTTTAGTTTAATATCTTTATGCACCCCATACCCATCCTGTGGGCGGTAGTCAAAAGATTACAAAGGTACATAATGGGTCCAGTGACTGGACCCCAAAGTTATGATAGCTGAACTAGTTACAAAGGTAATGAACTCCAGGTAGATCTGGTCACTAATCATGGCAAGTTACAGAGGTAATGAATCAGCTTCACTCCTATACATGGTTACAGTCATGAACAAATTACAAAGTAATGAACCACTGATACGTCCACACCTGGTCACAATTGTAATGAGTTATAAATACAAATATTAAGTGGATCATACACCCACACTAGCGCGCGCGCGCACATACACACACGAGGGCGCACGCACGGACATGTGCACACGAGCGTACAAATATATGCATACACACAAGGACGCACACCCACACACTCCCCCAACCC
>NC_069404.1:99542610-99544037 GCF_026875155.1 Cherax quadricarinatus | reverse complement strand
GGGCACCCACTACCTATCTTGTCTGTGGTCTTCTTTGCTCTTCCCCAATCTTCATGACTTTGCATTTGGGGGGGGGGTAATTCGAGAAGCCATTTGCTGGACCACGTGTCCAGCCTGTCCAGGTCTCTTTGTAGTCCTGCCTGATCCTCATCTGATTTAATTCTCCTCATTAACTTCACATCATCTGCAAACAGGGACACTTCAGAGTCTATCCCCCTTCAAGGCTGGCGACATTGCAGACCTGGAGAGTGTACAAAGAACTTTCACGGCACACTTAAGTGCGATAAGGCACCTAAACTACTGGGAACGGTTGAAGGTCATTAATCTGTATTCCCTCGAACGCAGGCGAGAGAGATACAAGATAATATATACTTGGAAGGTCTTGGAGTGATTGGTACCAAACCTGCACATGAAAATCATTCCATATGAAAGCAAAAGACTCGGCAGGAGATACAACATTCTCCCGATGAAAAGCAGGGGCACCACGAGTACACTAAGAAACAACACAATAAGTGTCCAGGGCCCAAGACTGTTCAGTTTCCTCCCAGCATACATAAGAGTGATTACCAATAGACCCCTGGCTGTCTTCAAGAAGGCAAGGGACAGGCACCTAAAGTCAGTACCTGACCAACCGGCCTGTGGTTCATATGTCAGCTTGCGTGTGGCCAGCAGTAACAGCCTGGTTGATCAGACCCTGATCAACCATGAAGCTTGGTCTCAGACCGTGCCGCGGGGGCGTTGAGCCCCGAAACCTTCTCCAGATATAGTTATGTAACCCCTGTGGGACCCCGCTCGTCACAGGCGCCCACTGTGATACCTCATCATGTACCATGACTCGTTGTTGCTTCGCTGTCAGGTATTCTATGATCCATTGCAGTGGCCTTCCTGTTATACATGCCTGATCCTCCAGCTTCTGCACTAATCTCCTTTGAGGAACTGTGTCGAAGGCCTTCCTGCAGTCCAGAAAAATACAATCAACCCACCCCTCTCTCTCGTGTCTTACTTCTGTTACTTTGTCATAAAACTCCAGAAAGTTTGTGATACAGGATTTGCCTTCCATGAATCCGTGCTGGTTGGCATTTATACTCTTGTTCCGTTCCAGGTGCTCCACCATTCTCCTCCTGATAATCTCCATGACTTTGCATACTATACACATCAGTGACACTGGTCTCCGTGTGTGTGTGTGTGTATGTGTGTGTGTGTGTGCGTGTGTGTGTGTGTGTGTGCTGATGTGTGTGTGCGTGTGTGTGTGTGCGTGTATGTGTGTGTGTGTGTGTACTCACCTATTTGTGGTTGCAGGGGTCGAGTCTTAGCTCCTGGCCCCGCCTCTTCACCGGTTGCTACTGGGCCCTCTCTCTCCCCGCTCCATGAGCTTTATCAAACCTCGTCTTAAAACTGTGTATGGGTCCTGCCTCCACTACGTCATT
>NC_069404.1:99472610-99537610 GCF_026875155.1 Cherax quadricarinatus | reverse complement strand
AGTCGGTTCCTGACCAGCCGGGCTGTGGCTCGTACGTTGGTTTGCGTGCAGCCAGCAGCAACAGCCTGGTTGATCAGGCTCTGATCCACCAGGAGGCCTGGTCACACACCGGGCCGCGGGGGCGTTGACCCCCGGAACTCTCTCCAGGTAAACTCCAGGTGAACGTAATGTTGAGGTACCTGCAGGTGATTTATTCCCCACAGCTGCCCGTTGATCCGTCCTGAACAGGATGTAATCTGTGAAACTTACTTAACTGAATTAATCACTTAATAATTAAGTGACTGATTGAAGGAAGTGGGTATAGGGTACACGAATTTAATTAATTGAGTGGTGCATTATAATTAGCCCAATTAACTGCTAGCACATGCTGGCCAGATCATGGACTTTAAAGCAAAGAAAGCATCATTTGGAATGGTACTCCAACAAGTACCACAAGGGTTATTTTGGTTTGGAGGAAATAAGAATAGGCCTGCAAGAATTAATTTTTCAATTGCAGACCAGCCAACCCACTACTTTTAAGAGTATGAGACATGATGTCACTGTACCTGTCAAGTTTCACAAAGGGAAAAATTATCCCAATGTCAATAATCATAATTCATCTACTAAAAAGGATTACACAGGCACACATCAAGTGACAGGAACCAGTAATAGTGGCTCTTCACATCAAAGTAAGAAGAATAAGTACCCTAATAAGGGTAGCCCAGCTAATAAGAGTCCAGCCGAAGAAAAGAGAGATTGTCTCTTGTGCAAGGGTACTCTTTTTCTCTAAGAATTGTAGTGTCTATAATTCATGGGATGTTAAAGTGGAAAGATTGGAAGAGCTTGACAGATGTATATGAGATGCCTAGGCAATCATAATGTCAGGGATTGCCATACCAAATTGAACAATTGTTGTCAATGCAACAAGGGAAGGCACCACATAGTTATGTGTAAGGGTGGATCTAATTTTAATAATGGTGACAATAGTAATGATAGTTATAATAATGCGGACACAACAGTAGCTAACGTAAAGATTGCAGCTAATGTCAATAATGATGGCCTAGCTGAGGTAACCTTACCTGTGTTGGATGTGATAATTAATGAAAAACGGCATAAATCTAAAACTTCAACAGCATTACTAGATCAGGGATCACAACGTACTTTCATAAAACGTAATTGCCTTAATGAGATGAAAGTACAAATGGGGGATCCTACCACTTTAAAATTATCTGGCTCTCTCTCAGAGAAAATGGCAAAGTTATATGACGCGGTTTATATAAATGTCAGTCTGGGCAGAGAGAAAACCCTTATTAATGCAGTAGTCGTGGATAGGCTACCAGAGAAAATCTCTACCGTAGGGCTTAATGCCGCTACAGAAAGACTCTCAGAATAATGTGAAACTGGTACCTTCTTGGGTAAGTAATGACTGTGGGACCAATAAATATTTTGATTCGCAGTGACTACTATGCCGCCTTTGTGAAAGGTATGGTAAAAATATGTGGTGTCACGCTCCTCAAAACTGGTGGTCATGTAATTTATGGTAGGCTTCCTCGTAGTGATAATGGATGACTAAGGAAGCCTTAAATACAATCACTATGTGTCTTACTCATGAAATATCACCCCAGTGTAAATATTCTTCAATAGAGGACGCTGTTGAGCCACTGCATAAACTGTGGGAAGTCCAGATGATTCCTTTACTCAGGAACAATACCTGAAGAATGTTAAATATGAATCGGGACAATACTGGGTGCAACTCCCATGGAAGCTGAATCATCCAGAATTGCCTACTAATTATAGGATGGCATATGGACAGTTAAAGGCCCAGCTCCACGAATTGAGCAAGACACCAGAATTGTTGACTGCATATAATGATATAATTAGATAAGATAAGATTTCGTTCGGATTTTTAACCCCGGAGGGTTAGCCACCCAGGATAACCCAAGAAAGTCAGTGCGTCATCGAGGACTGTCTAACTTATTTCCATTGGGGTCCTTAATCTTGTCCCCCAGGATGCGACCCACACCAGTCGACTAACACCCAGGTACCTATTTGCTGCTAGGTGAACAGGACAACAGGTGTAAGGAAACGCGTCGAAATGTTTCCACCCGCCGGGAATCGAACCCGGGCCCTCCGTGTGTGAAGCGGGAGCTTTAGCCACCAGGCCACCGGGCCACCAGGAACAGTTAAATAATAAAGTTATAGGGGAAGTACCTCCGGAGCAAGCAAAGATTTATGGTCACTACTTGCCACACCATGGAGTTAAAAAGGATTCTAAGAATTGAGAATTGTGTTCACTTGTAGTGCAAGTGTGGATTATTATTGTATTCGCAAGGAAGCCGCCGTGTTCTTTCGTGTTTTTCACGGTCTCTCTAAGTTTTATAACCTGCATGAACTGTATCACTCTAGGAAACAAGAGCATTTCACCCCTCCATGGAAGATGTGTTCATTTGATATCACATACCTGCAAGTCCCTCCCAAGAAGCTCATTGCTAGTAATCCCTTCCTTAAATCACTTGTTAGAGCAACTGCTCAAGAAGAAATTTCTCGCCTAGCTGGTAGTAATAAATAAAATCAAATCAAGTTTATTATATATAAGGGTTACAATGTGGGGTTTACAGAGGGGGCCACTAGGACACCTAGCATGGCTAGGCATTTCGGGCAGACTTAGATTAATTCTTAACATTAAATCCTTACACATTATGGTATTAAGGCTAAGTGACTACATTATAATTTGTGAGTTTAGCAATGTGAATACTTTTGTTTTAGCACAATACAAAGTGTCTATATTGGAGTATCATAGGCAAACTTATGACTAGTTAGGATTCATTATTTTAAGATTAAGTTAGTTTAATATCTTTATTATGCACCCCATACCCATCCTGTGGGCGGTAGTCAAAAGATTACAAAGGTACATAATGGGTCCAGGGACTGGACCCCAAAGTTATGATAGCTGAACTAGCTACAAAGGTAATGAACTCCAGGTAGATCTGGTCACAATCATGGCAAGTTACAGAGGTAATGAATCAGCTTCACTCCTACACATACCTGGAGTTTACCTGGAGAGAGTTCCGGGGGTCAATGCCCCCGCGGCCCGGTCTGTGACCAGGCCTCCTGGTGGATCAGAGCCTGATCAACCAGGCTGTTACTGCTGGCTGCACGCAAACCAACGTACGAGCCACAGCCCGGCTGGTCAGGTACCGACTTTAGGTGCTTGTCCAGTGCCAGCTTGAAGACTGCCAGGGGTCTATTGGTAATCCCCTTTATGTATGCTGGGAGGCAGTTGAACAGTCTCGGGCCCCTGACACTTATTGTATGGTCTCTTAACGTGCTAGTGACACCCCTGCTTTTCATTGGGGGGATGTTGCATCGTCTGCCGAGTCTTTTGCTTTCGTTGTGAGTGATTTTCGTGTGCAAGTTCGGTACTAGTCCCTCTAGGATTTTCCAGGTGTATATAATCATGTATCTCTCCCGCCTGCATTCCAGGGAATACAGGTTCAGGAACTTCAAGCACTCCCAGTAATTGAGGTGTTTATCTCATGGTTACAGTCATGAACAAATTACAAATTAATGAGCCAGTGATACGTCCACACCTGGTCACAACTGTAATGAGTTATAAATACAAATATTAAGTGGGTCATACACCCACACAGTGTCTTCCATTGCAGACACTGCAAAGCTCCAGGCAGACATCAACCATATCTTTCAGTGGGCTGCAGAAAACAATATGAAGTTCAACGATGAGAAATTTCAATTACTCAGATATGGTAAACATGAGGAAATTAAATCTTCATCAGAGTACAAAACAAATTCTGGCCACAAAATAGAGCGAAACACAAACGTCAAAGACCTGGGGGTGATCATGTGGGAGGATCTCACCTTCAAGGACCATAACATTGTATCAAACGCATCTGCTAGAAAATGACAGGATGGATAATGAGAACCTTCAAATCTAGGGAGGGCCAAGCCCATGATGACACTCTTCAGGTCACGTGTTCTACTAGGCTGGAATATTGCTGCACACTGACAGCACCTTCAAGGCAGGGAAATTGCCGACCTAGAAAATGTACAGAGAACTTTCCCCGGCACGCATAACGGAGATAAAACAAACCCCAATTATTGGGAGCGCTTTAGGTTCCTAAACCTGTAAATTTCCCCGGAATGCAGGAGGGAGAGATACATGATTTATACACCTGGAAAATCCTAGAGGGACTAGTACCGAACTTGCACAGGAAAATCAAATCACTACGAAAGCAAAAGACTTGGCAGACGATGCACCATCCCCCCCAATGAAAAGCAGGGTGTCACTAGCACGTTAAGAACCATACAATAAGTGTCCCGGGGCCCGAGACTGTTCAACTGCCTCCCAGCAAAACATAAGGGGATTACCAACAGACCCTGGCAGTCTTCAAACTGGGGACTGGACAAGCACCTAAAGTCAGTTCCGGATCAGCCGGGCTGTGGCTTTGATGTTTTGGTTTGCGTGCAGTCAGCAGCAACAGCCTGGGTTTATCAGCTCTGATCCACCAGGAGGCCTGGAGTTTTTCCGAGAAGTTCCGGGGGGCACGCCCCCGCGGCCCGGGCTGAGACCAGGCCTCCTGGTGGATCAGAGCCTGATCAACCAGGCTGTTGCTGCTGGCTGCACGCAAACCAACATACGACCACAGTCCGGCTGATCCGGAACTGACTTTAGGTGCTTGTCCAGTGCCAGCTTGAAGACTCCCAGGGGTCTTTTTGGTAATCCCCCTTATGTTGCTGGGAGGCATTGAACATCCGGGCCCCTGACACTTATTGTATGGTCTTTTAACGTGCTAGTGACACCCCTGCTTTTCATTGGGGGGATGGTGCATCGCTGCCAAGTCTTTTGCTTTCGTAAATGAGTGATTTCGTGTGCAAGTTCGTACTAGTCCCTCTAGGTTTTTTCCAGGTGTATATAATCATGTATCTCTCCCTCCTGCGTTCCAGGGGAAAACAGGTTAGGAACCTCAAGCGCCCCAATAATTGAGGTGTTTTATCTCCGTTATGCGCGCCGTGAAAGTTCTCTGTACATTTTCTAGGTCGGCAATTTCACCTGCCTTGAAAGGTGCTGTTAGTGTGCAGCAATATTCCAGCCTAATAGAACAAATGACCTGAAGAGTGTCATCATGGGCTTGGCCTCCCTAGTTTTGAAGGGTTCTCATTATCCATCCTGTCCATTTTTCTAGCAGATGCGATTGATACAATGTTATGGTCCTTGAAGGTGAGATCCTCCGACATGATCACTCCCAGGGCTTTGACGTTGGTGTTTCGCTCTATTTTGTGGCCAGAATTTGTTTTGTACTCTGATGAAGATTTAATTTCCTCATGTTTACCATATCTGAGTAATTGAAATTTCTCATCGTTGAACTTCATATTGTTTTCTGCAGCCCACTGAAAGATTTGGTTGATGTCTGCCTGGAGCTTTGCAGTGTCTGCAATGGACGACACTGTCATGCAGATTCGGGTGTCATCTGCAAAGGAGACACGGTGCTGTGGCTGACATCCTTGTCTATGTCGGATATAAGGATGAGGAACAAGATGGGAGCGAGTACTGTGCCTTGTGGAACAGAGCTTTTCACCGTAGCTGCCTCGGACTTTACTCTGTTGACGACTACTCTCTGTGTTCTGTTAGTGAGGAAATTATAGATCCATCGACCGACTTTTCCTGTTATTCCTTTAGCACGCATTTTGTGCGCTATTACGCCATGGTCACACTTGTCGAAGGCTTTTGCAAAGTCTGTATATATTACATCGCATTCTTTTTGTCTTCTAGTGCATTTAGGACCTTGTCGTAGTGGTCCAATAGTTGAGACAGACAGGAGCGACCTGTTCTAAACCCATGTTGCCCTGGGTTGTGTAACTGATGGGTTTCTAGATGCGTGGTGATCTTGCTTCTTAGGACCCTTTCAAAGATTTTTTATGATTATGGGATGTTAGTGCTATTGGTCTGTAGTTCTTTGCTGTTGCTTTACTGCCCCCTTTGTGGAGTGGGGCTATGTCTGTTGTTTTTAGTAACTGTGGGACGACCCCCGTGTCCATGCTCCCTCTCCATAGGATGGAAAAGGCTCGTGATAGGGGCTTCTTGCAGTTCTTGATGAACACAGAGTTCCATGAGTCTGGCCCTGGGGCAGAGTGCATGGGCATGTCATTTATCGCCTGTTCGAAGTCATTTGGCGTCAGGATAACATCGGACACAGACCGGGCCGCGGGGGCGTTGACCCCGGAACTCGCTCCAGGTAAACTCTCCAGGTAAACACTAGCGCGCGCGCACAGAAGGGAACATCAAGAGGGAATATACCAACAAGTGTTGGATGACATACGAACAACTGAGGAGGAGGTGAAGAAGCTCTTAAGTGACCTTGACACCTCAAAGGCGATGGGACCGGACAACATCTCCCCATGGGTCCTTAGAGAAGGAGCAGAGATGCTGTGTGTGCCTCTAACCACAATCTTCAACACATCCCTTGAAACTGGGCAACTACCTGAGAAATGGAAGACAGCTAATGTAGTCCCCATATTTAAGAAAGGAAACAGAAACGAGGCACTAAACTACAGACCTGTGTCTCTGACATGTATTGTGTGCAAAGTCATGGAGAAGATTATCAGGAGGAGAGTGGTTGAACACCTGGAAAGGAACAAGATTATAAATGAAAACCAGCATGGGTTCATGGAAGGCAAATCCTGTATCACAAACCTCCTGGAGTTTTATGACAAGGTAACAGAAGTAAGACACGAGAGAGAGGGTTGGGTAGATTACGTTTTCCTAGACTGCAGGAAGGCCTTTGACACAGTTCCCCACAAGAGATTAGTGCAGAAGCTGGAGGATCAGGCACATGTAAAAGGAAGGGCACTGCAATGGATAATGAACTCACAATTTACAAAGGTAATGAACTCACAATTTACAAACTTTGGAGTCCAGTCCCTGGACCAATTATGTACCTCTGTAATCTTTTGACTACCGCCCACAGGATGGGTATGGGGTGCATAATAAACATATTAAACTAAACTGCAATGGATAAGGGAATACCTGACAGGGAGGCAGCAACGAGTCATGGTACGTGAAGAGGTATCACAGTGGGCGCCTGTTACGAGCGGGGTCCCACAGGGGTCAGTTCTAGGACCAGTGCTATTTTTGATATATGTGAACGACATGATGGAAGGAATAGACTCTGAAGTGTCCCTGTTCGCAGATGACGTGAAGTTGATGAGAAGAATTAAATCGGACGAGGATGAGGCAGGACTGCAAAGAGACCTGGAGAGGCTGGACATGTGGTCCAGTAACTGGCTTCTCGAATTCAATCCAGCCAAATGCAAAGTCATGAAGATTGGGGAGGGGCAAAGAAGACCGCAGACAGAGTATAGGCTAGGTGGACAAAGACTACAGACCTCACTCAGGGAGAAAGACCTTGGGGTGACCATAACACCGAGCACATCACCGGAGGCACACATCAACCAAATAACCGCTGCAGCATACGGGCGCCTGGCAAACCTGAGAATAGCGTTCCGATACCTTAATAAGGAATCGTTCAAGACACTGTACACTGTGTATGTTAGGCCCATACTGGAGTATGCAGCACCAGTGGAACCCACCCTGGTCAAGCACGTCAAGAAGTTAGAGAAAAGTACAAAGGTTTGCAACAAGGCTAGTCCCAAAGCTCAAGGGAATGTCGTACGAGGAAGGTTAAAGGGGAAATCGGACTGACGACACTGGAGGACAGAAGGGTCAGGGGAGACATGATAACGACATACAAGATACTGCGGGGAATAGACAAGGTGGACAGAGATAGGATGTTCCAGAGAGGGGGCACAGGGACAAGGGGTCACAACTGGAAGCTGAAGACTCAGACGAGTCACAGGGACGTTAGGAAGTATTTCTTCAGTCATAGAGTTGTCAGCAAGTGGAATAGCCTAGCAAGTGAAGTAGTGGAGGCAGGAACCATACATAGTTTTAAGAAGAGGTATGACAAATCTCAGGAAGCAGAGAGAGAGAGGATCCAGTAGCGATCAGTGAAGAGGCGGGGGCCCGGAGCTGAGTCTCGACCCCTGCAACCAAATTAGGTGGTACATTAGGTGATACGAGGCGCACCCCAGACATATGCACACCATAAAATAATGCATACAACAAGCACGCACACACACCACACAACACACCCCCACACACACACAAAACCCCACCACACACAACACCACACAACACACACACACACATACAACACACAACACACACAACACACACACACACACCCCCACACCACACACACACATACACACACACACCACAACCACACAACACACACACAAACACCCCCACACACCCACAACAACCCCACACACACTAGTTTAAAGATTAGTATTTCTGTGTTTATAGTCAGGGGGTGAGTGAGTGTAATTGTAAACCCCAGGTTTTTATCATCGGATCTGACAGAAATGGAAAAAACAGGGGGGGATATAGTGTTGGAGTGGTTGGACTTTTGTTTAATAAATGTATGAAAGAGGGGAAGGTACCTAGGGAGCGGGAGAGCATGTATATCCCTTTAAAAAGGGGAAGGGGGAACAAAGAGATTGTAAAAATTAAAAGGGGAATAAGTTTATGAGTATACCAGGAAAAGTTTTTTGGGGGGTTATTACCTGGGTTTTCCGGGGGAGAGTTTTGGGGGGAATGCCCCCCCGGCCGGCTGTGACCAGCCCCGGGGATCGCGCCGATCAACCAGGCGTTCTGCTGGCTGACGCAAACCAAAGTACGAGCCACAGCCCGGTGTCAGGAACTGACTTGGTGTTGTCCATGCCCCTTGAAGATGCCGGGGTTGTTTGGGAATCCCCCCTTATGTGTGCTGGGAGGGAAATTTTAACAGCTCGGGCCCTGACACTTTTGTAAAGGTCCGAAGAAATTTTTTTTTTTTTTATTTTATTTAGAAAAATACAATACGGGGAATAGTTTAAAGAAAAAAACGGGGTTCTTACCCAAAATTTAAAAACATTAAAAACCCCAAAACAAACATAATTTTGGATAACACAAATATCCCTCCTCCCCCCATACATGAAAACCCCTACCCCTTTTGATAACCAAAAAACGACTAATTCCAATTCCCTTTTGTTTTATGATTAACAAAAAAAAATTTAAATATGCATATATTGCCCCGGGTGAAAATTTTAAAAAAGTAAGACACCTTAAAGGGTTAAAATTTAAAATTAAAACGTAAGGGTATTGAAATAAGGAAAAAAACAATATTTTCATCAAACACAAATATATTAATAAACAAGAAACCCAACCACAGCCACCTCTACAAGCATCTAAAACATGCATATGAAAAACATACATAAAACAATGTCCCACTGAAAAATCAAACACATATTTTGGTATACTCGTCAAAAAACCATGAATACACATCATACGCCCAATTTTATACAAATTCCCCCCGCTACATCCCAGGGGGCCCCCCCGTTTCCCCCCTGACAGCCCATAAACAAAAACACTTGTCCACCCCACCCTCCCCCCACCCACCTAATTTAAAAATTTTAATAAAACCTCAAAAATTTTAAGGTTCTTTATCCCTCAGAAAAACCCCGCTCCCCCTCCTCCCAAAAAGTTCTCTATTACGGACAACGTTTTAAAAACTTAACACCCAATACCCCCTCTTCACCTCACTTCCCCCTTTCCCCCCCTCTTTTCCCCACCTAATGAAAACAAAATCTCCCCAATAATGTCCCCCCACAGCCCCCAAATTTAATACTTTACCCTTTCCCCCCCCAACACAAGACTCAATGCCCGCAGAACAGAAAAAAAAATTAAACCACTTTTTATGCAACCCCCTTTGCTAAAACCAACCCCTGACGCCCCCCCCAACCCCTAAACAAAAAACATTTCAGGGAATGCAGAATCCCCCCTCCACATATTCCACATACCCCCCCCCCCCCAACCACCCGCCCCAAAGCTCGAAAAAACCACTCCCGATGGTAAAACCCCCATGCAAAAACCGATACATCACCCACGCCAGGGGGTTTTGAAACCCTTTAAACCTCCCAAACCTCTCCATATAACCCCCGTCATAAGGGGGGAAAAATTCCCCCCCCCACCGGAGCCAAAAACCTTTTTTCCGCTGACATCCTACACAGCCTACTTATTTTTACCTTACCCAATCCCAAAACCATCTGGGGGTTTACCTGGAGAGAGTTTCGGGGGTCAAGGGCCCCCGGGGCCCCGGGTTTTCCCGTGACCGGGCCTCCGGGGTGGATCAGCCCCCTGATCAACCGGGCTGTTTGCTGCGGGCTGCACGCAAACCAACGTACGAGCCAAAAAAACCCCCGGCTGATCAGGAACTAAATTTGGGTTTGCTTGTCCAGTGCCAGCTTAAAAGACTGCCAGGGGTTTTGGGAATCCCACAAATTTTGGTGTTTGGGAGGCAGTTAAAACTGTTGGGGCCCCCTAAACACTTTTTGAAATGGTCTTTTTAAGGGTGCCCTCAAAATATTTTCACACTCCCTAAAATCCGTCCCAAAAAACATGCGTTTAAATTTACGTGTCCCTTTTAACCCAACCCCAACCCCCACCCCACCCCTCCCTCATCCCCTCCCTTTTAATAAACGTTACATTTACCCTCCCCCTTTAATTTTCATTAAAACCCAAAACCCCCCCTGAGGGCACGGGTAAACTTAAAACTACCCCCTTTCCCAAAGGGCCCAATCCCAACCTGAACCCCAAAAATTTTTAAAAAAACCCCCAAAAAAGTTAGTTAAAAATTGCCGCCCCCTTTTAAAGGGAACACGGCAGCCAAAAAAGCCAAACCTTGCTATACAATAAAAATTAATTCCCAAAAAAGGGAAACCTTTGCAAAAAGGGGAAAAAATGAAAGGCCGCAATGCTCCCAATCAAACCCAGTACCCTTTTCTACCAACCTGACCGAATTATTAACACGGGGAAAACCTCAAGATCTCTGCATAGATTAGACCAAAAATTTTTAAAAGGACATCACCCGCTTCTTTACGACTGCACTCCCCCCACCGCCCCTTTCCCCCCCCAATTTCCCTAACCCCATAACCGGATTTGGGGGAAATTTTAAAACCTCTTTCCATTGGGAAACAGCAAACGGGTCGACCACTCCATCAAAGGGCTTTTTTATGGACATCCCCTCCCCAAACCCAATACGGGTGGTATCATCTAACATCCCCTATGGAACACCCCCAAAAAACGCCCCAGTACCCCCCAACCCCCCCACAAAGCCCATAGGGCGCCCCCACCATTCTATAAAAGGGGTCCTGTATGCAATGCAAATAAAAGCTGTGACATAGGAAAAACCCCTGTCTAAGACCTCTGCCCTTTTCAATCCCCCCCCTTTAATTTTCCTTTAAATCTGTACTCTCCCCCATTGCCCCCCCTATAAAAACCCCCCCCTCTACCCATCCCACTATTTTTTCCCCCATACCCCTGTTTCCTAAGGATAGCTTTTAAATTTGCCTTTCCGCTCCCCCCTTCAAAAGCTCCTTCCCAGTCTAGTGAAAAACCAAACCCCCCCCCCCTTCCCCCCCCAAAATTTTTCTTCCACAAAATCCCTTTTAAAAGACCAGGCCCACCCCCCATAGACCCCCTTTAAAACCCAAAGGGGTTTTTCCGATAAAACCCCCCCTACAACACATTTTATCCTTTTTCCCTAAAATTTTCGAAAAAATTAAAATTTCCGGGCCCCCATAACAAAGGGATATTGTTCATAGTCCCTGAGGGGAACGCTGTTCCTTACCCTTCGGTACCAAAAAAATTACACCCTGTTCCCTGTTTTCCCCCAACCCTTTTCCCCTTTCCCTTCTTCAAGTTTAAAACCCCTAAACCAAAAAAACCTTTTTTAAACCCCCCAAATTTGCTTTTGAAAAAAACTCCGCCGGCAGCCCATCGTTTCCCGGGGGCTTTGCCCTTTCCATGGCCCCAAAGCTCTCCTATTTCCCCCTCAGTTTGTCCCCCCCCAAAAGCTTCCCCCTTCACGGGTTTTCCTAACCTACATGGCACATTCCACAAAACCCCTCTAAACCTTTCCTAATCCCCCCCTTCCCTCCCGCCAATCCTTTTCTACCACTTATCCCGAAAACAACCCCACCCCATCCGTAGTGTGGTTTCCTGACCCCCCCCTTACCCCCCCCCGGGACTCAAAAACCCCTCCAAACATGGAAAAAGCTGTTCCTGCGGGAACGTTGTTTTTTTCTCCCAAAAACACACACGAGGGGGCCTATCCCCCCATAACACCTCCTCCACCCCCGCCATTACTCTAAACCGTTTGGAACCGCTGGGCCCTAAAATTTCCCGCAACCCTTTTCTTTTAAGAAACAAAAAGTTTTCCTCGGATAGACACCCCTCACTGCCCCTTTTACATAACAACCCCAAACCTTCCCCAAATAATTAATAAACCCCAAAATTTTTTAAAAGAATTAATCATTTTCCCCTCCCTCCATAATAATGCCGAACCCGGGTCCTTGGGCCACCCCAAATCCCACCACGTCACCACGTCCCCAACCTTGTACCTCCTCAGTTAATCTCTTTCCCCCCAGCTTCCCCTAAAATCCCCCAAACCCCCCCTCATCTTCCAAAGACCCCCATTTTTTTTTTCCATATCCCCTAAAAGTACTGGCAAAAAGAATCCCACTCTACCCTTTTGCGACAAAACCCCCCTATGAAATTTAAAAAGCTAAATTCAATATACGGACAGACTTTTACCAAAACCTTTATATATTCAACCTGTCTAACCCCAAAGGGCCTAACCCCGCCTACGAAAGATGCTCCCCCTCCCACGCTCCCCCACCTAACCCCCATCCCCAACTGAACGTCCCCCAAAAGAAATTTCGTAATTTCTGTCAAAAATATGCCCCCCCCCTCGTGGTTCCCCAAACCCTCTCCGATCACACAATTCCAAATCCCCACCTACATGGCCCTTCAGGTAAACCCCGGAAAGCAAAAACTAGATCATAAAACACAAATCCCTCTTTCTTTCAATTTTAAAATTTTTAGGGGGGTTTCATACACCTTACAAAAAGGGGAACCCCCTGCCCCACCAAAACCCCCCATCCACACGCAACACCCCCCCCCCCACCCCCCCCCTTACTCTTTTGCAACAAAAAAAACGGGCTTTGCCTCCCCTTTTTCAATTTAAAACCCCCACCAAACCCTTTTAAAAGTGGAAGGCAGAGTCAAAACCTTAAACCCCTTTCCCCTCGAGCACTCCTTCCCCCCCCTGAAATTATGCTCCCCTAGAAAGACACTCCATCTGTATCGGGCGTAAGAGCATAAAGAAAAGAAATTCCCTCTTCACCCAGTACACAGTCCCTTCACCCAGTCATGCACCCTTTTAAAGGGCCCTTTTTAAAGCTTCCCCAACCCCCTTTTTCCTCTCAAAAATTCCCCGGGCCTCTTGCCCAGGGTCAACAAAGTGGTTTGTCACCATCCACCCCCCCCCCCTTTTTTATGCCTCTTATCCCGGCTTCACGAGAATATAAAATCCCTCCCCCCCCCTCTGCGCGGGCGTTTAGGACATCATCTGAGTTTTTGACGCACCGCCCTTTCCTCGTTGAAAAACCCTCTAAAACCCCCATAATTTTTCCGAAGGGTTTCCCCCACAGTTTAAAAATCAACCCCTTTCGTGGGCCGGGCGCACAGAGCTCGGTGACTCCTCTCTGTGCCCGCATTGTCCTCCTTCCTTCTCGGCCCGTCCCGCCACCCCTCTCCTTTTTAACTCAGGCACCATTTCAAAGGACCAAGGCCCTTATCCTCGCCCAAAGAAGGTAAAAATTTTCAATACCTCTTCGAGCCCCCCCTCCAGCTCTTGCACCTCCCGCTGAATTAGCAAATTTCCCCCCCCCCCCGTCCCGGCAAAATGGGCCCTTTTTTTCTCCCCCCCAAAAAAGTGCCTCGCCCCATCATGCACCACAAGAGACTCTTTTTACAATTTCACTCCACAGACGGCCAAACTCCTCGGTTTTCCTTTTTGGGAAATTTTCCCCCAACGAATTTCCCCACCTGGGAAAATGGTTTCTTTCCAAACCTTTTTCGGCCGGCGCCCTCTCCCTGCCTCCCCCACGTCGCCGTCATTGTCCCTATCCCCACAAACCTGCATGTCCGGCGTGGGCCCCGCATACGCACTAGAATTTGGGTCCTAAACTCCGGGATCACGAAAGGGATGACGGGGTCGGGTGCCTCAGTTCATTTTTTAGGGGGAAAAGTACCCCCCGACGTCCCAAAAATACGCCCCCTGCCGCCCACTTGCCTTGGGTTGCCAGATGCCCCGGAAACCCTACTGCAAACACCTTTTCCCTAAGTCCTCCTCGTCACCCCGAAGGGGAAAATTTCGCAATTTCAAACCCCCGTTTTTGTGGGGAGAGACCCTCTAAAAGCCCCCTTTGACATTTTGGGGTTACATCAATTTTCTTTACATGCTCAAATTTCGGCACTAACGACTCTACACAGCCGGGCGAATTTAACTTTACGAAATTTATAAGGGAACCCCCTTCGGGCCACACCCTTTAAAACCCCATCATCCTGCATCCGTACTTTCCCCGATGATTTCGGAAGTAACACTTGCGCCGTAGAGGGGGGAAAACGCCCCCCGAAGCAGCCCCAACGCCCACTGTTTTTTACCCCACGTCAGATACTCGCGCCATATTGTTGCCCATGAAGCCCTCCGGGCCAAAAAAGCAAGGGGTGCCGTGCCAAACCCCAAATCCCACCCCATCAGAAACTAATGATGAAAAATTAGAGGTAAAAAACAGAATGTTTGGGGCTGCAGATGAGCAAGGTTTCAGAGGGGGGAAAAGGGGGGGGGGTTTGGGCAAGTGTTTACCTTTTAAAATTTATGGGGAACATATTTAGAAAAAAGGAAAGGGAAATTTTTTTTGCTTTATGGATTTTTGAAAAGGCATAAAGATAGAGTTTGGGTAGGGGGCAAAGTGGCAGAAGTTGCCAAATATAAAAAAAATAGGGTAAGTTTCAAAAAGCTGTGAAGAGTTTTTATGAGGATATTTAGGCCAGGTTAGGGTGGGGTTTGAAGAGAGGGGGACTACTTTCCCCGTAAAAAATAGGTCTTAGGGCAAGATGTGTAATGTTTACCCTGGTTTTTTAATATATTTTTCAAAGGGGGGTAAAAGAATAAAAGCTTGGGGGGTTCAGGAGAGGGGTGGGATTTAAATTTGGGGAATTAAAAACAAAAAGGGAAATTGGGGCACAAAATTGCTTTTTCTGATGAAACGTGCTTAAGGAGATTCTAAAGAAAATTGGGAAAGGTTTTGGGAGAGTTTGGGAGTGGGTTAAAAAATAGAAAGTTTGAAAGTGAAAATAGAAAAAAGTAAGGGGTTTAGGGTAAACCCAAAGATTTAGATAAAGAAAAACCCGTATATCAAATTGGGGAGGAGGGGAAAGGAAAAAACAGTGAATGTTTTCAGATACTTGGGAGTTGAGTGCGGCAGATGGATTATGAAAGGGTGAGGGGTAAAAAAATAGAAAATTTATAAGATAAGAATTAAAAAAATTTTCGTTCGGATTTTTAACCCCCGGAGGGTTTGCCACCCGGGATAACCCAAGAAAGTCAGTGCGTCATCGAGGACTGTCTAACTTATTTCCATTGGGGTCCTTAATCTTGTCCCCCAGGATGCGACCCACACCAGTCGACTAACACCCAGGTACCTATTTGCTGCTAGGTGAACAGGACAACAGGTGTAAGGAAACGTGTCGAAATGTTTCCACCCACCGGGAATCGAACCCGGGCCCTCCGTGTGTGAAGCGGGAACTTTAGCCACCAGGCCACCGGTGATGAAGGAAAAACGGTGAGTGGTGCATTGAGGTATATGTGGAGACAATGTTATCTATGGAGGCAGAGAAGGGAATATATGAAAGTATAGTAGTACCAACACTCTTATATGGGTGTGAAGCTTGGGTTGTAAATGCTGCAGTAAGGAGGCAGTTGGAGGCAGTGGAGATGTCTTGTCTAAGGGCAATGTGTGGTGTAAATATTATGCAGAAAATTCGGAGTGTGGAAATTAGGAGATGTGGAGTTAATAAAAGTATTAGTCAGAGGGCTGAAGAGGGGTTGTTGAAGTGGTTTGGTCATTTAGAGGGAATGGATCAAAGTAGAATGACATGGAGAGCTTATAAATCTGTAGAGAAGGAAGGCAGGGTAGGGGTCGTCCTCGAAAAGGTTGGAAGGAAGGGGTAAGGGAGGTTTTGTGGGCGAGGGGCTTGGACTTCCAGCAGGCGTGCATGAGCATGTTTGATAGGAGTGAATGGAGACGAATGGTATATGGGACCTGACAATCTTTTGGATTGCGAGCAGGGTAATATTTAGTGAAGGGATTCAGTGAAACCGGTTATTTTTATATAACCGGACTTGAGTCCTGGAAATGGGAAGTACATTGCCTGCACTCTAAAGGAGGGGTTCGGGATATTGGCAGTTTGGAGGGATAAGTTGTGTATCTTTATACGTATATGCTTCTAAACTGTTGTGTTCTGAGTACCTCTGCAAAAACAGTGATTATGTGTGAGTGAGGTGAAGGTGTTGTATGATGATGAAAGTATTTTCTTTTCAGGTATTTTCTTTCTTTTTTGGGTCGCCCTGCCTCGGTGGGAGACGATTTAGATTTAGATTTTGCCACCGAAGTGGCTAGTTTATTGTGCACCCCATATCCATCCTGTGGACGGTAGCGCAAGAGCATGTGGATACACAAAGGGCCTAGGAACTAGACCCCAAAGGGTTAACAGGAATACATATGGATTTATATCTACATATCTATAGTTCACTTATCTGTTACAAGCAAATTTAGGAAATTTGCTTAGTATATCTGGTATCTTATTTTCATTAATAAGATATCTTGACATGTCACATAGGTTATTATACTGTCTGTCTCTGCATTCTTCAATAAGTGGACAATTAAGCACATAGTGTTCAAGAGAGTGACCATATACCCCGATCACATAATTTACATTTAGTTTGATCATCATCTGTGTGTCTCCCAAACTGCCAAAGTACTTGTAACCAAGCCTAAGCCGGCCACTACAACATCAGTCAGTCTGTTCACATTGCAAGTTGCTCCATAAACATACTTATCTACGTTCATGTTATAGTGGGGTTTTAGATCTACTCAGGCTTCTAACTGCATTCCTATAACAATCATTTTCATTATTTACTTCTCTCCTAATATTATTCCTAATGCTAGACACAGTTATACCAAAGTTATATTCTACATTCTCCTTCTGGGTACTCTTCTTGACTAACATATCAACTTTATCATGAAGGAGTAATCCAATGTGTGATGGGATGCATAGCAATCGTACATTAATTCCTTTGTCCCTAATTTTTGAGTATCTATACCTGGCTTCTCCAATGAGCAGTTGTTGGAGTCATTATATGAGTCAAGAGTCTTCAATGATGACATAGAATCAGTAATGATGATAGAGTCAAGCTCAGTGTCATAGTTGCACGTCCCGTCTGTTTTTCCAGATTTCCCATGTCTGCAGATACCAAGTGCATAGTATGTGCACAGGCTTGGTTTCCGTTTGCCTTGGGTTTCTGTGACTGTATTCCCTGTTGGTGCATGTTTCCCTGTCTTATTCCTATCCTCCCTAGCACCAACAATGGAGCTCCCACCAGTTGTTTTTGGTAATATATCCTCACTATAGCTAGTGGAGTCCTCTTGTTTGCTATTTCCTGTGGTATTTCTAGTTTGCAATATTGGTTTTAATTTTTCTTTGACTACACTTGTTTCCCCACTACGGCTCCTGTCCCCTATGAGGTCATTTTTTATGTATTCCTTCCTGCGTAAAAATTCCCGACTACCTGGACAAAATCTCCAGCTTCACCATTACTGTCTCCCAGGACAGCACCTCCAGCTTCACCATACTGTCTCCCAGGACAGCACCTCCCCGCTTCACCCTTACTGTCTCCCAGGACAGCACCTCCAGCTTCACCATTACTGTCCCCCCAGGACAGCACCTCCAGCTTCACCATTACTGTCTCCCAGGACAGCACCCCCAGCTTCACCATTACTGTCTCCCAGGACAGCACCTCCAGCTTCACCATTACTGTCTCCCAGGAACAGCACCTCCAGCTTCACCATTACTGTCTCCCAGGACAGCACTATCAGCCCCACATTTACTGACTACCAGGACATCACCTCCAGCCTTACAGTTTCTGACTACATGGCCAGTATCAAGGGCAGTACCATTCAGCCCAGACTTTTTATGTTCCCATCTGTTGTAGAAAGCTTCCAGGTTGTCTATGAAAGCAGCTTTGATGTTATCCTCTTTTAATACCCTTGTGATTTTAGTCCACAGATTTTCCTCATTTGGGCATACCCAAAAACACTTCCCTGTAGGACAATTAACTGTACAGGAACATTATGATGTAGGACAAGTAACTGTACAAGAACATTATGATGTAGGACAAGTAACTGTACAAGAACATTATGATGTAGGACAAGTAACTGTACAAGAACATTATGATGTAGGACAAGTAACTGTACAAGAACATTATGATGTAGGACAAGTAACTGTACAAGAACATTATGATGTAGGACAAGTAACTGTACAAGAACATTATGATGTAGGACAAGTAACTGTACAAGAACATTATGATGTAGGACAAGTAACTGTACAAGAACATTATGATGTAGGACAAGTAACTGTACAAGAACATTATGATGTAGGACAAGTAACTGTACAAGAACATTATGATGTAGGACAAGTGACTGTACAAGAACATTATGAGAGGTACGACAAGTAACTGTACAAGAACATTATGAGAGGTACGATGACGCTGCAGTGGTACAGACAGACGGACGGACGCGGGGAAGCTGATGTCGGTGAGTCCTTCCTTGTTGTAGAAATTCTGACCAATATTCCTCGTATTCTCATCGTGTGGTTGACCACACACTGTTAGATATGGAGTTTGATACATGCTGGTACTGAGGGACAACCTTATTATGAATTAAATGCAAATATTAAAATATAAACATAGCCCATCAAGTTGTGCTGTTTTGCTCACCTGATCTCTTGTTTTGGTCATTTTTAAAACCTGATTTTTTTTTTGCGTGTGGTCAGTGAGTGAGCGTGTGTGTGTGTTGAGTGAGGCTGGGCAGGTGGGCATGATGATGGGCGTCCGTGGGAAGGTCTCCACAGAATGGAAGAAGAGAGTCAAGTCAGAATACACGAGGCTGAGGTCACTGAAGAGGTTCAAACGTGCAGACGAGATCAAGGCCGCCTGGAATGATAACAGAACTAAACTGGCTGGTAAGATAACTTCACATAAATAACCTAACTCATAACCCAGCAGCCTGAGGAAATAACTGTGTTACTTAGGAAAGAGGTTTTGTTTGGTCATCCTAGACTAAATATATTGTACATTTTATGTGCCCAGAATGTGTCCTCGAGATTATTGTACACTTTTGTTATATACAATATTATGTACCCATAGCTAAAATAAGGACCGACTATGTACATCCATTACTATTTAATGTATACCTACCATTATCCTATTCGAGAACAGTAATGGAAGTATATCATTTCACTTGGCTGGGCTAGGACATCCTAGCTTAAATCAAGCCCACACACTGTCCAGTTAAGATTCAAAGTATATAGGTAATATGTAATTTATCTGAATTGGATTTACATACACATTGATTAGTTTATAGGCAATAAACTGTCCATGTAGTTTCAGATAAATGAAATGACAATATTTATATAATTTTCAGCTCAACTTGGAGTACACTTACTCTGCATAACTTGGGCATTATTTTATATTAAACACTACTCTATGTACCTGTGAACACTACAGAATACGTAAATATTACTTATGACATTATTATTTTGAAAATATTAGCAACAATAATAAAGTTTTTGGCACATGCAGCATATTTCAGCCATTCAAAGATTAGTGTTCAGTTATCTAACCAATCACAGTAAACATAAATGAAGATGAAGCAGATATAAATAAACACGTCCCAGTTGCACGTATTTATTTACAAGTGTCATGTTTGGCGAGAAGTGGTCAGTTTTGGGCGATTTTCCCAGGGAGAGTGGGAATGCTCCCTACAATCCCATCTGTTTTAGGTTTTCTACTAGGTTGGCTTCTATTATTGGAATAGGCTAAACCATGGCCAAGCATTCTTAGTCATGGTTTATTAGCTGAAAAATAAGGAAAAATGTCTAATTTTGGTGTATGACAATGAATGCCACATGGAGGACAGAGGAAAGGCCTGGGGACTTAATGAACAGAGGGAGGTTACTTTAGTGGTTGGAATGTTTATGGTTTCTGTTTTGGACTGTTTTTTAAATGGGGAAACTGTTGAAAATAATTTCAATTTGGGCAAATGACTGACTTCTGGGCACTGAATTAATAGGATGGTTATGGTAGTTGAAAGGGCAGTTTCTTGTGATCAGTGGATAGTATAGAAGGCAAACTAGCAAAATAATTGAGAATTGAAATAGGCCTTAAAGTTGGCAGAAGCACTTGCATTAAGTGCTTCATAACTTTCAAATCACATTTGTGAATTATATTATTAGTATAATCAAATTAAAGAAGGTTTGTTTCCAGATTTGATGGTTATGGTTAGTTGCTGGGTAAGTCGATTTTGGAAGCAATGGACAAAGACCATTGTGTACAGAATTGTCTGGTTTTGTTATGTAGTTCACTGAGTAATTGTTTTTGAAGCAGAGGGCAGAATTTGTTGTCTCCAGTATTATTCATGACTGTAGACATTAATCCTTTGACTGTTTTGGTCATATATATACGTCTTATGAGCCACCGTTTTTGACGTATATATAATCTTAAATTCTAGCGGCTTCAAATCAAGCAGGAGAAAACTGGTAGGCCCACATGTGAGAGAATGGGTCTGTGTGGTCATTGTGCACCATATAAAAAAAATCCTGCAGCACGCAGTTTATAATGAGGAAAAAAAAAACTACCGTTTTTTTAATTAAAATGCCGACTTTGTGGTCTATTTTCGTATAGTGTTAATGGTTGTATTCTCGTTTTCTTGGTCTTATTTGATAGAATGGAAAACATATTATAGAAATAGAGGTGATTTTGATCGGTTTTACTATGAAAAGAACCTTGAAATGGAGCTCAAAGTAGGGGATATGTTTGATTTTTGCCAATGTTCAAAAGTAAACAAATGATGTCATTTTCCAATAAATGTCCAAGTAGCCATTCTAATATGCAGTCGTGAATGGGTTAACATTATTTATACAGTTATTACAATATTGGAGTAGTCTGCATAACAATCTTCTATTTTTTGTTTGAATAAAAATTCAAAATAGAAAGCAAGAGTAATATCAGAGGGGCCTGGAGATGTGACTGATGAACAAAGAAAATGTTATTTTAGAGCCAGGAATGTCTGCATTGTTCATTCTGGACCATATTTTGAAATTGTCATATTTTTTAATTTTTGTGAAATTGGCCAAATTGCAAATTTCTGACCACATTATTGGGTAGTTGAAATTGGTAAATGGGCAGTTTCTTGTACTCTATTGATAGAAAAAATGGAGTTCTAAAGAAATAGTTATGAGTTTGGTCGACTGGAACAATGGAATTAGCCAAAAATAAGGCTCAAAGTGGGAGAAATAGCTGAATCGTAAATATCGCCGAGGTCGCTAGCTTTGCAAGAGCGTAATTCCATCAGTTTTCCATCAAATTTCGTTCTTTTGATGTCATTACAATCAGGAAAAGATTCTGTCATTTCGTAAGAATTTTTTTTTTTTTTTAAATTTTGCGACACCAGGAGATACCTTGGGATCTGGGGTTCCGACAGTCAAGGGGTTAAATTCATCAAGAACCTGATCATCCAGAGTGTGATGGATATGTTAACCAGTGGGCTGCTAACACTTGACAGCTGGTTGACCATGTAATCAAAAAAGTAAGTAGACTGTCCTCAGGCTGCTGGGCTTCAGGGGTAGAAGAATGTATGTGAGGTAGGGGTTTTGGTAACTATGTTAGGTATTTGTTGTGGGTTGGATAACTTGTATGTGAAATTTTTATTCTTCTCACTGCTTACATAAATATATGCAATAAGAAGTTAGGACTGTCATTTGTATAAAGTTTGGATAGTTTCATATCCATTTGATCTTTATCTTAGATAGGATATGAGTAGATAGACTAGTTGTCGTTGTAGATAGAAGACAGTATTTTATATTCATTGCATAATTTCCTAATAATATGCAACTTGTCAGAATTGCTGGAACAAGAGGATCAAACTGTAATAGGGATGGGTCCTGTGTGGGTGTGTTCAGTTGAAGCCCCACCACACCAGGCAGTCATGAGGCGTACACATGTCACCTCCTCATGCAGTGAACCACTCTCTATACCCATCAAGACCATCAATGCTGTTAACCCAATTCCGACAATGTACACCTGGGCACCCCTTCAACAGAACTTCATGGTAAGTGGCTAACATAATTTATAACTTAGAAATCAGTCCTTGGAAAAGTAAAACTCTTGAAGCTGAAATTTCATGCATGGGCTTTATTACATATTATATTTATAATTTTATAGACACTTTGTATTTTGCTTTTGACTACTGTATATCTTTTATTAGAATGGGCTTAGGATGGGCTGTATACATGTAGTAATAAAATGTTTCAGTCTGACTTATTTCCAGTCTTATCACCTAGAACCACCTTTGACCATCACTTGTGGCCAGTAAATTCTGTTTTGCTGCCTGTTATCCTTTTAACTGTGTAATGTAAATAAATGTCCTGATTCCTAAAGGTTAACAACCTGCCTAGTTTAGGGGCATTTAAAATATTAAACCACATAAACCAACCGAGGGCCTAGCTTGTTCCTTCACATAAATTATGAAGCATTAATTAAAAGGTCACTACAGTGGACCCTCGGTTATTAGCCGTAATCTGTTCCAGAAGGTAGGCCTAAAACCGAAAAGGCCAAAAACTGAAATAACATTTCCCATAAGAATTAATGTATATCCAATTAATCTGTTTCAGACATCCAAAAAATATTAGCAAAAAATACATTTTTTAAAAGATTAATTATAGTTTTACATACACAAAATAATGAGTACATTCATAACTTAACTTAAAATATTTGTAGTCTTAACCCTTAATCTGTCCATACATACGTGTACTGTACCTACATCTACTGCTGCCTACAGTGACTCCCTACAAATAAATACTACTCACCTCTCACCCTACATTAACCCTTAAACTGTCCAAACGTAGATCTATGTTGACGCGTGTAGCGCTCCGACCTTGATTTTCTCCGTTTGTAAGCATGCAAAATTGGACGTAGATCTACGTTCGGAGCACTACACACGTCAACATAGATCTACGTTTGGACAGTTTAAGGGTTAATGTAGGGTGAGAGGTGAGTAGTATTTATTTGTAGGGAGTCACTGTAGGCAGCAGTAGATGTAGGTACAGTACACATATGTAGCCCCCCCCCCTGGGCTACACTACACAGCCACATTATTACCATGTTCATTGAGTTTAATCGTTTCTAACAACTACCTTTAGATGCCATCATAAACAAAGGGGGAAGTGATGAATAATTCATGCCGAGAATTGTAAACAAACTCATATGAAGGGCAGTTACTGGGCGAGACACCAGATTCACAGTTTTCTCAAATGCTGAATCAGAGAAAACGTAAGGTTTACTCTTCACTCGACTCTCCCTTCGATAGCATATAAACATTGCATGTTTATATGTTATGTAACATGTTTTTATATAATTTTGAAGAAAATATATATGGATTAATGAATATGTCTATATTAACCTAAAATAAGACATTTAATGTGCTCAAGAGTGATTATTATTAAACATACATTGCATATAAACATTGCTACACTCCCTGCATGCCTGCTACACTTCTTTCCTCAATGCCTGCCTACTACACTCCTTGCCTCTATGCCTGCCTGCTACACTCCTTGCCTCTATGCCTGCCTGCTACACTCCTTGCCTCTATGCCTGCCTGCTACACTCCTTGCCTCTATGCCTGCCTGCTACACTCCCTGCCTTCCTGCTACACTCCCTGCCTTCCTGCTACACTCCCTGCATGCCTGCTACACTCCTTATCTCTATGCCTGCCTGCCTTGAATTCTATCATGTTTCTCACTTTCTTTACTAAAGGAACTTTCTTTGGGGCCATGGCTATTTATTTTGCAGTTGCACTTGAATAATAACCAAAAACAATGGATTATATCAAAATGTTTGGATGAATGAGCAGAAGCTTCCTCGCTCGCCCAGAGACACAGCCACACTGACTCAGGAACACGTGAGCAGCTGGTGGTGGAATCACCCAATACGGCCGCTAAACGAAATAACGGTAGATAACCGGAAGCCAAGATAACAGCCGATAACCGAGTCGGCCGATAAGCAGAATGGCCAATAACCAAGGGTCCACTGTACTTACTTTTATTATAAGGAAGGGCACAAAAACTCGCCTATACAAAAATATGTAGCATATATATTAATAGTACATTTACATATTCAGTGGAACCCCAGTTTTCATCCAGTCTGGTTATCGTACAATTCAGTTTTCGACCACTTTTTTGGCGAAATTTTCCCCGTTCTCGTACATCCGCTCAGAAATCGTCCATACCAGACGCATCCGCCTGCCTGCGGGATGCAGCTGTAGATACATTTGTGACTCGGTCTGCCTTTGTTACTCGTTCAGTGAGCATTACTCCGCATGTTCATCCAAAACATTTTGTAATAATCCATTTTTTTGTGCTTGCGACCGCTAAATAAGCCACCATGGACCAGCAGGTCACTTCAAACTTCAAAAAACTCTTCACCAAAGTTGCTTTGAAGTGACCTTGGACACTGAATTGACCCTAAGAGAGTTCTGGAGGAATCACTTCAATATCCGAAACTGCATAAACCTTATAGATAAGGCTTGGCAGGGAGTGACTTCCAGGACAATTAACTCTTCCTGGAGAAAATTGTGGCCAGAATGTTTCTTCGAGAGGGATTTTGAAGGGTTTGAGGCTGACCCTGACAACCCTACACCTGTTATGGAATCTATTGTGTCTTTGGGGAAGTCCGTGTGGTTGGCAGTGAGTGGCAAGGATGTGGAAGAGTTGGTGGACGACCACAGGGAAGCACTAACCACTGAAAAGCTGCAAGACCTTCATCTGGAACAGCAAAAGACCTTAGCTGAGGAAATTGCTTCAGAGGAGGAGGAAGAGAGAGGGGAGAATGTGCCTACTTCAGCCATTAAGGACATTTGTGCAAAGTGGAGCGAGGTCAAAGTTTTGTGGAGAAATATCAGCCTAACAAAATTGTTGCAAGCCGTGTTAGCAACATGTTCATTGACAGTGCCATGCCCCATTGTAGGCACATCTTAAAGTGATGCCAGAAACAGGCCTCTGGACAGATTTTTTGTGCAACAGGGGTTCAGTGACTCAAGCTGGTCCTAGTGCCAGTAAAAGACAAAGAAAGGAAGTAACCCCACATAGGGCTTTGATACCTTAAGTCCTTATGGAGGGGGATTCCCCTTCCAAACAATGACCTTTTCTCCCTCTCCCCTCCTCGCCGTCTTCCATATGGCAACGAGAGTCTTCAATAAAGGTAAAAGTGATGTTAAATGTTCATTTATCCATTTTGTTAGTCATTTATATTTATTTCCCATTGTTTTCTGTATGTAAAACTATAGTCATTCTCTATAAAATTTGTTTTGTTAATATTTGTGGCTGTCTGGAATGGATTAATTGGATTTACATTATTTCTTACGGGAAATATTACTTAAGTTTTTATACAAATCGGTTTTTGGCCTACTTTCTAAGAAGAACGGATTAAAGACAAAAACTGGGGTTCCACTGTACCATATACAACCTACCCACTACATACAAAAATAACCAAACACCAGTACACCTTTACCAAATACACATTTTAGGCCACCTTCAAAATATTACTCGCTAGGACACTGCTATTTGTAGTTTAAATGTATACAAAGAGTGGGGCTATGACATATTCCCTTCTGCTGGCCTCTAAGCCTGCAGGCAAAACACTCCATGAGTACTCTCCACTATACAGGCCCCTGCACACTAGGGCCATATAGGTAAGCACGAGAGCACCAAAACCAATTAAATAACCTATGGCCTAAACTACCCAAAATCACCATCCCTGCTCACACAAACACCAAACCATGACGTCTTTCTCTAGCTGCTGCAGTTCTTGTACTCATTCAAAAACACACCTCACCTGCTCCTGTCCTGTCCTGGCTGCTCTTTCAGTATTAATACGTGTCCGATTTCAGAATTAATCCTGTAAACTGACATATATGGAGTTTTTTTTTATACACATTTTCAACAATGCCCTGCGTAATAGTGCCCACCATCACTTGTGGCCAGTATTCTATTTTGGTGCCACTTTAATATCCCGAAATGAGATGGGGGTGATGAAAATATTAAAATACGGAGCAATACTGTGCGGGTAGGTGTTAACAGGAGGGAATCTGGTAGTTTTTACCATCACCACCACCTACCAACTCGATCACCTGACACAATCATCTATGACCATCATCACCACCTAACGAATAAGTGGGAAACAACCCAGCTTTATGTTGAGGGAAATTTTCTGAGTGGAAACTACCTGATTTCAAGTTTTTGAAAACTCTGTGGTGCATTAATTCACGCAAAACAATATATTAATAGTTTTTAATATGAATGTAAGTAGCATTATATTCAAAACATGCTACATAATTGCACACTGTGGGAGGTTCACACGTATGCATAATTTTTGATGAGTTAAAACATACTGTGTGCTGCCATTTTAGGCCTCAGCTCAACATGTCTAGGGGGAAAAGATGTAGGCCCATGTGGAACCATGCAGTGCATCATGGTTAAAATCACCTGAGTGCATTACTGCAAAGCAGCAAGCTGAAGCAATCCTTTGCTGCCTTGAATCCCAGTACACTTTTTCTCTTGCTGACTAATGTAAGTTGTGGTTGACTTCTTTCAACATATACTTGTCTCATCAGCATTAAACACTTGCTGTGGCTCATAGGCACCCTCAGTAATAATATCCTGCAATTCAGCAGGGAAATTATCTACTGCTGTGTGATCAACTGAAACACTTTCAACAGGGAACTTAATATTATGAAATTATTATGTAACTTGAACTTGTGGAACCAACCTGTGCTAAACACACTCTTGTTCAGGCTTTCCTCATCACACAATTTTTTAGTACTTTAAGGCTTTTTTTCTTACAGTGAAATTAAGTGGTACACCTTTGTTTTTTGTTTAGTCCATTCAATCAATAAATTTTCTGTCTTATTTAGTTGTTGTGACCTACGTATCATTCTTTTCAGGAGGTGACAACCTGGGATGTTCATTGGTTATTCATTTGTCTCATTTCTTCTGATTGAACATATTGATGCTTCATTAAGGCCATAATCTCTTGCCGTGTCCACCAAACGTGCACCACTTTTAACCCTTTCACTGCCGAGACCCTTGCTCACAAACTTGCTCTCAGTGTCAAAGAATTTAAAAAAAAAAAATTGGTGAGTTTGGGCCTAGATATGAGAGAATAGGTCTGTGTGATAAATGTGGACCATGTACAAAAAATCGTGCAGCACGCTGTATATAATGAGGAAAAACTGCCTCCATGTTTTTTATTTAAAACACTGACTTTGTGGTGTATTTTTGTATGGTTTTTATGGTTGTATTCTCGGTTTCATGGTCTCATTTAATAGAAGGGGAGATATATTGCAGAAATAGAGATGATATTAATTGCTTTCAGGACTGAAAGTAGCTTGAAATTGAGCTCAAAATAGCAGAAATGTTTGATTTTTGCCAATATTCCAGAGTACACAAATGTTGTCACTTGTCCAGTATGCATCCAACTGGCCAGTCTAATATGCATCTAGAAATACACTGACATTATTTATACAATAATCTCACATACGGAATTTGTGCATGGGGATCAACAACATTAAATCACCTAAGACCACTAATAACCCAGCAAGAGGCTGCAGTCAGAATGATAACAAATTCCCACTCCTGATAGCATACTCCACCAATATCAAAAGTCTAAAACTGCTCACCGTTAAGAACATCCATACTTATTCTTGTGCCTACTACATACATAGCACACTACACTCAAACATAAACCCTCCACTCAGACTTCTCACCAACCTTAACAGGACACAGAACCACAACACAAGACACAGATCTCTTTTTGATGTACCCCGTGTCCAGATCGCACTGTGTAGAAAAACTATGCACATAAAGGGCCCCAGAATTTGGAATTCATTACCTGTAAATACAAAAGTAACCAGGTCTGAACACCAGTTTAAGGCTCTTCTCAAAAACCACCTACTCACTCTAAACTAAATGCTCAATACTCAATATTTAACTTTACCAGAAAATTATCCGAATCTTAAAACTTCAAATCTAGACACCCAAAGTTCATACATTGTTAATCCTACTTTGTAGTATAAATACCTGGGGGGAAATAAATGGGATTAAATCTGGAGTATCTGAGAGAGTTAGAGCAAAGGAAGGGGTAGCAGTAATGTTAAATGATCAGTTATGGAAGGAGAAAAGAGAATATGAATGTGTAAATTCAAGAATTATGTGGATTAAAGTAAAGGTTGGATGCGAGAAGTGGGGCATAATAAGCGTGTATGCACCTGGAGAAGAGAGGAATGCAGAGGAAGAGAGAGATTTTGGGAGATGTTTTAAATGAATGTAATAGGAGCCTTTGAACCAAGTGAGAGAGTAATTGTGTAGGGACTTAATGCTAAAGTAGGAGAAACTTTTAGAGAGGGTGTGGTAGGTAAGTTTGGGGTGCAGGTGTAAAATGATAATTGGGGGCCCTTTGATTGAACTTTGTATAGAAAGGGGTTTAGTTATAGGTAATAATATTTTAAGAAAAAGAGGATAAATAAGTATACACGATATGATGTAGGGCGAAATGACAGTAGTTTGTTGGATTATGTATTGGTAGATAAAAGACTGTTGAGTTTGACTTCAGGATGTACATTTTATAGAGGGGGCCCCAGATATATCAATCACTTTCTAGTGTAGCACACTGAGAGTAAAAGGTAGATGGGATACAAGGAGAATAGAAGCATCAGGGGAAGAGAGGTGAAGGTTTATAAACTAAAAGAGGGGGCAGTTAGGGTAAGATATAAACAGCTATTGGGGGGATAGATGGCTAATGAGAGCATAGGCAATGGGTCGAAGAGGTATGGGGTAGGTTTAAAAATGTAGTGTTAGAGTGTTCAGCAGAAAGTTTGTGGTTACAGGAAAGTGGGTGCAGGAGGAAGAGGAGCGATTGGTGGAATGATGATGTAAAGAGAGTAGTAAGGGAGAAAAAGGGTTTGCATATGAGAAGTTTTTACAAAGTAGAAGGATCAGGAGGAAAATATATGGGAAAAAGAGAGAAGTTAAGGAGTGGTGAAACAATGTAAAAAGGGCAAATAGGAGTGGGGGAGATGTTATCAACAAATTTTTTTTTAAAATAAAAAAAAGTTTTTGGGTGAGATTAACAAGTTAAGAAAGCCTAGAGAACAAATGGATTTTGTCTTAAAAATAGGAGAGGAGAGTTTTAAATGGAGAGTAGAGGGATTTGGGGAAAATGAAGGGGAAAATTTTAGGATTGTTTTTAAATGTTGAGAAGAAAAGGAAGCTGTGATTTCTTTTAAGGGAAGGGGGAAACATCTTGTAGGAGTGGGAAAAAGGCCCGTTGTGATGTGGGGAAGTTGAGGGAGTAGGTAAAAAGAAAGGGGGGGAAGGGAGCCGGATTTATGGATAAAGATAGAAATTTTAAAAGCAGGGGGATATGTTTTTTGGGGGTTGGTGCAATTTTTTAATAAAGTAGGAAGGGGTAAAGGTACCTAGGGGTTGGCAAGAGCATGCTAGTTCCTTGTATAAAAGGGAAAGGGATAAAAGGAGGCAAAAATTATAGGGGGATAAGTTGTTGATTTTACCTGGGAAAAATGTAGGTAGAGTTTTAATTGAAAGAAATTTAAAAGTAAGACGGAGAATAGGTAGCAGAAACAAGGAGGCTTTAGGAAAGGTAGGGGGTTGTGGACCAGGTTTAACAGTGAAACAATATAAGTGAACAGTATTTAGATAAGCTAAAGAGGTCTTTGTGGCATTTATGGTTTTGGGAAAAAAGGCGTATGACAGGGTGGATAGGGGGCAATGTGCAGAGTTGCAAGTGTATGGTGTAGGAGGTAGGTTACTGAAAGCAGTGAAGAGTTTTTACGAGGATAGTGGGGCTCAATTTTAAGTATGTAGGAAAGAGGGAAATTTTTTCCCAGTAAAAGTAGGCCTTAGACAAGGATGTGTGATGCCCACCGTGGTTGTTTAATATATTTATAGATGGGGTTGAAAGGGAAAAGTAAATGCGAGGGTCTTGGCAAGAGGCGTGGAGTTAAAAGATAAAGAATCACACACAAAGTGGGAGTTGTCACAGCGCTCTTTGCCGATGACACTGTGCTCTTGGGAGATTCTGAAGAGAAGTTGCAGAGATTGGTGGATGAATTGGTAGGGTGTGCAAAAGAAGAAAATTAAAGGTGAATACAGGAAAGAGTAAGGTTATGAGGATAACAAAAAGATTAGGTGATGAAAGATTAAATATCAGTTTGGGAGGGAGAGAGTATGGAGGAGGTGAACTTATTCAGATATTTGGGAGTGGACGTGTCAGCGGATGGGTCTAATGAAAGATGAGGTGAATCATAGAATTTATGAGGGAAAAAGAGTGAGTGGTGCACTTAGGAGTCGTGGGGGGACAAAGAACTTTGTCCTTGGAGGCAAAGAGGGGAATGTATGAGAGTATGTTTTACCAACGCTCTTATATGGGGGTGAAGCTGGGTGATGAATGTTGCAGCGAGGAGAAGGCTGGAGGCAGTGGAGATGTTCATGTCTGAGGGCAAATGTTGGTGTGAATATAATGCAGAGAATTCGTAGTTTGGAAGTTAGGAGGAGGTGCGGGATTACCAAAACTGTTGTCCAGAGGGCTGAGGAAGGTTTTTTGAGGTGGTTCGGACATGTAGAGAGAATGGGGCAAAACAGAATGACTTCAAGAGTGTATCAGTCTGTAGTGGAAGGAAGCGGGGTAGGGTCGGCCTAGGAAGGGTTGGAGGGAGGGTTAAAGGAGGTTTTGTGTGCGAGGGGCTTGGACTTCCAGCAGGGATGCGTGAGCGTGTTTGATAGGAGTGAATGGAGACAAATGGTTTTAAACTTGACGTGCTGTTGGAGTGTGAGCAAAGTAACATTTATGAAGGGATTCAGGGGAAACCGGCAGGCCGGACTTGAGTTCTGGAGATGGGAAGTACAGTGCCTGCACTCTGAAGGAGGGGTGTTAATGTTGCAGTTTAAAAACTGTAGTGTAAAGCACCCTTCTGGCAAGACAGTGATGGAGTGAATGATGGTGAAGTTTTCTTTTTTTGGCCCCCCTGCTTTGGTGGGAATCGGCCGGTGTGATAATAAAAAAATAAAATAAAAATACCTACCCAAAACAATACTGTCTTACATCCAATTGTAGCATTCTCATACTGTAAACTATTTTCAACAACTCACAATGTTTTTTTTTTTTTTTTTTTTTTTATTATCAACTGGCCGATTCCCACCAAGGCAGGGTGGCCCAAAAAAGGGAAAAACTTTCACCACATTCACTCCTCACTGTTTTTCCAAAAGGGTGTTTTTTTTTTTACAACATTTTTTTAAACTGCAACTTTAACACCCCCCCTTCAGGTGCAGGCCCTTTTACCCCAAATTGTTATATTCCAAAATTTTAATTTTCATTTTCATTTTAAAACTTTTATAATTAAAGTAAAACTACTGTCTGCTGAAAACAAAGTGTAAAAATTTAAACAAACTATGATCAGTTTTTAGTTTTTAAGTAAAAATGAAAAGCCACAAAATTTAAGTTTTCCCCATTTGCCTGGGGCATGATAGGGGCCCTCTCTCTGCATTGTACCCCTTATTGTAATTTCAAAATCTAAACTGTAACCTTGAAAAGAAAAAAAATTTGTTTTTTTTTTATTATTACAATAATGCGTATTTTTGAATAACATAAATTTTTCTGTTTTTTGTGTGAAAAAAATTTTTAAAATGAAAAGCAAGCGTAAAAACAGGGGACCCCCGCTTTAACGATTACCTCCAAATGCCCAATTATGAAGTGGGTTTGTACGGTAGGTTTGGGGGTCTGAAAGGGGACAAATTAAATTCAAAATTTTTCCTTTAAATGGGAAAAAATTGGGTTCAGTCCCGGGGACCTGAACATACTTCGGGGGTAAAAAAATATCTTTAAAACCCGGGGGCCCCTTGTATAAGACAGGCGGGAGACGTGACTAAAAAAACAGGGGGAAAGTTTTTTTTAGTGCCGGGGAATGTCAAAAATTCAATTTTCCAAATTAAAACCCCAATTCATTTTTAAATTTCTTGAAAAGATTGCAATGGGGGGTTTTTATATTTAAAAGACAATTGCAAAAAAGGGCCCACTATCATGCCCAGGCTTTTTCCCTGCAGACTAATAATAATTTTTTAAAATTGGGAATTTTAATTTTGTGTGAAAAAAGGCCAAAAATTAAAAAGATTTCCCGATAACTTTTTTTGGTAGTTGAAAAAGGTAAAAATTGGGCAGTTCCTTGAAATCAGGGGGGTAGAAGGTAGGAAAACTAATGAAAATGGTACAATTTTGGGGGGACTAGAACAATTCAGTTTGGGCCAAAAAAAAAGGGGGGGGACAAAATGGGCAGAGGTTTTCTGATTGTAAATTTCCCCCAAAATGCTAACTTTTTTGGACCCATTAATTTTTTTCCCTCAAATTTTTTTACTTTTCTTTCAGTACCTTTGGAAAAAATTCTCTATCATTTCATAAGTTTTTTTTTTAAGTTTTTTTAATTCTGAGAGCAAGTTTTTAGACCCGGGGTTTTAACCCCGAAACGGGTTTAAAGGGTTTTTGTTTTAGTTTGTGTACCTTGCTTATTTGAGTTCTTTTTCTGGTATGGGGTAAAAAATGCTAACTGTTTTATCAAATTTTTTAAAAATTTTTATTTTATTATTAACAAAATTTGGGTGTTTCCCCCCAAAACCCGGGCGTTTCCCGAAAAAAGGGAAAACTTTCATCTTTTAAACCATTTACTGTCTTTTCCAGAGGCATGCTTCAAACAGTTTAAAAAATGCAACATTAACTCCCCTCCTTTAGAGTGCAAGGGAAATGTATGTACTTTTCCCAAACTTTCCCGGAATCAAGTTGGCCTTTCTGTTTTCCTGAAACTCTTTATAAATGTTACCTAGCTCACACTCCTTTTCTTTAAAACCCCTCAAGGGACCCCTTGCTGCAAGTTTAAAGCCCCCTTTCACAAAAAAATCTCCCGACCCCCTTTCACCAACCTTTCCAAGGGTTGACCCCCACCCCGGGTCCCTTTTACAGATTTATACATTTTCGAAGTCATTCTTTTTTTTTTCTCTCTACATGTGGAAAATAAACTCAATAACCCCTCCCCAGCAGACATTCCCGTCAATGCCCTTTACAACCATACAAGAGGGTTTGTATAAAATATCTCATACATTTTTTTTTTGTCTTCCCTGGATAAAGTTCTTTGCTCCACAAAACTCCCCAGTGCCCCCCTCATTTTTTTCTCCCCCCCATCTCTTCTGTGATTTATCTTTAACTTTTATAGGGCCCATCTTTTGACATGTCCCATCCCAAAAATCTGAAAACATTTTACCACCCCCTCTAATAAAAAAGATATCCTTTTTCCCTTAAACCCGTTTTTTTTTTTATCCTCATCACCTTATTCCTTTCCCATACAGCTTTTTCCCTTTCTTAGTGACGTTTCCGTTTACCAACAACTTTGGACTAAAGAAGGGCTCCCTGGGCTAGTACCATAAAAAAATATGGGATATTAAAGCTGTTTTTCCCCTTTTTCTGTTTTTTACAGTAACAGTAACTACTGTAAAACAATTAAAAATATACCCGAAATGTTATAAAAAGGCCCAAAAGGGGACATTAAAACAATTTCAAAGAAAGGTTTAACCCAAAACCCCCTACCATTCAGTGTGCTCCTTCACTTACAACCAAAAATTTTTTACTAAGTGGTCCCCTTTGGAACGGAACTCTTTCGTTAAGTGAGGAGAGGCTGTATTTTTCTTTTAAAATTTTCCCTTTTTTTACATAACCTCCCAAAAAATCATCCCCCACCTCTGCAAATTCTCAGAATTTTCCCCCAAAAACAAAAGTATCTCAGTGAAGAGCAACTGTGAAAGACACAGAGGGAGTTTTTCATAAACTTGGTTTTTTTCATTTTAGGTTGAAGATGAAACAGTTCTTCATAATATTCCCTACATGGGTGATGAAGTCCTTGATCAAGATGGCAAATTTATTGAGGAACTGATTCGTAACTATGATGGAAAAGTGCATGGCGATCGTGAAACTGGTTTTATTGATGACGAAATATTTGTGGAGTTGGTGGACACACTTGTGCAGCAGTATCAGGTGAGTTGTGACAAGTCTTTCAGTGCATGTTTTTAACTCTTTCAGGGTTGGTACCATAGTAGTATGGCTTGCACGCCAGGGTTGGTGCCGTACTACTATGCATAAATTCTAGCGCCTTCAAATCTAGCGAGAGAAAGCTGGTAGGACTACATATGAAAGAATGGGTCTGTGTGATCAGTGTGCACAGTATAAAAAAAATCCTTCAGCACACATTACAAAATTAGAAAAAAAAAAACGGTTTTTGCTTTAAAACAGTGACTTTGCGGTGTATTTTTGTATGCTGTTTATGGTTGTATTCTAGTTTTCCTGGTCTCATTTAATAGAATGGAAGACATATTACAGAAATTGAGATGCTTTTAATTGGTTTTACAATGAAAAGTACAGTGGACCCCCGCATACCGTACGCATCGCATACCGTACAATCCGCATACCGGACGCTTTGATCGCAAAAATTTGGCCTCGCATACTGCCCAAAAACCCGCTCACTGTCCTTCGTCCGAGACGCGTCCAATGTGCGGCCTGAGCCAGCCTCATATGTTCCGCCGGTGGCATTGTTTACCAGCCAGCCTCCGCGGTAACATCCAAGCATACAATCGGAATATTTCGTATTATTACAGTGTTTTCGGTGCTTTATATGGAAAATAAGTGACCATGGACCCCAAGAAAGCTTCTAGTGCCAACCCTACAGCAATAAGGGTGAGAATTCCAATAGAAATGAAGAAAGAGATCATTGATAAGTATGAAAGTGGAGTGCGTGTCTCTGAGCTGGTCAGGTTGTACAAAGAAACCCAAATCAACCATCTCTACTATTGTGGGCAACAGAAAGGCAATCAAGGAAGCTGTTCTTGCCAAAGGTTCAACTGTGTTTTCGAAACAGAGATCGCAAGTGATGGAAGATGTTGAGAGACTCTTAAGAGATCGCAATGATGGAAGATGTGAGAGACTCTTATTGGTGTGGATAAATGAAAAACAGCTAGCAGGAGATAGCGTCTCTCAAGCGATCATAAGCGAAAAGGCTAGGAAGTTGCATGAGGATTTAATTAAAAAAATGCCTGCAACTAGTGATGATGTGAGTGAATTTAAGGCCAGCAAAGGTTGGTTTGAGAGATTTAAGAAGCGTAGTGGCATACATAGTGTGATAAGGCATGGTGAGGCTGCCAGTTCGGACCACAAAGCAGCTGAAAAATATGTGCAGGAATTCAAGGAGTACATAGAAAGTGAAGGACTGAAACCTGAACTAGTGTTTAATTGTGATGAAACAGGCCTGTTTTGGAAGAAAATGCCAAGCAGGACCTACATTACTCAGGAGGAAAAGGCACTCCCAGGACATAAGCCTATGAAAGACAGGCTTACTCTGTTCATGTGTTCCAATGCTACTGGTGATTGCAAAGTGAAGCCTTTATTAGTGTATCACTCTGAAACTCCCAGACCGTTCAGGCAAAAGAATGTCCTCAAGGAGAATTTGTGTGTGCTGTGGAGGGCAAACAGTAAGGCATGGGTCACTAGGACTTTTTCTATGACTGGTTACACCATGCATTTGCCCCCAATGTGAAAGATTACCTAACTGAAAGAAATTAGAACTTAAGTGCCTCCTGGTGTTAGACAATGCCCCTGGTCATCCTACAGACGTGGCAGAGCGACTTTATGGGACATGAAATTCATTAAGGTGAAGTTTTTGCCTCCTAATACCACTCCTCTCCTGCAGCCCATGGACCAGCAGGTTATTGCAAACTTCAAAAAACTGTACACAAAAGCTCTGTTTGAAAGGTGCTTTGTAGTGACCTCAGAAACTCAACTGACTCTAAGAGACTTTTGGAGAGATCACTTTAATATCCTCAATTGTGTAAACCTTATAGGTAAGGCTTGGGAGGGAGTGACTAAGAAGACCTTGAACTCTGCTTGGAAGAAACTGTGGCCAGAATGTGTAGACAAAGGGGATTTTGAAGGGTTTGAGGCTAACCCTGAGAGGATTATGCCAGTTGAGGAATCCATTATGGCAATGGGAAAGTCCTTAGGGTTGGAGGTTAGTGGGGATGATGTGGAAGAGTTGGTGGAGGAGGACAATGAAGAACTAACCACTGATGAGCTGATAGATCAACTTCAACAGCAAGAGGCCAGACCTGAGGAAACTGGTTCAGAGGAGGGGAGAGAGAAATTGAAGAAGTTGCCTACTACAAAGATTAAGGAAATCTGTGCAAAGTGGCTTGAAGTGCAAACCTTCATGGATGAAAATCACCCTCACACAGCTATTGCAAGCCGTGTTGGCAACCTGTACACTGACAATGTTGTGAAACACTTTAGGGAAGTGATAAAGGAATGAGAGGTACAGGCCACTATGGACAGATATGTTGTGCGAAAGAAGTCCAGTGACTCTGAAGCTGGTCCTAGTGGCATTAAAAGAAGAAGGGAAGTAACCCCAGAAAAGGACTCGACACCTCAAGTCTTAATGGAAGGGGATTCCCCTTCTAAACACTAACACACTCTCTCCCCTCCTCGCATCCCATCAATCATCACCAGATCTTCAATAAAAGTAAGTGTCATGTAATTGTGCATGCCTTTTTCAGTTTGTGTGTATTAAAATTAACATTTCATGTGGTAAAAAAAATTTTTTTTCATACTTTGGGTGTCTTGCACGGATTAATTTGATTTCCATTATTTCTTATGGGGAAAATTCATTCGCATACCGAACATTTCGCATAACAACCAGCCCTCTTGCACGGATTAAGGTCGCTATGCGGGGGTCCACTGTACCTTAAAATTGATCTCAAATGCCACGCGTCCAATACACGTCAACTGGTTTGTCTAATATTCTTTCACAAGTGCGCTGATGTTATTTATACCATCTCTACACTAATGCAGTAATCTGCATAACAGTAAATCTTCTATATTTTTGTGAGAATAAAAATTCAAAGCGGAAAGCAAAAGAAATGTAAGAGAGGCCTGGGGTCGTGACTAATGAACAGAAGAAAACGTTATTTTAGTGCCAGGAGTGTCTGTCTTGTTTATTCTGGACCCTATTTGGAAATTGGCATCTTATGAAATTTGTGTGAAATTGGCAAAATTGCCAATTTCTGAGCACTTTATTGGATAGTTGAAATCGGTAAATGGGGTGGTTTCTTGTACTCATCCGATAGAAAAAATGGAGTTCTAGAGAAATAGTTATGATTTTTGTCAACTGGTGCATTGGAATTGGCCGAAAATAGGGCTCAAAGTGGGTGATATTGCCGATGCGTAAACAATGTCGAGACCGCTAACTTCGCGAGAGCACAATTCCGTAAGTTTCCCATTAAATTTCATACTTTTGGTGTCATTACGATTGGAAAAAGATTCTCTTATTTTTTTTTTTTTTTTTTTGAAAAATTTCCCACTGAGAACAAGTTTAGGAGAGGGCCTGCCGACCCTGAAAGATTTAAATACTATGGCTTGCTTGGTATACATTTTTTCTTAGCTGTTAAACCCTTTGACTGTTTCGGTCATATATATATGTCTTACGAGCCAGTGTTTCGGATGTATATATTTTCTTTCAACACACTGGCCGGATCCCACTGAGGCAGGGTGGCCCAAAAGGAAAAATTAAAGTTTCTCCTTTTACATTTAGTAATATATACAGGAGAAGAGGTTACTAGCCCCTTGTTCCCAGCATTTTAGTCGCCTCTTATAACACGCATGGCCTACGGATGAAGAATTCTGTTCCACTTCCCCATGAAGGTAAGAGGAAATAAACAAGAACAAGAGCTAGTGTGACCTAAGTGTAAGTAGAAGTAGCAAGAGGTACTTGAAATCTTGCATGTGTATGAGACTAAATAAAAAGACACCAGCAATCCTACCATCGTGTAAAACAATTACAGGCTTCCGTTTTACATTCAATCGGCAGGACGGTAATACCTCCCTGGGTAGTTGCTGTCTACCAACTTACTACCTAGATTCGGATGTATATATACTCAATAATTCTAGCGGCTTCAAATCAAGCAGGAGAAAGCTGGTAGACCCACATGTGAGAAAATGGGTCTGTGTGGTCAGTGTGCACTGTATAAAAAAAATCTTGCAGCACGCAGTGAATAATGAGAAAAAAAACTACGATCATGTTTTTGGTTTAAAACACTGACTTTGAGGTATATTTTCGTATAGTATTTGTGGTTGTATTCTTGTTTTCCTGATCTCATTTGATAGAATGGAAATAGAGATGATTTTGATTAGTTTCACGATGAAAGCGACCTTGAAATTGAGCTCAAGGTAGCGGGAATGTTCGATTTTTACCAATGTTCAAGAGTAAGCAAATCACACCACACGTCCAATACACGTCAACTGGGGAGTCTAATGTTTTTTCACTAGGGCACTGATATTATTTATACCATTTTTACAATAATGCAGTAGTCTGCATAGCAGTAAATTTTCTATTTTTTGTGTGAATAAAAAATCAAAATAGAAAGCAAAAGTAATATAAGAGGGGCCTAGAGATGTGACTGATGAACAGAAGATATGTTATTTTAGTGCCAAGAATGTCTGCATTGTTTATTCTGGACCCTATTTTGAAATTGGCATCTATTTTAATTTGCATGAAATTGGCCAAAATGCCAATTTCTGACCACTTTATTGGGTAATTGAAATTGGTAAATGGGCTGTTTCTTGTACTCAGTTGATAGAAAAATGGAGTTCTAAAGAAATAGCTATGAGTTTGGTCGACTGGAACAATGGAATTGGCCGAAAATAGGGCACAAATTCAGCGAAATCGCCGATGCATATACAGTGGAACCTCTACTTGGAGTTTAATCCGTTCCATGACCTTGCTCACAACTGGATTTGCTCGTTTGCAGAGTCAATTTTCCTCATTTAAATTAATTAATATGCAATCAATCCATTCCAGTGGAATTTTGTACTTCAATAATTTCACTAATATCAACTCTACGGCTTATTTATCTATCTCACTTCATCTAATATGACATAATAAACAATATAAATAACATAGAAACCTGATATATACTTTAAAATGAATAAAATGTGTCATTCATGTAGTGGTATGGGCGGTGTCGGCGGTGGATGAGAGTTTGTCTGGGCACCGGGCAAGAGATTTCGTGAATAATTTTGCCGATATCATCTATACTGCTTATTTATCTATCACAGTTCATCTAGTATGACATAACAAACAATATGAATAACATAGAAACATGATATATACTCTAGAATGAATAAAATATGCCATTCATGTAGTGGTATGGGCGGTGTCGGTGGTGGAGGAGTTTGTCTGGAGACCGGGCAAAATACTTCATGAATAATTTCGCTAATATCATCTATATGGCTTATTTATATATCACAGTTCATCTAATATGACATAACAGACAATATAAATAACATAGAAACACGATATATACCGTAGAATGAATAAAATATGTCATTATGTAACAGGTGGAGGCAGCCACAACCGCTCCCTCTTTGTTGTGGTAAACACTGCCATCTAGTGATTGCCTTTTGAAGCCGTCTATTATTATAATTATTATATGTAGTACATTATTATTATACAGTGGTCCCTCGTTTTTCGTAATTAATCCGTTCCTGGAGCCGTTACTATAAACGAAATTTACGATTTGCGAATCAATTTTCCCCATAAGAAATTATGTAAATACAATTAGTCCATTCCTGACACCCAGAAGTATTAAAACAAAAAAATTTTTACATGAAGTATACATATAGTACATAAACAATACAATGGGAAATGATGAATGAAACATTAACAGCATAACATTTACCTTTATTGGAGATTCTTCTTAGTGTATGGGAGACTGGAGGAGGAGGAGGAGAGAGATTGGATTGTTTACAGTTTGGAAGGGGAATCCCCTTCCAGCAACACCTCAGGTACCAATTGCTTCTCTGGGGTTGCTTCTCTTCTCTGTTTCTTAATGCCACTAGGACCACCTTGAGAGTCACTCTAGTCCTGTCTAGCAAAGTAACTGTGGAGAGAGCTCTGTTTCTGGCGTCTCTTTAACACTTCCCGAAAATGTCCCAAGACTTTGTCACTGTACATATTTCTCACCTTCTTTACCACAGGCTTGGCACTAGGAGCTTTCTTTGGAGCCATGGTAGCTTATTTAGTAATTGCAAGCACTAGAATGAGTGGAATATTATGAAATATTTCGTAGGAGCACTTGAGGGGACCTTCACTCACTGGTAAACAATGCCAGACAGGCTGGGTAGGGACGCCGCCCCGGCTCACACCGTGCGTACGCGTCCCAGACGAACTACTATTCGCGAGTCAACCTATGAAAAGCGAGTCCTTGTTTATACGAAAATACCCCTATGATTGGCGAAATTTACGATTGCCGAGAACTACGAAAAGCGAGGGATCACTGTATATGTATTATTATTATACATATTATATTACAGGTCGACCATCACTAATCCGGCAATCAGTTATACGGTTCCATCAATAATCCGGCACTAATTTTGGCTAGTATAATCTCAAATTTCATCATTATACTGACTGAAATTTCATCATTATACCGACGCGGAAATTGTGTAGATGGTTGTAAATCCACAGTAGCAAGCCAGTGAATGAGAAAGCAGTGATGACAATGAGGAAGATATAGTAGAACCACTAACCACTCTGTAATCCGGCAAACTTGCTAATCCGGCACACTACAGGTTCCAGTGATGTTGAATTAGTGATGGCCGACCTGTATTATTATTATTATTTTTATTGCATTATACTATTATTATTATTTTTTTTTTTTTTTTTTTTCAACAAGTCGGCCGTCTCCCACCGAGGCAGGTGACCCAAAAAAGAAAGAAAATCCCCAAAAAGAAAATACTTTCATCATCATTCAACACTTTCACCACACTCGCACATTATCACTGTTTTTGCAGAGGTGCTCAGAATACAACAGTCTAGAAGCATACACATATAAAGATACACAACATATCCCTCCAAACTGCCAATATCCCAAACCCCTCCTTTAAAGTGCAGGCATTGTACTTCCCATTTCCAGGACTCAAGTCCGACTATATGAAAATAACCGGTTTCCCTGAATCCCTTCACTAAATATTACCCTGCTCACACTCCAACAGATCGTCAGTCCCAAGTACCATTCGTCTCCATTCACTCCTATCTAACACGCTCACGCAAAGCTTGCTGGAAGTCCAAGCCCCTCACCCACAAAACCTCCTTTACCCCCTCTCTCCAACCCTTTCGAGGACGACCCCTACCCCGCCTTCCTTCCCCTACAGATTTATATGCTTTCCATGTCATTCTACTTTGATCCATTCTCTCTAAATGACCAAACCACCTCAACAACCCCCCTTCTGCCCTCTGACTAATACTTTTATTAACTCCACACCTTCTCCTAATTTCCACACTCCGAATTTTCTGCATAATATTTACACCACACATTGCCCTTAAACAGGACATCTCCACTGCCTCCAACCGTCTCCTCGCTGCTGCATTTACCACCCAAGCTTCACACCCATATAAGAGTGTTGGTACTACTATACTTTCATACATTCCCTTCTTGCCTCCATAGATAACGTTTTTTGACTCCACATATACCTCAACGCACCACTCACCTTTTTTCCCTCATCAATTCTATGATTAACCTCATCCTTCATAAATCCATCCGCCGACACGTCAACTCCTAAGTATCTGAAAACATTCACTTCTTCCATACTCCTCCTTCCCAATTTGATATCCAATTTTTCTTTATCTAAATCATTTGACACCCTCATCACCTTACTCTTTTCTATGTTCACTTTCAACTTTCTACCTTTACACACATTCCCAAACTCATCCACTAACCTTTGCAATTTTTCTTTAGAATCTCCCATAAGCACAGTATCATCAGCAAAAAGTAACTGTGTCAATTCCCATTTTGAATTTGATTCCCCATAATTTAATCCCACCCCTCTCCCAAACACCCTAGCATTTACTTCCTTTACAACCCCATCTATAAATATATTAAACAACCATGGTGACATTACACATCCCTGTCTAAGACCTACTTTTAACCGGGAAGTAGTCTCCCTCTCTTCTACACACCCTAACCTGAGCCTCACTATCCTCATAAAAACTCTTTACAGCATTTAATAACTTACCACCTATTCCATATACTTGCAACATCTGCCACATTGCTCCTCTATCCACTCTATCATATGCCTTTTCTAAATCCATAAATGCAATAAAAACTTCCTATCTTTATCTAAATACTGTTCACATATATGCTTCAATGTAAACACCTGATCTACACATCCCCTACCCACTCTAAAACCTCCTTGCTCATCCGCAATCCTACATTCTGTCTTACCTCTAATTCTTTCAATTATAACCCTACCGTACACTTTTCCTGGTATAACTCAGTAAACTTATTCCTCTATAATTTTTACAGTCTCTTTTGTCCCCTTTCCCTTTATATAAAGGGACTATACATGCTCTCTGCCAATCCCTAGGTACCTTCCCCTCTTTCATACATTTATTAAACAAAAGTACCAACCACTCCAACACTATATCCCCCCCTGCTTTTAACATTTCTGTCATGATCCCATCAGTTCCAGCTGCTTTACCCCCTTTCATTTTACGTAATGCCTCACGTACCTCCCCCACACTTACATTCTGCTCTTCTTCACTCCTAAAAGATGGTATACCTCCCTGACCAGTGCATGAAATTACTGCCTCTGTTTCTTCCTTAACATTTAAAAGTTCCTCAAAATATTCTCGCCATCTACCCAATACCTCCATCTCCCCATCTACTAACTCCCCTACTCTGTTTTTAGCTGACAAATCCATATTTTCCCTAGGCTTTCTTAACTTGTTTAACTCACTCCAAAATTTTTTCTTATTTTCATTAAAATTTCTTGACAGTGCCTCTCCCACTCTATCATCTGCTCTCCTTTTGCACTCTCTCACCACTCTCTTTACCTTTCTTTTACTCTCCATATACTCTGCTCTTCTTACAACACTTCTGCTTTGTAAAAACCTCTCATAAGCTACCTTTTTCTCTTTTATCACACCCTTTACTTCATCATTCCACCAATCACTCCTCTTTCCTCCTGCCCCCACCCTCCTATAATCACAAACTTCTGCCCCACATTCTAATACTGCATTTTTAAAACTATTCCAACCCTCTTCAACCCCCCCACTACTCATCTTTGCACTAGCCCTCCTTTCTGCCAATAGTCGCTTATATCTCACCCGAACTTCCTCCTCCCTTAGTTATACACTTTCACCTCCCTCTTACTTGTTGTTGCCACCTTTCCCCTTTTCCCATCTACCTCTTACTCTAACTGTAGCTACAACTAAATAATGATCCGATATATATCAGTTGCCCCTCTATAAACATGTACATCCTGGAGCCTACCCATCAACCTTTTATCCACCAATACATAATCTAATAAACTACTTTCATTACGTGCTACATCATACCTTGTATATTTATTTATCCTCTTTTCATAAAATATGTATACTTATTACCAAATTTCTTTCTACACATAGCTCAATTAAAGGCTCCCCATTTACATTTACCCCTGGCACCCCAAATTTACCTACTACTCCTTCCATAACATTTTTACCCACTTTAGCATTGAAATCCCCAACCACCATTACTCTCACACTTGATTCAAAACTCCCCACGCATTCACTCAACATTTCCCAAAATCTCTCTCTCTCCTCTACACTTCTCTCTTCTCCAGGTGCATACACGCTTATTATAACCCACTTTTCACATCCAATCTTTATTTTACTCCACATAATCCTTGAATTAATACATTTATAGTCCCTCTTTTCCTGCCATAGCTTATCCTTCAACATTATTGCTACTCCTTCTTTAGCTCTAACTCTATTTGAAACCCCTGACCTAATCCCATTTATTCCTCTCCACTGAAACTCTCCCACCCCCTTCAGCTTTGTTTCACTTAAAGCCAGGACATCCAGCTTCTTCTCATTCATAACATCCACAATCATCTCTTTCTTATCATCTGCACAACATCCACGCACATTCAGACTTCCCACTTTGACAATTTTCTTCTTCTTATTCTTTTTAGTAATCTTTACAGGAAAAGGGGTTACTAGCCCATTGTTCCCGGCATTTTAGTTGACTTTTACAACACGCATGGCTTACGGAGGAAAGATTCTTATTCCACTTCCCCATGGATATAAAAGGAAAATTAATAAGACCAAGAACTATTAAGATAAAATCAAAGAAAACTCAGATGAGTGTGCATAAATAAATGTGTACATGTATGTGTAGTGTGACCTAAATGTAAGTAGAAGTAGCAAGACATTATTATTATTATTATTATTATTATACGTATTGTTATTATTCATATTATTAGTATACATATTATTATTATTATTATTATTATTATTATTATTATTTTTTTTTTTTTCAACAAGTCGGTCGTCTCCCACCGAGGCAGGGTGACCCAAAAAAAAAAAAAAGAAAGAAAATCCCCAAAAAGAAAATACTTTCATCATCATTCAACACTTTCACCACACTCACACATTATCACTGCTTTTGCAGAGGTGCTCAGAATACAACAGTTTAGAAGCATATACGTATAGAGATACACAACACATCCCTCCAAACTGCCAATATCCCAAACCCCTCCTTTAAAGTGCAGGCATTGTACTTCCCATTTCCAGGACTCAAGTCCGACTATATGAAAATAACCGGTTTCCCTGAATCCCTTCACTCAATATTACCCTGCTCACACTCCACGATGTCGGGTCAAAGTATCATTCGTCCCCCTTAACTCCTAAGTATTGAAACATTCATTTCTTCCTACCCCTTTTCCCCAATTTGTATCCAATTTTCTTTATTAAATCATTTGATACCCTCTCACCTTCTCTTTCTATGTTCCTTCAACTTTTACCTTTTACACAATTCTAAAACTACCAAACCTTTGCATTTTTTTTTTAGAAAACTCCATAAGACAGTATCATCAGCAAAAAGTAACTGTGTCAATTCCCTTTTGAATTTGATTCCCCCTAATTTAATCCCACCCCCCTCAAATTATTTGTGATTTTTATTACAAAAAAATATAAAATTTACGTTTTCCCATTGCAAAATTGTAAAAATATGTCAAAACCCTTTCACGACTGATATTCAATTCAATTCAAGTTTTTTTTTTTAAGGGGTTCAGTGGGGTTTACGGTTTTGGGTATGTGTGGTTTACTTTAAAAATCAATTACAGAGGGGGCCACTAGGGCACCTGCTGGTGGGATTTCGAGCGACTTTTGTTAATTTTTAACATAAAAACCTTACAGTTAGGTTTAAGGCTAAGTGACTACATATAATTTTGAGTTTAAATGTGAAAGCTTTGTTTTGGCCAATACAAAGTGTCTATATTTGGGGTTCATAAGCAAACTTATGACTATAAGGATTTTATTTAAAATTTAAAATTAGTATTTTGGGTTTTTTAGTCAGTGGGTGAGGTGGGGTAATTGTGAACCCCCAGGGGTTTTCAGTAGTTAGTTGTTGGGTTGGGTCAGGGAGATAAGATATTTTCTAACTGTAGTTTTTAAAGGATGAATGTGCTGCAGTTCTAAGTTTTCAGGTGGGTGTTCCAGTTTTTGGTCCTTTGAAATACTGTACATTGAATTTTTGAAAGGTTTTGTCGAAAAAGGGGAAAGTCAGAGTGTTTGTGTCTGGTGTTATGCCTGTGGATCTTGTGACAATATCCAAGAAAGCATTTTAGGTCAAGGTTAATATTGGAATTAAGGTCCCTGTAGATATAGATTGCACAGTAGTAAGTGTGGATGTTCTGAACAGGGCGAGTAAGTTTAGATCTATGGAAAGATTGGGGGGGGGGGTGTTGCCAGGGATGGGATTTTGTGCTTATTCGTTCTGCGGTCTTTTTGTTGGGTTATTATTGGCTTTAGGTGTGGTGTTGCTGCAGTTGTAACCCCCAAGCACAGATAGCATAGGTGAGGTATGGATATATAAGAGAATGGTATTTTGTGAGAAGGCAGTTTGCGGTACGTTGGATCGTATCTTGGTGAGGATCCCCACCGTTTTGGTTACTTTTTTGTTATATGTTGGATATGGTGCTGAAATTTAGGTTGTTGTTGAGGTATTAGGCCAAGGAAGTTTTGCCCTCATTAATGTCTCGAATTAGAGTGTTTTCGATCTTAATGTTTAAGTTGTTTGCAACAACTGCTCTTCTACCCAAAAATAATTATTGTAGGTGTTGCCAGTGTTACTAAGTGCAAGTTTATGGGCTGTCATTCCAAAGTCTAATATTTTGAGCAGTCCTCATTAACCAATTGTGATGAGGATCGGCAAGATTTAGGGTGGGAGATGACATAGTCGTGTCGGCAGCAAAGAGAATGGAGTTTCAGGTGTTGGGATATGTTTGGAAAGAGCATTGATGTAAAAAATGAGGAAAGTGCAGGGGTCTTAGGACACTTCCTGCGGAATCCAGTATCAAGTGCCGTTATGATGAGGCTGTGTCTTTAATGGTGGACTACTGATACCTTATTAGATAGGTAGATTTAAATATGCAAGCGGCATGCGCCTCTTTATACAATAGTGATCAGTTTGTGGAATAGGATGCGGTGGTTTACTGTGTAAAAGCTTTTCTTAGGTCAATAAAAATCCTAGTGGATATTCTATTTTCAATGCTGTGTGTCCTATAATAAGAACTGAGTATAGCATTTTTATAATTGGCATCATTAGGGCTTTTATTTTTCCTGATCCAAATTGGTGGGGTTGTATATGTTTTGTGACATATAAATGAATATAGTTCATGTGCACGAGTTTTCTCAAGATTTTGGATAGCAATGGTAAGTTTGTAGAATGGCCTATATAGTTGTTTAGTCTGTGTGTCACGTCCTATATGTATTTGGTGTAACCGTGCTGTAATGGGGAGTAGTGTCGGGAAAAGTGCGAGTTTTAGTGACTTGTTTTAACAAATAATTGTAATAGCATGAGAAAGGGGTCATGGGCCACTCTGCTTGTACAATAAGTTGGGGGACGTGAGAAGATTCCACGAGTTTTTTGAGTGACTTTCATGGTCGCGGTGTTCTCCGTGGGCTCAGTTGGATACAAGATAGGACGGGAATTTGGGAAATTCCCATCAGGTAGTCCCCGGCATGGGCATTGGTACGTGGGATTTTTACAGGCGAGATTAGATCCTTATGTTTGGGAAAGAAGTCGTTTGTTTGTTAGCTGTATCAGTGGGATGCAGTGGTGTTTTATGAGGTTTAGTTAGAACAATATCTTGTTTTTTTCTGTTTGTGGGTCCCCAGATCTGGGAAAAGTTGTTTCCAGGTACTTTTTTATATCTCTCTATGTTGTCATGTGAATCTGCCTGTAGTTAGCACAGTTGTTTGGCTTTCTGATTAATTTTGGTGTGAACTGTTGAATATTATTTAAGAATATCCTTTGTGTATTTAAGCCCTGTCATTCATTGCTTTTCAGGTTGGTGTTTCTTATCAATGGATTTCAGAATGGTGGATGGTTAGCCATGGGCAACCAAGCCGTTTATTAGTGATCTGTTACGTTTTTATAGGGACAATGTTTTGTTGTTATAGTCTAGTACTTTTGTTAAGAAAAAATGTTGTCCAATCGTCAATACCATTGGCATTGGAGGGAATCTGTAGGCCAGTCAACTGTCCTCTAGGTTCTGCTGTGAAAATTTTTTTTCCTTATTTGAGGCCTCGTCATGGTGTCTAAAATGAAACTTTGTTGTATTCGAGTGGTGGCTTACTAATGTTTGTTAAGAGGAAGGTACGGGTAGTGAGTTCAGTAGTGCTGTGTGTGATTTTCCCTGATTTAAGGTGGGTAAGTATAATTGGTCCAGATGTGGTTTTATGGTCTGACTTGTCTCAGTCAAGCCTGGTTGGTTTAGTTTTAGTTGGTATGAGAAGTGTGTTGTTCATATTGTTGATAAAATCAGTAGTTCTGATCATTGGTAGGCCAAGTTGATATTGAAGTCTCCAGCTAAGTAGATGGTGGTGCTTGTTCATTTGTCTGTTTGTTATTGGGACTTTAGATTTCATTGAGTTTGGGATGTTTGTGATGGGTATTGGTGTCTATAGGCACCGATTGTTATAGGCGTCTCTTGAGTTTTTTTAACAGTGAAATTAGCAAAAATTGTATTCCCCATATTCTTCACTAAAGCAATAGTGTCTATTACTAGATAGATTGGTTAGAGTAATAGATTGCAGTACACCCCAACTTGGTATGGTCTGCAGTTGTGGATTGCTGGGTATCTGGTTAGTGGGTAGATATCTATGTGTCATGCTTTAAGCCAGGTCTCTGTAAGAATAATGCAGGAGAAGGGGGTCTTTGTGATCAAGGGAGTGCCAGGAGGTCATCATTAGTGTTTGCTTTCAGGGACCTGATATTTTAGTTAAGAAAAACTGATAATAGACTTTGAAGCAGTGTTCAGGATTAGTGTGGATTGTATGCTGTGTAATAAAGGCGTTCCTATACATTAGTTTTGATTGTGTGCTAGATTATGGAGGTTTAGTTCAGGGTCAAAGTGGATACATGCATCTTTTAGTTTATAATAGTGGATGTTGTTTATATCCTGTATTATGTGGTGACTTCATTACTGCTTCTCGTAGTGGGTGGGAGGTTGCGGATATAGTATAACGCTAATGCACTTTGGTCATATTATAGAGTTATAGTCACTTAATAAACATAATGAATGATATTGTCTATGTGTTGTGCTAGAGTGAGCTTATGTACAACTAGGTATAAACTTAATACTATAACAAAAAAAACAAATTACAAAGTGGCACCAGGACTCACTCTTGTAATTGCACTAAGGGTCTATTATAAATTGAATTTAGTGGTTGTTTATGTATTTGAGCTAGAATGTGCTAAAGTACAAACTAGGTATAAACTTTATTATAAATATACAAATTAAAATGGTACTTGCAATTGACTAGGGTCTGATATTGTTGTTAACAAGTCAAGAGTATAACTAGATTTAAATTGACCAAATAAAATTCACAAATTAAAGTCCAAAAAGAATAATAAGTAAAAAATAATAATGGCAATGACTTGGTTTATAATGTGATAGTAAGATGGTAGACAGGTACACAGGTACAATGGATAATATAAAGGTTGGGGTTGAATTTACAAGCTTGAAAATTTGGCCAACAAAATGTTAGGAAAAGTATAAAATATTGGTTAATGTACAAAAAAGTTAAAATTGATTGGTATAAATATGGTGTTTAAATAAAATTTTAGTAAGTATTAATGATTACAAAAAAAGATTAATTATCAAAAAAAAAAAAAAAGCGAGGACGGGAAAGTAATGTTTATTTCAAGTATTAAATTTTAAGAAACAGGTTATTTGGATTCAATATATGCACTGAGGTTATTACTAGAGGTTATTTGGCAGTAAAAGGTATTTAAGAGTACTCTAACAATAGTAAAATGTGGTATTAAAACAGGTTATGGTAATTAGTCATGTAATGGGGTAATTAATCCCTGTGGGGGACCTGGTTTTTTTTTTTTTTTCGACGTTTTAATACGTCCTACGAGCCAATGTTTCTGACGTATATATACTCAATAATTCTAGCGGCTTCAAATCAAGTGGGAGAAAGCTGGTAGGCCCACATGTGAGAGAATGGGTCTGTGTGGTCAGTGTGCACCACATAAAAAAAATCCTGCAGCACACATTGCGTAATGAGAAAAAAAAAACTCTGATCGTTTTTTTGGAATAAAACGCCGACTTTGAGGTGTATTTTCGTATAGTATTTATCGTTGTATTCGCGTTTTCATGGTCTTAGGTGATAAAATGGAAAACATATTACAGAAATAGAGATGATTTTCATTACTTTTACGATGAAAACGACCTTGAAACTAAGCTCAAAGTAGCGAAAATGTTCGATTTTTACCAATGTTGAAGAGTAAATAAATCACACCACACGTCCAATACACGTCAACTAGGGAGTCTAATATTCTTTCACTAGTGCACTGATATTATTTATACCATTTTTACAATAATGCAGTCGTCTGCATAACAGTAAATTTTGTATTTTTTTGTATGAATAAAAAATCAAAATAGAAAGCAATAATAATATAAGAGGGGCCTAGAGATGTGACTAATGAACAGAGGATATGTTATTTTATTGCAAAGAATGTCTACCTTGTTTATTCTGGACCCTATTTTGAAATTGGCATCTTTTTTATTTTGCGTGAAATTGGCCAAATTGCCAATTTCTGACCACCATATTGGGTAGTCCAAATTAGTAAATGGGAGGTTTCTTGTACTCAGCTGATAGATAAAATGGAGTTCTAAAGAAATAGCTATGAGTTTGGTCAACTGGAACAATGGAATTGGCTGAAAATTGGGCTCAAAGTCGGCGAAATCGCCGATACGCATATGTCGCCGAGACCGCTAACTTCGCGGGACCATAATTCCACGAGTTTTCGACCAAATTTCGAACTTTTGGTGTCATTACCATCGGGAAAAGATTCTCTATCATTTCATAAGAAAAAATAATTTTTTTTTTTTTCAAAAATTGAGCGACATAGAATGACAGTTTCAGAGAGGGGCCTGAAACAGTCAAAGGGTTAAATGTCAAAAATGTTAAGAGTAAATTGTACTGATAGTAAAAATGGTAATTAATTATTAATTTTAGTAAGTAATATCAATTAATAGTATTTAAAAAATATGTGGTAGTAATATGGACAGAGAAAGTATCAATTCAGCTAATATTTAAGCAAATAATAGTAAATAAGAAAATTACATAAGGTGACTTATGGACAGTGACGTCATTTGTTTACTCTGAATCAGCCAAGCAATGGACCATTTCTCCTAGGTTGAGCTCAATCTCAAGGCACTTTTTGTCATGAAAGTAATCAAAATCATACCTATTTCTGTAATATATCTTCCATTCTATCAAATGAGACCAAAAAAGCGAGAATACAACTTTAAAAACCATTCGAAATTACCACTAAGGGGTGGCTAATTGCTGAGAAGTGAACTCCATTATTTATGCTTGGATTTCTTTCATTTTTGGTGTATGTTGAGAAGCATCTTTCCATCATATATTGCCCAAGTTTCAATAAGATAGCCCAATGGAAATATAAACACAAATGCAGTATAATGTGATCCTTTATTGACAACGTTTCACCCACACAGTGGGCTTTTTCAAGTCACACACGGATCTACCTGGGGTTGGAAGGTACGAGAGTATTTATAGTCAGAATGTTGAGGTCAGGTGGAGAATGCTGCATCTGATGATCTACCGGGTGGGGTTATAGAGTCTTGGGTAGCTTGGCAAGTTGTAGACCTTCTGCAGTGTTCTATGTTCTTATGTGGGATAGCGATGAAGAAGTTTCTTGGCGAGTGGTTCAGCTATGTTATAGAAGCCATTGTTCTGGTTGAAATTGTTGGTTATAGAGATAAGCGATGATTCCAGGATTCTTCTGTATTGAGTGTTGTCTTCTGTGGCTATAAGTCTTGAGTTTCTGTAATTAATTAAATGGTTGTGTGAATTGCGATGTTGTACACAGGCATTCCTTGTATCGTCAGTCCTGCTTGCATATTGGTGTTCTGAAATGCGTGTTTGGAGGTCTCTTGATGTTTCGCCCACATATAATTTGTTGCAGTCATTACAAGGGATTATGTATACCCCTGCAGAGGAAGGAGGCTTGTCCTGTCTACTACTGGTGATGTCCTTGATGGTCGTGGTTGTGGAGGTAGATACTTGGAATGATGTTTTGGCAAAGATGTTGGAAACATGTTTGGCAATGGAGTTGTTGGGGAGGAATATGTATCTCTTCTCGGCAGTGTCTTCTCTGGGTGTGTTGAAGATGTTTAATGCCCGCCGTCTGCAGTCTCTGATGAAGTGACGAGGATAGTGGAGTTTAGAAAATACTTGTTCAATTATAGTGCATTCTTCCTCAAGGAACTCATTGCTGCAGATTCTGAGTGCACGTAGGAAAAGCCTATAATCACACCACTTTTGGGTTTTGGTGTCGTGGTAAAGTAGAAGTGGAGAAGATCGTTTTGGTTGGTGGGTTTTCGATAGACTTTAAAACGAAGTTCGTGGTCTGCTTTGCAGAGCAGAACATCAAGGAAAGGAAGAGTGTTGTCGACTTCTTCAAGTGTGAACTGGTTTGAAGGCTCGACCTGGTTGAGCTTGTCTTGGAGAGCTTGAACTTGAAGCGTTTAGGAGTTAGAGGAGAATTTCGTCAACATAAGGGAGCCAGGTGACAGACGAAGGAATAATGGTGGAGAAACGTCGGCTTCTAGATGTTCCATGTATAAGTTCCGCCAGGACTGCACGGGAGTGGCGAACCCATGGGTTAGTCCAAAGTCTGCTGAAAGAGGTGATTTTCGAAGGAGAAACCACGTAAAATCACCTCTTTCAGCAGACTTTTGGACTACCCATGGGTTCGCCACTCAGTGCAGTCCTGGCGAATTTATACATGGAACATCTAGAAGCCGAACGTTTCTCCACCATTATTCCTTCGTCTGTCACCTGGCTCCGATTTTTGACGACATTCTCCTCATAACTCCTAAACGCTTCAACGTTCAAGCTCTCCAAGACAAGCTCAACCAGGTCGAGCCTTCAATCCGTTCACACTTGAAGAAGAAGTCGACAACACTCTTCCTTTCCTTGATGTTCTGCCTGCAAGCTGACCACGAACTTCTTTTTAAAAGTCTATCGAAAACCCACCAACCAAAACGATTTTCTCCACTTCTACTCTCACCACGACACCAAAACCAAACGTGGTGTGATTATAGGTTCTTCCAACGTGCACTCAGAATCTGCAGCAATGAGTTCCTTGAGGAAGATTGCACTAAAATTGAACAAGTATTTTCTAAACTCCACTATCCTCGTCACTTCATCAGAGACTGCAGACGGCGGCATTAAACATCTTCAACACACCCAGAGAAGACACTCCCCGAGAAGAGATACATATTCCTCCCCAACAACTCCATTGCCAAACAGTTTCCAACATCTTTGCCAAAACATCATTCCAAGTATCTACCTCCACAACCACGACCATCAAGGACATCACCAGTAGTAGACGGACAAGCCTCCATCCTCTGCAGGGGTATACATAATCCCTTGTAATGACTGCAACAAATTATATGTGGGCGAAAATCAAGAGACCTCCAAACACGCATTTCAGAACACCAATATGCAAGCAGGACTGACGATACAAGGGAAAGCCTGTGTACAACATCGCAATTCACACAACCATTAATTAACTACAGAAACTCAAGACTTATAGCCACAGAAGACAACACTCAATACAGAAGAATCCTGGAATCATCGCTTATCTCTATAACCAACAATTTCAACCAGAACAATGGGTTCTATAACATAGCTGAACCACTCGCCAAGAAATTCTTCATCGCTATCCCACATAAGAACATAGAACACTGCAGAAGGTCTACAACTTGCCAAGCTACCCAAGACTCTATAACCCCACCCGGTAGATCATCAGATGCAGCATTCTCCACCTGACCTCAACATTCTGACTATAAATACTCTCGTACCTTCCAACCCCAGGTAGATCCGTGTGTGACTTGAAAAAGCCCACTGTGTGGGTGAAACATTGTCAATAAAGGATCACATTATACTGCATTTGTGTTTATATTTCCATTGTGTCGGTATTTTATACCATTTATTTCCAAGATAGCCCAACAAACAAATGAGGTACAACTCCCAAGATCAAGAGCAAGAGCCCCTCACCAGTGTCAAGGAACCTGCCTTGAGGTCTGTTCGCTTGTGGAAATTTTGCTCACATATGGAAGCAAAAAATCGACCCATCGACTGCTCGTATTTGGAAAAACTTGCACTTGGACATGCTCGCAAGTAGAGTTTCCACTGTATATCGCCGAGATCGCTAACTTTGTGGGAGCTTAATTTTATAAGTTTTTGATCAGATTTTGTACTTTTGGTGTCATTACCATTGGGAAAAGATTCTCTATTATTTCATAAGAAAAATAATTTTTTTTTTCCAAAAATTTTTCGACAAAATAACAGTTTCAGAAAGGGGCTTGCAACAGTCAAAGGGTTAAAGTATGATTTTTTTCATGCTGTAGTTCTTATTTTCAGTGCTGCACTGTATTTAACGAATTTCTACGTTGATAATATTAGTAGAAAAAGCATTGCAGTACAGTAAAACCTCTCATGATGGATTTTGGAAATTTCAGACAAAAAAAATTGGCTGGACAAACACTGGATTTTTTTTTTAACAAGCTGGTGGCATCCCACTGAGGCAGTGTCCTAAAAATAAAAACAAAAGTTTTTATTTTTAAATTTAGTAAAAACATTGGAAGTATCGGAGAAAATGGACAGAAATCTGTAATTCTACATTTTGTCTATAGTATTGTTAATGTCTGTCTGTCGTCTGAAATGTCCAGTCAAGGCCAATATGGGCCAGAGCAGCCAGGTTGTTAGTACTCACTCCTACACTCCTCATTCAGTCTCTAATTTTCCCTGGATTTAGGGCATTTTGTGTGACTGTACTAACATACAGTGGATCCCTGGTTTTCGTAATTAATCCATTCCAGAGAGAGTGATTAAACCCGAATCTGACAATTTCTGAATTAATTTTCCCCATAAGAATTTTTTTTTTTTTTAACAAGTCGGCCGTCTCCCACCAAGGCAGGGTGACCCAAAAAAGAAAGAAAATCCCCAAAAAGAAAATACTTTCATCATCATTCAACTCTTTCACCACACTCACACATTATCACTGTTTTTGCAGAGGTGCTCAGAATACAACAGTTTAGAAGCATGTACATATAAAGATACACAACATATCCCTCCAAACTGCCAATATCCCAAACCCATCCATTAAAGTGCAGGCATTGTACTTCCCATTTCCAGGACTCAAGTCCGACTATATGAAAATAACCGGTTTCCCTGAATCCCTTCACTAAATATTACCCTGCTCACACTCCAACAGATCGTCAGGTCCCAAGTACCACTCGTCTCCATTCACTCCTATCTAACACGCTCACACACGCTTGCTGGAAGTCCAAGCCCCTCGCCCACAAAACCTCCTTTACTCCCTCTCTCCAACCCTTTCGAGGACGACCCCTACCCCGCCTTCCTTCCCCTATAGATTTATATGCTTTCCATGTCATTCTACTTTGATCCATTCTCTCTAAATGACCAAACCACCTCAACAACCCCTCCTTTGCCCTCTGACTAATACTTTTATTAACTCCACACCTTTTCCTAATTTCCACACTCCGAATTTTCTGCATAATATTTACACCACACATTGCCCTTAAACAGGACATCTCCACTGCCTCCAACCATCTCCTCGCTGCTGCATTTACTACCCAAGCTTCACACCCATATAAGAGTGTTGGTACTACTATACTTTCATACATTCCAATTAATCCGTTCCAGACACCCAAAAGTATTAAAAAAAAAAATTTTCACATGAAATATACAATTTCCTACACAGAAAGCAATGATATATGAAGAATAAATACTACATGCAGAATAAATACTACATGAAGAATAAATGACACTTTTATTGAAGATTTATTGATGAGTGATTTGATGGGAGGAGGGGAGATGATGGAGGTGTATTATTGTTTGGAGGGGGAATCCTCTTCCATAACGACTTGAGGTGTAAAGTCCTTTTCCAGGGTTACTTCCCTTCTTTTTTTAATGTCACTGGGAACAACTTCACAGTCACTGGACCTCTGTTGCACCAAAAATCTGTCCATAGAGCTCTGTATCTGGCATTCCTTTAACCCTTTCAGGGTCCCCAGGCCCTCTCCCAGACTTGTTCTCAGGGTTGCCCAAATTTCAAAAAAAAAAAAAAAATTATTTTTTCTTACGAAATGATAGAGAATCTTTTCCCAATCATAATGACACCAAAAGTATGATATTTGATGGAAAACTTAAGGAATTATGCTTCCGCGAAGTTAGCGGTCTCAACGATGTTTACGCATCGGCGATTTTGCCGACTTTGTGCCCTATTTTCGGCCAATTCCAGTGTACTAGTCGACAAAAATCATAACTATTTCGCTAGAACTCTGTATTTTCTATCAAATGAGTACAAGAAACCACCCATCTACCGATTTCAACTATCCAATACAGTGGTCAGAATTTAGCAATTTTGCCAATTTCACACAAATTTCAAAAGATGCCAATTTCCAAATAGGGTCCAGAATAAACAAGAAAGACATTCCTGGCACTAAAATAACATTTCCTCTGTTCATTAGTCACATCCCCACGCCCCTCTTACATTCTTTTGTTTTCCCCTTTGAATTTTTATTCTCACAAAAAATAGAAGATTTACTGTTATGCAGACTACCGCATTAGTGTAGAAATGGTGTAAATAATATTGGCGCACTTGTGAAAGAATATTAGACTCACCAGTTGACGTGTATTGGACGCTTAGCATGATTTGTTTACTTTTGAACTTTGGTAAAAATCGAACATTTCTGCTACTTTGAGCTCAGTTTCAAGGTACTTTTAATTGTAAAACCAGTCAAAATCATCTCAATTTCTGTAATATGTCTTCCATTCTATAAAATGAGACCAGGAAAACTAGAATACAACAATAAATACCATATGAAAATACAGTGCAAAGTTGCTGTTTTAATCCAAAAACACGGTCAAAGTTTTTTTTTTTTTCTCATTACGCACTGTGTGCTGCAGTTTTTTTTTTTATACTGCGCACACTGACCACATAGACCCATTCTTTCATATGTAGGCCTACCAGCTTTCTCTCAGTAGATTTGGGGGTGCTAGAATTTAGGCGTACTAGTATGTCAAAAACCCTGGTGTGTAAGCCGTACTAGTATGTCCGAAACCCTGAAAGGGTTGAGATTTTCCTAAAATGGGCCACAACATTGTCATTTTAAAAGTCACCAGCACGGCTTGCAATAGCTGTGTCAGGGTTATGTTCTTCCATAAAGGCCTGCTCTTTTGTTCACATTATACAAATATCCTTAATCATTGAAGAAGGTAACTTCCTCCATCTCTCTCTCTCTCCTCTCCTCTGAAGCAATTTCCTCAGTTGTGGTCTCTTGCTGTTGAAGATGCTCTTGCAGCTCATCAGTGGTTAGCTCTTCATTGTCATCCTCCACCAACTCTTCCACATCCTCCCCACTAACCTCCAACCCCATGGACTTCCCCAGTGACACAATTGATTCTACAACTGGTATAGGTTCCTCAGGGTTAGCCCCAAACCCTTCAAAATCCTTCTCTTGTACACATTGTGGCCTCAGTTTCCTCCAAGCAGAGTTCAAAGTCCTGCAAGTCACTCCCTCCCAAGCCTTACCTATAAGGTTTATGCAACTGAGGATACTAAAGTGATCTTTCCAAAAATCTGTTAGGGTCAGTTCAGTGTCTGAGGTCACTTCAAAGCACTTTTGAAACACTGCTTTGGTGTACAGTTTTTTGAAATTCGCAGTAACCTGCGGGTCCATGGGCTGGAGGAGAGGAGTGGTATTAGGAGGCAAAAACTTCACTTTGATGAAGCTCAGCTCCCCCAGAATTCGCTCTTGCAAGTCTGGAGGATGAGCAGGAGCATTGTCTAATACCAGGAGGCACTTGAGGTCCAGTTTATTTTCCAGGAGGTATTTTTTCACAGTGGGACCAAACACATGATAGAACCAATCATGGGAAATGTCCCTAGTGACCCATGCCTTACTGTTTGCCTTTCACATCACACACAAATTAGCCTTGACGACATTGTTTTTCTTGAACACTCTGGGAGTTTCAATGTGATACACGAGTAGAGGCTTCACTTTGCAATCCTCACTAGCATTACTAGCTTGTGTCCTGGTAGTGCTTTTTCCTCCTGTGTAATTTAGGTCCTGTTTGGCATTTTCTTCCAAAACAGGCCTGTTTCGTCACAATTAAACACTTGTTGAGGTTTTAATTTTTCAATGTCTATGTACTCCTTGAATTCCTGCACGTATTTTTCAGCCGCTTTTTGTCCGAACTGGGAGCCTCGCCATGCCTTACCACACTGTGTATGCCACTATGATTCTTAAATCTCTCAAACCAACCTTTGCTGGCCTTAAATTCACTAACATCAGCACTAGTTCCAGGCATTTTCTTAATGAGATCTGCATGCAACTGCCCTGCCTTTTCACATATGATTGACTGTGAAACACTATCTCCTGATAATCGTTTGTTGTTGATCCACACCAATAACAGTCTCTCCTCATCTTCGAGTATTTGCAATCTTTATTTTGTAAGCACATTTGCACCTTTTGCAACAAAAGCTTCCTCGATTGCCTTTCTGTTGGCCAAGATAATAGCGATGGTTGATTGGGGTTTGTTATTCAACTGGGACAGCTCGGAGGCACGCACTCCACTTACGTACTTTGCAATTATCTCATCCTTCAATTCGATAGTATTTCTCACCCTTTTTACCACAGGGTTGGCACTAGAAGCTTTCTTTGGGCCCATGGTGGCTTATTTAGCAGTTACAAGCACAAGCACTTAAAACACTGGAATAATACAAAATGTATTGCATGTACGCGTGGAATTGTCCGCCCTGGCTTGTAAACAATGGCACACTGGTGGTACATAGTGGCCATGCAGCCGCAGGCGGCCTAGGTCGCGCGAGCAAGTTCGTGACGAATGTCCTTAACTGAACTTTTCATCGTTAGCCAAGCCAATATTTTTACGTAAAAACTCATTTGTATCCAATTTTATCACTATCCAATGGTATCGTTATTTGAGGGTCCACTGTAATCTCTTGTTCACAGGTTTCTTGAAGATTTTGGATAGCAATGGTAAGTTTGATATTGGCCTGTAGTTGTTTACATGTGTAGGGTCTCCACTGTTGGGTATCGGTGTGAAAGGACATGAGCCCCTTGCTTATACAATAGTGGTGGGACTTGAGACAGATTACCTGATTTATTTTTAAGTGACTTGATAATCGAGGTGACTTCCGTGGGCTCGGTAGGTGCAAAATAGGAGGAGGTTGGGATATTCTCAATTACCCATTTAAGTAATCACTTGCTTGGGCGTTGGTACCACGGATTTTACTGGCAAGATTTGATCCTTTGGTTGAGAAGAAGTCATTTGTCTTGTTAACTGTATCAATAGGCTGTAGTTGTGTTTCATTCGGTTTAGTTAGGGCAGTATCCCTAGTTTTTTTTTTAAGTTTGTGGGTGCCCAGAATCTGAGAGTGTATTCCAGGCCTTTTGTATGTCTCCTCTTGTTTTGCTGAATCTGCTTGAATAGTACAATTGCTTGGTCTTTCTTATTAGTTTGGTGAGTTGATGCATGATGTTTAATAATATCTTTGCGTATTAAGCCCTGTCTATATTGCTTTTCATACTGATGTTTCTAATTAGCCATGGGCAACCTAGCCGTTTATTTGTAAGCTGTTTTGTTTTTATGGAACAATGTTATATATATTTTTTTTAACATGTCGGCCGTCTCCCACCAAGGCAGGGTGACCCAAAAAGAAAATACTTTCATCATCATTCAACACTTTCACCTCACTCACACGTAATCACTGTTTTTGCAGAGGTGCTTAGAATACAACAGCTTAGAAGTATATACACCTACCATCCAACTTACGACCTGCTCGACTTACGACCACTCGACTTACGACCGTGTTTTTTATGCCAAATTTCTGGGAAATAAACAACTATTTGTGTTGTACACAGTGTTTATCCTAAACCTTACAGTATAAAATATAGTACTAACAACAATAAAATAAAGTCATTACAAAAATGTTTTGTTGATATTCAGTAGTAAAGTTCGACTTACGACCATTTCGACTTAGGACCGGTTTCTCGGAACCGAACTCGGTCATAAGTTGGATGGTAGGTGTATATATAAAAATACACAACATATCCCTCCAAACTGCCAGTATCCCAAACCCCTCCTTAAGAGTGTAGGCATTGTACTTCCCATTTCCAGGACTCAAGTCCGGCTATAAAAATCAACCGGTTTCCCTGAATCCCTTTACTAAATACATTACCCTGCTCACACTCCAACAGCTCGTCAGGTCCCAAATACCATTCGTCTCTATTCACTCCTATCTAACACACTCACACACGCTTGCTGGAAGTCCAAGCCCCTCGCCCACAAAACCTCCATTACCCCATCCCTCCAACCTTTTCGAGGACGACCCCTACCCCACCTTCCTTCCCCTACAGATTTATACGCTCTCCATGTCATTCTACTTTGATCCATTCTCTCTAAATGACCAAACCACCTCAACAACCCCTCTTCAGCCCTCTGACTAATACTTTTATTAACTCTACACCTTCTCCGAATTTCCACACTCCGAATTTTCTGCATAATATTTACACCACACATTACCCTTAGACAGGACATCTCCACTGCCTCCTCGCTGCAGCATTTACAACCCAAGCTTCACACCCATATAAGAGTGTTGGTACTACTATAGTTTCATACATTCCCTTCTTTGCCTCCATAGATAACATTTTTTTGTCTCCACATATACCTCAATGCACCACTCACCTTTTTTCCTTCATCTATTCTATGATGAACTTCATCCTTCATAAATCCATCCACTGACATGTCAACTCCCAAATATCTGAAAACATTCACTTCTTCCATAGTCCTCCTCCTCCCCAATATGATATCCAATTTTTCCTGATCTAAATCATTTGATACCCTCATCACCTTACTCTTTTCTTTGTTCACATTCAACTTTCTACCTTTACACACACTCCCAAATTCATCCACTAACCTTTACAATTTTTCTTTAGAATCTCCCATAAGCACAGTATCATCAGCAAAAAGTAACTGTGTCACTTCCCATTTTGTGTTTGATTCCCTATAATTTAATCCCACCCCTCTCCCGAACCCCCTAGCATTTACTTCTTTTACAACCCCATCTATAAATATATTAAACAACCATGGTGACATTACACATCCCTGTCTAAGACCTTCTTTTACCGGGAAGTAGTCTCCTTCTCTTCTACACACCCTAACCTGAGCCTCACTATCTTCATAAAAACTCTTTACAGCATTTAGTAACTTACCACCTATTCCATATACTGGCAACATCTGCCACATTGCTCCCCTATCCAAACTATCATATGCCTTTTCTAAATCCATAAATGCAATAAAAACTTCCCTACCTTTATCTGAATACTGTTCACATATATGCTTCAATGTAAACACTTGATCTACACATCCCCTACCCACTCTAAAACCTCCTTGCTCATCCGCAATTCTACATTCTGTCTTACCTCTAATTCTTTCAATAATAAGCCTACCATACACTTTTCCTGGTATACTCAGTAAACTTATTCCTCTATAATTTTTACAATCTCTTTTGTCCCCATTCCCTTTATATAAAGGGACTATACACGCTCTCTGCCAGTCCCTAGGTACCTTCCCCTCTTTCATACATTTATTAAACAAAAATACCAACCACTCCAACACTATATCCCCCCTGCTTTTGTTATATAGTCTTAAGTAATTTATTAAGAAATATGTCTATCCAATCGTTGATACCATTGGCATTGGAGAATTCTGTAGGCCAGTCAATTGTCCCTAGCTCTGCTGGGTCACTTTAAGCTTCAGTCGTATACAGGTTAATCATCACTAATCTGGCATCATTGGGGCCTGTAGGGTGTCGGATTAGTGATTTTGCCGGATTGCAGAATGGTTAAGTTAGAATACACTTAACCCAATGGCGATACTTACGCATCAGCGATATCACCCACTTTGTGCCCTATTTTTTACCCATTCCATTGTTCCAGTCTACTAGACTAAAAGCTATTTTGCTAGTATTCCATCTTTTGTGTCAAATGAGTGCAAGAAACTGCCCAATTTACCTATTTCAATAAAGTGGTCAGAAATCGGTAATTTGCCCAATTTCACATAAATTTCAAGAGATGCCAATTTCAAATTAGGGTCCAGAATAAATAATGTAGACATTCCTGGCACTAAAATAACATTTTCTCCGTTCATTAGTCTCATCTCCAGGTCACTTACAATATGCTTGCTTTCCATTTTGAATTTTTATTCACACACAGAAAACAGAAGATTTACTGTTATGCAGACTACTTCATTATTGTAATAATTGTATAAATAATGTCAGCTCATTCGTGACTGTGTATTAAACTGGCCACTTGAAAACGTATTGGACAGTGATGCGATACATTAACATTAGCAAAAATCAAACATTTCTACTAGTTTCAGCTCAGTTTTAAGATACTTTTCCATGTGAAACCAATGAAAATTATATCTATTTCTGTAATATATCGTCCATTCTATCAATTAAGACCAAGAAAATGATACAACCATACAAACCATATGAAAATACACCACAAAGTCACTCTTTTACACCAAAAGCACATTCACCTTTTTTTTATCATGCACTGCATGCTGCAGGATTTTTTTATATAGTGCACACTTACCGCATGAATCTATTTCCTCATATGTAGGCCCAAATTTACTAGTCACAGCTTATCTAAGTGAGCTGAGTTCATGGCTGCCGACAGTGGCTTCAAAGGCACCTTACATAACTTTTGTGGACAGTGTACGGTGTATGTGCGTTATACAGTGAGAAGCATTTCTTTTATTCATTGCATCCATGGCTAGGGCTAAAAGTGAGCAGGTTCTAACAATAAATGGAGAAAAAGAAATTGGAATGACTTATGCAGCAAGTAGTGCCACCGAACAGTAGCAGCAGGTTGGTGTGGCAACCCTGGAAATTTGAAATTATGCTAGCTGAAATTAGTGCTGGATTACTGATGGAACCGGATTACTGATTGCCAGATTAGTGATGGCTGACCTGTATTTCGTGTAGGTGTGAAGGCTTCCACACCAGACTTTTTTTTTGTTTTTTGTTGTTGTTAAAAGAAAATTTCCATAATAATTACTCGCCTCCTCCCCCTACATTAAAACCACACATATTTTAAGGTAAGTAATGAGTGTGCTATATGTGTATTTTACATTTTTATTATTTTCAAAGCCTAGTTCTATTGCTAACTTAACCCTTTCAGGGTTGAGACCCTCTATCCTTAACCCTTTGACTGTTTCGGTCGTATATACATGTATATGTCTTACTAGCCACTGTGTTTGACGTATATATACTCAAAAATTCTATCGGCTTCATATCAAGCAGGAGAAAGCTGGTAGGCCCACACGTGAGAGAATGGGTCTGTGTGGTCAATGTGCATCATATAAAAAAATCCTGCAGCACGCATTGCATAAAGAGAAAAAAAAAACTCCGACCATGTTTTTGGATTAAAATGCTGACTTTGTGGTATATTTTTGTATAGTACTTATGGTCTCAGTTGACAGAATGGAAAACATTTTATAGAAATAGAGGTGATTTTGATTAGTTTTACTAGGAAAAGAACCTTGAAATGGAGCTCAAAGTAACGGAAATGTTTGATTTTTGCCGATGTTCAAAAGTAAACCAATGATATCATTGTTCAATAAATGTCCAAGTAGCCATTCTAATATGCAGTCGTGAATGGGTTGACATTATTTATACAATTACAGTGGACCCCCGCATAGCGATCTTAATCCGTGCAAGAGGGCTGGTTGTTATGCGAAATGTTCGGTATGCGAATGAATTTTCCCCATAAGAAATAATGGAAATCAAATTAATCCGTGCAAGACACCCAAAAGTATGAAAAAAAAAATTTTACCACATGAAATATACATTTTCCTACACACAAAGAGGAGGATACATGCACAATAGTAGAGTAGTACATGCACAATATATATTGTGCATGTACTACTCTACTAAATGAAGAATAAATGACACTTACCTTTAATTGAAGATGCAGCATGACTGATGAGAAAACTGTGTCCTGGGAGTGCCTTTTCCCCCTGATTACTGTAGGTCCTGTTTGGCATTTTCTTCCAGAACAGGCCTTATCACACTGTGTATGCCACTACGATTCTTAAAACTCTCAAACCAACCTTTGCTGGCTTTAAATTCACCAATATGAGCACTAGTTCCAGGCATTTTTCCCTGTTCACCTGGGTGTTAGTCGACTGGTGTGGGTTGCATCCTGGGAGACAAGATTAAGGACCCCAATGGAAATAAGTTAGACAGTCTTCGATGACACTGACTTTTTTGGGTTATCCTGGGTGGCAAATCCTCTGGGGTTAATTGTTTCTTGGTATTCTCAATAAGCCACACCAACAACGGTGCTACAGCAGCAGCAGCAGCTGACGGTGGTACAGCAGCAACAGATGATGCTACAGCAGCAACAGATGATGCTACAGCAGCAGCAGACGATGCTACAGCAGCAACAGACGATGCTATAGCAGCAGCAGACGATGCTACAGCAGCAACAGACGATGCTAAAGCAGCAGCAGACGATGCTACAGCAGCAACAGACGATGCTACAGCAGCAGCAGACGATGCTACAGCAGCAGCAGACGATGCTACAGCAGCAGCAGACGGTACTACAGCAGCAGCAGCAGCTGACGGTGGTACAACAGCAGCAGCAGCTGACAGTGCAGCAGCAGCTGACGGTGGTACAGCAGCAGCAGCAGCTGTACCACCAGTAGTAGCGATGGTTGATTGGGGTTTATTATACAACCTGGCCAGCTCGGAGACACGCACTCCACTTTCATACTTATCAATGATCTTTTTCTTCATCTCTATAGTAATTCTCACCCTTATTGCTGTAGGGTTGGCACTAGAAGCTTTCTTGGGGCCCATGGTC
>NC_069404.1:99385110-99467610 GCF_026875155.1 Cherax quadricarinatus | reverse complement strand
TACCCCTTCCATACATTTATTAAATAATTGCACCAACCACTCCAAAACATACCCCCACCTGTTTTTAACTTTTTCTATCTTTTCCCATCATCCCGGCTCCCTTTTCCCCCCCTTTCTTTTTCCCTACTGCCTCACGAACTTCCCCCCACTCACAACTGGCCTTCCCACTCCTACAAGATGTTATTCCCCCTTCCCCTAAAACAAATCACAGCTTCCCTATTTTCATCAACATTTAACAATTCCTAAAAAATATTCCTTCCATTTTCCCAATCCCTTACCTCCCCATTAATAACCCCCTCCTCCCCCATTTTTTTTAATGACAAATCCATTTTTTCTCGGGTTTTCTTAACTTTTTAATCTCACTCCAAAACTTTTTTTATTTTCAAAAAAATTTGTTGATAACATCTCCCCCAAAATCTCTCATTTGCTTTTTTTACATTGCTTAACCAATCTCTTAATTTTCTCTCTTTTTCTCCATATACTTTTTCCTCCTTCATCACTTCTACTTTGTAAAAAATTCTATATGCTAACTTTTTTCTCCCATACTTCATTCCCTTTTCCCATCTTTCCCCAACCTTTTTCCCCCTCCTGCCCACCCCCTGAACCAAAACCCGCAAAACACTCTAACACACAAAAACCCCCCAACCCCGACCCCAGCCTTTTCTCTTCCCCATTTTTCCCTAATAGCTTTAACTTACCCCTAACCCTTCCCAGTTTATAAACCACCTCTTCTTTCCCAGCTTCACCCTTGTATCCCACCCCCCAACCTAGAGCACCAAAAATGTCTAAACTCCCCTCTATAAACATTACCCTAATCACTAACATTTTTTTTACTCCCAAACAAACCCCAACAAACACGCTTTGGGGGCCCCTACACATACGGCCCCCTTTTTTTAAATAAAACCAAAAACTAAAACCCCCTACAAAAAAACGGGCCCCAACAACACCGGGCCCCCAAACTTACCTACCCACCCAAAAGTTTCCCACAGATTCAAACCCCTAAACCACAAACCCCACGGAAAAGGCCCTTACACCTAAAAAACCCCCAAAACTCTCCTCCCCCCCTTTTCCCCCTTCCCACAAAAAACTTTTAAAACCCCCCACCTCCAAAAAACCCAACCACATAACTTAAACCCCAACCTTTTCCCCCAAACCAAAACAACGCTACCCCCTTTTTTTGCCAAACCTCCAAACCCAAAACCCCCCTTTTTTTCCCCCCCTGAAACCCCTACCCCCTTTAAAACTTTGTTCGCTTGGGCAGGACCCAACCCAAAACCCCGCAAATTCAAAACACCCTAAACACGGACCTCCCCAAGCGTACAGCATGTTAAGTCGAAAGTTGTTTTGTGGGGGGGATTTAAATTGCGGTCCCCTTTAATTTGCCCATCTCCCCATCTCACCGCCACCCTCACTGCCTTCAAACCAATCCCTTTCCCCCACCCCCCCAACCACATTTTTTTTTTACACGGGGTTGCAAGGTAAGGATCCTACTTTATTGCAACTATTTACAGGTTAAGGATTCCTAACTTTATTTTAAAGCTAAAGCTGTTCCCTACACACCCTTTTTTGAAAGCATTTTTTTGTTAGAGACATACAAGTAGGGAACGGGATGAATTTTGGAGCCATCTGTGGGCCAGCTTTTTTCCATTTGATAACTGATTTTATCTCTTGACATCATTAGCTGTACAATGTGTTCCCATACTCGAGTCATCCGGGGTATTAGACCCAGAGGAGCGATGTTCTGGAGAAGGGTACAGCCAGAGTGAAGTTGCTGCTTTCTGCCCGTCTTGTGGCATAAAAGCTTGTTTCACGCTGTCCTCGAAGTGGATCCAAGTGTGGTACTTTGACAATATTGGCCTTGTACATAACAGTAAGGCCACCCACATCCCTCCTATCTTGAAGGCTCTGCTGAAATGACAGATCTATCCAGGATGGGTCCAGGCGAGAGATGAGACGTCTTGCTCTGTTCTCTACTCTGTCAAGCAGTCACAGATGAGAGGGGGGGCAGGCAAACCAAGAAAGTGGAGCATACTCAAGGTGTGAGCGTACTTGTGCCTCGTACAGGATCTTGCAACCCCTACTGTCAAGCAGATGCGAGATACGGCGAAGTGCTGTAAGCTTCCTGGCTGCCTTGTTTGCAAGATTTACAACATGGTTCTTCATGGTTAGTTTGGAGTCAAATTTCACCCCAAGGATATCAACTTCTTCTCCAGGTGCCAACACCTGGAGAAGAAGTTATCCTTCCTTCCTTCCTTCCTACCTACCTACCTACCCTCCTTCCTTCCTTCCTTCTGGTTTCCTGGGCATTGCTTTTGGTCACAAACTCTTCAAAACTTTGAAATTCATGTTCACTGACACTTCCGTCTGTGTTTGAACTGTCACTTGGGAACAAAAGAGCCCCAATTAGCTGAGGAGTGAGGAGTTTCTTAGTGCTAGACATGGTGAACAAGGTGTAATAAAATGGCTTTCCCACAATGCACCACTGGGTCCCCAATTTTTTTTTTTGTACAGCACACACTGGCTATGGAGACCAATTCTCTCACATCTAGGCCTACCAGCCTTTTCCTGCTTGATTTGAGGATGCTAGAATTTAGGCGGACTAGTACATCAATAACCCTGCCGCATAAGACATATTAAACCATACCACGGGCGGGATTTGAACCCGCGGTCAGAGAGTCTCAAAACTCCAGACCGTCGCATTAGCCACTGGACCAGCTAGCCACAATAAGATTCGTCCAACTAGGTATATTTCTACACCATAGGAAGGTTAGCATAGGCACCACTGTGACCACAAATGCAAGTTTTTATAGACGAATGTCCAGCTAGCATGGCCGTGACGAACTCTAGCTCAAGTGCCCTCAAAGCCGTTAACATTACTCACGAAATCGTAATGACACGATTGCAAACAAACCATACCACAGGCAGGATTTGAACCCGCCCGTGGTATGCAAGTAAAAACCTGCATTTGTGGTCACAGTGGTGCCTATGCTAACCTTCCTATAGTGTAGAAATATACCTAGCTGGATGAATCTTATTGTGGCTAGTTGGTCCAGTGGCTAACGCGATGGTCTGGAGTTTTGAGACTCTGATCGCGGGTTCAAATCCCGCCCGTGGTATGGTTTGTTTGCAATCGTGTCATTACGATTTCGTGAGTCATGTTCAAGACGTATTAGTACGTCTAAAACTCTGAAAGGGTTAATACATGTTAGTGTAAACTTGTTATCTGGCATTTATATGCATTTGTAAGTGGAGAAAATGGGTGTTCTGCTTTACGGCGGTAGTCTGGAACCCAGCCTGCCGTACATGATTGCATGCACTGGTTGAAACATATTTATTATATAATTTAAATTCTAGTGTATTTCCTGTTAATATAGTTATAAATTATTGGTGCACTTTGGATACCCTATGAAAAAAAAGGTGACTTGTTAAGGAAAATGGCACTGTGACTGTTAAAATGTTATAGTTTGTCTTGTTATTGTGTTCAGAAGATAGTAGTATGCTGTAAACCTCTGTATAATGGACTTCTCTATAACAGACTGCAGAAAAATTAAATGAAATCCACTGGGTCAGTTGATTTGGAAACCATGAACAAAGTGTGTTATTGTTCCAGTCATGGCGAAACAATCTCTTGTCTGTCCACTACAATTGCCATTACTACTATTTGCTTCTCCCTGTTTTTCCATTATGTGGAGGGTTTACTAAATTGTGGACATACTTTGTTTGTGTGGGTGGAAACTAAGTGGAGGAGTATGAAGGTTGATGTTATTGTGGCCATTTATTGTCGCTGGCAATTACATAACGAAAAGCTGTTGGGGCATCAGTAGAATTGATTCCCATGAAATTCTTCCCCCACATTGCTCCATTAATTCTTTCTTTCAACACACCGGCCATATCCCACTGAGGCTGGGCGGCCCAAAAGGAAAAACAAAAGTTTCTCCTTTTACATTTAGTAATATATACTGGAGAAGAGGTTACTAGCCCCTTGCTCCCGGCATTTTAGTCGCCTCTTACAACACACATGGCTTACGGAGGAAGAATTCTGTTCCACTACCCCATGGAGGTAACAGGAAATAAACAAGAACAAGAACTAGAAAGAAAATAGAAGAAAACCCAGAGGGGTGTGTATATATATGCTTGTACATGTATGTGTAGTGTGACCTAAGTGTAAGTAGAAGTAGCAAGATGTGCCTGAAATCTTGCATGTGTATGAGACAAAACAAAAAGACACCAGCAATCCTACCATCATGTAAAACAATTACAGGCTTCCGTTTTACACTCACTTGGCAGGACGGTAGTAACTCCCTGGGCGGTTGCTGTCTACCAACCTACTACCTAGATGCTCCATTAATTGTCAGATTTTAATGTCATGGTTGATCAGGCCACTACCCAGAAAACTGTCTGTCCAAAATTGACAAAAAACAATTAATTAAGGCAAGAATATTAACTAAACTAAAAAAAAAATTTTTTTTTACAGAAAAAAGATATTGGAAAAGATAAGTTAGATAAAAAGGCCAGTGTAAGGAAGGAAACCAAAACAAAAGATGAAGAAGATGAAGATGAAGAAGAGGAAGAGGAGGAGGAGGAAGAGGAGGAACAAGATGATGACGAGGAAAATAATACACGTAATAAAGAGGTAGGGTGGGGATCAGTTTTGCTTCAAATGCCTATTTCATTGTAAGTGTCTGTTTCTTCTTTTATGTCCCTAGGAATACTTATTTCTTGAGATAGTGCCTCTTGTGGAATTGTAATATTTCCAGTCATTTTAGATTCCTGTCAGTGTTAGACTTTAAAAGTTTTTTGCATTTGCTTGTTGGTATAAAATATTGATAAGTTGGGTATCTTTAATGATGAAACATTTCACCTGCTCAGTAGGTTTCTTTAGTCAACTAGAGAGGGAGCAGGTGTAGTAATGAAATAAAGATAATAAACTGTTCCGTGTGTATTGATTTCAGCTTGTCGGTATTTTATTCCATTTTCAACACAAAATGGATATTAGTATTCTGTCTTCATACTTAAAGCATTTACCATAATTCCTTAATGTGTCAATCTGCTTTAATTATAAAATATTTAATCACGTGTGACCATCTTTATTGGAATACTAAAATAAAAATATTTTGTTTCCAGGATGATGGTTGGGAGGGATCAAACACATCAGGGACAAAAGACTTCCCATGTGCTGCCATATTTCAAGCTGTGTCAGCTCTTTTTCCTGATAAGGGCTCAGCAGAAGAACTCAAGGAAAAGTAAGGCACTTATATATAGTATACCTTGCGTCGAGTTGTGGTTCACCCATAAACTGTGTCCGACGTACTAGTGTGCACAGTTTTCGTACCTTAAAATCTTCCACCTGTCAATATTTTTTTTACCTGAGCACATCCCTTTGGGCTGTCTTCAATTTATTCATACTTTTGAAAGAATATAAGCCGAGGAGGTTCCACACACTGCATCATGGTTAACTACACAAGTGATGACTGTATCCAATGTACTAGTATGCCAAACTAGTAAAAGTAAACAGTGAAACCAGGAGCTGTTGTTTCACTGCCTGCTTCCATACCAGCAAACAGGGTGTGGAAGTGGTATGAAGATGACTTAGTCATTCCAGATTTATTGCAGTTCCATGATGCTAAGAGTGGAATTCAGCCACTAAACACTAAGTACGTATATCTAGCCCAGTAAAGTCAAACAACATGACTTATTTCCACGTTTTGAGGAATATTATACTCTGAAACAATTATAATACGGTGGAACCTCGGTTATCGTTTGCCCTGGTTTTCATCGAATTCGGTTTTTGACGACTGTTTTCGTCAAAATTTTGTCCCAGTTTTTGTTCATCACCTAGATTTTCATCCACCGTACCGCCTGCCCAGGCCCACACAAAGCATCCCACACACGTGTTCTGAGTCAGTCTGGCTTTGTTTCTCATCAAGTGAATATTACCTTGTGCATTCATACAAAACATTTTGTAATAATTCATTGTTTTTTGTGCTTGTTTATTGAGCGCTACTGCTAAATAAGCCACCATGGGGCCAAAGAAAGTTCCGAGCGCCAGCCCTTTGATAAAGAAGGCGAGAAACACAACAGAATTCAAGAAAGAACTGGTAGCAAAGCATGAAAATTGTGTATGTGTGGTCGATCTTGCCAGGATGTATGGGAAGTTGAAGAAAAAAAAATAAAGGAATCTGATGTTGGGAAAGGGGTAAATGTTCTAACGAAACTGATATCGCAAACAATCGAAGGTGCTGAGAAGTTGTTGTTGGTGTAGATCAACGAAAAACACTTAGCGGGAGATAGTGTTGTGGAGGCGATAATTTGCAATAAAGGCAAAGCAGTTGCATGCGGATCTTGCAAAGAAAATGCCTGGAATGAGTGCTGTTGTTAGTGAATCTAAGGCCATCAGAGGCTGGTTCGACAAATTCAGGAAGTGATCTGGCATACACAGTGTGTTAAGGCATGGCGAGTGTGCAAGTTCGGACAAAACGTCCTTTTGGAAGAGGATTCCCCTTCCAAACAATAAACTCTCCTCCCTCTCCCCTCCTTGCCATCTTCCATACACCAATAAAGGTAAATGTTATTTTAATGTTCATTTATCTGTCATTAGTGCTTTATATTTATTTCTCATTGTTTTCTGTATGTAAAACTAGTAATTTTCTATAAATTGTATTTTTTGTTAATATTTTTGGATGACTGGAACGGATTAATTGGATTTACCCATCCGAATGACTACCTCACTGGCAACTACCCAAATACTCTATCTCTAGCTCGAACTAATTCTACTGAAGTCTTACTCATCATTAACCCTTTGAGGGTTTTCGTCGTACTAGTACGTCTTACGCGTAGGGGTTTTTGACGTACTAGTACTCATAAATTCTAGCGACCTCAAATCTAGTGGGAGAAAGCTGGTAGGCCTTCATATGAAAGAATGGGTCTATGTGGTCAGTGTGCACAGTCTAAAAAAAATCCTGCAGCACACGGTGCATAATGAGAAAAAAAAAACTTTTTCCATTTTTTTTAATAAATCAGCGACTTTGCAGTGTATTTTCGTATAGTATTTATTGTTGTATTCTAGTTTTCTTGGTCTCATTTTATAGAATGGAAGACATATTACTGAAATTGAGATGATTTTGACTGGTTTTACAATGAAAGGTGCCTTGAAATTGAGCTCAAAGTAGCAGAAATGTTCGATTTTTACCAAACTTCAAAAGTAAACAAATCGTGCCAAGCGTGCAATACACGTCAACTGGTGAGTCTAATATTCTTTCACAAGTGCACCAATAATATTTATACCATTTTTTACACTAATGCAGTAGTCTGCATAACAGTAAATCTTATATTTTTTGTGAGAATAAAAATTCAAAGTGGAAAGCAAAAGAATATAAGAGGGGCCTTGAGACGTGACTAATGACTAGAGGAAATGTCATTTTAGTGCCAGGAATGTCTTTCTTGTTTATTCTGGACCCTATTCCGAAATTGGCATCTTTTGAAATTTGTGTGAAATTGGCAAAATTGCTAAATTCTGACCACTGTACTGGATAGTTGAATTTATAAATGGGTGGTTTCTTGCACCCATTCGATAGAAAAAATGGAGTTCTAGCGAAATATTCATGTTTTTTGTCGACTAGTACAGTGAAATTGGCCGAAAATGGGGCTCAAAGTGGGCAAAATCGCCGATCCGTAAACATCGCCGAGACCGCTAACTTTGCGAGAGCATAATTCCGTAAGTTTTCTATCAAATTTCAAACTTTTGGTGTCGTTATGATCGGGAAAAGATTCTCTATCTTTTCATAAGAGAAAATAATTTTTTTTTTTTTTAAATTTGGCCGACCCTGAGAACGAGTTTCGGAGAGGGCCTGTCGACCCTCAAAGGGTTAAATCATTAAAAACAAATCAGATCTAGATAACTTGCCACCATTCATATATCAAAAAGCTGCACATGTGCTGCCACCCATTATTGTAACAATGTTTAACAAATCTGTAGCATCTTCAATCTTCCCATCTATACTCAAGACAGCATGGGTTACCCCAACCCTCAAAGGAGGTGATCCAACTGACTTGAACAACTATAGACCCATATCGAACTTGCCCTTACTTTCTAAGATATTCAAAAAAATAATACACAAATGCTGTTACTCCTACCTTATATCCAACAACATACTTAACCCCCTACCAGTTTGGGTTTAAACCAAAAAAAAGTACAAGTGATGCTATTATACAAACGCTTGAACTAATATATACAGCTCTCGATAAAAATGAATATCCTCTAGGGCTCTTTATTGACCTGCGAAAAACATTTGATACAGTCAACCACAATCTCCTACACCTGAAACTAAATCATTATAGCATCAAAGGACATTCCCTTGATTACCTAAATTCTTATCTAAATGACACACCATTACGTATATGCAAATGGAGTCAACTCCGCTATCCAGCCTGTAGCTGTCGGAGTGCCCCAGGGTAGTGTCCTAGGCCCACTCCTCTTTCTCATCTTCACTACACTTTCAATTAACATGGTAGTTATGTTATTGAAAACTCTGTGTTAGGTAAAATCGTATTAAATGAACTGAAGAACTTATGGGAAAAATAGGGTTATGTTCCTGGGAGCCCCAAAAAACCCAGACCTTTTTTTAGACCAACAGATCTTACAAAAATAAAAGTGAATATGTAGTTGTAGTTCATTGTCATGATATATTACTACTTAAGACTACAAATGCGATAGAATTAATAGTATTTCTTACCTTAAATTATGGGTAATGGTGTTTGTGGATGATTGTGAAGAGAGTGGATATGCATAGTGTGTTCCTACTGGGCTGAGGTGGATAGTTGTTGGTTGTTGGCAGAAGTGGATGTTAGAGGTTCTGGTACTGAAGTCGATGGTTGTATTGGAGTGTGCATAAATTCTGTAACGGATCTCTGGGGTCTTTTCCCCTGCGGTACATTATACAGCTAACGTTAAGCCATCATCAGCGGGTCTAGACCCTGTTTCAAAGCACGGCTTCTAGATTTGTCAGGGTCCTCTTCACTGAAAAAGTCTGCAACTTTACTAGTTATATGGAGCTGCTCACGCAACTGCTGCAATGTTAACTGTTCTTCTTCAGGTTCTTCTTCATCTTCTTTTGTTATGTGGCTCCCTTGTATTTGTGCATCGAGCTCTGCCAACATTTCCTCTGGACTCCTGGCTTCATCATCATCATCATCTAAGAGCTCATTCACATCTTCATTCATATCTTCAAAACCATCACCTGGTAATCTCCTTGCCAGCTGAACAGTTTCCTGAACCTGACTCTCAAGCAAGAGAAAACCAGTGAAAGAATTAACTACAGAAGACCATAACTTTCCTCAGCCTGCATTTAATGTTGATTGGGGCACTTCATTCCATGCACTTCTAGCATAGCTGATGGCATCTGCAATGTTAAATTTATTCCAGAAACTTGGTACTGCCAGGTTGGAGGCAGAGTCCACTGATGCAACTAGTTTTTTCATAACTTTTTTTTTTGTGTAGTTACACTTGAATGGCTTAACTCCCCAATCCGATGGTTGTATTAGAGATGTTTTATTTGGAGGTAAAAATACAACTTTTACATGTGGGGTCACATCCAGCAAAGCTTGTGGATGAGTACAGGAATTATCAAGAATGAAGAGAGCCTTGAATGCAAGGTTCTTGCTGTGCAGGTAAAACTTGACTTCAGGAATGAAGTCATGCTTCAACCAAGGTGAAGCGATCCTTTGCTGTCTTGAAGCCCAGTGCAGTTTCCTCTTGCTGACTGATACAGGTCCTCCCTCACAAATCCGGCATCATTGGGACCTGTAGTGTGCCGGATTACTGAGTTTGCCGGATTACAGAGTGGTTAGGTTAGAATACACTTAATAAAATTTACCAACTTGACTTACACAAAGTTCATTGAACATCGGCAAAAATCGAATATTTCTGCTACTTTGAGCTCAATTTCAAGGTACTTTTCGTCATGAAAGCAATCAAAATCATGTCTATTTCTGTAATATATATTCCATTCTATCAAATGAGTCCAACAAAATGAGAATACAACCATAAAAACCATACGAAAATATACTGCAAAGAGGCGGCTAGTGGCTGAGAATGAACTCCCTTATTTATCGTCCGTCTTTTTTATTTTTGTTGTACATTAAAAAGCATCTTTCCATCATACATTGCCCAAGTTTCAATGAGATCGCCCAACAAACAACCGAGGAAAAAAAAAATATTTACCAAAAATCATGTTTTGCAAGCCCAAGCCAGGTACTGGAAATAAGTCACTTTGACTTTTCTGGGTTATCCTAGGTTCTCTATACATACGCTGCTATGTATGATAATCTATGTAACTGTATTTATGTATACCTGAATAAACTTATTTACTTCTAGTCTGTCAACTGAGTACAAGAAACTGCCCATTCACTTAATTCAACTACCCAGTAGTGTGGTCAGAAATTGGCAATTTGGCCGATTTCACACAAATTTCAACAGATGCCAATTACAAAATAGGGTCCAGAATAAACAATGCAGACATTCCTGGCACTAAAATAACATTTTCTCTGTTCATTAGTCACGGCTACAGGCCCCTCTTATATTACTCTTGCTTTTCATTTGGAATTTTTATTCACAAAAAAATAGAAGATTTACTGTTATGCAGACTGCTGCATTATTGTAATAACTGTATAAATAATGTCAAGCCATTCTTGACTCCGTACTGGAATTTAGATTAGCAGGCGGACAGGTATTGGATGGTGACGTCATTTGTTTACTCTTGAGCTTCGCTAAAGAATAGAACATTTTCGCTACTGTGTGCACAATTTCAAGGTACTTTTCATCATGAAAGCAATCAGAATCATATCTGTTTCTGTAATATATCTTTCATTCTAGCAAATGAGACCGAAAAAATGAGAATATAACCATAAAAAACATACAAAAATATATCGCTAAGCGGCCTCTGGTGGCTGAGAAGTGAACTCCGCTATTTATGGTCTGATTTCTTTCATTTTTGGTGTACGTTAAGAAGTATCTTTCCATCATACATTGCCCAAGTTTGAATAAGATAACGCAACAAACAACTGAGAAAATAATAATAATAATATTATATTAATAATAATAATAATATCTTTATTTTCTACACGTACATGTACAAGGTATACAGGCCTAGCTGACATCAGTGACATACTACTATATAGAAAGCCGCTTGTTATGCAAGAGTATTTCAAGAAAATTAGGTCAGTGTCCCAGGATAACACCCACACTAGTCGGCTAACACCCAAGTACCCATTTACTGATGGGTAAACATAGACAACAGGTGTAAAGAAACATGTGGGCCTACCAGCTTTCTCCTTGATTTGAAGCCGCTAGAATTTATGAGTATATATATGTCAAACACGGTACCTCGTAAGATGTATATATATGGCCGCGACAGTCAAAGGGTTAATGTATACCGATGCCATCGAATACCGGAGGTCCACTGTATACTCCAGCATGTCTAAAACATTGCTGTTACCTATAAATACTTCGAATATATTCCTAGACAATAGTAAATGACCAAGGTAGGTGAAAATGTTCACCTGTCAGTGTGTTTGTGACTACAGTGGACCCCCGGATATCGTAGTCTTCGGATTTCGTAATATTTGGAAATCGTAACGTTTTTTCGTCAAAATATTGGCTCGGTGATCATCATTGAGCTTGGTAATACAGTGGTCCCTCGTTTTTCGTAATTAATCCGTTCCTGGAAGTGTGACTATTATCGAAATTGACGATTTTCGAATTCATTTTCCCCATAAGAAATAATGCAAATCCAATTAATTCATTCCAGACACCCAGAAATATCAAAAACAGTTTTTTTTTTTACCTTAAAGATAGATTTGCATGCACAAAAGAATGAACATTCAGCATGACAGTTACTTTTATTGAAGGCTGTTGTTGATGAATGGAAGACAGGGAGGAGGAGAGAGGGAAGAGAGGTTATTGTCTGGTAGGGGAATCCTCCTCCATAAGGACTCTAGGTCACTTCAGGGGTCACTTCCCTAGCTTAAATATAGATTTACATGTAGAAAAGAATGCCAAATAAATGTAAAGCACTAATAAAATGTATAAATGAACATTTAACACCACACTTACCTTTTATTGAAGACTTTTGTTGATGTATGGCAGAGGGAGGGGAGGCAAGTTTATTGTTGGGGAATATGACACTAATATCAACTCTACGGCTTATTTATCTATCACAATTCAACTAATATGACATAATAAACAATATTAATAACATAGAAACATGGAATATACTCTAGAATGAATAAAATAAGCCATTATGTATGTTACGAGAGGTGTTGTGTTGTGGTGTTGTTGGGTGTATAAGGGCCACTGAGAGTAGCCGTCCATAATGGTGGTGAAGCAGCAGCTGAGGCGGCGGTGTTTTCTGTAGCCCTATATAACTCCAACAACATTGAAGGAGTAGTTAGAATCACTGAAGAAGGCACCCTCTACCACCATCACAACCACTACCACCCTCTACCACCATCAGTACCACCTTTACCACTATCACAACTGCTAGCACCCTCTACCACTATCACTACTGCTAGTACCCTGTACTACCATCACTACCACCTTCTACCACCATCACTACCACCGTCTACTACAACTACAACTGCTAGCACCCTCTACCACTATCACAACTGCTAGCACCCTCTACCTCTTTCACAACTGCTAGCACCCTCTACCACTGTCACTACCACCCTCTACCACCATCACTAACACCCTCTACCACTATCACAACTGCTAGCACCCTCTACCACCATCACTTCCACCTTCTACCACCATCACTACTATCTACCACTATCACAACTGCTAGCACCCTCTACCACTATCACAACTGCTTCCACTCAACCACCACCACCTTCGTATTTTTCTACAAACTTTTTCTTAAAGTATATGTGTGTCTCACATTCTTTACCAAAGGACTGGCACTAGAAGCTTTCTTTGGAGCCATGGTAACTTATTTAGCAGTTGCAAGCAGTAAAACGAATGGAATATTATGAAATGTATGATGTGAACTCGTGGGATCATCCTCACTCACTGATAAACAATAGCACACTGGCTGGGAATGGAGTGTGAGGCGGCTCGGGGCTGTGTATACACGTCCCAGACGAACGACTATTTGCGAGTCAAACGACAATTCGCGAGCCAATGTTTTGACAAAAATAACGTTACGATTTTAAAAAACTACAACTATCGAGCCTTACGATTATTGAGGGACCACCATAGTCATTCGTCCCGAATGCGTCCACATGGCAACAGTGGCCCAACACTCAGTGTGCCATTGTTTATCAACCAGTGATCATGATCTCACATGTTCATACAATACATTTTGTATTATTCCATTCTTTTTAGTGCTTGCAACTGCTAAATAAGCCACCATGGGCCCAGTGAAAGTTCCTAGTGCCAGCCAGCTCTTTGGTAAAGGGCTGAGAGAGAGAGAGAGGGGAGAATGTGCCTTCTTCAGTGATTCTGTGATATGTATGAAACTAAAACAGCAGGAATCAATAAAGGCTATAGCGCCAGCCAGCGATAAAGTGTGGCATTAACAGTGTAGCAAGTAAGTTAAGTGATTAATCGAAAGAGAAAGGACAGCATGAAACTGACTCCTCCAGTGTTGTTGGAGGTATTAGGGCTACTGACTAACACCGCCACCTATGCTGCCGCCATCACCACCACTACGTAAGGCTTATCTTTCAGTGGCCCTTATACATCCAACAACAAACAACACAACACTCATCGGTTAGGGAGATATATGTGACATATATTATTCATTCTAGAGTATGTATCATGTTTCTATGTTATTAATATTGTTTATTATGTCATATTAGATGAATTGTGCTAGATAAATAAGCCGTAGAGTTTATATTCGTGTCATATTGAAGGACTATCTTGTCCTGACTCCCAACACACTCCCCTGCTGCCACCACAATTCCTAACATGCGCCAGAAACAGACCTCTTAGGAACACATTTTTGAGCGACAGGGTTCCAGTGACTCTCAAACTGGTCCTAGTGGCATTAAAAACAAAGAAGGGAAGTAACCCCTGAGAAGGACTTCGTACCTGGTCTTTATGGAAGGAGATTCCACTTCCAAACAGTAAATTCTCCATCCTCTCCCCTCCTCCTGTCTTCAATACACTAAGAAGAGTCTTCAATAAAGGTAAGTGTCATGTTTCTATTGTTTTATTCTTCATGTCTCATTATTTTCTGTGTAGGTAAATGTACAGTGGACCCCCGCATACCGATTTTAATCCGTGCAAGAGGGCTCATTGGTATGCGAAATAATCGGTATGCGAATGAATTTTCCCCATAAGAAATAATGGAAATCAAATTAATCCGTGCAAGACACCCAAAAGTATGAAAAAAAAAATTTTACCACGTGAAATATACATTTTCCTACACACAAAGAGAAGGATACATGCACAATAGTAGAGTAGTACATGCACAGTATATATTGTGCATGTACTAGTCTACTAAATGAAGAATAAATGACACTTACCTTTATTGAAGATGCAGCAATGACTGATGAACACTGTGTCCTGGGAGTGCCTTTTCCTCCTGAGTACTGTAGGTCCTGTTTGGTATTTTCTTCCAGAACATGCCTTATCACACTGTGTATGTCACTACGATTCTTAAATCTCTCAAACCAACCTTTGCTGGCTTTAAATTCACCAATATGAGCACTAGTTCCAGGCATTTTTCCCTGTTCACCTGGGTGTTAGTTGACTGGTGTGGGTTGCATCCTGGGAGACAAGATTAAGGACCCCAATGGAAATAAGTTAGACAGTCTTCGATGACACTGACTTTTTTGGGTTATCCTGGGTGGCAAATCCTCTGGGGTTAATTGTTTCTTGGTATATTCTCAATAAGCCACACCAACAACAGTGCTACAGCAGCAGCAGACGATGCTACAGCAGCAGCAGCAGCAGACGATGCTACAGCAGCAGCAGCAGCAGACGATGCTACAGCAGCAGCAGCAGCTGACAGTGCTACAGCAGCAGCAGATGATGCTACAGCAGCAGCAGACGATGCTACAGCAGCAGCAGACGATGCTACAGCAGCAGCAGCAGCTGACAGTGCAGCAGCAGCAGCTGTACCACCAATAGTAGCGATGGTTGATTGGGGTTTATTATACAACCTGGCCAGTTCGGAGAGACGCACTCCACTTTCATACTTATCAATGATCTTTTTCTTCATCTCTATAGTAATTCTCACCCTTATTGCTGTAGGGTTGGCACTAGAAGCTTTCTTGGGGCCCATGGTCACTTATTTTCCAGATAAAATCACCAAAAACACTGTAATAATACGAAATGTTACGATTGTATGCTTGGATGCTACCGCGGAGGCTGGCTGGTAAACAATGCCACCGGCGGAACATGTGAGGCTGGCTAAGGCGCACATTGGACGCGTCTCGGACGAACAGCGGTGAGCGGGTTCTTAAGCGGTATGCGAGGCAAAATTTTTGCGATTAAAGCAAGCGGTATGCGGATTAATCGTTATGTGGTGCCAACGGTATGCGGGGGTCCACTGTATATTTAACCCTTAAACGGTCCAAACGTATATATAGTTAATGTGCGTAGTGCCCCTAATATTTTAAGAAAATTTTTTTTTATAGGAAAAAGGAGCATTTGGTACCCAGGCATCCCCAATTTTTTTCATATGGTGCACACTGAATGTGCACACCTATTCTCTCATGTCTAGGTGCCAGTGTTGAGTGAATGACAAAGGAAACGTACATACACGTTTTGGGCGCTACGTGAGAGAACGTATATACATGTATACATTTGGACCGTTTAAGGGTTAATGTAAATATTTTTTAATACTTTTGGGTGTCTGGAACAGATTAATTGGACTTGCATTATTTCTTACGAGGAAAATGAATTCGGAAATTGTCAAATTCGGCTTTAGTCACCAAGGGCTCACTGTATTTGAGTACTATTTCATTACCTAATATCATTGTCTGAACAAAGATTGGCTGTGAAATCACAAGAGCTACTATAAATTGTAATTATCAGAACATAGAAATTATATAAAATATTATAAAAATGAGAAGTAAAAAGGTATATCAGCAACACTTCTGCAAGCGGCAGGACTCCACGTTGCCATCAGGTGAGCATCCAGCGCCAAATTCACTGGCTTATTTCTTGGTAAGTACTGATCCTAAAAAAAAGTTTTTTAATCTTATAACATGTAGAATAATGCCCTCTTCATTTAAAAAAAAATGAAGAGCTTCAGAATGCTGCCAGCTGGTGCAGTGCTGTTTATCTTGGTGTGGAAGCATTTCTCTCGTGTTTGCTTGCATTTTGTGTAGTTATTTTTCCAAATTTCTTTTTTCTAACCATGGGTCCTAAGAAAGTAAGTGCAAAGGAAAGTGCTGATAAGAAAAAGATGATGATGTCCATGGAATTAAAGCATGAAATCATAGATAAACAAGCGAGGTGGGTTGTGGATTGAGGGGTAAGCAGGGGAAGCTCGCTCGTAACTCGGATGTTGGCTCGTAATTCAGAGCACAAAATTGACCAGGTGACAACTCGTGTCTCAAAAAGCTCGTATGTTGGGACACTTGTAAGTCGAAGTTCCACTGTACGTACTTCAGTGCCCATTCCCTTTATTAGGGCTTTAATGGAGCTGCTCAGTTGATCATAAATATGACTTGGGTCAGGAGACCTTTTACCTAAAGATTTTGTTTTTTTTAACTCATCGGTCCTTTCCAACTGAGGCAGGGTTACCCCAGAAAAAAAAAAATACTTTCATCATCACTCACTCAATCACTATCTTGACAGAGATGTGCAGATACTATATTTCAAAAACTGCAACTTATCTCCACCCCTCCTTCAGAATGCAGGCACAATACTTCCCACCTCCAGGACTCAAGTCTGGCTAACTGGTTTCCCAGAATTCCTTCATAAGTGATACTTTGCTCACACACCAACAGCACATCAAGTCATAAAATCCATTTGTATCTAACACTTTTTAAGCTCCTTTCTGTTCAAATTCTTATATATTTTGCTTGGTTTCACTCACTGCTAGAACACAGCTTCTTAATTACATCAACAGTCATTTCTTTCTTAGTTATAGGTAATTACAAGCAGGATTAACCGATCTTTATTCATTTATGTTTTTTATAATTGAGTGCTTATCATGTCTCCTCTTGTTTGTTGTTTGCTAACATGCACAGACAATATTCAAGTACAGTACAAGTTTACAAGTTAATCCTTTTCTAGGTACATAGAGCTGACTGACCCTACAGCTCTTCCACCAGAATGCACTCCTAACATTGATGGTCCCAATGCAGAGAGTGTTCCCCAGGAACAGACAATGCATTCCTTCCATACGCTTTTTTGTAGACGATGCTTCAAATACGACTGTTTTCTGCACCGTAAGTTCTTTTCTTTTTTTTGTGTTACTGTAATATATTAAGAAAATTAAATTTAAGATTGTTATACTAAGTGATACATGATAATTGGTTGTGATATTCTTGGGATAGAGCATTCATACATTATCTCTCTCTAAGTTAAAAAAAAAAAATTAATCTTAAACTAGATTTTGTAGGGACTTTCCCGTTCTTTTTGTTGTCCTTTGTTTTCTTATAATAGAACATGGAAAAAGGTATAACAACAATTAAAATAAATAATTACGATATTACCTTTCTGCAAAGTAAAGATTTTGCCGTCCTTGAAGCCTAGTCATGGAGATGGATGAAATTTTATAGAAAAGTTGATTTGCTGTGAAAATACAGCACACTTGTATTCAAGAATTGTAGAATTAACTACATTTGGAAATGTTTGTAGATTCCATATGATCAGCACTTGCTTTAGAAAAGTATGGATTGGTTAACTTTTGTGCAGTTGGAAATCCTTGCCATTCTTGTTGTTGGCAATAAAATTATAAAAAATTCAAGTATAATAATGATGGTAATCCCAAAAAATATGTAACCTGAATGCATTACCATTCTACAAAGTGAAGAATTTGTTGTCATGAAGCCAAGGAATATAGGTTGATGCAGTCTTGCAGAGCATCCAAATATTTATGGTACAGGTATATTATGATAATTTAAACTTTGTAGTGAGGAGGAGGAGGAGGAGGAGGAGGAAGCTGAAGATAGTGGAGAGGTTTTGTTTGAGAGTGATGTATGGTATGAATATCATTCAGAATCTTATGATACAATTTCTTTTTTCTTTTTTTTTTTCAACAAACCGGCTGTATCCCACCAAGGCAGGGTGGCCCCAAAAGAAAAACGAAAGTTTCTCTTTTTAAATTTAGTAATTTATACAGGAGAAGGGGTTACTAGCCCCTTGCTCCTGGCAATTTAGTCGCCTCTTACAACACGCAATGGCTTACGGAGGAAGAATTCTGTTCCACTTCCCCATGGAGATAAGAGGAAATAAACAAGAACAAGAATTAGGAAGAAAATAGAAGAAAACCCAGAGGGGTGTGTATATATATGCTTGTACATGTATGTGTAGTGTGACCTAAGTGTAAGTAGAAGTAGCAAGACTTACCTATAATCTCGCATATTTTTGAGACAGACAGAAGATACCAGCAATCCTACCATCATGTAAAACAATTATAAGCTTTCGTTTTACACTCACTTGTCAGGACGGTAGTACCTCCCTGAGCGGTTGCTGTCTACCAATCTGCTACCTACATGATACAAGTATATTTATGAAATTGTACTTTAAACTTTACAGTAAGGAAGCTGAAGATAGTGGAGAAGTTTTGTTTGAGAGCAATGCATGGTGTATATCATTCAAAATTTATAGCATAGATATTAGAAGACTGTATGAAGTTACAGAAGAAATAATTCAGGGAGCAGAGGACTGGCTGTTTTGGTTCTTTGGTTGTTGAGAAAGAATGGAGCTCAGTTGGCAGTTCACTCAACTCACATATTGAGTGTCCATAGTTTGATCCCCAGCAAGCATGGTAATGTTTTTGTTACACCTGCTTCCCCTGGTCACCTAGCAGTAAGTAGGTACCTGGGTGTTAGTTGACTGTTGTGGATCACATCCTGGGGAGGGTTGTAGTATATCTTAAATAGAGTTAGGCTTTGAAATGAGTTGAGGTAGGATAACAATCTTACCTATAAAATTATTTCGTAAAAAAAAGTGAAAATTTTAAGGGTAAAAGGGTTTAAAGGGGAAAGTGTCTTCGGGGAAAGGATGGATAGGGGGCCCTGGGGTTTCGGTGTTGGGGGGAAAAACCCGGGCATTTCCACTGGGGGAGGGGACCCAAAAAGTAAAAAAAACCATCATCATTCCCCACTTTCACCATCACTCTTTTATGATAACTTTTCCCCAAACCCCCCCCTTTTGAATGAAAAGCATTGTACTTCCCATTTCCGGGACTCAAGTTGGCGACCATTTCCCGCACCCCTTCACAAAATATTTCCCCCTGCTCACACCCCAACAACTTGTAGGTCCCAAAAATATTTGTCCCCATTCCTCTTCTTAACTGCTCATGCATGCTTGCGGGAAGTCCAAGCCTCTGCCTAAAAAACTTTTTTACCCCTCTCCCCAAAAACCTTTTGAGGAGCCCCTTTCCCCCCTTTTTCCTTCCATACAGATTTTATGCTCTCAAAGTCATTCTGCTTTTTTTTTTCTCTCAAAATGAGAAAACCACCAAAACAAACCTATTTTCACCCTTTGACTAATACTTTTAGAACCCCAAACCCCAAATTTCCACACAACAAATTCCTGCAAAATATTTACACCACACATTGCCCTTAGACATGAATCTCCACGCCTCCAGCCCCCTCCTCCTACTGCGCATTTACAATGCATGCTTCACACCCATATAAGTTTTGGGTCCACTATATTGTACTTCCCCTTCTTTTCCATGGAAAACTTTTTTTTTGTCCCAGCGTACCTAAATGCACCACTCACCTTTTTTACTTCAGCAATTTTTGGGTTTAAAACCCATCCTTCATAAACCCATCTGTGGCAAGTCGACCCCAAATATCTGAACAAATTCATTTTCCATATCCCCCCCCCAATGTGATACCCTATTTTTTTCTTTTTCTAAATTGCTTGTCCCCCATCACCTTACTTTATCAATATTTTTTTCAACTTTTACCTTTACACACCAATAAACTCTGACACTTTTCCCCTTGATAGCTTCAGCACAACTGAGAGACAAGACAAAAAAAACCCGTAGTATTCCTTGAGCCCCATCTCAACTGTGTAAAAATCAATGCACAAAAAAGGGCCCTAAAACGGGAAAAACCCTTTTTGTAAAGTCTCTAAAACCCCCTATCTTGAAATTGTTTCAAAGTATTGTTAAAAACCATCACATTTAGTGTATTTTGGACAAAAATTCGAGTAAACCAGTACCTACCTACCCCACTTATTCCATGTTCTTTGGTAAAAAAGGGGAAGAACACAATAGAATTAAAGAAAAAACTGTAGCAAAGTACAAAGTGGGGAGGAAGAGAGGGGGCGAATGTCTTCTGCAGTGATTCAGTGTTTCTTGATATGTACGATACTAAAGAGTAGGTACGTTAAAAGGCTATAGTCCCAACCCAGGGGGAAAAGTGTAAATTAACAGTGTAGAAAGTAAGTTAAGTGAGTACGGATAGAAAAATGCCGAAAAGTAACTCGAATTTTCTTGGTGTGTATCGGCGCTGAACTCGCCGGGCCCTGCCTATTTTCCCACTGCCCAAAACCTCTGCCGCTCTCCCCCATCAAAAAACTAATTAATAAATTTCCCCAAAGGTAAGTGAAAAATTAAAAGTGAAAATTTAAAAAAGAAATACAAGTGTAAATAAAAAGGGGACCCCAATGGAAATACGGGCCCCCCGACCAAGATGGATCGTATAACGTTAAAACGACTGCGATACATTTTTAAAGCAAAAATTTTGCCTCGAAAGCTCAAAAAACTCGACCAAAGCAATTCGTTTGTTTAAAAACTCCCGTGTGGCCTGAGCGGCCTCCTTGTCCCCTCGGTGAGTGTTTACAACCAGCCCCCACGGTGATCCAAAATACAATCGAACATTTTATGTTTTACAGCTTTTTTTTTGATTGCACCCGCCAAATAAGTCACCATGGGCCCCCAAAAATTTTATGCCCAACCCCTTTATAAAAAGGGTGGAATTAGTATGGAAATTTAAAAAAGTTTTTTAAGGGTTTGGGGGTAAATGAATGCCCATGCCGGTGGAAACCCTTGTGCCCACTTCAAAGATTAAAGGGAAAAGTTTGCAAAGTGGGTTGAACTGCAAACCCTTTTTTTGGGAAAATCACCCTAAAACAGCTATTGCAACCCTGGGGTGATATTACAAAGACAATGTTATGGCCCTTTTAGACAAATCTTAAAAAGGGTGGGAGGTACAGAGCTCTTTTGAAGATTGTTGTGCAACAGAGGTCCGGACTCTCAAGTGGTCCTAGTGGCATTAAAAGAGGGAAAATAACCCTTGGAAAAAGGGCTTGAACCTCAAAGTCTTTGGAAGGGGGTTCCCCTTTTTAAACCTAACCCTTCCCCACCTCCCCTCCTCCCATCACCAAACATCACCAGATTTCAAAAAAAGGTAAGTGTTTGTAATTGTACTGTTTTTAGTTTACTGTATTAAAATTATATTTTATGTGGGAAAAAAATTTTTTTTTTAATATTTGGGGTGTCAGGAAGGATTAATTGATTTCCCTTATTTTTTTAGGGGGAAATTTTAACTCACTAACGATAATTTCGACTAAGAGAGCTCCAGGAACGGGTTAAATCGTTGGTCGAGGGGCCATGACGTAAGTCATATGAGGTTTTTGGGTTATCCTAGGGGCTTTACACATTTTGCTGCTTTGTATGATAATCTATGTATGTAACGTATTTGTGTTCCTGAAAAACTTATTATTTTTAATTAAAATGTAAATATTTTTTTATTTAAAAATTTTAAAATGTAAATATTTCTTTTTTATAAATTTTAAAAAGTAAATCTTTCTTCTTTCAAAAAACCCGGGTTATCCCACCGAGGGGGGTGGCCAAAAAAAACGAAAGTTTCTCCCTTTTTAAATTTTAATATATACGGGAAAAGGGTTTCTAGCCCCCTTGCCCCGGATCTTAGTCGCCTCTTGCAAAAGCATGGTTATGGAGGAAAGAATTCGTTCCCTTCCCATTGGAGTTTTAAAAAAAAATAAAAAAGAATAAGAACTAGAAAGAAAATAGAAGAAAACCCAGAGGGGGGTGTATTTTACGTATATGCTCGGGGAGATGGCCGATTTTTTGAAAAAAAAAAAAGAACTGTATGGTAGTGTGACCTAAGTGTAAGTAGAAGTAGCAAGACGTACCTGAAATCTTGCATGTTCATGAGACAGAAAAAAGGACACCAGCAATCCTACCATCATGTAAAACAATTACAGGCTTTTGTTTTACACTCACTTGGCAGGACGGTAGTACCTCCCTGGGCGGTTGCTGTCTACCAACCTACTACCTAGGTAAAATGTAAATATTTCTTATTTATAAATTAAAATGTAAATATTTCTTATTTATAAATTACATACATTGTTTAAGTGTGATAGTGTTGGTGGGTTCTGCTGGTGCCTCCACCACCACTACCACTAATATGTATGGCTTCTCACAGTGGCCCTTATAAACCTAACAACAACACTTCCATCACTTTACTCCTCTCATACATTATGAAATGTTTTATTCATTCCAGAGTATACATCATGTTTCTATGCTATTAACCCTTTGACTGTCGAAGGGCCAAATCTGAAGTTGCTTCTGGTGTCGCAAATATTCGAAAAAAAAAAAAATTATTTTTTCTTATGAAATGATAGAGATTCTTTTCCCGATTGTAAAGACACCAAAAAACGAAATTTGGTGGAAAAAACTGACGGAATTACGCTCTCGCGAAGTTAGCGACTTCGGCGATATTTAAAATCGGCAATTTCGCCCACTTTGAGCCCTATTTTCGGCTAATTTTCCCTTATTCCAGTCAACCAAACTCATAACTATTTCTTCAGAACTCGATCTTTCTATCGATTGAGTACAAGAAACTGCCCATTTCCGATTTCAAAATACCCCAATAACATGGTCAGAAATTTGCAATTTGGCCAATTTCACGAAAATTAAAAAATACGACAATTTAAAATAGGTCCAGAATGAAAAAATGCAGACATTCCTGGCCCCTAAATAAATTTTCTTTGTTCATCCTTCCATGTCTCCAGGTCCTGTGATTTACTCTTGCTTTTTTTTTTGAAATTTTATTCAAACAAAAAATAGAAGATTTACTGTTATGCAGACTACTGCAATACTGTAATAATGTTTAAAAAAATTTCATCAACCCATTCATGACTGCGTATTAGAATGGCTAGTTGGAAAATTTATTGGAAAAAGACATCATTTGTTCACTTTTGAACATCGGCAAAAATCAAACATTTCCTGTACTTTGTGCTCCATTTTCAGGTTCTTTTTATAGTAAAATTAATCAAAATCACCTCCATTTTTATAATATAGTTTCCATTCTATCAAATGAGACCAAGAAAACGAGAATACAACCACAAAATACTATACGAAAATAGACCACAAAGTCGGCATTTTAATTAAAAAAAACGGTCGGAGTTTTTTTTTTCTCATTATGCACTGCGTGCTCCAGGAATTTTTTTATGTGGTGCACACTGACCACACAGACCCATTCTCTCACATGTGGGCCTACTAGCTTTCTCCTGCCTGATTTGAAGCCGCTAGAATTTATGAGTATATATACGTCAAACACGGTACCTCGCAAACGTATATATACGGCCGCGACAGTCAAAGGGTTAATATTGTTTATTATGTCATATTAAATGAATTGTGATAGACAAATAAGCCTCCATTCTTATTCATGTGCCTACTACATACGCAAAACAATACACGCAAATATAAACCCTCCACTCAAGCTTCTCCTCACCAACCTAAACAGGACACATGACCACAACACAAGACACAGATCTCTTTTTGATATACCTCGTGCCCATATCACACTGTAAAAACTCTATGCACATAAAGGGCCCCAAAATATGGAATTCATTAGCAGAAGATATTAAAGTAACCAAGTCTGAAAATCAATTTAAGACTCTTCTCAAAAGCCACTTAATCACCCTGGACTAAATGCTAAATACTCAGTACACACTTACTCACCTATGTACTCCCACATCATAACTGAAACAATCACTTTGAACCTTTTATCCATTGTTGACAGGAATATAATTGAATCATTGTTTTCACAAAAAGCGTTTTTGAATATGAATATATCTTTGTATTATACAAATTTTGATTCATTTATAATTAATATTCTACTGTATAACTATGAAATAATTACTATCCTACTGTACAGTACAACTATGATATACTCCTTAGTGTTAAGTAGTCTGTAAGCCAATAATGTTAAGTTGGCTCATAATGCCTAGGCATAATAGAGGCTCTCTCTGCATTGCAACCCACTATTGTAAATACAAAATCTCAGTGTACTGTTTGCAAAGACATAAAATAAATAAATATATAAATAAATAAAATAATAGTATCACATTGAAGCATATTAAACTTGTCTCCCTCTTGCCTCCTACCGTGGGGGACGTGTACTGGCCCAGTGGTAGTGGCCCGCTGGTCCCACTCTACACCTGTGGGACCACCAAACACCAAGCCTCGCTTATGGTTTGGGGGTGTTTCAGTGCTCAGAGTGTTGGTGAACTTATTGTGCTTCCCAAACACCAGTACAATAGGGCCCCACTTATATGGCAGGTTAGGTTCTAGGCTGCCGCCGTGAAGCGGAACACCCTTTTCTCCAACTTATAAATGCATAGAAATACTAGATAACAAGTTTACACTAACAGATATTAAGTTAGCAATAGAACTAGGGATTAGAAAACAATAAAAAAGTAAAATACACATATAGTACACTCAGTACTTATCTTAAAATATTTGTAGTCTTAATCTAGGGTGAGATGAGAAGTATTTATTGTAAGAAATCAAGTGTGGTTTGTATGGTAGTCAGCCAGGCTACCATCCCAGGCCACCCCACCCACACATAATATTCTATGACATTTAAGCGTCCCAGAGTGATAAAATGCGTATACAGTTCACTCATTACTTACCTTAAAATATTTGTAGCCTTAATGTAGGGTCAGAGGTAAGTTAACAAGATAAAATGAATAAAAGAGAGAGAGAAAATGAGTTCATGAGAGAAGACAGGCGCAGAGTTATGTAAACAAACCAGGCGAACGCGAGTTTTGTAAACAAACCAGACGAACATGTTTGGTTTGTGTACAAGTTGTCTCTACGTTGATACGGTAGAGTAAATAAAGAGGAACACTCCCATTCTCATGTAACACCATTTTTAGAAGAAATGACACTGAGTGAAGGTATACAAAAGGAATACAATGGTACCTCGGGATACAAACAGCTCAAAAACTTGAACAATAATGTAAGTGCTTTTGTAAGTGTATTTTTGAGGGTCAGAAATGGATTAATCTAAATTATGTGATTCCTTATGGGAACAAATTCATTCGGTATTGGCACTTGAACAGTCTTCTGGAATGAATTTAGTTCGTATCCCGAGGTACCACTGTAATATTCTAGTTACCCCCAGTAACACTTTCTCATATGGTGGACTAGAGAAAACGTTATTCTTGCCATCACTTGTACAAGTCGTCTGGCTACCACATCTCATACTTACGTTTATTTATTCTACTGCGGGGTGTATTTATCATCTTTATTTATTACGTATCGTGTTTATTATATAATTTTGAAAAAGTATCATAGATGGATCAATGAAAATGTGTATATTAATGTAATAAAGTAGACCGTCATTTAGCATAAGTTTTTCATGATTTGAGTATAGGGCGATTAAAGAATTGCGACACATTTTTATGTAACATGTCGTATGATCAATTTAACACGATTTGCGGGAGGGTAAGAAATTTTGAGTGTGTGGTCGCCCGCGGTGGGTTATACCATTGAGTCAGTGGGGGAGGCCTACTGCCATCTCCCTGCACTCACACCCACCCCCACCATGCTCCCAGCCTCCAGTTCGGTTCATACGTGTGCAGGACGAGGATACTCGGGAACCTAGCTGTGTTTATTTACATACATATTTTCTTATTTTCATTGCCATTTGTTAAATCTGCCAGGCAATCATGGCACCCAGTAAGCATACAAGTGTTGCTGAAAGTGACAAGAAAAGGTTTAAGCATTCAAGTCTAGGAATTGTGAAGAAAATTGAGATACTAGACAAGATTAAGAGTGGCTCACGTGTGGTAGATATAGCGAGGGCCTATGGCCTTAATGAAGCGTCAGTTCGTACAATTAAAAAGAACAAGGCGAATATACGAGCTTGTGTAATGAATAACCCAAGGTGTCATCTCATGTAAAGAATGACATGTAGGTCCCAACAAGAAAAACAAAACAAAAACAAAAACAGAAAACTTGTTGTTTAAGTGGATTGAACAAAAGACAAAGAAAGGTGCACCACTTAATTTCCTCTTAATTAGGAAAAAGGCCTTACAGTTGTTTCAAGCTGTGTGTGATAAGGAAAGAAGGCCTGAAAAGTGTGTGTGTTTAGCACAGGCTGGTTCCACACTTTTAAGTTGCATAATCAATTACATAATAAGTTTTCTGGTGAAAGTGCTTCAACTGCTCATACAGCAGCAAGTAATTTTCCTGCTGAATTGCAGGAAATTATTTCTGAGGGTGGCTCTGAGCCACATGAAGTGTTTAATGCTGACGAGACAAGTGTTTTTTGGAAGAAATTGCAAACACGAACTTATATCATTCAGCAAGAGAAGAGTGCACCGGGCTTCAAGACAGCAGAGGACCATTTCACCTTGATCCTTTGCGGTAATGCATAGGTGATTTCAAGTGCAAGTCCATGGTTATTTACCGCCCTAAGAATCCTCATGCTTTGAAAGTTGTAGATGAAAACACCTTACCAGTAATTTTGAGGTCAAACCAGTCAGCATGGATGACAGAGGAAATATTTATTGACTGGTTTAAGCATCACTTTATTCTTGATGTCAGGTTTTACCTGCACAGCAAGAACCTTGCAGTCAAGGCTCTCATCATTCTTGATAATTCCCGTACTCATCCACAAGCTTTGCTGGATGTGACTCCACATGTAAAAGTTGTATTTTTACCTCCAAATACAACATCTTTAATACAACCATCGGATTGGGGAGTTGAGTCATTCAAGTGTAACTACACAAAAAAAGTTATGAAAAAACTATTTGCATCAATGGACTCTGCCTCCAACCTGGCAATACCAAGTTTCTGGAATAAATTTAACATTGCAGATGCCATCAGCTATGCTAGAAGTGCATGGAATGAAGTACTCCAATCAACATTAAATGCAGGCTGAGGAAAGTTATGGCCTTCTGTACTTAATTCTTTCACTGGTTTTCCCTTGCTTGAGAGTCAGGTTCAGGAAATTGTTCAGCTGGCAAGGAGATTACCAGGTGATTGTTTTGAAGATATGAAGTAAGAAGATGTGAATGAGCTCTTGGATGATGATGATGATGTTGATGATGATGATGATGATGATGAAGAAGACAGGAGTCCAGAGGAAATGTTGGCAGAGCTCGATGCACAGGAACAAGGGAGCCACATAACAGAAGATGAAGAAGAACCTGAAGAAAAACAGTTAACATTGCAGCAGTTACGTGAGCAGTTCCATATTATTGGTAAAGTTGCAGACTTTTTCTGTGAAGAGGACCTGGAGTTTACCTGGACCCCTGACAAATCTAGAAGCATTGCTTTGAACCAGGGTCTAGACCAGCTGATGATGACTTACCGTATTGCAGGGTAAAACAGCCCAGAGAACCATTACAGAATTTATGCACACTCCAATACAACCATCGACTTCAGTGCCAGAACCTCTACCATCCACTTCTGTGGACAACCAACAACCATCCACCTCAGCACAGTAGGACCTCACCATCCATATCCACTCTGTCCACAATCATCCACACACACCATTACCCACAATTTAACCCTTTCAGGGTTTCTGACATACTAGTACGGCTTACCCACCAGGGTTTTTGACCTATTAGTACGCCTAAATTCTAGTGCCCTCAAATCTAGTGAGAGAAAGCTGGTAGGCCTACATATGAAAGAATGGGTCTATGTGGTCATTGTGCGCAGTATAAAAAAAACCCGCAGCACACAGTGCGTAATGAGAAAAAAAAACTTTGACAGTGTTTTTGGTTTAAAACAACGACTTTGCATTTATTTTCGTATGTTATTCATTGTTGTATTCTAGTTTTCCTTGTCTCATTTTATAAAATGGAAGACATATTACAGAAAGCGAGATGATTTTGATTGGTTTTACAATGAAAAGTACCTTGAAATTGAGCTCAAAGTAGCAGAAATCTTAGATTTTTGCCAAAGTTCAAAAGTAAACAAATCATGCTATGCGTCCGATACACATCAGCTGGTGAGTCTGATATTCTTTCACAAGTGCGCTGATATTATTTATACCATTTCTACACTAATGCAGTAGTCTGTATAACAGTAAATCTTCTACTTTTTGTGAGAATAAAAATTCAAAGTGGAAAGCAAAAGAATGTAAGAGGGGCGTGCGGACGTGACTAATAAACAGAGGAAATGTTATTTTAGTGCCAAGAATGTCTTTCTTGTTTATTCTGGACCCTATTTGGAAATTAGGATCTTTTGAAATTTGTGTGAAATTGGCAAAATTGCTAAATTCTGACCGCTTTATTGGATAGTTGAAATTGGTAAATGGGTGGTTTCTTGTACTCATTCGATAGAAAAAATGGAGTTCTAGCAAATTAGTTATGATTTTTATCGACTAATACACTGGAATTGACCGAAAATAGGGCTCAAATTGGGCAAAATCGCCGATGCGTAAACATTGTCAAGACCACTAACTTCGTAAGAGCATAATTCCGTACGTTTTCCATCAAATTTCACACTTTTGGTGTCATTATGATCGGGAAAAGATTCTCTATCTTTTCATAAGAAAAAATATTTTTTTTTTTTTGAAAATTTGTCGACCCTGAGAACAAGTCTGGGAGAGGGCCTGTCGACCCTGAAAGGGTTAAGGTAAGAAATACTATTATTTCTATTGCTTTTGTAGCCTTAAGCAGTAATATATCATGACAATGAACTGCAATTACATGTTCACTTTTATTTTTGTAAGATCTGTTGGTCTAAAAAAAATTGTTTGGCTTTTTGGGGGCTCCCAGAAACATAACCCTATTTTTACCATGAGTTCTTCAGTTCATTTAGCACGATTTTACTTAACATGGCATTTTCAGGAACGTAACTACCGTGCTAAATAACAGTCTACTCTATATGTCATTTAACCCTTTCAGGGTCAGCAGGCCCTCTCAGTGACTTGTTCTCAGGGTCGCCCAAATTTCAAAAAAAAAAAAAAAAACATTATAGGTTAAACAAAATTTTTTTACCATCAATACTTAACGAGATATGGAGGCTTGAAGTTTACACAAAATACCCGATATGTGGTATCATTTCCGACTGCTGTCACCCGGTATTGTTTTATTTGTTTTTTTATGTACTATTTTCTAATATTTTTTTAATTTTTTTTTTCCAAGTAACTTTTATGGCCTGTGAGACCAATATGAGCACTATTTTGTAAGTTATTTCTTTTTCTATACTACACAATAACTGCATGAACACTATTGTCACTGTTTTGTTTACAGAAAATATTTGCACAAACAAATATGAAATGTTGTTTATTACTATTTTTCTATATTTTATATACACATATACAGTCACAGGACATGTTTCTAGAAGTTCTGCAGCCTGTGGAAGTCTTTGAAACATGGTGTCATGCACAGTGGTGTTTTACACTCCTCACACATAAAACGAGTGTTTCTGCGTTGTTGTGGGCGGTTTTTTTGTATGTGTACAGACGTAACACCTCTTCTGAGCCTTTTTCTTGAAAGCAGTAGCAGGCAGTTTTACTAGGAAGTGATCACCATGCTTCAGACGAGAAGGTAGTTGTTGATAATTGGTGGGCAGTCTATTGCAGGTGTTGTTCCTTGGTACTTGAATAATATTTGTCTGTTGACAGACAAACAGAATTTGCCATATGGTGGTTTGTTTCTGGTCCTCATCTTATACATATTATAAGCATTGAGCATGGAAATGTCCAGAAGATGGAAAAAGAGTTTTATGCACCACTTATAACTCTTGCAAACACAATCAGCAAACCCAATCTGCATGTCATATTTGTCCACTGAGTGCATATTGAGTGTGTAATCAATCACAGCTGCAGGTTTTAGAATGGGTTCATTGCTTTCTCTGCTGCCTGCCAGTGTCTGCCATTTCATTAGGGTGAACTGATGACAACAGTGTGACATCTTGTTTGTCATGCCACCGAAATGCCATGATGTCATTGGCAGCAAATGCCTGCACCTCACCTCTACGAGCGCCAGCATCAAACCTGGGCATATGCTTATGATTTGCACGCACTGTGCTACACACATCTGTCATGTTCACTTGCAAAAAATCACTGAGTGAGGGGCTTGTGTACCAGTTATCAGTATATAATATATGCCCCTTACCAAGGTATGGTTCTATCATTGTTCTAACTGCATCACCAGAGATGCCCAATAACTTCCTGGTATTTTGCAATGTATAACTTACAGTGTACATAGTAATATCCAATACCAGACCACTGTAACAATCACAAAGCACAAACAACTTTATACCAAAGCGTTTCCTCTTGCTTGGTATGTACTGCTTGAAAGAGAGTCTTCCTTTGAAAAGAATCAAAGACTCATCAATAACAATCTTCCTGAAGGGATAAAAATACATACTGAATTTCTCTTTCAGATACGGAAACACATTCCTAATCTTACATAACCTGTTGTTTCTGTCAGGCCTGGTTTTGTCTGAGAAGTGAAGCATATGTAACAGTAGCACAAATCGATTCACTGGCATTATATCACTGAAACCTGGAGTTGCAATCAAGCGGTCTGTTGACCAGTATGATTTCACACTGTGCTTATACACATGTGGCATAAGCATTATTGTGGCAAAGAAAAGATACATCTCAGCCACAGTTGTCTCCTTTCACTGGTGTAGAGTGATTTTGGTGAAAGTAATGTGTTTGCCATGGTGTACTCGTAGTATCTGTTGCTTCCCCTGACAATAATTTCCATCAGGGGTTCGTCAAAGAATAACTCGAAACATTCCAGTTCAGTGGCATTGTTCCCCAGTGTACAACATGGCCGTATTCCACTTTGGCTTTCATTAAACTGGTGGGGATTTGGAACAAAATTGACAGCTTCCTGCCAATCCCAGGTGCGGTCTGCTGGTGGGTACTGGACATTGACAGGTGGTTGTGGTTGTGGAGTTGGGGTGGGTGTGGTGGGTGGGTGGGGGATGGTGGCCTTTGTTGTAGACCAGCTGAGGCAGCGGCGTGGGTGGCAACATAGGTGGCAGCATGGCCCACTGCTGGTGCCTCACGGCCGGCACCACCACTATCACCACCATGCACTTTTTCCATCCCAATTGCAACACTATCATTGTCATTTTCATTGTCTGTTCCTGTTGTACAGCCAAGGGATGTACTCCTTCCCCTTGGAATAGCATATGGCACACTACCAGAGCACATATATTGTCGTATATACTGATGCTTCTCTGGAGAATATTCCACTTCACTATCACTATTGGAACTGGTTTCAAGAGCTTGTAGTTCATATTCATTATGACTATCATCTCCAGTGCTCACATCTGAGTCCGGGATTTGGGAAAATTGGAGTTTCCTCTTTGATTCTTGTACAACTGAACGTGAACAAGACGGCCCAGCAGCCGAGGTGGAAGGCTGAGGGTCGCCTGGGTTTTCCTCACTGTTACTGATATTCTGGTCATTAGTTTCAGTCACAACCTCACCAAAATCTTGAAACTCATCTTCACTGGCACTTCCATCTGTATTAGAACTGTCACTGGGGAACAGAAGTGTCCCAATTCGCCGAGGAGTGAGGAGCTTCTTACCGCGAGGAATGGTGAACAAGGTCTACTAAAATGGCATTTCTAGAATGCGCCACTGGGTCCCAGATTTTTTTTTCTACTGCGCACACCGACCACACACACCCATTCTCTCACACCTAGGCCTACCATCCTTTTCCCGCGAGATTTAAAGGCGCTAGAATTTATGTGTAATAGTACGTTAAAAACCCTAGCGCGTAAGCCATACTAGTACAGCTGAAACCCTGAAAGGGTTAATGAGACTCGATGATTATTATTGAGTATTATTTTTATCATTACTAATATGGTGTCTCGAGACATAAGACATTCTTAGTGATTTTAATGTGTACCTGCATGCCAGCACAGTGTGTAAGATTATTTAGGTTACAGGTACACATAATTACAATTATCAGAGTATATATAAAATATGAAATAACTTAAAAATATTTGAAATTTTGGAGTTTCCAGACATAATGGGTAGACATGGTGCTTACGGAGCTCACGGAGAATGTAAAGAAACTAGGTGGGGCGCAGTAACCATAGTAGAAAGTCAGGTGGGGGGAGCCATATAGCGAGTTTTGGTCATATTAGTGGAACACCATAAACCCTGCTGAGAACCTCTGGTAAGTAGTGAAACGAAGTTTGCTGGGCAAGGATATCAGTTCCATCCTGCATCTGTATGCTGCTCTACATGAGGCATCGAATAATATACCTCCCCAAACCCTCGAGAATTTGTGTGAGAGTCTTCCTACATGGCTGAGGGACTTGATTAAGCATAAAGGATGCAGCAACCTCAGTAAGTGTGCAAATATATATATATTTATTTATTTATTTATTTATTTATTTATTTATTTTATTTATTTATTTACAATTTGAGCACACATACAGAGGTACAAAAAAATACAGATAAGAGCAGCATGCCAAAGCCACTTATACTATGCATAGCATTATGGGCTGGCTTAAAATTAACTTAAGATTAACTAAGCAATGATGAAATCAGTGATAAAACATTAATGTAAACAGATTACTATAAAGCACAAGTGAGTATTACAAAGACAGGTCATATGGTTGCATGCATTGTTGTACATTCAGTCATATGGAGTATTCTGTTAGGTAGTGTATTTAAAAAATAATAAAGTTAGATTGGGTTTTAGGTTTAACATTTATGTGATATAATTGTGAGAAACATTTAAGATATACAATTTATAAGGTTCAGTTATTCAGTATTTATTTGGTTTTGGGTGAGTAAGTGATCTTTGAGAAGAGACTTGAATTTATAAACAGGTAGTGTTTCTTTTATATTTACAGGTAATGAATTCCAGATTTTAGGTATGGTATGTGGTATGGTATATGGTATATGGTATGGTATGTGTTTTTGTTTTGGTATGTGTGTGCGGGAGGGGCGGCATAATGTCATGACTAGTACTGTATGTCTGCTGTGAGAGTGAGAAACACCAGAGGTACCAGGACAGTGTCTTGGGGAACTGAGCTTTTTTACCTCGCTGATGCTGGATTTTGTTCTTTTTACTACTACTTTTCTAGTTTTGTGAGTTAGGAACCTGAAAATCCATCTGCCTATGGCCCATATTTTGTGCGCTGTTACTTCATGATCACTTCTGTGAAATGCCTTTGCAAAATCTGTGTATATCACATCTGCATTTTGGTCACCTTCCAATGCTTCTGTAATTCTGTCTTGGTGGTTCAGCAGCTGTGACAGGCATGATTGTCCTGTTCTAAAACCATGCTGGTTTGGGTTATGCTGGTTGTGCTGGTCCACGAAATTTGTAATCTGCCATCTCATCACTCCTTTGAAGATTTGAAGATTTTTATGATGTGGGAAGTTAAGGCTACTGGTCTGTAATTTTTAGCTAGTGCCATGTCTGCACTCTTTAAAGTCATGTGTATTTCACCTAGATCTAGGCTCTTTCTCCAAAATATACTGAGGGCTCATGCTAGTGGTACTTTGCACTTCTTTATAAATAGAGCATTCCATGAATCTGGTCCAGGTGTGTTGAGTGAGTAGGCATGTTTTCCATTTCTTTTTTTAAATATATGGGATTTGTACTAATGTCATTGAGTTGCTCTTCACGGCCTTCTGCTGGAGTGAAAAATGTTTCTGTATTCTCTTCCTTGCTATCATTTAGTGGTTTAGTGGTTTGCTGAACACCGACAAATACTGTTCTGGTGGAAAATGTAACCTGTAGTACTTTGTTAGTCATAACAGTCACTGAGAACTCTGCACTTGCTTGATATGAATCCAAGTTCAAACGAATATTCTCTGATCAAAAGGAGGCAGAGTCCAGTTGAAAAGGGGAATCAAAAGTACGCAGAGTAGCTTTAGATTTGCAATCTAACACAAACTTCCAATCACCACAACAGGATTTAAATTTTTGTCTGTAGTATTATATCTTACGAACTGATAACCTATTAACGACTACTTTTCAAGCTTCTACATTATCAGACTATGATCCAGGAGTACATGGTCTGTGCCATTGACACCACAGTCGTACAGGATTTATATCAACAACAGAGATATTATACCAAGGGGCAAAATCATGAATCAAGATCAGGGTACAGAAGTTACTAGTCACAGCCTCAAACATTTCATCATTAATCTTTACTAATGGTCATCAGAAAGTGCAGATGCATCACCTTGTCCAAGACATCTCTCACTATCACACAACCATTTATTTAGGTGTGTACATTTCTTTTCATCTGTGAGCTGGAAACCCTCATCTTGGCTTTGAAATTCTCTACAGTCATTCATAAGTGCAACCACTAACCAAGGAATTACCATTTTAAGTTAAGACAGAAACTTTCAGAAAGGTTTTGTACAAGGCATCATCACCTCACATTGCATGAGCCAACAACTCGTACTCATATTAACTCTTTGAGGGTCGGTCCTGTACTACTACAACTTTGAAGCCAGGGGTCGATCTCATAGTGCTACACCATGAGCTCAGCTCACTCAGATAAGCTGTGAATGGTAATTTTGGGCCTAGATATGAGAGACTGGATGTATGTGATAAATGTGTACCATATAAAAAATCCTGCAGCACATAGTGCATAATGAGGAAAAAACTGCGACCGTGTTTTTGGTTTAACCCTTTGAGAGTCCGTCCAATAATAGTTCTACGGCTTTGAAACCTGGGTCAGTGCTGTAGAACTGCATCATGAGCTCAGCTCACTCAGATAAAACCGAGTGGTAAATTTGGGCCTAGATATGAGAGACTGGGTCTATGTGGTAAGTGTGCACCATATAAAACAAATCCTGCAACATGCTTTGCATAATGAGAAAAAATGCAACTGTTTTTGGATTAAAACAACAACTTTGCTGTGTATTTTTGTATGTTTTTCATGGTTGTATTTTCAGTTTCTTGGTCTCGTTTGATAGAATGGAAGATATACTGTGCTACAGAAATAGATATGATTTTGATTGATTTTAGTACTGAAAATAGCTTGAAATTGACCTCAAAGTACCAGAAATGTTCAATTTTTGCTGATGTTCAGGAGTAAACAAATTACATCACACATCCCATACACATCAACTGGTGGGTCTAATACACGAATGTGCTGATATTATTTATACAATTATTAAAATATTGCGTAACAGTAAATCTTCTATTTTTGGTGTGGATAAAAATCCTCTGTGAATAAAAAATAAAAATGGAATTCACGTATAAAGCCTGGAAACGTAACTAATAAACAGGGGAAATGTTATTTTAGTGCCAGGAATGCCTGCATTGTTTATTCTGGACCCTATTTTGAAATTGGAATATTTTGAACTGTAAAATTGGCCAAATTACCAATTTCTGATTAACTTATTGGGTAGTTAAAATAGATGATTAGGCAGTTTCTTGATCTCGTTCGATAAAATGGAAACAATGCTAGTGAAATAGCTAAGAATTTGGTCGACTGAAATAATGTAATTAGCATAAAATGAGAGTCAAAGTGGGCAAAATTGCTGATGCTTAAATATTGGTGATGCAGCAAAATTCATGATAGAGTAATTTCGTCAATTTTCCATCAGATTTCATACGTTTTATTTTATTACCTTCAGAAAAAGATTCTCTAGCATTTCATAAGAAAAAAATAATTTTTTTTTTTTTAAATTCTTGAACCCTGTGAACAAGGCATAGAACTATGGTACAGACCCTCACATGGTTAAAACGGTGACTTTGCCTGTATTTTAGTATGGTTTTTATGTTTATTTTCTAAGTTTGTATTCTCGGTTTCTTGGTCTCATTTGATAGAACGGAAGATATACCGTATTTCACGACTTATAAGATGCTCTGATGCATTAGACGCATCCCAATTTAGAAGGTAATAATCAGGAAAAAAGTTAAGAGTGCCTAATACGAAGTAATATTTACTCCACTGAAACTTATGGTAATTGTACATGAAGAAATAAGGTTGTTTGATTTATGGGTAGGGCAAATCATAGGATAGGCCTAGTACTCGCCTGAACACCCCGACAATCTCTCAATTTGAACTGTGAAACAGTCGCTGGTGGCTGAGTTGCTGCTGTGTGAGCAACTATATATACAGTGGACCCCTGTATTACGTAATTATTCTGTTACAGAGAGAGTGACTTATCCTGAATCTGACTCATTCCAAATTTGTTTTCCCCATAAGAAATAATTGAAATCCAATTAATTTGTTTCAGACACCCAAAAGTATTAAAAAAAAAATGTTTTCTAAACAAAATATACATTTACCTACACAGAAAACAATGATACATGAAGAATAAAACACTAATAACTTCACACATGCCTTTATTGAAGACATGGTGATGTATGGAAGACGGGAGGAGGGGAGAGGATGGAGGAGTTTACAATTGTTTGGAAGGGGAATCCCCTTCCATAAAGATTTTGGGCACCAAGTCCTTATTCTGGGTTACTTCCCTTTTTTGTTTTTTAATGCCATTAGGACCAGCTTGAGAGTCGTTGGACCCCTGTTGCTCAAAAAAGTGTTCCAGAGAGGTCTGTTTCTGGTGTGTTAGGAATTGTGTTGGGAGACAGGACAAGATAGTCCTTCAATATGACACTTATATCAGCTCTACGGCTTATTTATCTAGCACAATTCATCTAACATGATATATACTCTAGAATGAATAAAATATGGCATTAACCCTTAAACTGTCCAAATGTAGATCTATGTTTGCACTCGTAGCACTCCAAATGTAGATCTTTTTTTTTTTTAGTACGAATTAATGTAAAATCGAACGTAGATCTACGTTTGGAGCGCTATGCGTGCAAACATTTGGACAATTTAAGGGTTAAGAATGTCACGAGTGGTGGTGTGTTGTTTGTTGTTGGGTGTTTAATAAGGGCCACTGAAAGATAAGCCTTACATGGTGGTGAAGGCAGTAGCAGAGGCGGCAGTGTCAGTCAGCCCTATATACCTCCAACAACAATAGTCAGTTTCATGCTGTTCTTTTTCTATCAGTTGCTTAACTTACTTGCTACACTGTTAATGCTACACTTTATCGCTTGCTGGGGCTATAGCCTTCATCAACTCCTGCTGCTTTAGTATCATACATATTGCAGAATCACTGAAAAAGGCACATTCTCCCCTCTCTCTCAGCCCTTTACCAAAGGGCTGGCTGGAACTAGAAGCTTTCTTTGGGCCCATGGTGGCTTATTTAGCAGTTACAAGCACTAAAAAGAATGGAATAATACAAAATGTATGAGTGCATGGGATCGTCCTCACTGGCTAGTAAACGATGGCACACTGGCTGTACGTGGAGTGTCGGGGCCGCTCAGGCCGCACGGACATGTTCCGAACAGATGACTTATACCGAATTCAGTGACGTTCACCAAGTCAATATTTTGATAAATAACAAAAAGGCACAATACCGTGACTGGGACGATACACAAATAACCCGCACATAAAAGAGAGAAGCTTACGACGACGTTTCGGTCCGACTTGGACCATTGACAAAGTCACACTAACAGAGGTGGAGCAGGACGGCTATATATAGGCAGGAAGAGGTGGAGGTAGTAGTAGTAGTAGTAGTAGTAGTAGTAGTAGTAGTAGTAGTAGTAGTACAAGAATTGTATATAATATCGACAGGATGAAATGACACATGCACAACACCCGGGCATCCCCACCGTAGACGTTTCGCTCGTCTTCCTTATTTCCCACTTCTACCACTACCACTACTACTACCTCTTCTTCTTCTACTACCACTACTGATGAAATTAAGACACATGTGCAGCGTCTGGTTGTCTTTGTTGTGGACGTTTCGCCATCCAGCCAGCCACTGGATGGCGAAACGTCCACAACAAAGACAACAGACGCTGCACATGTGTCCTTAATTTCATCAGTAGTGGTAGTAAAGAAAAGGTAGTAGTAGTGGTAGTGGTAGATAGTGGGAAATAAGGATAGACGAGCGAAACGTCTACGTGGGGATGCCCGGTGTTGTGCATGTGTCATTCATCCTGTCGGTATTATATTAACAATTCTTGTACTACTACTACTACTACTACTACTACTACTATACTACTACTACTTTACTACTACTACTACTACTACTACTACCTCCACCTCTTCCTGCCTATATATAGCCGTCCTGCTCCACCTCTGTTAGTGTGACTTTGTCAATGGTCCAAGTCGGACCGAAACGTCGTCGTAAGCTTCTCTCTTTTATGTGCGGGTTATTTGTGTAATATTTTGATGAAAAAGCGTTACCTATTCCAAATACATATTACATATTCCAATGACAACTTAATCCGGGGGTCTCCTGTAGTGAGGTTCTCAAGAGTGCATACTGATGCGTCTTTGTCAGTGACTATTGGAATAAATAGAAATGGCTGCTTCAACTGTTGTTGGGCCACTGTATTTGCTTTGCAATATTTGACACTATAAGTACCTTAACATATGGTAAATATGAATACCGGTACCTAGTAATAAAGTGAAAATACCCAGCATGTGCTAACAATAGCATAGTATAGGGTAGCATTATTTTAAAGTGCCTACCATAAATGACACTGCTTTGTGACTTTGGTAGTTTAAGAAATAAGCAAGGAAGGTGTTACTTAAGGAGGAATTTTGTTTTCTGTCAATATCCCAGTACAGTATCCGTATATCGTGAATAGCTCGTCTCAAAACATTATTAATTTACTGTAATTTTGAAACACTGGACTTGTTTTAGTTTCAATGGCAATGCATCGGACATAACCCCACACCCCAAACTTATAGCTCCCATCACTGACCTTCAGTTTATAGGATGCAGGGTGTTTTCTGGAGACATTTTATGGAAAAATGTTTCTAATAAGCTATGAAATATGGTATTACAGAAATAGAGATGATTTTGATTGGTTTCAGGATGGAAAATAGCTTCAAATTAAGCTTAAAGTAGCGGAATTTTTTATTTTTGCTGATATTCCAGAGTGCAGAAATTGTGTCACTTGCCCAATACACTGCTAGCTGGTCAATCTAATGTGTATCCACAAATGTGCTGACATTATTTATATAATTTTCACAATAATGCAGTAACCTGCATAACAGTAAATCTTTTATTTTTTGTGAATAAAAATTCAAAATGGAAAGTAAGCATAATATCAGAGAAACCTGAGAATGTCACTGATAAACAGAGTGCATATTGTTTTAGTACCAGGAATGTCTACAATGTTTATTCTGGACTCTATTTCGAAATGGGCAATACATGTATTTGAATTTTGTATGAATTCCAAAGTACCATTTTCTGATAACTTTATTGGGTAGTTGAATTAGATAAATGGGCTGTTTCTTGTACTCAGTCGATAGAATAAAAGGAATACTAGCAAAATAGCTATGAGTTTGTTCAGCTGGAACATTGGAATTTGCTGAAAATAGGGCTCAATATAGGCAAAATCTCCGATGTGTATATATCACCAAGACCACTAACGTTGTGAGTGTGTAATTTTACAAGTTTTCCATCAAATTTCATACTTTTGGTTTCATTACCATCAGTGAAAAATTCTCTATCATTTCATGAGAAAAATAATTTTTTTTTTTAAATTCTCCAACCCTGAGAGCAAGTTTCAGATCAGGGGTTCTGACCCTCAAAGTCATAGAGTTGTCAGGAAGTGGAATAGTCTGGCAAGTGACGTAATGGAGGCAGGAACCCTACACAGTTTTAAGATGCTGTAAGTATAATAAAGCTCATGGAGCAGGGAGAGAGAGAACCTAGTAGTGATCAGTGAAGAGGCAGGGCCAGGAGCTATGTCTCGACCCCTGCAACCACAAATAGGTGAGTGGGCATGCACACACACACAAACACAAAACAGGGATGTTAGGAAGTATTTCTTCAGCCACAGAGTTGTTAGGAAGCGGAATGTCTGGCAAGCGATGTAGCGGAGGCAGGAACCATACATAGTTTTAAGACGAGGCATGATAAAGCTCATGGAGCAGGGAGAGGGAGGACCCAGTAGAGGTCAGTGAAGAGGCAGGGCCAGGAGCTGAGTCTCTACCCCTGCAGCCACAATTAGGCGAGTACAATTAGCCGAGCGCGTGTGACACACACACACACACACACATGCACACACACCCACACACACATGCACACACACCCACACACACATGCACACACACCCACACACACATGCACACACACCCACACACACATGCACACACACCCACACACACATGCACACACACCCACACACACATGCCACACCCACACACACATGCACACACACCCACACACACATCACACACACCCACACACACATGCACACACACCACACACACACACACACACACACACACACACACACACACACACACACACACGCACACACACACACCACACACACACACACACACACCACACACGCACACACACACACGCACACACACACACACTCACGCACCACACGCAACACACACCACACACACATGCACAACACACACACTCACATACACACACACACTCACATACACACACACACTCACATACACACACACACACACACTCACACACACACACACACACACACACACACACACACACACACACACACACACACACACACACACACACACACACACACACACACACAGCCCTGACAACAGTTTCGAGAGATAATGTTCTAGGACACAAAGACAGTACAATCTGAGAAACAAGTATTGGGTACACATGTAGTAAAAGGTAGTACATAACTAGGTGAAAGAATGACTTGTTAACACACGCTAGTATTATAATTATTAGAACTACTCTCAGTGTTAATGGTATCTCATTAGTATTACGGATACACAGAAGTGAATTGTATTTCTGGGACATATAAACAACTGACGTGCTCACACACACACACGCGCGCACACCACTACACACTCAGGGCCAGGAGTGGGTCTCGACCCCAAAACCCAACAACTAGGTAAAGTACACAAGTGACCCTTGGAATTTGACGCCCCCCCCACAGACCTCTTACCTTTCCCCTCCCTCGCGTTTCTCTCTCTCATAGCCTCTTTCCCTCCTTTCTCCCTCTCTCTTCTCTTTCTCTCCCTCTCCCTCTCCTCTCTTTCTCCCCTCTCTACCTTTCTCTCCCCTCACTTCTCTCTCTCCCCCTTGGTCTTACCCCTCACCCCCATACTCTCTCCTCTCTCTCCCTCTTTTACCTTTCTCTCTCCTCTCTCTCCTCTTTTTACCCTTTCTCTCCCCTCCCCCACCCCTTTTCCCTCCTCTACACATGTAGTAAAAGGTAGTACATAACGGGTAAAAGAATGACTTGTTAACACCCCGCTAGTATTATAATTATTAGAACTAACTCTCAGTGTTAATGGTATCTCATTAGTATTACGGATACACAGAAGTGAATTGTTTTTTGGGACATATAAACAACTGACGTGCTCACACACACCACACATGCGCGCACACACATACACACTCGGGGCCAGGAGCTGGGTCTCGACCCCTGAAACCACAACTAGGTGATTTCACACAGCTGATCCTTGAATTTGACCGCCTCCCACAGACCTCTTGCCTTTTCCTTCCCTCGCGTTTTCTCTCTTCATAGCCTTCTTCCCTCCTTTCTCCCTCTCTTCTCTCTTTCTCTCCCTCTCCTCTCTTTCCCCCTCTTCCCCCTTCCCTCTTCTCCCTCCCCCCTCACATTTCTCCCCCTCCCCCTGGTCTTATCCCTCACCCCCATACTCTCTCCTCTCTCTCCCTCTTTCTACCCTCTCTCTCTCTCTTTCTACCCTCTCTCTCTCTCCCCCACACCCTCTCCCTCCTCTAGCCTTCTGTCTGTGGTAATAAAAAGTAAAAAAAAAAAAAAAGGGTGGCCTTAGAGGACGGAAACCCAGAGATCTGGTGGACGAACCGGGGAGGAAAGACTGGGAGCTGAGCCCCAAAAAGGGAGGAAGAGTGGGGAAGGAAGATAGTAGAGCTTGGTAAGAAAATGGAGGAGCGGATAGCTGAAGAGTGCAGGAAGTGGGAAGTACAGGTCTTAGCAGCAGAAGCTAGGATACAGTGCTTAGAAGAGAAACTGCAAACCCTGAAACAGATTAGAGAGAAAATGACAATTCAGGTGTGACATCGGGAAAATTCAAAGTCAGGCGCAGACAAGGGGATGGTAAGCAACAACAGAGACATGCTACACGAAGGCCCTTTTCAGCCCCACGTGGGGCCAGGGAAAAGACGACGAGCACATAAGACCCAAAGGGAAGGTCCGAAGACAATGAAGGTATGCTATAGCAGAGATTCTAACAGCCAACTGCAGTAGCAAGGGACAGCTGGACAGGAAAGCAGTCCACTGAGAATAAAGGTTTCAGATATGACAGGGACTGAAGGAAGAACATGTCAATGGAAGGAAAATAAAATGCCTCAGAGGACGCAGTGGAGACTCAGTGGGAGGAGGACAAGGGGGGAGGTCAGTTTTTGTGTACGGGCTCCAAGAAGCAAGGGGGCCAACTTTGAAGAAATAAAACAGGAGGAGAAAAAAATGATTGAAGGCATCATGAAAACAATAGGGGAGGGCAATATGACCCAGGTGACAAATTTTCAGAGAATTGGGTGGTTTGCGAGTGGAAGGATAGGCCTGTCAGAGTAACTTTCAAGGAAGAAACAGTTCGAACCAGGATTCTGCAGAGAAAGCAAGACTGAGGGACAAAGAGGGGGACCAGAGAGTATACCTCGACCGCGACAGAACACAAGAAGAAAGGACTACACTGAAAGAGAGGGTACAGAGATGCAAAGGAAAGGAACGAAGGGAAACAATGAAAATGAGCAGGACCCGACACAGGAGGAAGGGCAAACACACCCCACAGAATCTCCCCCCAAAAGACTCCACCCCCGGGCATTCCCCAAAGCAAAATGAGCAACCTATACCCACAACCCACTCACTGTTCCTCTGCCACCAATCCCCATATCAAAACCTCACCCAACAGCTGTCCCTTATGGGCATTCTGACCCCACCCCCATCAACACAAACCCCACCTACACCACAGCCCCATATAGGCCCCCACCAAGGCTCTCGCTCCCCAACCCCAAAATTCTTGCATGACCACAATGATAGAAAAGAAACTAAAGGTTTGGTACACAAACGCGGATGGAATAATGAATAAACATGAGGAGTGGAAGAAAGAATCAGTGAAAAATCCCCAGAATCATGCAGTCACAGAAACAAAACTCGCTGAGACAATAACAGACACAATTTCCCAAAAAGGATATTCAGATCCTGAGGAAAGATAGAAGGAGTTTGAGGGGGAGGGGGGGTTGCACTGCTCATAAAAAAACCGATGGGGATTTGAGGAAATGGAAGGCTTGGACATGATTGGAGAAAGAGGATACATTGTAGGTACAATTCAGTCCGGAGACATAAAGTAGTTATTGGAGTGATGTATAACCCACCACAGAAAATGCAGGAGGCCAAGAGAGGAGTACGAAGAAAACAACAGGGTGATGGTGGGGCACACTGGTTTAGGTGGCAAGAAGAGCTCACTCGAGCAGAGCAAAGTTACTGGTAAAGGGCGATTTCAACACAGGGAGATCGACTGGGAAAACCTGGAGCCACATGGGGGTCCCGAACATGGAGAGCCAAGATGATGGATGTGGTACTTGAAAACCTCATGCATCAACATGTCAGGGACACAACCAGAGAGAGAGGGGAGGATGAGCCAGCAAGATGGATCTTGTGTTCACCCTGAGCAGTTCAGACATTGAGGACTCATTATGAGGGCCCCTTGGAGCTAGCGATCATGTGTTCTGAGTTTTGACTATATAGTAGAGTTACAAGTGGAGAAGGTAACAGGAACTGAAGGGGACAGGCCCAAACTATAAAAGGGGGGACTACACAGGTATGAGAAACTTCCTGCAGGAGGTTCAGTGGGACAGGGAAAAGGTAGGAAAATCAGTAAACGAGATGATGGAATATGGGCAACAAAGTGCAAGGAGGCAGAGGAAAGTTTTGTTCCCCAAAGGGGAAAAGGAAAAAAATAGGAAGACCCAAAACGAGTCCTTGGTTTACCGAAGGTTGTAGGGAGGCAAAAACTAAGTGCAACAGAGAATGGAAAAGGTTTCAGGAGGATAGGACCCAGGAAAACAAGGAGATTAGTAGAAGAGCCAGAAACGAGTATGCACAGATAAGGAGGGAGGCCCCGCGACAGTTGAAAACGACATAGCATCGAAAAGTAAAATCTGACCCGAAACTGCTTTTATAGCCACATTAGGAGGAAGACAACAGTCAAGGAAGGTGATAAGGTGAGGAAAGAAGGTGGAGAACTCACAAGAAACGATCAAGAGGTATGTGAGGAGTCAACAGAGATTTAAGGAAGTATTTACGTTAGAGACAGGAAGGACTCGGGGGGGGACAGACCGAGGGGGGACACCAGCAAGGAAATACCCCAACAAGTGTTGGACGACATACATAAGTGAGGAGGAGGTGAAAAAATGTAAGGGACATCGATACCTCAAAGGCAATGGGCCCAGACAACATCTCCCATGGGCCCTTAGAGAGGGAGAGATATGTTGTGCGTGCCACTTACCACAATCTTAAAAACACATCCCTGGAAACTGGGCAACTACCTGAGGTATGGAAGACGGCAAATGTATTTCCCCATTTTTAAAAAGGAGACAGAAAAGAGGCACTAACTATAGACCTGTGTCATTGACGTGTTAGTATGCAAAATTATGGAGAAGATTATAAGGAGGAGAGTGGGGGGAGCACCTGGAACGGAACAGGAGTATAAATGCCAACCAGCACGGATTCACGGAAGGCAAATTCGTGTCACAAACCTTCTGGAGTTTTATGAAAAAAAAAACAAAAGTAAGGACAAGAGAGAGAGGGGTGGGTTGATTGCATCTTCTTGGACTGCAAGAAGGCCATTGACACAGTTCCTCACAAGAGATTAGTGCAGAAGCTAAAACATCGGCGCATATAACGGAAAGGGCACTGCAATGGATCAGGGAAACTGGACAGGGAGGCAAAAGAGTCATGGTAGTAATGATGTTCACAGGGGATGGACGAGGGGGGTCCCCCAGGGGTTTGGTCCTAGGACAGTGCTATTTTGGGATAAAAGTGAACGACATGACGGAAGGTTAGACTCAGAAGTTGTCCCTGTTTGGATGATGTGAAGTTAATGAGGGAATTAAATCTGACGAGGGACCAGGCCCGGACTTCAAGAGAACCCGGACAGACTGGAACCTGGCCAAACAAAGGCTTCTCGAATTTAATCTGCCAAATGCAAGTATGAGGGTAGGGGAAGGGCACAGAAGACCACAGACAGGAGTATAGGCTAGGTGCCAAAGACTGCAAACCTCATCAAGAGAAAGATCTTGGGTAGTAACACCAAGCATGTCTCCGGAAAGGGACACATCAATCAGATAACTGCTGAGCATATGGCGCTGGGAAACCTGAGAACAGGCATTCCGAATACCTTAGTAAGGAACATTCAGAACCCGTACACCGTGTATGTCAAGGCCATACTGGAGTTGCGCACTGTTTGGAACCGCAATGATAAGCACTCAGAAATAGGGGAAAAATAAAAGGTTTGCGACAAGGTGTTCCAGGTAAGGGGAAAGCCATGAAGAAAGATTAAGGGAAATCGGCCCTGACACACTGGAGGGCAGGAGGGTCAGGGGAGACATGATAACGACATATAAAATACTGCGTGGAATAGACAAGGTGGACAAAGACAGGATGTTCCAGGGAGGGGACACAGAAACAAGAGGCCACAATTGGAAGTTGAAGACACAAATGAGTCAGAGAGATAGTAGGAAGTATTTCTTCAGTCATAGAGTTGTAAGGCAGTGGAATAGCCTAGAAAATGACGTAGTGGAGGCAGGAACCATACACAGTTTTAAGACGAGGTTTGATAAAGCTCATGGAGTGGGGAGAGAGAGGGCCTAGTAGCAACCGGTGAAGAGGCGGGGCCAGGAGCTGGGACTCGACCCCTGCAACCACAAATAGGTGAGTGTACACACACACACACACACACACACACACACACACACACACACACACACACACACACACACACACACACACAACACACAACACACACACACACCACACACACACACACACACACACACCACACACACACACACACACACACACACACACACACACACACACACACACACACACACACTTTTTTTACACAGGGTTTGACAAGATTAGGTTAACCCTTTCAGGGTCCAGGGGCCAAATTTCAAAGTGTGCACCAGGGTCCAAGAAGTTTCAAAAAATAATTTTGTTATTTTTTTCTTATGAAATGGTAGAGAATCTTTTTCTGAAGGTAATAAAACAAAAAGTACAAAATTTGATGGAAAATTCATGAAATTATGCTCTCGCGTATTTTGATGTATTGGCGATATTTACGCATCGGCGATATTGCCGACTTTGACTCCCATTTTAGGCCAATTACAGTATTCCAGTCAACCAAATTCTTAGCTATTTCACTAGTATTACTTCTATTCTATCGATTGAGCACAAGAAATCACCAAGTCAACTGTTTCAACATCAAAATAAAGTTACCGGAAATTGGTAATTTGGCCAATTTAATCCGTAAACGGTCCAAAAGTATATGTATGTACATTTTTACTGCTAGTGCCCCAAACGTATATATACGTTTTATTTGTCATACATTCAACATTGCCAGGATAAACCTGAGTCACCTAGAGATGAGAGAATGGGTGTGCGCACTCACTGTGCACCATATTAAAATAATTGGGGATGCCTGGGTACCATATGCTCTTTTTTCCTATTAAAAAAACGATTGTTTTTTTTCGCAGAAAAGTTGGGGCACTACGGTAGAGAACGTATATATACATGTACATTTAGACCGTTTACGGGTTAATGCAAAGTTCAAAATATTTGAATTTCAAAATAGGGTCCAGAATAAACAATGCAGGCATTCCTGGCACTAAACTAACATTTCCTCTGTTCATTAGTTATGCTTTCAGGCTTTACAAATGAATTCCATTTTTATTTTTTATTCACAATGAATTTTTATTGAAACCAAAAAATAGAAGATTTACTGTTATGCAATACTAATAATTTTATAAATAATATCACCACATTTGTGAATGTATATTAGACCCACCAGCTGTCATGTATTAGACCTGTGAAGTCATTTGTTTACTCTTAAACATAGGCAAAAATTTAACATTTCTGCTACTTTTATCTCAGTTTCAAGCCATTTTCAGTACTAAAACCAATCAAAATCATCTCTTTTTCTGTAGTATATCTTCCATTCTATCAAATGAGACCAAGAAATTGCAAATACAACTATAAAAACACGAAATAACACTGCAAAGTCGCTGTTTTAATTGAAAATTGCGGTCTCAGTTTTTTTCCTCATTATGCACTGTGTGCTGCAGGATTTGTTTTATGTGGTGCACACATACCACATAGATGTATTCTCTCATATCTAGGCCCAAATTTACTGCTCACAGCTTATCAGAGTGAGCTGAGCTCATGGCGTAGATCTACGGTTTGGACCTTGAACGTAAAGCTGTAGATCTATGGCACGGACCCTGAAAGGGTTAAGGATCCCAAGCTTTATTGACAAGCTATTTACAGGTTAAGGATGCCTAACTTTATTGACAAGCTAAGAGCTGTTACCTACATCAGCTCATTTGAAAGCATTTTTATTGTTATGAAGCATACAAGTAGGGAACAGGATGAAGTTAGAGCCTTCATTGGGCCAGCATTTTCATCTGTTCAACTGACTTTATCTCATTGACATCATAATGCTGTACGAATATGTTCCAGACTCGAGTCATCCTGGGAATAAATGATCTCAGATGAAGTGATGTTCTGGAGAAGGATACAGCCAGAGTGAAGTTGCTGCTTTCTGCCCATCTTGTGGTATAGAAACTTGCTTCACGCTGTCCTTGAAGTGGATCCAAGTGTGGTACTTTTACAATATTGGCCTTGTACATAACAGTAAGGCCACCCACATCCCTCCTGTGTTGAAGGCTCTGCTGTAATGACAAATCTATCCAGGATTGGTCCAGACAAGAGATGAGACGTCTTGCTCTGTTCTCTACTCTGTCAAGTAGTCGCAGATGAGAAGGGGGGCAGGTGAACCAAGAAAGTGGAGCATACTCAAGGTGTGAGCGTACTTGTGCCTCATACAAAATCTTGCAACCCCTGCTGTCAAGCAGATGCGAGATACAACGAAGTGCTGTAAGCTTCCTTGTTGCCTTGTTTGCAAGATTTACAACATGGTTTTTTCCTTGTCATTTTGGAGTCAGATTTCGCCCCAAGGATATCACTTCTTCCGCAGGTGCTAACACCCTCCCATTCATCCTTACTAGTGCACCAGCATTACCCTCTTGGTGCCTGGAGATCATCATCATTTGTGTTTTCTCAGGTGCAAACATTACTTGCCATATATTTCCCCAAGCTGATATAGCTCTGAGCTGGTGATTGATGTAGCTTAGAGCAGCTAGCATTTCTTCTCTTGGATAAGTGAATGTTAGTGTACAGTCGTCTGCATATGCATGGGATTCTGGGATGAGATGAAGGAGGTCACTGAAGTAGACATTCCTTAACAATGGTCCCAGAACACTTCCTTGAGGAACACTTGCCCAATACGATGTCTTGCTGATTCCTTTCCATTGAGAACTACCCTTAGAGATCTACCATGAAGGAGGCAGTGTAGAGCCTGCAATTCCCAGAGCTTGCAGTTTTGCTAAGAGGCCCTGGTGCCACACCCGGTCGAAAGCACCAGCAATGTCCAGTGCTACCACACAGCTGACTTTGGATTCATCCAGTGACTGGTGCCACTTAGTAGAGAGGTTTAACAACAGATCAGCAGCAGAGTAACCTTTCCTGAAGCCATATTGATGGTCATAAAGTAGTGAGTGGTAGTCAAAAAACTCTGTCATTTGTCTTGAGATTATTGTCTCAAGGATCTTACTAGTGATTGACAGGAGTGACACTAGTCTGTAGTTGCTGATTTCTGCTCTGGTCTTCTTTTTGTGAACAGACAAGGCCATTTACACTGTACTAGGCACTTCTGAAAGATGCGAGTTAGAGGTGCTGCTAGCTGGCTGCACATTTCTCGAAATTTTGGGGCTAACTTGTCTGGCCCACACCCTTTTACTTGGTCAGGAAATTTTAAAAAGGGAAGTGCACCTCTTCCTCCCTTATTGTCACCACTGCATTTTTGGGACACAGTTTTTGCAGCTACCAAAGGGGTCCCTTGCTTGATCAAACTTCCCTTTTGGTAGCAAGGTTGGGGCAAAGAGGCGCTTTCACTTGACTACTATAAGGTGGCCCCCATCCTATTGATTTAGAGGTGGAATGAGTCATCAGGAGAAAACCCTTGTCTGTCCTTGCCCAGGGCCCCACCAGGTTTTGGAGCCTACCCTACCTGATGCTACTTTCTTCTTGTATCCATCTTCATTTAGCGAGGGGCCCACTTTTAAAACGTACCCACTGCTTAGGTTCCGTGCAATTTCCTGTTTTGGTGGTGGTTTCTCTCAAAACCTCACCATGCCGGTACTTAGCATCTCTCTCAACGAAAGTAAAACCCAAGGCTGTCTTAGGTTCATCACATATTGCCAGGAGGAAATGTGTTTTTGTTGTAGATTAAGGATGTTCCGTGAAGGCTTTCACTTTTTGTCAACATCCCCTTGGAGAAGGCATTCCATTTTGGTGGCGAGTCAGAGCAAAGGGCTGGCCAATTACCCTTTCCCCTGCCAGGGTTTTGCGTGTTGGATCTTTAAATTCGTAAAAAAAAACCTTTTTTTCAAACCCCCAAGGGGTTACAAGGGACATACCTTCTGCTAGATCACTCATTCTGGGTCAAGGGAAGGGGCCAGAGATGTGATAGGAAAAAAAAAGTTTCTATGTAAATAAACAAGAAGGTCATCAAAGTCCCTTTGTATAAGGGGTTGGTTAGGCACCAACAATTAGACAGTTGACAGTTGTGTTTTACAAAGGGGTCCACATCTTCCATTTGGGGAAATTTTAATGTCGCGTTGCCACTGGGTCTGTACTTGCACTGGGTAGTCAGAGGTATTTTTTATGTATAGCTTGCAGAACATCATTCAAGATAGTAGGGATGGAACATCAAGTGCGGGCATGTACCTTTCATGAAGCCACAGCAACACCTCCTCCTTGCCCTTGTCTGCTCTTCAAACCCTGAGGTGTCCAGCAATTTTTGCAAAATTTTCTGGGGCCTGTTTTCCAAAAAAGTTTTAAAAGCACTGTCATTTGGGGGCATCGAGTGTTCCAAAACTGTGTGTGAGCTCTCCAGCATTATAATGAAACCTCTAAGTTGGGCCCACAGGGTCTGATAGACTGGCTCCACGTGATGTGGTCACTTGAGGTGGTGGGGTGTAAGGCATTAAAGGGCCCGTCCCGAGAGAAGTAGGGGGACTGGGCGCTGCGGGAGAGGGGCTGTGGTCTTTAAAGGCACAATACCACCTCTAGGTGAGATGGGGTAGCTAGTGGGTGACATGTGAGTGTGTTTCACCAATTTGAGATCCTGCTGGTTTGTTCTGAGAACAGGTCTCTAAACAGGTGGTCCTGTCTATCAAGTTCCTTTTTCTTCCTACACTGGTCCTCCTGATGTCCTTTCTTATAGCAGTAATTGCACCTGGTATCTCGCAGGCAGTTGTTGGCAGTGTGCCCCTTCCGGTGACAGCGAGAGCACAGCCTAGGTGCCTGGGAGGGTGGACTATGATTTGTTGCACCTCCTGTGTTTTGCAGATTTGTCCTCAGGTTCTGCTGCTGGAACTGTGTTAATGGAGGGTGAGACGACTGTAGATCTCTTCCTCCTCCACGTCCTCTGCCCCGTCCTCTACCAGTTCTGACAGATGTGTCCCTGCTGTTCGTACTTTGGTGCAGTAGGTGATCAGGTGAAGTGACAATTCCCTGATTATTAACTGCACCAATCTCTGGTAGAGAAACTCCTGACTCAGAACTTGCTGATGAAGCACTGCTGCCAGATTCTGGAATAGTGTTGGCAGGTGTGCTGACAGGTGTAGGATCAGAGATGGTATGTGCACTGTCAAGTTGACTGGCAGTGGCTGAAGCAGAGATGTCAGGTGTAGGAGAATTAACAGATCCAAGGCTTCCTTCATTGCTGGGAAGAGGATTTGTTCCCTCTGTGGTGGTCAGAGGAATTGTGTTAGAATTCCCAAAGGTAGTGTTTTGAACTGTGTCAGTCTGTGGGACCTTGGCAATTACAGAATTCCACCAGTTATTTACCCCTGAGTTAAGCTCAGTGTGGAATTTCCAGTCTTTGTCAATAGTGTCACCATCAGCTGAGCAGCTTACGTCACTTGATGTAGGCTTGCACTGACCTTCTACAATAGCTTGGAGGTTACCTAATGATTTGAGGAGGTCATGAAGTGCTTCCCTGTGATGGATTATCTTAGCTGCAACTTTACAACACAGCCCAAGAGGGCAGTCTTGATCTTTGGACAGAAGTCCCTTAAGTAGGACTTCTGAACCTTCCTCCTGTAGCTCCAGGCTTGTATCCACATATTCCACAGGATTATGGATGTCCTTCAATTTTCTGAAATTTTCAACCTGGCTGCAACAAAATTCTTCTTCTGGAATGCAATCTGTGTGGCAGTAGTTGGAACAAGTAGGTTCCTTGCATCTAAGAGAAATTTTGTCCCTTGTGGTATACCCACAAACACTGCAGTAACTACTGGGACAATAGCCAGATAGCATAGATATTCTTGCTATTTTGCAATGTGAAGTCATCCCAGAGGAGGCTTGTAGGTTTGCAATGAAGTTCACAGGAGAGAGAGGGTGGATGGTGGTATCATGGGTGGGGGTGTTTATAGTGGGGTGGGTAGTGAGGGCAGGCAGTGGGCCGACGAGCTGGAAGTGTTGCCTTCTCACTATCACTTAATAAACACTGTTTATGCTATCCACTTTTCCACTAAAGGAAGGTGTTACACAAATCACTATGTTACTTTGTACCAGTCACATTGTTATAAAGCACCAGATGCTAGTACATAGCACAAAACACATATAATATTAGATGCTCACTGTGAAGGCAATAGTGACGTCACTCCTAAGGCCTGCAGCTGACCCCTCACTCACACCATATCTTCACCATACCACACTTAAATATCACTGATATTACTTATATTCACTTCAGTGGAGGAGTTGGCTTACTTGTACGTGTACTTATGTGTTGTAGGTAGTACTTCGTCACTGAACAGTTTGTATCCTCACTAACCCTCGTATTTAAGTAATAATTAGAAAGTTTGTGGAGCACACTGTGACACGTCTCTCTCTCTCTCTCTCTCTCAATATCTCTCTCTCTCAATATCTCTCTCTCTCTCTCTCTCAATCTCAATCTCTCTCTCTCTCTCTCTCTCTCAATCTCTCAATCTCAATCTCTCAATCTCTCAATCTCTCAATCTCTCAATCTCTCAATCTCTCAATCTCTCAATCTCTCAATCTCTCAATCTCTCAATCTCTCAATCTCTCAATCTCTCAATCTCTCAATCTCTTCTCTCTCCTCTCTCCTCTCTCTCTCTCCTCTCTCTCTCTCTTCTCTCTCTCTCTCTCTCTCTCTCTCTCTCTCTCTCTCTCTCTCTCTCTCTCTCTCAATCTCTCTCTCAATCTCTCTCTCAATCTCTCTCTCAATCTCTCTCTCAATCTCTCTCTCAATCTCTCTCTCTCTCTCTCTCTCTCTCTTCTCTCTCTCTCTCTCTCTCTCTCTCTCTCTCTCCTCTCTCTCTTCTATTCTCTCTCTCTCAATCTCTCTCTCAATCTCTCTCTCATCAATCTCTCTTCTCTCTCAATCTCTCAATCTCTCTCTCAATCTCACACACATGAGAGAGAGAATAAATGAATGATCATCCCAAATACTGTACGTAGAAGTGTGTGCTGTCATTTACCAACTATACAGAATGGTATTACACTAATCCTACCACCATGAAAAACTTTATCAAAACCAAAGCAACCAGTCTTTAAGGTATTGCTGCAGGTGTCTGCATTATTCTTTATGGTTGTTGTTAAAAAATATTTGTTGGTGGAACTTCAAGGAATTTGGAAACGTGTTAGGAAACATAAATATGCCGGCCCAACAGATAATGGACACCTCATAAAACGGAAAATGCAAGAATAATTATCAGACAAACAGAGCTATGCAGGAGGAAGTGTTGAGAAGCATTCATCACAGCAGTCTCCATTATAGCCACCCAAAGTGGCAGCAGTTTCAACATTTCTGATTTTTTTTTTTTTTAATGCTGGTCGTCTCCTACCAAAAAAGAAATGCCTCCACCCTCATTCACACTGTCACTATCTTGCCAGACGCACATGGATGTGACAGCATAAACGTGAAACGCTATAGATTCGAACTCATGAACTCCGACTGTGAAGTGGACAGACCTGGCTTTTGTGCCTTTTTTTTTATTTAAAGCCTCTTAAGGCTCAAACCAATGACCCCTAATAAGTGAGACATGCGTTCACTTAATTCATTATGTGTACCATTAATATCACTGAGATCCTATATCTAATACTTGTTAATTTTGTATACTTTTATTGTTAAATCTGTACTTTACTTTTCCTTTGTACAATTTTAGTATCAAACATCTCTGTGCTAAGGCCCTACCCTTGATCATCTTTTCTCTGCTGTACTGTTTAACTTTAGTCTTCCCAGTCATATATACTGAGGCTTGATGGAGCTCCAAATAACTTAGATGTAGCCTAAAAATAAAAAGGGTTAGAATGTTGCATGTGTGTCCATTTATTTTTACTTTCCTCTGTATTCTTAAATTATTCTTATTCTAGTAGTGTTTCCTGTCCAATTTCCTTGGAGAATGGGTTAAAGTTTTGCTTCCTAACCCATGCACTTCATAGAAGAAAACTAAATGGTGGGATCAGTGGGACTGGTAACAGCTTTTCTGTATGCAGTTATTAAAAAACGTGTTCTGCATAGTGATTTTTGTCTCATCTCCTTTATACATCTCTCCCCAACATGCTTTTATCCGTCCAACAATTAATTTTGTTAGCTATTTTGTTGCATCAACTTACAGCAACTATCCCAAGAATGATTCAGCTGGTTCATGTGTTACTATGTACATTATTTGAGGCTCATTTCATAAGTCATGACAACTATTTTTTTTTGATTGAGAAAACTAATGCAAATGTAGACAATTAAAAATGTGTACATTTAAAAGCTACTTAAAAAAAAAAAAACACCAAGTGGCCTCCTCAGACTGAATATATATACAGGCAGCCAAAGGGACTAGACAAATAAAAAACAATTTTATTAGCATTGCTCTGTTTACTTTAATCTGAAAAAAAAAATGTATAGTATATGTACACTGTGGTGTACATACAACTCAACAAAATTCAAAGTAGTCTCCTGGGTTATTTATCACCCATTGCATTTCCCATTCTTAATGCTGTAAACTACTCTGAACAGTGCCTACTGGGCTGTTGCATGATGACATTCTCAGTTTAGGGAGTTTCTCGCTAATGTAGACAGTGCCGAAATAATAATTTGTAATATCACTTATTCATGTTTCAACTGTAAATTTTTCTAGATTAAAGAAAATAGAACAATGCAAATACATTTTTATATCTTATCAGTTCTCCTTGGATGCCTTTGCTCATGGTCAGTCTGTTAATACTATTTTGTGTTTATTTTTATGAGTTTTTAAATGTACAGTATTTCAAATTTGCATTTACAGTAGTTATCTCAGTAGATAATAGTTACCATTAAACATAGCCCTTGTGTATCACTCCTGAAGTTACTGTATAAAGCAAGTCATTTTTGTTTTCTGATAATTCAAGTCAACATGATGAAAAGTATTTACTTCACTTTCCTTTTACCATATTAATACATAAATTGTTACACAGTTGAATTTTGTCATTTGTATTTTAGAATATTTTATATACGATATATAATATTTTGCATAGGTTTGTTATATATAATTATTTTTTTATTTGTTTTTTAAATCAGTTATAATTGTTAAGGTTTTTCTGTATTAAAAATCTGTGAGGGGTTTGAATTCAAAATTTTTTGCTTTTTAAAAGTATGCTGTGTTTCCCCCGAGTATTTTGTATATTGGGGTTTTGGGAAATCTTGTGTTTTTGCCCGATTGAGCTGAAGTAGCTTGTTTGGGTTCCTGTGTTTAAATTAATTTTTACAGAAAAATTTTTTTTAAAATTTCAAGTTTACGAAACTACCTTTTCTAACTCCCAAATATCTAGTGCATTTAAATTGTAGACAGAATAAAAAACACAGTACCAGACTTGAACAATATCTTTTTTTTCTTCTTTCAAAAGCACCGGCCATATCCCACCGAAGCAGGATGGCCCAAAAAGAAAAACGAAAGTAATATCTTTTCTTATTTCTTATATATTCTGTCTTCTGTCTAGGGGGTTTTTGTCCTTCCCCGTGACACATTAGCCTTCCTGCATACTCCCTTTTTTCTCTTTTTTCCTTTAAACTACCCCCTCATTATTCCCCTGTTGCGCTGCACTGCCAACAACAACTACTACTACTGTTACTGTCTCTCTGCCTACACTCCTCTCTTTGCTCCCTTTTTTACTAAGACTACTACCCTTTTTATTGTCACTCCATCATTGTTCATTTTTACACACTGCACTTTAATACCAATAATACTACTTCTAATACCCCTAACACTACTATTGCTGCTTCTAAAACAAAACACTAAGTTTTTTTAAAACCCAAAAAATACTACTGCTTGTAACACCACAACTACTACGCTTGAAAAACCACTAACTACTATCTGTAAACCAAACTACTACGCTTCTATTACCACAACTACTACTATTGCTGCTTTAAAAAAACCATCAAAACTATTTCATCTACTCCACTAACTACTACTACTTTAAAAAACCCCTAAATATACTATTGCGCTTCTACTAGCACTAACAGTCTGCTTTACCAGCAACTACACTTCAACTACCACTAACTACTACTGCTTCTCTACCACAAAAAACTACTGCTTCTACTACCACCCAACTACTACTGCTTTTCACCCCTAACACTTCGCTTCTACACCACAAACACTCTGCTTCTACTACCCCAACTACTACTGCTTCTATACCACAACTACACGCTTCTACTACCACTAAATACTACTGCTTCTACCCACAACACTCTGCACCACTAATACTACTGCTTTTACACCACTAACTACTCTGCCACTACCACTAACTACTTCTCTTCACTCCACTAAAAAACTACGCTTCTACTACCCCAACTACTACTTTCTCTACCGCAACACTTTTGCTTCTACTACACTAACTACTACTGTTCTACTACCACTCCCCTCAAGGAAGGTTCCTTTATTTGGTGAGGGGCTCTTGATTTTGGGGAAAGGATCTGTCTCCAGTTCCCCCCAATTTAACCTGAATGCCTTCCCACCCCCCCCCCCCCAGGCGCTGTTTAAAAACCCCGGGTTAAACGCTTTCCTTTATTATAATAATAATTCTACTACCACAACTACAAAGCTTCTTCTACCCCTAAAACTACTCTTCTACTACCACTAACTACTTCTGCTTCTACTACCACTAACTACTTTTGGGGTTCTACTACCACAAACTTCGCTTTTACTACCACTAACTACTTCGCTTTTATACCACTAATACTTCTGCTTTTTCTACACAACTACTCTGCTTTTACAAACCCCAACTACTTCTGCTTTTACACCACAACTACTTCTGCTTCTACTAAACCCCCTAACCACTACTGCTTCTACTACCACTAACTACTTCTGCTTCTACACCACTAACTATTCGCTTCTTTTACCACTAACTACTTTTGCTTCTACCCACTAACCACTTCTTTCTTCTACCACTAATCACTGCTTTTACTACCACTAACTACACTGTTCTACTCCACAACATTTTGCTCACTACCACAACTACTACGCTTTTTACTACCACTAATACTTCTGCTTCTACTACCCCTAACTACTTTTGCTTCTTTTTACCCCTACTGCTTCTATAACCACTAACTACTACGCTTCTCACCAAACACACGCTTTTACACCACAAATACTAACTTTACTACCACAACTACTACTGCTTCACACCATCAACATACTGCTTCTAATACCATCAAATACTACTGCTTTAAAACCATCAACTCTACTGCTTTTAATACCATCAACTACTATGCTTTTTGAACCACACTTCTACTGCTTTTAAAACCCCCAAATACAACGTTATTAACCATTTAAATAACCTTTCTTCTAAAACCTTAACTACACTCTTCAAAAACCGCAACTACTACTGCTTCAAAACCATCAACACTACTGCTTTTAATACCATCAACTACACTGCTTCTAATACCATCAACAATACTGCTTAAATACCAATAACTACTACTGCTTCTTATACCATTAACTTTCTGCTTTTAACACCACAACTACTACTGCTCTAAACCAAACACTACGCTTAACACCACAACTACTACTGCTTTAAAAACCCTTAACTAACCTTCTTCTAACACCATCAACTCTCTGCTTCTAAAACCTTAACTACTACGCTCCTAATCCATCTACTACTGCTTTTAATACCATTAACTACTACGCTTCTAACACCATTAAAATACTACCCTTTTAACACCCAACACTACGCCAAACCATTAACTACTACTCTTCTAACCCCCCCAACTACAAATCTTCTAAAACCATTTAAAACACTGTTCTAACCCAACAACTGCTACTGCTTTTATCACCATCAACTACTACGCTCTAATACCATAAAACTTTCTGCTTCTAACACCATCAACTACTACTGCTTCTAACCCATCAACTACACTGCTTCTAACACCATTTACTCCTACCTTCAACACCATCAACTACACTGCTTTCAATACCAATCCTAACGCTTCAACACCCTCAACTACTACTGCTTCAACACCATCAACTACACTGCTTCTAACACCATCAAAACTACGCTTTTAACACCCCACTCCTACTCTTCTAAAAACCCTCAACTACACTGCTTTTAACCCATCAACTACTACGCTTTAAAACCATCAAATACTACTGCTTCTAACACCATCAGCTCCTACGCTTCTAACACCTCAACACTACGCTTCTAACACCCCAGCCCTACTGCTTCTATCACCATCAACACTACTGTTCTAACACCACAAATACTACTGCTTCTAACACCATCAACTACCGCTTCTAACACCACAGCTCCTACTGCTTCTAACACCATCAAATACCTGCTCTAACACCCCACTCCTACTGCTTCTATCACCATCAACTACTACGCTTCAATACCATTAACTACTAAATGCTTCTAACACCACAACTACACGCTTCAAAAACCATAACTACTACTGCTTTTTAACACCATCAACACTACTGCTTCTAAAACCATCAACTACTACTGCTTCTAATACCCTCAAAACTACGCTCAAAACCATCAGCCCCTACGCTTCTAATCCACTCCACTGCTTCTAAACCTCAACTACTACTCTTTTAAAAACCAAACCAAATACTACGCTTATTATACCCTTAACTACACTGCTTTTTAACCCTTAACTACTAATGCTTCTAACACCTCAACACTACGCTTTTAATACCATCAACTCTACTGCTTCTAATACCATCACTACTACTGCTTCAATACCATTTAAAACTACGCTTTTAATACCCTCAACTACTACTGCTTCTATTACCATTAACTACTACTTTTCTAACATCATTAACTTACGCTTCTAACACCATCAACTACACTGCTTCAATACCATTTAAAACTACGCTTCTAAAACCACAACTACTACGGGTTCTAAACCATTAACTACACTACTTTTAACACCCCAAATACTACTGCTCAACACCAACTACTACGCTTTTAATACCCTTAACTACTACGCTTCTGACACCATCAACTATACTGCTTTTAATATCATCAGCTCCCCACTGCTTCTAAACCTCACAAAACGCTTCTAATACCACAGCTCCACTGCTCTGATACCATCAACTACTACTGTTTTAATACCATTTTAAATACTACTGCTTCAAAAACCCCAAATACTACTGCTTTCCCGAACCATCACACTACTGCTTTTAATACCATCACAACTACTGCTTTTGATACCATCACTACTACGCTTCAATACCATCAGCTCCACTGCTCTAATACCACAGCAACTACTGCTTTTAATACCATCACTCCAAAGCTTCTGAAAACATCAACTAACTGTTTTTAAAAACCATTAAATACACTGCTTCTAATACCATCAGCTCCACTGCTTCAAACCATCAGCAACTACTGCTTCTAAACCATCAGCCCTTTCTGCTTCGAACCATCAACTACTACTGCCTATACCACTACTACTGCTTCTAAACCATTTAAATACTACTCTTCTAAACCCCAGCAAAACTGCTTCTAAACCATCAACCAAAACTGCTTTTGATACCCTCAACTACTACGCTCTAAACCATTAAAATACTACCGCTTCTAATACTCAGCTCAATGCTTCAAAACCTCAACTGCTTTTAAACCATCAATGCTTCTAATACCACAATTTCTACACTTCAATCCACAATTTCACTCTCTAATACCATCAATTACTACGCTTCTAATACCATAACTACTACTGCTTCTAATACCATCAATTACTACTGCTTCTAATACCACAAAACTACGCTTCTAATACTTCACTCCTACGCTTTTTGATACCATCAAATAACTGCTTCTAAAACCATAACTACTACGCTTCAATACCCTCAACTACTACTGCTTCAAAACCATCAATTACACACTTTTTTTAAAACCACATTTTCTACTGCTTCTAAACCATTAACACACGCTTCAACACCATCAACTACACTCTTCTAATAAAACCCCACAGCTCCACGCTTCTGAACCATCAATTTTTACTGCTTCAATACCATCAGCTCCTACTGCTTCTAATACCACCAACTACAAAGCTTTTTTTTTTATACCATTTAAAACACCTTCTTTTAAACCATAACACACGCTTCTAATACCACAACTACTCTGCTTCTAAAACCATCAACTACACTGCTTCAAACCATCAACTACTACTGCTTCTAAAAAACCAACAAAACTACTGCTTATAAAACCATTAACTACTCTGTCTTCTTTTAAACCATTAAAATGTTTCTGCTATTTTGTTTTTTCTTCTAACACCATCAAAAACTACGCTTCAATACCATAACTACTACTCTTTTAATACCACACCCTACTGCTTTTGATACCATCAACCTATGCTTCTAACCCATCAAATAAAATCTTCAAAACCATCAACTACTACTGCTTCTAAACCATCCACTACACGTTTTTAATACCATTAACTACACTGCTTTTAACACCATCAACTACTACTGCTTCTAATCCATTAACTACTACTACTTCTAACATCCCCAAATACTACACTTCTAACACCATCAACTACACTCTTCTAATACCATTAACTACTACTGCTTCTGCACCATCAACTACTACGCTTTTAATACCACAGCAACACGCTTTTAATACCACACTCCTACTGCTTCGTTTTCCCTCAAAACTACTTTTTTTAAACAAAACTACTACTGCTTCTAAAACCACACTCTACTGTTTTTAATACCGCAACTACTACGCTTCTGAACCATCAGCTACTACTGCTTTTAATACCATCACTCCTACGCTTCCCAAACCATCAGCTCCTACGCTCTGATCCCTCAACTACTACGTTTTTAATACCCTTAAAAACACGCTTCAAACCATCAGCAACACTGCTCTGATACCCAGCTCCTACGGGTTTTGATACCCTCAATTTTAAATGCTTCTAAACCATCAAATGCTTTTAAACCATCAACCTTCTAATACCTCACAAATACGCTTCAATACCATCCCCTACGCTTTTGATACCACAACACACTGCTTCTAATACCATTAACTACTACTGCTTCTAAACCACAATCTTCTAAACCATCAACTGCTTCAAACCATCAATTACTACTGCTTCAATACCCTCAATTTCTACTGCTTTTAATACCATTAAAATACCCACTGCTTTTAATACATCAATACACTGCTTCTAAAACCATCAATACTACTGCTTCTAAAACCATTAACTACTACGCTCTAATACCCCTCAACTACTACTGCTTTCTAATACCAACAACACACGCTTTTTAATACAATTTAAATACTGCTCTCTTATACCATTAACTTTAGCTACTACGTTTTTTTCTTCTAACACCAACAAATACTACGCTTCTAAACCATTAACTACTACCTTCTAACACCGTCAACTACTACTGCTTCTAACACCATCACTACTACTGCTTTTAATACCCTCCACACACGTTTCTTTTAAACCCTTAACTACTACTGCTTTTTAACACCCCATCACTACTACTGCTTCTAAACCATTAACTACTACTACTTCTAACACCATCAAATCTACGCTTTTAATACCATTTAAAACTACTGCTTCTAATAAAATAACTACTACTGCTTTTAACACCATTAAATACTACTGCTTAACCCACAACTACTACTGCTTCTAAACCATTAACTACTACTACTTTCTAAAACCATCAACTACACGCTTCTAATACCATTAACTACTACTCTTTAATAACATTTTCACTACTGCTTCTAACACCATTAAATACACGCTTTTAACACCACAACTACTACTGCTTCTAATACCATTAACTACTACTCTTCAAAAACCCTTTAAATACTACTCTTTTTAAAACCCTTAACTACTACTTTCTAACACCCTCAACACTACTGCTTCTAAACCATTAACTATACTGCTTCTAATAACATTAACTACACGCTTCTAACACCATTTCACTACTGCTTCTAACACCATCAACACTACTGCTTCTAATACCCTTTAAATACTATTGCTTCTAACACCATCAACTACACTGCTTAATACCATCAACTACTACTCTTCTAACACCAACACTACTGCTTCAATACCATTAACACTACTGCTTTAATACCATACTCCACTGCTTCTGATACCCCAAATACTACTGCTTCAAAAAACCACAACTACACGCTTTTGATACCCTCAGCTACTACGCTTCAAAACCATCACTCCTACTGCTTCTGAACCATCAACCTACTGTTCTAAACCCTCAATTTCTACGCTTCAATACCATCAATTACTACTGCTTCAATACCCTCAATACTACTGCTTCTAATACCCCTCAATTACTACTGCTTTCTAATACCATCAATTAAAATACTGCTTTTAATACCATCCAAAATACTGCTTCTAATACCATCAGCCCTACTGCTTCTAAACCATCAACTACTACTGTTTCAATACCACAATTACTACGCTTTTAATACCATCAAAACTACGCTTTTAAAAAACCATCAATTACAAAATGCTTCTAATACCCTCAACTACTACTGCCTAATACCATCAATTCTACTGCCTAATACCCATTACACGCCTAAACCCTCAAATTTCACGCTTCTAATACCACAAATCCTACTGCTTCTGATACCCCCTACAGCTTTTAATACCATCAGCTCCTACGCTTTTTATACCCCAACACACTCTTCTAAAACCATCAATTACTACTGCTTCAAATACCATCAACACTACTGCCTAAACCACAATTTCTACTGCTCTAATACCATTTAAAATACTGCTTTTAAAACCATTAAATACACTGCTTCTAAAACCATTATCTTCTACGCTTCAAACCACAAATACTACTGCTTCTAAACCAATACTACTACGCCTAAACCATTAAATACACGCTTCTAATCCATTAACTACACTGTTCAAACCATAACTAAATGCTCAAATACCATTAACTACTATGCTTCAATACCACAGCTCCTACTGCTTCTGAAACCATCAACTACTAATGCTTCTAAACCCTAACTCTACTGTTCTAATACCTCACTCCACGCTTCTGATCCACAACACTACTGCTTCAATACCCCAGCCCCACGCCGAACCATCAACACTACTGCTTCTAATACCATCACTACTACTGCTTCTAAACCACCCGCTCCTACGCTTTTGATACCATCAATACACTGCTTTTAATACCATCACCCTACGCTTTTGATACCACAAATACTACGCTTCTAATACCATCAACACACTGCTCAATACCAGAGCTCCTATGCTTCAAACCATCAGCCCTACTCTTCTGATACCACAAATACTCTGCTTCAATACCATCAACAAAACGCTTCTAAACCATAGCTCCCGCTTCTGATACCATCAACACTACTGCTTCTAAAACCATCAACAAATACGCTTCTGATACCCCTCAACTACTACTGCTTTTAATACCCTCAAAACTACTGCTTTTAATCCACAACAAATACGCTCTAACACCTCAACACTACTGCTTCTAACACCTCAACACACTGCTTCGTACCATTAACCCACTACTCTTCAAACCCTCACTCCACGCTTTTGATACCATCAAATACTACGCTTTTAATACCATTTAAATACTACTGCTTTTTAAACCATCGCCCTACTCCGATACCCTCAACAAAAATGCTTTTAAAAACCATTAACAAATACTCTTCTAAACACAGCTCCTACGCTTTTGAACCACAGGTACACTGCTTCTAATACCATTATCTACTACTGCTTCTGATACCTCAGCTCCTACTGCTTTTAACCATCAGGACTACTCTTCAATACCATTATCTCTACTGCTTTTGATACCACAACTACACTGCTTCTGATCCATCAAATACTACTGCCTTTGATACCATCAACTACAAATGCTTTTGAACCATCAGCTCCACGCTTCTAACACCACAACTACTACGCTCTAAAACCATCATCCCCACTGCTTCGATACCATCACTACACTGCTCTAAACCATTTAAAAACTACTGCTTTTGATACCATCACTAGACGCTTCTACACCATTGCTCAACGCTTCTGATACCATCAACTATCGCTTCTAAACCCTAACTACTACTGCTTTTTAATCCACACCCTACTGCTTCTGATACACGGGTACTACGCTTCTAAACCATTATCTCACGCCTGAACCACACTCCTACTGCTTCTAATACCACAACTACTACTGCTTTTAATACCATCAAATACTACTGCCAATACCACAAATACTACTCTTTTAATAAACACAACTACACCCCTAAAACCATTAACTACACGCTTTTTAAACCATTTAAATGCTACTTTTTCTAATCCATTAACTGCACTATTTCAAGCCAATAACTACACTAAAACCACTACTACTACGCTGCGCTTTTACCACTAACTACTGTTTCTATACAGTTACCTCGGAAAAAACTTAATTTTTCCAGAAAACTGTTCGAGTGCTGATACTAAACGAATTTGTGCCCATAAGGAATAATGTAAATTAGATTAGTCTGTTTCAGAACCCCAAAAATACACGTATAAAAGCCCCTACAATAATACTTACATAATTGTTCGAGTTGGGAGCTGTTCAAAACTCGAGGTACCACTGTACCACTAACCACTACTACTTCTAATACCACTAACTACCACTGCTGCTGCTTCTTATACCACTAACTACTATTTCTAATATCACTAACCACTACTGCTTCTAATACCACTATCTACTACTACTACTACTAATACCACTAACTACTACTACTTCTAATACCACTAACTACTACTACTTCTAATACCACTAACTACTACTACTTCTAATAACACTAACTACTACTACTTCTAATACCACTAACTACTACTAATACCACTAACTACTACTAATACCACTAACTACTACTAATACCACTAACTACTACTACTTCTAATACCACTAACTACTACTACTTCTAATACCACTAACTGCTACTACTACTAATACCACTAACTACTACTACTACTTCTAATACCACTAACTACGACTACTTCTAATACCACTAACTACGACTACTTCTAATACCACTAACTACTACTACTACTAATGCCACTAACTACTACTACTTCTAATACCACTAACTACTACTACTACTACTGCTGCTGCTGCTTTTTATAACTAAGCACTACTACTACTACTACTTCTAATACCACTGACTGCTACTACTGCTGCTTCTTATACCACTAACTGCTACTACTGCTGCTGCTTGTACCACTAACTACTACTGCTTGTAACATCACTTACTATTACTACTTCATTATTACTACTCCCTCTTCCACGTCTATACCACTCCTGTCCCCCACCCTTCTCTGGTGTATATAGTCTGGCTCCCTTCCCTTAATGTTTCTCTTTGTGACTAGCTATGGTCTAAGTCAGATCTAAACATCACAAGTTTCAATCTACTAAGTGCGGGTTGTTGTGTATGAAAAGTAGTCTTAGTGTTGTCTATTCAGCATTTGTTTTTCAGCCCCTTGCCTTTTAAAATTATTGTCTCTGTCTACCAGTTGTTGGTTTTAAAATTTTATCCCTGCTTTTTTTTAATATCCTTTTATTAATTTATAAATGATTATCATGTCTTAGAATGAGGGCATTTCCCTTTTTATACATTTTTCATATACTTATATTGTAAAGTTTGCTTTTTAGTAGGTCCCTGACAGTATATAGATTAAGTCACTTCAAGATCTTTTTCATTCACACTACCTCATCAGCTGTCTCCTACTATACCTTATCAACTGTCTCCCACTAAATCCTACAAGATCATTAACCACCTAGATACTCATCAGTTACACAACCCAGGGCAACATGGGTTTAGAGCAGGTTGCTCCTGCCTGTCCCAGCTACTGGACAACTGTGACAAGGTCCTGGATGCTACAGAGGATAAACAAAATGCAGATGTAGTATACACAGACTTTGCAAAAGCCTTTGACAAGTGTGACCACGGTGTAATAGCGCACATAATGCGTGATAAAGGAATATCAGGAAAAGTTAGATGGACCTATAACTTCCTAACAAATAGAAAACAGAGAGTAGTAAACAGAGTAAAGTCTGAGGCAGCTACAATGAAAAACTCTGTTCCACAAGGCACAGTACTTGCTCCCATCCTATTCTTCATCCTCATATTTGACTAGACAGAGATGTAAGCCTTAGCTTCGTGTCTTCCTTTGTGGATGACACCCGGATTGCCATGACAGTGTCCTCCATCAAAGACACCGCAAGACTCCAAGTGGACATCAACCAAATCTTCAAATGGGCCTCTCAAAAGAATATGAAGTTCAATGAAGAGAAATTTCAACTACTCAGATATGGAAAACTTGAAATTAAAACGATCAGGGTATACAACAAATTCTAACCATACAGTAAAGCAAAAAATTTATATGAAGGACCTGGGAGTGATAATGTCAGAGGATCTCACCTTCAAAGACCACAAAAATGTATCTACCACATCTGCTAGAAAAATGATAGGATGGATAATGAGAACCTTCAAAACTAGGGATGCCAAGCCCATTATTCTCTTCAGATTGCTTGTTCTCTCAAGGCTTGAATACTTCTGTACACTAGCTGTCCCCTTCAAGGCAAGTGAAATTGCTGACCTGGAGAATGTAGAGAATTTTCATGGCACACATAAGTATGATAAAGCACCTAAATTCCTGGGAACAGTTGAAGTCCCATGATTTGTATTCCCTGGAATGCAGGTGAGAGAGATACATGATAATATACAGTTGTAAAATCTTGGAGGAATTAGTACCAAACTTGCACATGAAAATCACTCCCTATAAAAGCAAAAGATTTAGTAGTAAATGCAATATTTCCCCAATGAAAAGCAGGGGTGCCACGAGTACACTTGAGAGAGAACACAATAAGTGTCAGGGTCCCAAGACTGTTCAACTGCCTCCCAGCATACATAAGGGGGATTACCGAAAAACCTCTGGCTGTCTTCAAGAAGGCACAGGACAGGCACCTAAAGTCAACACCTAACCAGCCGGGCTGTAGTTCGTACATCAGTTTGCATGCGGCTAGCAGTAACAGCATGGTTGATCAGACTCTACCACGTGGCCTGGTCTCAGACCGAGCCGTGGGGGCATTGGCCCCGCTATACCTCATCCGTTGTCTCCCACTATACTGCATTAGCTGTCTCCCACTATAACTCATCGGCTGTCTCCCACTATACTGCATCAGCTGTCTTCCACTACATGGTTTCAGCTGTCTCCCACTGTACGACATCAGCTGTCTCCCACTGTACGGCATCAGATGTCTCCCACTATACAGCATCAGATGTCTCCCACTATACAGCATTGGCTGTCTCCTGCTATACAGCATTGGCTGTCTCCTGCTATACAGCATAGGCTGTCTTCCGCTATACAGCATCGACTGTCTCCCTCTATACAGCATCGGCTGTCTCCCGCTGTACACCATCGGCTGTCTCCCACTGTACGGCATTGGCTGTCTCCCGCTCAACGGCATCAGCTGTCTCCTGCTGTACAGCATCGGCTGTCTCCTGCTGTACAGCATCAGCTGTCTCCTGCTGTACAGCATCGGCTGTCTCCTGCTGTACAGCATCGGCTGTCTCTCACTGTACAGCATCGGCTGTCTCCCGCTGTACAGTATCTGCTGTCTCCCGCTGTACAGCATCGGCTGTCTTCCGCTGTACAGCATCGGCTGTCTTCCGCTGTACAGTATCTGCTGTCTCCCGCTGTACAGCATCGGCTGTCTCCCGCTGTACAGCATCGTGTGACAGCATCGGCTTCTCCGTGTACAGCATCGGCTCTCTCCCCTGTACAGGTTTCATTGAGTCTCCTCCTGTCAGCATCGGCTGTCTCCCGCTGTACGGCATTGGCTGTCTCCCGCTGTACGGCATCGGCTGTCTCCTGCTGTACAGCATCGGCTGTCTCCTGCTGTACAGCATCGGCTGTCTCTCACTGTACAGCATCGGCTGTCTCCCGCTGTACAGCATCGGCTGTCTTCCGCTGTACGGCATTGGCTGTCTCCCGCTGTACGGCATCGGCTGTCTCCCGCTGTATAGCATCGGCTGTCTACCGCTGTACAGCATCGGCTGTCTCCTGCTGTACAGCATTGGCTGTCTCTTGCTGTACAGCATCTGCTGTCTCCCGCTGTACAGCATCGGCTGTCTTCCTCTGTACAGCATCGGCTCTCTCCCGCTGTACAGCATCGGGCATCTCCCGCTGTACAGCATTGGATGTCTCCTCCTGTTCAGCATCGGCTGTCTCCCGCTGTACAGCATCGGCTGTCTCCCGCTGTACAGCATCAGCTGTCTCCCGCTGTACAGCATCGGCTGTCTACTGCTGTATAGCATCGGCTGTCTCCCACTGTATGGCATCGGCTGTCTCCCACTGTATGGCATCGGCTGTCTCCCGCTGTACGGCATCAGCTGTCTCCTGCTGTATGGCATCGGCTGTCTCCCACTGTATGGCATTGGCTGTCTCCCGCTATACGGCATCGGCTGTCTCCCGCTATATGGCATCAACGATCTCCCACTATATGGCATCAGCTGTCTCCCGCTATACAGCATCAGCTGCCTCCTGCTATACAGCATCAACAGCCTCCCACTATACAGCATCAGCTGCCTCCCACTATACAGCATCAGCTGTCTCCCACTATATAGCATCAGCTGCCTCCCACCATACAGCATCAGGTGCCTCCCACTATGCAACATCAACTGTCTCCCACTATACAACATCATCTGTCTCCCACTATACAACATCAGCTGTCTCCCACTATACAACAACTGTCTCCCATTATACAACATCAGTTGTCTCAGACTATATATCATCTATCTCCCACTATACATCATCATCTATCTCCCATTATACATCATCCGTCTCCCATTATACAACATAACTGTCTCCCACTATACATCATCATCTATCTCCCACTATACATCATCATCTGTCTCATTATACAACATCAGCTGCCTCCCACTATACAACATCAACTGCCTCCCACTATACAACATCAACTGTCTCCCACTATACATCAACGAATATATTTAACAGCTTCAGCTGCCTCCCACTGTACAGCATCAACTCTCTCCCACTATACAGCATCAGTTGCCTCCCACTATGCAGCATCAGCAGTCTCCCACTATACAGCATCAGTTGCCTCCCACTATACAACATGAACTGTCTCCCATTATACAACATCAGCTGTCTCCCACTGTACAACAACTGTCTCCCACTACCTACCTGCCAGGGGTCTACCTGGAGGGTATTTCGGGGATCAGCACCCCTGCGGCCTGGTCCATGACCAGGCCTTCTGGTAGATCAGTGCCTGATCGAAGAGGCTGTTGCTGTTGGCCGCACGCAATCCAACGTACGAACTACAGCCCAGCTGATCTGGCACCGACTTTAGGTATCTGTCCAGCTCCCTCTTGAAGACAATCAGGGGGTCTACTGGTAATACCCCTTATTGCTGGTGAGAGGCTGTTGAGCAGTCTTGGGCCCCAGACACTTACTGCATTTTCTCTTAGTGTACCAGTGATGCCCCTGCTTTTCACTGGGGGTATGTTGCATCGCCTGCTAAGTCTTTTGCTTTCATATGAAGTGATTTCTGTGTGCATGTTAGGGACCAGTCCCTCCAGAATCTTCCAGGTGTAGATTATGGTATCTCTCGCCAGTGCTCCAGTGAGTACAAGTCAAGTGCTTCCAGGCGTTCCCAGTAGTTAAGGTGTTTGATGGAACTTATACATGCAGTAAAGGTTCTCTGTACATTCTCTAGATATGCAATTTCACCTGCCTTGAATGGGAATGTTAATGTACAGCAGTATTCTAGCCTAGAGAGAACAAGTGATTTAAAAAGGATCATTGGCTTAGTATCTCTTGTTTTGAATGTTCTCATTATCCATCCTATCAATTTCCTCGCAGATGTGATAGTGGCATTTTTGTGTCTTTGAAGGTGAGGTCTTCAGACATTACCACATCCAGACCCTTCACATTACTTTTCTGCTCTATTTTGTGATTAGAGTTTGTAGTATACTCAGTCCTAGTTATTATTTCCTCCAGTAGTTAGAATTTGTCTTCATTGAACATCATATTGTTCTCTGTTGCCCACTGGAAAACTTGGTTTATATCTTCTTGGAGCTTTGCCGTGTCCTCAGTGGATGACACACTCATGCAGATCCTAGTATCGTCTGCAGAAGATGATACAGTGCTATGATTTACATCTCTATGTCTGATATGAGAATGAGGAACAGGATAGGTGTGAGTACTGTGCCTTGTGGGACGGAGCTCTTCACTATGGCAGCATCTGATTTAACCCTGTTTACCACTACTCTTTGTGTGTAATTTGTTAGAAAGTTGAAGATCCATCTGCCTACTTTGCCAGTTATCCCTTTAGCATGCATTTTGTGTACTATTACACCATGGTCACACTTGTCAAAGGCTTTTGCAAAATCTGTGTATACTACATCTGCATTCTGTTTGTTTTCCAGTGCATCTAAGACCATATCATAGTGGTCTATAAGTTGCGAAAGGCAGGAGCGACCTGCTCTGAAACCATGTTGCCCTGGGTTGTGCAATTTTTGGGAGCCCAAGTTGTTTGCTATCCTGCTTCTTAGAACTCTTTCAAAGATTTTTATGATATGGGATGTTAAAGCTATTGGTCTATAGTTCTTAGCTACTGCTTTGCTGCCACCTTTATGGAGTGGGACTATATCTGTTGTTTTTAGTGACTGTGGAAACTCGCCTGTGTCTAAGCTCCTTCTCCATAATGTACTTAGGGCCCGTGAGAGGGTTTTTTTGCAGTTCTTAATGAACACCGAGTTCCATGAGTCTGGGCCTTGGGCTGAGTGCATGGGCATGTTGTCGATGGTTTTCTCAAAGTCTAGTGGAGTTAGGGTTATGTCAGAAATCTGGCATGCATTGGCAGGGTTTTGAGGCTCATTCATGAAAAAATTGTTTGGACTGTCTATCTTTAGACTGGTTAGTGGCTTGCTGAACACAGAGTCATATTGAGATTTCAGTATCTCACTCATTTCTTTGTTGTCGTCTGTGTAGGATCTGTCTTGTCTGAGGAGGGGCCCTATACTAGAAGTGGTTTTTACCTTGCTTTTGGCATATGAAAAGATATATTTCAAATTTCTTTTAGTTTCACTAATCGCTTTTAGCTCCTCTTGTCTCTCCTGGATCCTGTATGAGTCCATTAACTTTAGCTCAATATTTTCCACTTCCCTGGTTAGCACTTCCTTCCGTGTGTCAGATAGTCTGGCATCCTTGAAGAGCTCAGTGATTCTTCGTCTTCTCCTGTAGAGGGAGCATCTCTCTCTCCAGTTTACTTCTTTTCGTTTTTCTTATAGAAATATACTTTGAACATACTTCAGCTATCAGGAGGTTGATCTTTTCAAGGCATTGGTTAGGGTCCATGTAATTAAGATATCCTCCCAGCATGTTTCATTTAGGGCATAGTTTACCTGATCCCAGAGGATGTTTTTATTGTTGAAATTGAATTTGGTAAAGGTACCCTCACAGCTGTATGCATTTTGCTGATCAGGACTCCTGTGCATGTAAGTCTGAACTTCGATTAGATTGTGACCAGAATTTGTTGTTTTTGATATTATGTTTCTTACCAGGTCCTCATTATTTGTGAAAATAATGTCTAGTGTGTTCTCCAGTCTTATTGGCTCCACTGTCTGCTGACTTAGGGTGTGTTTGTTGCAGAAATTCAACAGCTCCTGTTTGTTTGACTTTTCGTCTGAGCTGCCTCCAGGGATTATTTGTGCTACAACATTATTTGCTACATTCTTCTATTTTTTTTATGTCTTAGATTGAAGTCACCAAGCAGCAAGATGTTTGGGAATGGGGATGGAAAGTTTTCCAGACAGGAGTCAATTTTTGGCAGTTGTTCTTTGAACTGTTGGGAAGTTGCATTTGGTGGCTTATATACAAGTACAATGACTAAGTTTTGGTTCTCAATTTTTATTGTCAGAATTTCAACTACATCATTTGTGGTGTTCAGTATCTCTGTGCAAATGTGCGACTCTTTGATATACAGGCCAACCCCCCCCCAATTGTTGCCTGTTATTTCTGTCGCATCTGAAAAGGTTGTATCCAGGTATCCATATTTTACTGTCAAAGTAATCTTTTGCATGGGTCTCTGTGAAGGCTGCAAACAGTGCATTTGTCTCCCATAGAAGTCCACTAATGAAAAGTATTTTGTTGTTTGTGGATGGCTTAAGGCCCTGATTATTAGCAAATATAAATGAGGTTATTTTGCATGTTTGTTGGGGGGAGTTGTTGGCATCAGTAGTTGTGTCTGGAGGGGCACTGGCTGCGCCTCCAGTCTAACAAGGCTCTAAGGGGGTGGACTATTTTGGTTATCTCTTTCCATTTTCTTTCTTTGTTTCCTACCACTAAAATATCACTTGGGGTGTTGTCATACCTACCATAGCTACTATGATGTGTTGTACGGGGTGTGTGCCTCCTGGTCCCTTTTAAATGGTATGCAGTGCAATTAGTATTGTAACAGTTTTTCAAGGGCTGAAGAATGACATCTCAGCACAGCATCAGCTGTCTCCCACTATACAACTTCAGCTGCCTACCACTATACATCAGCTGTCTCCCACTATACAACATCAGCTGTCTCCCACTGTACATCAGCTGTCTCCTACTATACAACAGCTGTCTCCCACTATACAACAACAACTGTCTCCCACTATACAACAACAACTGTCTCCCACTATACAGCATCATCTGTCTCCCACTACACAGCATCAGCTTCCTTCCACTATACAACATCAGCTGTCTCCTACTATACAGCATCAGCTGTCTCCCACTATACATCAGCAGCTCTCTCCCACTATACAACAGCTGTTTACCACTATACAGCATCAGCTGCCTCCCACTATACAACATCAGCTGTCTCCCACTATACAGCATCAACTGTTTCCCACTATACAGGTCTCCCTCAACATTCACGTTTTCAACTTCGCGGGCTTCACACATTCGCGAATTACCAACCGCCAAATTCCCAACCTCTAAATTCCCAGCTGCCAAATCATATTTAAGTTTCCCGCCACCTGCGAGTCCCTACTACCCTCCCTCCGACCCCCCCCCCCCCCAACTGGCAGCCAGCCCTCCCACCAGTGTGGTGAGTGTTTTGTTTGTTCATTATTTGCTATTAAACTACAGTATAAATAATGTAAACCCATTCGTGATTGCATATTGGAATGACTATTCGGGCAGGTATTGGATGGTGACATCATGTGTTGACTCTTGAACACAGCAAAGAATCAAACATTTCGCTACTGCTTAAAAATAGTAGTAGTAGTAGTTAGTAGTAGTAGTAGTAGTAGAGTAGTAGTGTAGTAGTATAGTAGTAGTAGTAGTAGTAGAGTAGTAGTAGTAGTAGTAGAGTAGTAGTAGTAGTAGTAGTAGTAGTAGTAGTAAATATAGTAGTAGTTGTAGTAGTAGTAGTAGTAGTAGTAGGTAGTAGTAGTAGTAATAGTAGTAGTAGTAGTAGTAGTAGTAGTATAGTAGTAGTGTAGTAGTAGTAGTAAGTATAGTGTAGTAGTAGTAGTAGTAGTAGTAGTAGTAGTATTAGTAGTAGTAGTAGTAGTAGTAGTAGTAAATAGTAGTAGTAGTAGTAGTAGTAGTAGTAGTAGTAAGTGTAATAGAGTAGTAGTATAGTAAGTAGTTAGTAGTAGTAGTAGTAGTAGTAGTAGTAGTAGTAGTAGTAGTAGTAGTAGTAGTAGTAGTAGTAGTAGTAGTATTTAGTATAGTAGTAGTAGTAGTAGTAATAGTAGTATTGGGTAGTATAGTAGTAGTAGTAGTAGTAGTAGTATTAGTAGTATAGTAGTATAGTAGTAGTAGTAGTAGTATAGTAAGTAGTAGTAGTAGTAGTAGTAGTAGTATTTAGTAGTATAGTAGTAGTAGTAGTATGTAGTAGTAGAGTAGTAGTAGGTAGTGAGTAGTAGTAGTAGTAATTATAATAAATACGATAGAATTGAAGAAAGAAATTGTACAAAAATACGAAGGAGTGGTTGACACATTGTCAGTGTGGCTTTGTTTATGCTGGAGTGAGCATTAGTCTCCGTGCTCTTAAAAACATTTCACAATTTATTTATTTATTTATTTAGTAATTTTAGCATACATACAGAGGTACAAAAAAATACAGGTAAGAGCAGCATGCCAAAGCCACTTATATGCATAGCATTACGGGCTGGCTTAAAATTAACTTAAGATTAACTAAGCAATGATGAAATAAGTGATAAAACATTATTGTAAACAGATAACTATAAAGCACAAATGAGTATTACAAAGACAGGTCATATGGTTGCATGCATTGCTGTACATTCAGTCGAATGGAGTATTCTGTTAGGTAGTGTATCTAAAAAAATAACAAATTTAAAGATTGGGTCCTAGGTTTAACATTTGTGTGATATAATTGTGAGTAAACATTTGGGAAATATACAATTTATAAGGTTCAGTTATTCAGTATTATTTGTTTTGAGTGAGTAAGTGATCTTTGAGAAGAGACTTGAATTTAAAACAAGGTATGTTTTTTTTAAATTTTACAGGTAATGAATTCCAGATTTTAGGGCCTTTTATGTGCATTGAGTTTTTGCATAGCGTGAGATGGACACAAGGAACATCAAGAGTGATCTGTGCCTTGTTTATGGTCAATGTGTTGTTGAGGTTGGCAAGGAGATGTTTGAGGGGAGGGTTAATATCAGAGTTAAAATTGTTCTATGTATGTAATAGGGGCAGTAATGAGTAATGGATGTTTTGTATGGGGTAGGTTGAGTGTTTTTGAATATTGGTGGGGTGTGCTGCCTGTAGTTTAGAATTTTTATCATTCTAACTGCAGCCTTTTGCTGGGTAATTAGTGATCGAGATGGTTAATTGTTGTTGAGCCCCATGCAAAAAATTCCATAGGTGAGATAGGGGGAAATAAGAGAGTGATAAAGGGCCAGGGGGGCTGACTGTGGAACATAAATACCGTATCTTCGATAGTAGCCTACCCGTCTTGGAAATTTTCTTAGAAATTTTTTGTATATGTGTATGAAATTTGAGTCTATTATCAAGGTGGATTCCTAAGAATTTTCCCTCTGTTAGCTTTGTGAATAGGTGATCTGTTTATCGTTATGTTAAGCGGTACATCTGTAGCTCTGTTACCAAACTGAATGAAGTAGGTTTTGTCAATGTTTAGTGAAAGTTTGTTAGTCCTCATCCAGGTAGATATTTTCTGTAATTCGGTGTTTACAGTATTGGCTAGCGTGACTGGGCTCGGTGAGAGAAGACGTGTGTAGTGTCATTTGCAAAAAGTGTGGGTTTGAGTAATTGCGAAGCATTTGGTAGTCATTTATGTATAGGAAAAGAGAAGAGGGCCAAGGACACTTCCCTGTGGGACACCAACTGTAATTGGTTGAGCGGAAGAGCTTGCCCCATTTGCGTACACATATTGGCTTCTGTTGCTGGGGTATGACTTGAGGTAGTTGAGGGAGTGCCCTCTAATACCGTAGTGTGACAATTTTACGTGGAGCAAGTCATGGTCAACTGTATCAAAAGCTTTACGTAAGTCAATGAAGATCCCCAGTGGGACTTCTTTTTTCTCTATTGCAGTGTAATATGTTCTAGCATGTGTATGATAGCATCATTAGTATTTTTATTAGGCCTGAATCCAAATTGGCAGGGGTTGAGAATGTTTTGGGAGATGAGTGGGAGTAATTCGTTTATGAATTAATTTTTCGAAGATTTTTGAGAGAGGGTGTAAATTGGATATTGGCCTATAGTTATTCAACTCTGTTTGGTCTCCTCCTTGCTATTTTGAGAGCTGTAGGGAAGGTGGAGGATTCAGTGGATTTGTTAAAGAGTGTTGCAATGATTGGTGATAGTACTTGTGACACTTTTTTGTATATAAAGGGTGGTAAGGTATTTAAATCTCCTGCCTTGTTTTTTAGTGCGTTGATAATAAGGGAGACTTCGTATGGGTTAGTCGGAGCTAGGAACAGTGTGTTCGGGTAGTTGCCAGTGAGGTAGTCATTTGGTGGGGTATCTGAGCTTGAGATTTTATTGGCAAGGTTTTGTCCTATATAGGAAGTGGAGAAGAAATCATTGAGTCTGTTTGCTGTTTCTGTTGGTGGGAGTTGGGGTTCATCTGATTTTGCTAATTTTATTTTGCTATTTCGTGATATCTTTTTTGTTCCCAGAATTTCTGATAGGGTCTTCCAGGTTTTTTTTTATATCACCTCGTAAGTTGGATAATCTGTTCTCATAATACAATTTTTTTGCCCTTCTTATCAGGCTGGTTAGGATTGACGAGTAACGTTTTGTTTGGTCTGTGGTTATGTGACCCATTCCGTACTGTTTTTCATATCGGTGTTTTGTATTTATGGATTTGAGAATGCTGGGTGTTAGCCAGGGACTGTTCAGTCTCTTAGCTGTCATCTGTTTAGTTTTTTTAGGGCAGTGCTTGTTATAGAGGTATTGGGTCTTTTTTAGAAAATTATTAAAACATTCGTCAATATCTGTATAGATTTCTAGCTCAGTGTGCCAGTCAATGTTTGTTACTGCTGTTGTGAAGTTATTAATGGCTGCCTCATTGTGAGTCTGAAGGTGACTTTAGTAGTGTCTTGGGGTATTTTAACCAAGAGTTGTTAGAGGAAAGTAGGGTAGTGGTCTGTGGTATTATCTGTAATTATGCCTGATTTAAAGGGGATATGGTTTTGGTCCAGATGGTGGTCAAGTAGGGAAACACTAGTCTCCATAACTCTTGTGGGTTTTTGTTACTGTTGGTAGCAACATGCAGTTACTCATTGTGTTTGTGAATTCAGTAACGTGTGGGTCCTGGTCTTGCAGGAGATTTATATTGAAGTCACCTGAGAGTAGTAAGTGATCTTTGTTCATGCGTGCATCAGTTATCATACTTCCTAGGTTTTGACTAAATTGGCTAATGTTTGATTGTGGAACTCTGTAGATGTTTATCACTGTGAGAGGTTTTTGTACGTATTTGGATTTGAATTTAGCTATTATATATTCCCCATGTTCATGTCCCTTGTGCAAGTATTAGTGATACATTCTAGTTGGTCTGAGTAGTATATAGCTGTGCCACCCCCTTGTTGGTCTGGCCTACAGTTGTGTATGGCTGTGTAACCAGGAATGGCATAGACATCTGTAGTATCAGGCTTTAGCCAGGTTTCAGTTAGTGTAATGATGGACATATTGGCATGCAAGGAATTTAGTAATGCTAGGAGGTCATCATAATGCTTGCTTAAAGATCTGATATTGTAGTTAAAGATAGTTATGTTGTTGTTGGCACTGAGAAGTGCCTTTGATTGTTCTGCTGTGTAGTAATACAGTAACTGTTTGAATCATTTAAGTCATTAAATAAGAGGTTGGTATCAGGATCAATGCTTGTAATCATAAGATTTGTAGTGAATCTATAGTTAGAATTAAGTCTAAAACAAAGTAAATATTCTAAAGCTAAAAAAATAGCACCTGAATTATTTAACAAATGTAAAAATAATGAGCTAAGGTAGATTTTTAAAGCTAAAATAAAGGAGACAATATAAAAGGGACTAAAATAATTTGTGGTGAACAAAGAAGTGATGATCAAATAATGGAGCTTGGGAATATGAATAGTAGGTAGTACTTTAAAGGGAATTCTTTAAAGTTAGAATTATAATATAAAATTATAATATAAAAGGGACTAATATAAGTTGTGGTGAACAATAAAGTGGTAATCAAATAATTGCACTAAGGTCTAATATAATGACTTTTGTGGAGTCTATGTTTTGAGCTAGAATGAGCTATAGTACAACTAGATTTAATCTAATAATATAACAATACAAATTAAAAATAGCACCAGTCTCTCACTAGTAATTGCAATATGGTCTAATATAATGAATTTGGTATTGACTATAGTACAACTGAGTTTAATCTAATAATATAAAAAAGGCACAAGACTCTCAATTGTAATTGCACTAAGGTGTTATATAAGTTGTTTACAAGAATTAGAGTATAATTAAATTTAAATTGACAAGATAAAATATACAAGTTAAGGTAGCAAAAGAATAAATAAAGTAGAAACAAAAAAATATATATGAGGTAGTTGGTACTAGTTAGCAAAAGATAGTTAAGGGCCTTGAACAATAATATAATTGAAATTTACACTGATTGCACACACAATATAGTCACTAAGATATGAAAACAATCTTAGAGAGGGAATTATAATATAAACTTATAATATAAAAATACAAATTGAAATGGTACTTGGCAATTGCACTAGAGTCTGGTATAGGCTGTTGACAAGATCAGAAGTATAACTAGATTTAAATTGACAAAATATAATTCACAATTAAAGTACCAAAAGAATAATAGTAAAAAATGACAAGGGTAATGTCTTGGTTATAATATGATAGTAAGATGGTAGACAGGTACACAGGTACAAAGGATAATATAAAGGTTGGAGTTGAATATACAAACTTGAAAATTTGGCAACAAAATGTTATGGGAAGTATAAAATAATGTTTAATGTAAAAAAGTAAAATTGACTGGTAGTAAATATGGTGTTTAATAAAATTTTAGTAAGTAATAATGATTACAAAAAAAGTGAAAAAGTAATGTTTATTTCATTCAATATTGCACTGGTAGTTATACTAGAGGTTATATGGCAGTACAAGGTAATTAAGAGTACTCTAAGATAGTAAATGTGGTATTAAAACAGGTAAAGGTAATTAGACAAGTAATGGTTATTAAATGTCAAAAATGTTAAGAGTAAATTGAAATTATAGTAAAAAGATAATTATTAATTTTAGTAAGTAATATCAATTGATAGTATTTAAAAAATATGAGGTAGTAATATGGACAGAGAAAGTATCAATTCAGCTAATGTTTAAGCAAACAATAGTAAATAAGAAAATTACATAAGGTGACTTATGCTTACTAGTAAAATCACAAAATGAGGTAGTTGATTATTTAATTACTAAGAGATTGTACAATGAAATTTGAACAATAATGGAGCAAAACATACACTACACTACGTAGGCTTTTAAGTTGGACATTGTTTAGTTATTCTCTGTAAGATTAGTACCCCTGAGAAATCGTTTATAGATCATTCTCGTTCGTGATTGTGTACAGTTTTACCTACATTGTTTTCCTAACAAGAATTTCCCATCCCGTAAAGAAGCATTGGTGTATTGTGTCGTTATTCTCCCGCTTAAGTTTTCTGACTCTATACAGGAGGTTCTGACGTTTTTTGGTAAGACACTCGTTTATGTATACCTCTTTCTTTACTTTAATAGATGCAATAATTAAGTCTTTTTTCCTGTCATGTGAGTGGAATCTAAGCATAACACTTTTTCTACCATGGGATCCTAGTAACCTGGCTTCTTTTATTTCTGACTCGGGTACAATAGCACTTGTTTGGTCCTTTATGATCTGCAGAGTAATTTCTTTACTGTTTGTTTGGTTCATATCACTGGGAAAAAGTGGACTGTTAACTATTACTGTGTTTGGTGCTTGTAGAGTGAGTGCGACTGGAGTGGTAGAGGCAGTGGTATTTAATAACATACATGTTAATAATAATAATAATACATGTTATTAGCAATATGTATTATTATTATTTATAACATGTTATTAAATACCACTGCCTCAACTGCTGCCTCTACCATTTCCTCAACCGCTGCCTCTACCAGTGCCCCAACCGCTGCCTCACCCACTACCTCAACCACTGCCTCACCCACTGCCTCAACCACTGCTTCAACCACTGCCTCAACCACTGCCTCAACCATTGTTTCACCCACTTCCTCATGCACTGCCTCTACCATTGCCTCTACCATTGCCTCAACCACTGCCTCAACCACTGCCTCAACCACTGCCTCACCCACTGCCTCTCCCACTGCCTCTACCATTGCCTCAACTGCTGACTCAACCACTGCCTCATGCACTGCCTCTACCATTGCCTCAACCACTGCCTCACCCACTGCCTCACCCACTGCCTCAACTGCTGCCTCACCCAATGCCTCAACCGCTTCCCCAACCACTGCCTCTACCACTCCAGTCGCACTCACTCTACAAGCACCAAACAATGAATTATTGTGAAATGTTTAGAAGAGCAAGGAGACTAATGCTCACTCCAGCATAAACAAAGCCACACTGTCGATGTGTCAACCACTCCTTCGTATTTTTGTACAATTTCCTTCTTCAGTTCTATCGTATTTATTATTATTATAATTTATTATTATTATTATTAGTGTTATTATTACTACTACTACTTGTTATTATTAGCAGTAGCAGAAATGTTTGATTCTTTGCTGTGTTCAAGAGTCAACACATGATGTCACCGTCCAATACCTGCCCGAATAGTCATTCCAATATGCAATCATGAATGGGTTTACATTATTTATACTGTAGTTTAATAGTAAATAATGAACAAACAAAACACTCACCACACTGGTGGGAGGGCTGGCTGCCAGTTGGGGGGTCGGAGGGAGGGTAGTAGGGACTCGCAGTGGTCGAGAAAGTGGAGGCAGTGGTGGAGGCAGTGGTATTTAATAACATACCTGTTATTAAACCATAACATGTATGTATTTAGTACAATTTACGACGTTTTCATGTATTTTATGATTGTTCATGGTTCAACAAGTTAAGGAAGAAGTATTGTATTATATTTCCCTACAATATATTGGGGCACCAAACATTCGCGATTTTTCAACATTTGTGAGCCTCTTGATTCCCTAACCCTCGCGAATGTTGAGGAAGACCTGTACAACATCAACTGCCTCCCTCTATACAACATCAGCTGTCTCCCACTATACAGCATCAACTGTCTCCCACTACACAACATCAACTGCCTCCCTCTATACAACATCAGCTGTCTCCCACTATACAGCATCAAATGAGACCAAGAAATCGCAAATACAACTATAAAAAACATACAAAAAAACACTGCAAAGTCGCTGTTTTAATCGAAAATTACCTATCTAGGCCAAAATTTACCGCTCACAGCTTATCAGAGTAAGCTGAGCTCATGATGTAGATCTACGGTTTGGACCCTCAACGTAAAGCCATAGATCTACGGCACAGACCCTTGAAGTGTTAAATGTTCATATACAAAAAAATGTATTTCATCAGAAACAAGCTTGAAAATTTTTAGTTAAAATTCAGTCGTTTTTATATGCAAAGAGTCACTTTCCTTCCTTCAAATTTTCATTCCCCCTAATTAGGTTCAATACTGATTTCTCCTATTTAATTTTTTGTTTCAAAACTTGTAAGTCTTCCTGTTGAGTCACCAATCATTGTTTCCTTAATAATTTAATCAATAAAGATATCTCCAAAGCATGATTTGAATTCGTTATCTGGTCCACATTAGCAGAGCCCCCCCCCCCCCTCTCCCTCTCTCTCTCTCTCTCTTCTCTCTCTCTCTCTCTCTCTCTTCTCTCTCCTCTCTCTCTCCTCTCTCTGTCTTACTCTTGTGTCTTTCTCTCCTCTCCTGTCTCTCTGCTCTCCCTGTCCTCTCTCCCTGTCTCTCTCTCCCTCTGTCTCTCTCTCCCTCTCTCTCTCTCCCTCTCTCTCTCTCCCTCTCTCTCTCTCTCCCTCTCTCTCTCCCTCTCTCTCTCTCTCCCTCTCCTCTCCTCTCTCTCTCCCTCTCTCTCTCTCTCTCCCTCTCTCTCTCCCTCTCTCCTCCTCTCCCCTCTCTCTCTCTCCCTTCTCTCTCTCCCTCTCTCTCTCTCCCCCTCTTCCCCCTCTCCTCTCCTCTCTCCCTCTCTCTCCCCTCTCTCCTCACCTCTCTCTCCCTCTTCTCCCTCTCTCTCTCCCCCTCTCCTCCCCTCTCCCCCTCTCCCTCTCTCTTCCCTCCTCTCTCTCTCCTCTCTCTCTCTTTCCTCCCTCTCTCTTCTCCCTCTCTCTCTCTCCTCTCTCCTCCTCCCTCCTCTCCTCTCTCTCTCCCTCTCTCTTCCCTCTCTCTCTCCCTCTCTCTCTCCCCCTCTCTCTCTCTCCCTCTCTCTCTCTCCCTCTCTCTCTCCTCACTCCTCTCTCTCTCTCTCCTCTCTCTCTCTCCCTCTCTCTCCCTCTCCTCCTCTCTCTCTCTCTCTCTCCCTCTCTCCTCTCTCCTCTCTCTCTCCTCCTCTCTCTCCCTCTCTCTCTCTCCTCCTCTCTCCCTCTCTCTCTCTTCTTACACTCTCTTAGCCCCCCTCTCTCTCCTCTCTCTCTCTTATCTCTACTTACAACCTACTCTTCCTCATCAGCCATTCTACTTTTCATTTGCCTCTCTTTCATCTTCCCTTTCTCTTCTTCCTCTCTCCTCTCTCATTCCTACGTCCTCCCTCTC
>NC_069404.1:99335110-99380110 GCF_026875155.1 Cherax quadricarinatus | reverse complement strand
AATGTTTCTGAAGTGAGACATAGCATTGTCATTCAGCAGGTTTACAAAACAATTTAATGCAGCTTTGTCTGGGTGGTATTTTTCAAGAAAACTATGCACTTCCCCCCATTTTGCACACATTTCTTTTATAAGAGCAGTAGAGACATCCTCCTTTCCCTCCACCTCCTCTGAAGAAATTTCCTCAGCTGCCATATGTTGCTGTTCCCTGTGAAGGTCCTGCAGTTCTTCCATGGTAAGCTCTGCTGTATGCTTTTCCAGTAACTCCTCCACATCATCATCACTGTCCTCCAAACCCATGGACTTGCTGAGAGACACAATATCGTCCACAACAGTCTCAAAGTCTTTTAAAGTCACTTTCTGCCACAGCAACTGGCTGTAATTTCTGCCAGGCAGAGTTCATGGTCCTATAAGAGACTTCCCCCCAGGCTTTGTCTATGAGGCTTAAACAGAAGAGGAGGTTAAAACCGTTCTTCCAGATTTCTTGGAGGGTCAACTCATTATCAGATGTCACTTCAAATCACCTCTGGAATAGTGTTTTTGTGTAGTTTCTTGAAATTAGTGATTACCTGTTGGTCCATAGGTTGGATGAGTGGAGTCATGTTAGAGGGCAAGAACTTCACTGTTATGAAGTTAAACTCCTCCAGCAACTCAGCCTCCAACCCTGGAGGATGAGCAGGAGCATTGTCCATCACAAGAAGGGCTTTCAGAAGCAGCTGTTTTTTTTTTGAAGATAATTCTTAACTGTAGAGTCAAAGACTTCATTGACCCACTCAATAAAAAAATTGCCTGGTTAACCAAGCTTTACTGTTGGCCCTCCGTATCACATTTAACCGTTTGAGAGTCCATCCCGTTGTTCTACAGCTTTGAAGCCAGGGTCCAAGCCGTAGAACTATGCCATAATTCTAGCGGCTTCAAATTTAGCACGAGATGGCTGGTTGGCCTACATCTAAGGGAACAGGTTTGCCGGTCAGTGTGCACAGTAAACAAAAAATCAGGGCATTGCGTTTTGGGCATTGCGTTTTGGGAACTCCATCTCGGTATGCTTTGTTCATCATGCCTTGTGACATGCAAGCTCTCACTCCCTGGCAAATTGGGACTCTCCTCTTCCCAAGTGATAGTTCTGACACTGATGGAAGTGGATCTGATGAGGAATTCTATGGTTTTGAACAATTTGTGACTGAAAGCAATGCTCAAGATATTGAAAATAATGCCAAAAATCTTAATGACCTTTCCTGTAGCAATAGTGAGGAATCATATTCACCAGTGAAGTGTCTGACTTTTTTGGGTTATCCTAGGTTCTCTACACACATGCTGCTATGTATAATAATCTATGTAACTGTATTTGTGTATAGTACCTGAATAACCTTACAATGCCACATGCGTTCGGGTAGTGTACCATATGCAATTCCAAGGGGACAGAGTACATCCCATGGCCCTACACCTGGAATAGACAGTGAAAGTGATGATGATGTGGCTAGAATTGGGATGGATAAACAGCATGCATCAGTAGGTGGTGGTGGTGCCACGAGCATGCGGCATGTGGCACCAGCCCAGGCTGGGACCCAAGCCACTGACTCAGCAGGTCCAGGACAAAGCGCATCGTCATCCAGCCCTACACCACAACCTGCACAACCACAACTACAGCCACAACCAGCTTATGATGTCCATACCCACCAGCAAACTGCATCTGGGATTGGCAGCAAAATCCCAATTTTGTTCCCAATCCCCACCAGTTTGATGACTCTCAAAGTGGATTCCTGCCATCTTGTTCCCTTGGAAACACTGCAAGTGAACTGCAATTCTTTGAACTATTCTTTGACCAGCCCTTGATGGAAAATGTTGTCAGGGAAAGTAACAAGTATTTTGATTACACCATGGCAAATACAATATCATCATCACAGTCAAGACTATACTGGTGGAAGGAGACAACTGTGGCTGAAATGTATTTGCTTTTCACAACAATAATGCTTATGCCTCATGTCTATAAGCATAATGTAAAATCATACTGGTCCTCAGATGAGTAAGACACCACTGTGCATAACACCTTGTTTCAAAGACTTTACAGGCTGTAGCAGTTCTAAGAACATGTCCAGTGACTGTACATATGCAAATATATAATAGAACATTGCTAATACAACATTTTTGCATGTTTTTTGTTGTAAACAAGTTTTGTAGACAATATAATGATGAAAATATTAGTGCAAGTATTGTGTTGAATACAATGAGTGTGCATATATACATTATGCATTATATTGGTCTCACAGGCCACAAACATTACTGGGGAAAAAAAATTGAAAAGAAAAGAAAAAAACAAAAAAATAAAATAAAAAAAATGCAACTTTATGGAAGTCACCGATGTTGCCGCCACACGGTCATTTGAGGGTCAACTTCATGCCTCTATATTTTGGTAAGTACTGATTGGAATTTTTTTTTTTGTTTGGTTTTACTGCCTCTAGAAAAATATTAGATTTAATTCTATAAAATTTTTGGGCCCTGGCTATCACTCTGAGATTTGGCCTCTAGACCTTTAAAGGGTTAATTTACTTTTCATAACATTTTTTTTTTCTTAAAAATCCTCGAGTTCTCTGATTGATAGACAAGTAAAGGCTTCACTTTTAACCCTTTCAGTGTTGGTCCCATGCTTGTACATCTTAACAGCCCGGGTCAGTCCCATACTTATACGCCAAAATTCTAGCGCCTTCAGATTGAGCAGGAGAAAGCTGGTAGACCTACATGTGAGAGAATGGGTCTGTGTGGTGAGTGTGCACAGTACGAAGAAAATTGGGGCACTTGCATTGCATTGTGGGAGTGGTAATTCAGTGCGCCTTGGCCACCAAGCCAAGCGGTAAGGAATACCTCACTCTCCGGCAAATTGGGACTCTGATGCAGATTGATGTATCAGTGAAGATGAATCTAATGATTTTGAGGAGTTTGTGGCAGAAAGTAATGACCAGGATACCAGAAATAGTGATGAAAACCCACACCATTATCAACCTTCCACCAAAAAAGTCAGACAAAGTGACTTATTTGCATGTGGGTGGTGAGGAAGACAGCATAGTTGGTGGGTAAGACATTGTGGGTAGTAGGGAACTTAGTGTTGGTGATGGGGAAGGCTGCATGGGTTTGTATAAACATAGCAACTTATGTGTAGATTACCTAGGAGAACCCAAAAAAAGTCAGGGGTGGTGGAGAAGACAGCATAGTTGGTGGGGAAAGAGAGTGTGGGTAGTGGGGAAGTTAACATCTGTGGTGGGGAAGACAGCATGGCTGGCAGTTGGCTAGCTGGCTGATTGACTTTGGCTGTCTCTATCTCCGTCTGTCTGTCTGTACAGTGGACCCTCGAGTAACGGCATTAATCCATTCCAGAGAGCTCGCCTTTAACCGATTTAGCCTTTAGCCGAATTTATTAAGATATAATGGAAATCCAGTTAATCCGTTCCAGACACCCATAGTATTAAACAAAATAATTTTTTTACATGAAATATACATTTACCTACACAGAAAACAATGAGACATGTACAATAAACAATACTGAAATGTCACTTACCTTTATTGTGGACTTATTGATGAGTGATGAGATGGGAGGAGGGGAGAGGATGTAGGTTTTTCTATTGTTTGGAAGGGGAATCCCCTTCCATAAAGACTTCAGGTAAAAAGTCCTCTTCTGGGGTTACCTCCCTTGTTTTTTTAATGCCACTAGGACCAGCTTGAGAGTCACTGGACCCCTGTCGCACAGAATATCTGTCCAGAGAGCTCTGTTTCTGGCGTCTCTTTAAGATTTCCCTAAAATGGAACACGAGTGTCATTGTACATGTTGCCAGTACGGCTTGCAACAGCTGTGTCAGGATAATTTTCATCCATAAATGCTTGCACCTTTGTCCACATTGTACAAATCTCCTTAATCTTTGACAAAGGCAACTTCCTCACGCTCTCTTCCTCCTCCTCTGAAGCACATTCCTGAGTTGTGATCTGTTGCTGTTGTATCTGAAGCTCTTGCAGCTCTGTAGTGGTTAGCTCTTCATCATTGTCCTCCACCAACTCTTCCACATCCTCGCCACTAACCTCCAACCCCATGGATGTCCCCAATGCCACAATAGATTCCACAACTAGCATAGGCTCCTCAGGGTTAGCCCCAAACCCTTCAAAATCCCTCTCTTGTACACATTCTGGCCACAATTTTCTCCAAGCAGAGTTCAAAGTCCTGCAAGTCACTCCCTCTCAAGGCTTACCTATAAGGTTTATGCAACTGAGGATACTGAATTGATCTTTCCAAAACTCTCTTAGGGTCAATTCAGTGTCTGAGGTCACTTAAAAGCACTTTTGAAACACTGATTTGGTGTACAGTTTTTTGAAGTTTGAAATGACCTGCTGGTCCATGGGCTGGAGGAGAGGAGTGGTATTAGGAGGCAAAAACTTCACTTTGATGAAGCTCAACTCCCCAACAATTTGCTCTTGCAAGTGGTGAGGATGAGCAGGAGCATTGTCCATTACCAGGAGGCACTTGAGTGACAGTTTATTTTCCAGGAGGTATTTTTTCACAGTGGGGCCAAACACGTCATAGAATCAGTCAAGGAAAATGTCCCTAGTGACCCATGCCTTACTTTTTGCTCTCCACATCGCACACAATTTGGTCTTTACAACATTGTTTTTCTTGAACACTTTGGGAGTTTCAGTGTTACACTAGTAAAGGCTTCACTTTAAAATCCCCACTAGTATTACTACAAAACATGAGAGTTAGCCTGTCTTTCATAGACTTGTGCCCTGGAAGTGCCTTTTCCTCCTGAGTAATGTAGGTCATGTTTGGCATTTTCTTCCAAAACAGGCCTGTTTCATCACAATTGAACACTTGTTGGGGTTTGAATTTTTCAGCCTCTATGTACCCCTTAAAGTCCTGCACATATTTTTTAGCCACTTTTTTGTCAGAACTGGCGGCCTCACCGTGTCTTATCACACTGTGTATGCCACTACAATTTTTAAATCTCTCAAACCAACCTTTGCTGGCCTTAAATTCACTAACATCAGCACTAGTTTCAGGCATTTTCTTAATTAAATCATCATGTAACTGTCTTGCCTTTTCACATATTATTGACTGAGAAACACTATCTCCTGATAATTGTTTCTCGTTAATCCACACCAACAACAGTCTCTCCGCTTCTTCGAGTATTTGCGATCTCTGTTTTGTAAGCATACTTGCACCTTTCGCAACAACAGCTTCGTTGATTGCCTTTTAGTTGGCCATGATAGTAGTGATGGTTGAATGGGGTTTGTTGTATAACCTGGCAAACTCGGAGACATGCACTCCTTTCGCAATTTGTGATCATCACTTTCTTTAATTCGATAGCATTTCTCACCATTTTTACCACAGGGTTGACACTAGAAGCTTTCTTTGGGCCCATAGTGGCTTATTTAGCAGTCACAAGTACTAAAAACACTGAAATAATACAAAATGTATCGCATGTATGCCTGGAATCGTCCAGACTGGCTTGTAAACAATGGCACACTAGCTGAAGGCAGGGCAGCTGAGGCGCTCAAGCCGGATGGACAGGTGGACACTTTCAGGACAAATACCCTTAACCCTTAAACGGTCCAAACGTATATATGTTCTTAAGCGTAGCGCCCCAAACGTATATATACGTTTTATTTTTCCTGCTTCAAATTTGGCACGATTGGCCTGAGATGCCTTGTCAGCTTAGAATGGGTCCTAACACTCATTGTGCACAGTATTAAAAAAATCTAGGACCACTTAGTACCTTGTGTGAGTGCCAGTTAAATTAAGCGCCAGCTAGAGCAAACAGTGCGGCAAACACCAAGGATTCACTGATGTAATGTCATATTAACACTCCTCTTTTAAGAGGAAAGTGATGTTAACCCCAAGTTTAGGGTCTGTCTATCTCTGTATCTCTATCTAGCTCTGTCTTCCTCTGTCTATCTCTGTCTGTCTATTTCTGTCTCTGTCTACCTGTCTACCTCTGTCTCTATCTGTGTCTGTCTGTCTCTCTGTCTGTCTTTGTCTATCTGTCTCTGTATCTCTCTCAATCTGTCAGATAAGATAAGATTTCATTCGGATTTTTAACCCCTGGGGGTTAGCCACCCAGGATAACCCAAGAAAGTCAGTGCGTCATCGAGGACTGTCTAACTTATTTCCATTGGGGTCCTTAATCTTGTCCCCCAGGATGCGACCCACACCAGTCGACTAACACCCAGGTACCTATTTGCTGCTAGGTGAACAGGACAACAGGTGTAAGGAAACGTGGCGAAATGTTTCCACCCGCCGGGAATCGAACCCGGGCCCTCCGTGTGTGAAGCGGGAGCTTTAGCCACCTGGTCACAGGAACACATAAATACAAGTACGTATATATAGTGTAAATTGCCTAGGATAATCCAAAAAATCCAAACAAAGTGCTATACTCTACTTGAAGATATGAATAAAGGTGATGACAGTCTTGTGGCTCTCTCTGGGACAGAGAGCTAGACACGGAACTTGACAGACAGACAAATAGACAGACAGACATGTTTGTGTACTAGCGAAAACAAAGTGAGGGCGATGCTCATCAAATATCACCTCTAATCTATTTTTTATCTGCTGCACCCTCCCCCACCCTCGTGTATGCTCATCAAACATCAGCTCTTATCAGATGTTGTCTCATGTCACTGTCAGGGGTGGACTTTGTTTTTCATAATTCAAGGGAATATATTATTACCTATTATTATTATTACTTATTCTCCTCCTCCCTCCCTCCCTCCCTCCCTCCCCCTCCCACTCCTCCCTCCCTCCCCTCCCTCCCTCCTTGTTATTATATACTTCTACATATCCAAAACATTGTTGGGACATATAAATACTTTGTATATATTCCGTGACAATAGTTAATGGCTAAAGCAGGTGTAAATGTCCACCTGTCAGTGTGTTTGTGACAATTTGAGTACAATTTCAGTACCTATTACTAGTGTCAGAACAAAGATTAGTTATAAAATGACAAGAACTACTACAAATTGTAATTATCAGAACATAAAAATTACATAAAATATGAAAAATAGAAAAAAAAAGGTATATCGGCAACACTTCTGCAAGCGGCAGGACTCGATGTTGCCGTCACATGAGCATCCAGTGCCAACTTCTCCGCCTCATATCTCGGTAAGTACTGACCCTAATTTTTTATTCTAAAACATGTCAAAAAATGTTTTTTTTTTTTCTATAAAAAAAAAAGATTTTTTTTTTTTTTAAATATTGTGGGCGCTGCGCGAGTGAACGTACATATATACGTTTGGACCGTTTAAGGGTTAACTGAATTCTTGGACATGAGCTGAGCCAATATTTTGACGCAAAAATGCGCCGCCATCCGATTTTGGCATTAACTGATGCCGTCATTACCTGAGGGTCCACTTATCTGTATCTGTTTCTATCTCTGTCTCACAGGTACAGTAGGGCCCCACTTTACAGCGTTCCGCTAATACGGACATTTCAAATTATGACCAAAACTTGCTATACAGCTCCCCCCATCTGACTTTCTAATATGGTCACCGCGCCCCACCCGGCTTGTTTACATTCTCCGTGAGCTCCATAAGCACCAATTCTCTCCATTATGTCTGGAAACTCCAAAAATTCAAGTGTTTTTAAAAGTTATTTCATATTTTATATATACTCTGATAATTATACTTGTGTATACCTGTACCTAAATAAACTTGCACACTGTGCTGGCGTGCAGGTACACATTAAAATCAGTAAGAGTGTCTTATGTCTCGAGACACCATGTGAGTAATGATAACGATAATCACTGAGTCTCATTAAATGTCGTAAATTACATTAACTCTTTCATGGTCCAGAGGCCAAATTTCGAAGTGTGCACCAGGGTCCAAGAATTTAAAAAAAAAAAATTATTTTTTCTTATGAAATGATAGAGAATCTTTTTCTGGAGGTAATAAAACAAAATGTATGAGATTTGATGGAAAATTGACTAATTATGCTCTCGTGAAAACATGTATTAACCCTTTGACTGTCGCAGGCCCCTTTCTGAGACTGTCATTCTGTCGATAAATTTTTTGGAAAAAAAAAAAAAAATTATTTTTTCCTTTGAAATGATAGAGAATCTTTTCCCGATGGTAATGACACCAAAAGTACGAAATTTGGTCTAAAACTCACGGAATTATGCTCCTGTGAAGTTAGCAGTCTCGGTGACATATACTCATTGGCGATTTCGCTGACTTTGAGCCCTGTTTTTGGCCAGTTCCATTGTGCCAGTTGACCAAACTCATAGCTATTTCTTTAGAACTCCATTTTTTCTATCTGTTGAGTACAAGGAACTGCCCATTTACCGATTTGAACTACCCAATAAAGTGGTCAGAAATTGGCAATTTGGCCAATTTCACACAAATTAAAAAAAGATGCCAATTTCATAATAGGGTCCAGAATAAACAATGTAGACATTCTTGGCACTAAAATAACATATCTCTGTTCATTAGTCATGTCTCTAGGCCCTTCTTATATTACTATTGCATTCTATTTTGATTTTTTATTCATACAAAAAAATACAAAATTTACTGCTATGCAGACTACTGCATTATTGTAAAAATGGTATAAATAATATCAGTGCAATAGTGAAAGAATATTAGACTCCCCAGTTGACGTGTATTGGATGTGTGGTGTGATTTGCTTACTCCTGAACATTGGTAAAAATCAAACATTTCTACTACTTAGAGCTCAATTTCAAGGTCGTTTTCATTGTGAAAGTAATGAAAATCATTTCTATTTCTGTAATATGTTTTCCATTTTATCACGTGAGACCATGAAAACGAGAATACAATGATAAATACTATACGAAAATACACCTGAAAGTCGGCGTTTTAATCCAAAAAAACGGTCAGTTTTTTCTCATTACACACTGCGTGCTGCAGGATTTTTTTATGTGGTGCACACTGACCACACAGACCCATTCTCTCACATGTGGGCCTTCCAGCTTTCTCCCGCTTGATTTGAAGCTGCTAGCATTTACGCGTATAAATACGTCAGAAACAGTGGTGCATAAGACATATATGTACGACCGACACAGTCAGAAGGTTAATGTGTTAGTGATATTTACGCATTGGCGATTTTGCCAACTTTCGCTCCCATTTTAGGGCAATTACGTTATTCCAGTCAACCAAATTCTTAGCTATTTCACTAGTATTACTTCTATTATATTGATTGAGCACAAGAAATCGCCAAGTCATCTGTTTCAACTACAAAATAAAGTGATCAGAAATTGGTAATTTGGCCAACTTAATGCAAAGTTCATTAGTTATGTTTCAGGCTTTACAAATGAATTCCATTTTGATTTTTTATTCACATAATGAATTTTATTCAAACCAAAAAATAGAAGATTTACTGTTATGCAATATTTTAATAATTGTATTAATAATGTCACCACATTTGTGAACGTATATTAGACCCACGAGCTGGCGTGTATTAGACGTGTGAGGCCATTTGTTTACTTTTGAACATTGGCAAAAAATTTAACATTTCCGCTACTTTGAGCTCAGTTTCAATCCATTTCCAGTACTAAAACCAATCAGAATCATCTCTATTTCTGTAATATATCTTTCATTCTATCAAATGAGACCAAGAAATTGGAAATACAACTATAAAAAAACATGAAAAACACTGCAAAGTTGCTGTTTTAATAAAAAAGTACCGTCTCAGTCTTTTTTTCCTCTCATTATGCACTGTGTGCTGCAGGATTTGTTTTGTGTGGTGCACACATTCCACATAGATGTACTCTCATATCTAGGCCCAAATCTACCACTCACAGCTTATCAGAGTGAGCTGAGCTAATGGTGTAGATCTATGGTATGGACCCTCAACTCGAAGCCATAGAAGTACGGCACGGACCCTGAAAGGGTTAATATACACATTTTCATTAATCCATCTATGATATTTTTTCAAAATAATGTAATAAACACTACAGTGGAGCCTCAAATTTTGAATGTATCGCTTATCGAACTTCGAAAATCGACCGTGGGAGTTAAGGATCGAGGGTCTCCACTCTCAAATGGTTAAATCACCACTTGCATTCCCGCACAAAAGAGTAAGTCTGTCCATCATTCTCTACATAGTCACTAAACTCACTGACGTATTTCTCGGCAGCATCTTTGCCAGAACTAGCAGCCTCTCCATGCTTCACTACACAGTGTATGTCACTTCGCTTCTTAAATTTCTCAAACCACTCATGACTGGCTTTGAACACTTCACTACCTCTATCAGAATTCTTTCCAGGAGTGTTTTCGAGAGATTGGAGTTCAGATGTTTTGCTTTTTCACAAATGAAGGTCTCTAAAACACAATCCCCAGCTAAAATCAACAACAATTTCTCAACTTCTTCAGTTGTTTGTGGTCTTTGTTTCATAACAACTTTCACTCCTTTTGCATCATCAGCCTTTTTTAACCCTTTGAGGGTCGACAGGCCCTCTCCGAAACTCGTTCTCAGGGTCGGCCAAATTTAAAAAAACAAAAAAATATATTTTCTCTTATGAAAAGATAGAGAATCTTTTCCCGATCATAAGGACACCAGAAGTTTGAAATTTGATGGAAAGCTTACAGAATTATGCTCTCGCAAAGTTAGCGGTCTCGGCGATGTTTACGCATCAGCGATTTTGCCCACTTTCAGCCCCATTTCGCCCAATTTCACTGTACTAGTCGACAAAAAACATGAATATTTCGCTAGAACTCCTTTTTTTCTATCGAATGGGTGCAAGAAACCACCCATTTATGAAATTCAACTATCCAGTACAGTGGTCAGAAATTAGCAATTTTGCCAATTTCACACAAATTTCAAAAGATGCCAATTTCCGAATAGGGTCCAGAATAAACAAGAAAGACATTCCTGGCACTAAAATGACATTTCCTCTGGTCATTAGTCACGTCTCAAGGCCCCTCTTATATTCTTTTGCTTTCCACTTTGAATTTTTATTCTCACAAAAAAATATAAGATTTACTGTTATGCAGACTACTGCATTAGTGTAAAAAATGGTATAAATATTATTGGTGCACTTGTGAAAGAATATTAGACTCACCAGTTGACGTGTATTGCACGCTTGGCACGATTTGTTTACGTTTGAAATTTGGTAAAAATCAAACATTTCTGCTACTTTGAGCTCAATTTCAAGGTACCTTTCATTGTAAAAACCAGTCAAAATCATCTCAATTTCTGTAATATGTCTTCCATTGTATAAAATGAGACCAAGAAAACTAGAATACAACAATAAATACCATACGAAAATAAAGTGCAAATTCGCTGTTTTATTCCAAAAAAATGGTCAAAGTTTTTTTTTCTCATTATGCACTGTGTGCTGCAGGATTTTTTTTAGACTGTGCACACTGACCACATAGACCCATTCTTTCATATGAAGGCCTACCAGCTTTCTCCCACTAGATTTGAGGGCGCTAGAATTTAGGCGTACTAGTACGTCAAAAACCCTGGGTCGTAAGCCGTACTAGTACGTCTGAAACCCTCAAAGGGTTAATGGCCTCTTTATGTTTTACTATTGTAGAGATCGTAGATTTCACCATACGAAACTCTGCAGCAAGATCAGACACAGGGGCATTGCTTTCATATTTTGCTGTAAGTTCTTTTTTCATCTCTATTGTGACTAACCAATTTTCTTTTTGGTTGGCTGTTATCACTAATCTTCTTACGCCCCATGATGACTTATTTATACAAATACAGCCTCTCCTCACTTAATGACGGAGTTCCGTTTCTAAGCCAATGTTGGTAAATGAATTCGTCGTTAAGCAAGGAGCATATTATAATGGTAGTGGGTTTGTGTCAACCATCTTTGATATTGTTTTAATATTAACTTTGCACCATTTATAACATTTTTGGCATATTTTTAAATGTTTATACAGTAGTGAAATGTACAGTATACCATTGTTTAACATGGGTTTGTTTGGTACGTTTTGGTTATAGCACTATTGAAAAATTGTGGCATATTTTTGTATAACACTCGTAAAATTAACTTAACACGGTTCAGTTTGCGGGAGGGGAAAAAATTTGGAGGGCGCATTGCCTACGTGACACACACTGCTTGGCTGTGGGTTAGACCACTGAGTCAACAGGGGAGACGTACCGCCATCCCCCGCCACCCTCCGCCACCCCACACCACCCTTGTCCCAGCCGGTTTGTACACGTGTAGAACCATCCTCTGCTAGGAGCTAGATGTGTTTATTTTTGTTTGTGGATTGAATTTAGACCTTTTAATTGCCATATCTTAGCTCTTTGACTGTTTTGGCTGCATGTATGCATCTTATGGCTAGATGCATGTATGCATCTAGTGGCTTCAGATCAAGCAGGAGAAGCTGGTAGGCCCACATGTGAGAGAATGGGTCTGTGTGGTCAGTGTGCACTGCAGCACGCAGTGCATAATGAGAAAAAAAACTGGCCGTTTTTTTTAATTAAAATGCCGAATTTGTGGTCTATTTTCGTATAGTATTTATGGTTGTATTCTCGTTTTCTTGGTCTCATTTGATAGAATGGAAAACATATTATAGAAATAGAGGTGATTTTGATTGGTTTTACTATGAAAAGAACCTTGAAATGGAGCTCAATGTAGGGGAAATGTTTGATTTTTGCCGATGTTCAAAAGTAAACAAATAATGTCATTTTTCCAATAAATGTAAGTAGCCATTCTAGTATGCAGTCATGAATGGATTGACATTATTTATACAATTATTACAATATTACGGTAGTCTGCATAACAGTAAGTTCTATTTTTTGTTTGAATAAAAATTCAAAATAGAAAGCAAGAGTAATATCAGAGGGGCCTGGAGACGTGACTGATGAACAAAGAAAATGTTATTTGAGAGCCAGGAATGTGTGCATTATTCATTCTGGACCCTATTTTGAAATTGTCATATTTTTTAATTTTCATGAAATTGGCCAAATTGCAAATTTCTGACCCCGTTATTGGGTAGTTGAAATCAGTAAATGGGCAGTTTCTTGTACTCACTCAATAGGAAAAATGGAGTTCTAAAGAAATAGCTATGAGTTTGGTCGAATGGAACAGTGCAGTTAGCCGAAAAGAGGGCTCAAAGTGGGCAAAATCGCCAATTCGTAAATATTGCCAACGTCACTAACTTAGCGAGTGCGTAATTCTGTCAGTTTTACATCAAATTTTGTTCTTTTGGTGTCATTACAATTGGGAAAAGATTCTCTATCATTTCATAAGAAAAAATAATTTTGGGGTGGGGGGAATTTTGTGACACCAGGAGACACCTCAGGATTTGGGGTTGCGACAGTCAATGGGTTAACCCTTTCAGGGTTTCGGCCGTACTAGTATGGCTTACAGCCCAGGGTTTTTGACGTACTAGTACGGCAAAATTCTAGCACCCTCAAATCTAGTGAGAGAAAGCTGGTAGGTCTACATATGAAAGAATGGGTCTATGTGGTCAGTGTGCGGAGTATAAAAAAAATCCTGCAGCACACAGTGTGTAATGAGAAAAAAAAACTTTGACCGTGTTTTTGGATTAAAACAGCGACTTTGCACTGTATTTTCGTATGGTATTTATTGTTGTATTCTAGGTTTCCTGGTCTCATTCTATAGAATGGAAGACATATTACAGAAATTGAGATGATTTTGACTGATTTTACAATGAAAAGTACCTTGAAATTGAGCTCAAAATAGCAGAAATGTTCGATTTTTACCAAAGTTCAAAAGTAAACAAATCATGCCAAATGTCCAATACACGTCAACTGGTGAGTCTAATATTCTTTCACAAGTGCGCTGATAATATTTATACCATTTGTACACTAATGCAGTAGTCTGCATAACAGTATATCTTCTGTTTTTTGTAAGAATAAAAACTCAAATTGGAAAGCCAAAGAAATATAAGAGGGGCCTGGTGATGTGACTAACGAACACAGAACTTCTTATTTTAGTGCCAGGAATGTCTTTCTTGTTTATTCTGGACCCTATTTGGAAATTGGCATCTTTTGAAATTTGTGTGAAATTGGCAAAATTGCTAAATTCTGACCACTGTATTGGATAGTTTAAATTGGTAAATGGGTGCTTTCTTGTACTCATTCAATAGAAAAAAATGGAGTTCTAGCAAAATAGTTATGATTTTTGTCGACTAGTACACTGAAATTGGCCGAAAATAGAGTTCAAAGTGGGCAAAATCGCCGATGCATAAACACAGTCGAGACCGCTAACTTCATGAGAGCATAATTCCGTAAGTTTTCCGTCAAATTTCATACTTTTGGTGTCATTATGATCGGGAAAGATTCTCTATCTTTTCATAAGAAAAAAAAAAATTTTTCCGAAAAATTTTCGACCCCGAGAACAAGTTTAGGAGAGGGCCTCTCAACCCTGACAGGGTTAAAGAAAAAGATTGTAGAAAAATACGAAAGTTGTGGTGGTAGCGATAGTGGTAGAGGGTGGTAGTGATGGTGGTGGTGGTTGTGATGGTGGTAGAGGGTGGTAGTAATGGAGATTTGTGCAGTGTGGAGTAGGATGGAAAGATTTGTGGAGGAACATCACCCTAACGAAGCTGTTGCAAACCGTGTTGGCAACATGTGCAATGACAATGTCTTGTGCCACTTTAGGGAAATTTTAAAGAGTCGCCCGAAACAGAGCTCTCTGGACAGATATTTAGTGCCACAGGTGTGCAGTGACTCTCAAGCTGGTCCTAGTGGCATTAAAAAACAAAGAAGGGAAATAACCCTGGAAAAGGACTTGGTACCTGTAGTCTTTATGAAAGGGGATTTCCTTTGCAAACAGTAATTTCTCCATCCTCTTCCTTCCTCCCGTCTTCTATACACTAAGAAGAATTTTCAGTAACGGTAAATGTCATGTTATTATTGTTTTATTCTTCATGTCTCATTGTTTTCTGTGTATGTATGTACATCTATATTTCATGTAAAAAAAAATATTTTGTTTTAATACTTTTGGGTGTCTGGAGCGGATTAATTGGATTTACATTATTTCTTATGGGGAAAATGGTTTCGCAAATTGTCAATTTCGCCATTAGTCACACATTGGAATGGATTAATTACAAAAAATGAGGGTCCACTGTACGATTTTTTTTTTTTTCAACAAACTGGCCGTATCCCACCAAGGCTGTATAAGAGTTATGAATATTAAAATAAAGTTATCAAGTTGGAGTTTCATTGTTATTTTATTTTTTCTTTCTAATATACGTATTTAATTCACCATTTGGCATTGTTACAAAGAGGGCAGAGCTAGCTATAGCAGAGACAGAGAAGCGAGCAGTGTCTCAGTAACTGATGCTGCGCGTATTGCAAGGGGATGTGCCTTACCCCACTATAAAATATTGTATAATTATACTATTACTCTCAATAAAGGTTATCTACCTGTGATATTTATTCCAGAATAATACAGTAGGGCCCCAATTTCCGGCATTTCACCTTACATTGTTCCACTAATACGGCAATTTCGAATTATGTATGTTCAAAATTTGCTATACAGCTAGCGGTCTTTCAAATACAGTGCGCCCCACCTGGTTTTGTTTACATTCTCTATGAACACAACCATCTATTATGTCTGGAAATTTTCCAAAATTTCAAGTGTTTTAAAGTTATTGCATATTTTATATGTATTTTGATTATGCTTATGTGTACTAGTACATAAATATACTTATACACTGTGCTGGTGTACAGGTACACATTAAAATCACTAACAGTCTCTCTACTTGATGCCATGTAATCTCTTGTGCTCATTAAATGCTGTATATTGCATTAATATAGACATTTCCATTAATCCATCTATGATATTTTCTTCAAAATTATATAATGAAGATGCTACGTAACATATAAACATACACCCACAGTATAAAAATTGACCTAAATATGAGATTTGTTTACCAAACGTTTGGTAGGAGAGTCAAAGTCAAACACCAGTAATTTAACTAGAAATTTATTCCTTTCATATGCCTTCACTCTATCTATAGCTATTCATGACCCTTGTGGGTTTAACACTTCTTTTTTATTATGATTATAATACAGGTCGGCCATCACTAATCCGGCATCATTAGGACCTGTAGTGTGCCGGATTATAGAGTTTGCCGGATTCCAGATTGGTTAGGTTAGAATACACTTAATTAACCTATCAGTAGAGAGACTGCTAAATCTTCCTCATTTTCATCACTGCTTTGTTCTCCACTGGCTTGCTGCCAGTATAATGATGAAATTTGAAATTATGCTAGCTGAAATTAGTGCCGGATTACTGATGAAACCGGATAATTGATTGCCGGATTACTGATGGATGACCTGTAATAATAACTTATAATAATAATTTGTAATAATAATAATAATAATTTATAATAATTTGTCAGAGCATCATTCCTTCTAAAAATTACATGAGAATGGAAGTGTTGGTCTTTATTTATTCTACTGTATTAATGTGGAGACAACTTATACACAATGCAAAGTGTTTGTATTATGGTATAATACAAACATGTATGAACAAACACCAAACGTGTTCGCCTGGTTTGTTTACATTATGTGTGGGTGGAGGGGGTGGGGAGGGCTGCCTTGGCTGGCTACCATACTTCAAACCTGTCTTCCTAAAAATAAAATAAAACCTCTCACCCTACATTAGGACTACAAATATTTTAAGGTAATTAATGAATGTACTGTACGTATATGTATTTTATCGCTCTGGGGCGCTTTAATTAAATGTCATAGTATATTATATGTGAGTGGGGTGGGGTGGGCTTACCTGGCTGGCTACCATACCTCCCAGACCTGACTTCCTACAAATAAAACTCACCTCTCACCCTACATTAACCCTTTGACTGTTTCGGTCGTATATATACATCTTAGGAGCCAATGTGTTTGATGTATATATACTCAAAAATTCTAGCAGCTTCAAATCAAGCAGGAGAAAGCTGGTGGGCCCACATGTGAGAGAATGATTGTGTGATTAGTGTGCACAGTTCAAAAAAAATCCTGCAGCAAGCAGTGCATAATGAGAAAAAAAAAACTCCAACCGTGTTTTTGGATTAAAATGCTGACTTTGAGGGGTATTTTCATATATTATTGTACCCACAAAACGAGTGGTGTTGAGGGGTATTTTCATATGGTTATATTCTTGTTTTCATAGTCACATTTGATAGAATGGAAAACATATTATAGAAATGGAGGTGATTTTGATTGGTTTGCTATGAAAAGGACCTTGAAATGGAGCTCAAAGTAGGGGAAATCTTTGATTTTTGCCGATGTTCAAGAGTAAACAAGTAACGTCATTGTCCAATAAATGTCCAACTAGCCATTCTAATATGCAGTCATGAATTGGTTGACATTATTTATACAGTTATTACAATATTGCAGTAGTCTGCATAACAGTAAATCTTCTATTTTTTGTTTGAATAAAAATTCAAAATAGAAAGCAAGAGTAATATCAGAGGGGCCTGGAGACATGACATGATTAAAGAAAATGTTATTTGAGAGCCAGGAATGTCTGCATTGTTCATTCTGGACCCTATTTTGAAATTGGCATATTTTTTAATTTGCTTGAAATTGGCCAAATTGCCAATTTCTGGCCACTTTATTGAGTAGTTGAAATTGGTAAATGGGCTGTTTCGTGTACTCAGTCGATAGAACTAATGGAGTTCTAAAGAAATAGCTATGAGGTTGGTTGAGTAGAACAATGGAATTAGCTGAAAATAGGGCTCAAAGTGGGCAAAATTGCCAGTTCGTAAATATCGCTCAGGTCACTAACTTTGTGAGAGCGTGATTCCGTAAGTTTTCCATAAAATTTCGTACTTTCAGTGTCATTACCATTGGGAAGAGATTCTCTATCTCTTCATAAGAATTTTTTTTTTTTTTTTCAAATATTTTGTGACACCAGGAGACACCTCAGGATTTGGGGTTGCAACAGTCAAAGGATTAAGACTACAAATATTTTAAGGTAAGTAATGGGTGTATTTTGTGCGTTTTATACTTTTTATTATTTTTGATGCCTAGTTCTGTTGCTAACTTAATATATGTTATTGTAAACTTTTTATCTGACATTTATATGCATTTATAAGTGGAAAAGATGGCATTCTGCTTTCCGGCGATGTCTGCTCTCTGGCAGTAGCCTGGAAGCTAGCCTGCTGTATAAGTGGGGCCCTAATGTATTAGGTATAATATAAATAACGTTGAAGCATGATAAAGGCGCCCAAATTAATAAAAGTGACATTTGGAGAAGTATTGAAAGGTGTGCTGGGCTATATGAGAGAGAGGGAGAAGGTGTACGGGCATGTAAGCTCAGCGCACTACAAAATATTGTAGTATAATTATACTATTACTATCAAAGGTTATCTACCTATCATATTTATTCCAGAATAGTATTAGGTGTAACATAAATAATGTAGAAGCATGAAAAAGAAGCCCAAATTAATGAAAACTAACATTATATAAAGAGGTATTGAAGGGTGGAGGACGTGGAGGAATAAAAAAAAATAGTGACTGCGACCATTCAGAAAACGTTATGTGCCTGAAGGGTAACTATAGAAGATCACTCTTACCCTATGCAAAGACTGAAAAAAGTGCTATTTTCTCAAAAAAAAAAAAAGTTCCCAAGTAATCAGCTATGCACTCATTTCCTGGAATATCTCAGAAGTAAGTCACTGACCTAGTATTTCATGTTGTATTACAGTTAATAAAGACTTTGGTGTATGGTAGAGGGAGGGGAGGTGAGTTTATTGTTGGAGAATATGACGCATGACGCTTATATCAACTCTACGGCTTACTTATCTATTTCAATTTAACTAATATGACATAATAAACAATATTAATAACATAGAAACATGGAATATACTCTAGAATGAATAAAATAAGTCATTATGTACTCGCCTAGTTGAGGTTGCAGGAATCGAGTCCGAGCTCCTGGCCCCGCCTCTTCACTAGTTGCTACTAGGTCACTCTCCCTGAACCGTGAGCTTTATCATATTTCTGCTTAAAGCTATGTATGGATCCTGCCTCCACTACATCACTTCCCAAACTATTCCACTTACTGACTACTCTGTGGCTGAAGAAATACAGTGGACCCCCGCATAACGATGGCATCACATAGCGATTTTTCCGCATAACGATTACTTTTATCGCAAAATTTTTGCCGCGCATACCGATTAAAAACCCGCTTACTGATTTTCGTCCGAGACGCGTCCAATGTGCCCTCACATGTGCCGGCCGTCCCATTGTTTACCAGCCAGCCTCCGCGGTAACATCCAAGCATACACTCGGAATATTTCGTATTATACAGTGTTTTCGGTGCTGTTTCTGGAAATAAGTGACCATGGCCCCAAGAAAGCTCTAGGCCAACCCTGTGGTAAAAAGGTGAGAATTAGTATGGAAATTAAGAAAGATTTTGAAGGGTTTGGCTAACCCTGAGAAGCCTATGCAGTTGTGGAATCCATTGTCCTACTTCAAAGATTAGGAAATGTGTGCACAGTGGGTGAACTGCAAACCTTATAATGAAAATCACCCTGACACGCTGTTGCAAGCCGTGCTGGTGACTATTTCAATGACAATGTTGTGGCCCATTTAGACAAATCGTAAGGAACGGAGGTACAGAGCTCTATGGACAATTTGTTGTGCGACAGAGGTCCAGTACTCTCAAGCGGTCCTAGTGGCATAAAAGAAGAAGGAAGTAACCCGAAAAGGACTTGCTACCTCAATCGTAATGGAAGGGGATTTCCCCTTCTAAACAGTAAGAAGATAATGCTTCCTCTTCCTGATCCATCAATCATCACCAGATGCTTTCAATAAAAGTAAGGGCGATTTATTGTGGAATGCCTTTTTCATTGTGCTGTATTACAATTAACATTTCATGTGGTAAAAAAACAATTTATTTTACATAGAACTGAATATACTCTAGAACGAATATAATATTTTATCGTTTACGTCAATGATATTCTCTTACTGGTGTACAGGTCATTCGCTAACGGACTATTATTTCGCTAAACGATGGATCTGCCTCCACTTAGCATCATTCAAACTTACCACTACTGCTTCTGTGGTCACGATACTTCCTAACATCCCTGTGATTCATCTGTGTCTTCAACTTCCAACTGTGTCCCCTTGTTACTGTGTCCAATCTCTGGAACATCCTGTCTTTGTCCACCTTGTCAATTCCTCTCAATATTTTGTATGTCGTTATCATGTCCCCCCTAACTCTCCTGTCCTCTAGTGTCGTCAGGTTGATTTCCCTTAACCTCTCCTCGTAGGACATACCTCTTAGCTCTGGGACTAGTCTTGTTGCAAACCCTTGCACTTTCTCTAGTTTCTTTACGTGCTTGGCTAGGTGTGGGTTCCAAACTGGTGCCGCATACTCCAATATGGGCCTAACGTACACGGTGTACAGGGTCCTGAACGATTCCTTATTAAGATGTGGAATGCTGTTCTGAGGTTTGCTAGGCGCCCATATGCTGCATATGTTGATGTGCACTTCAGGAGATGTGCCTGGTGTTATACTCACCCCAAGATCTTTTTTCTTGAGTGAGGTTTGTAGTCTCTGGCTCCCTAGACTGTACTCCATCTCCTGTCTTCTTTGCCCTTCCCCAATCTTAATGACTTTGCACTTGGTGGGATTGAACTCCAGGAGCCAATTGCTGGACCAGATCTGCAGCCTGTCCAGATCCCCTTGTAGTTCTGCCTGGTCTTCGATCGAGTGAATTCTTCTCATCAACTTCACGTCATCTGCAAACAGGGACACCTCAGAGTCTATTCCTTCCGTCATGTCGTTCACAAATACCAGAAACAGCACCGGTCCTGTATGTCACATCTTGTGTTGTGTTGTTGTTGTTGGGTGTATAAGGGCCATTGTGAGCATAAGCTGTACATAATGTTGGTGAAGGCCGCAGCAGAGGCGGCGGTGTTTTCTGTAGCCCTATATAGTAACTCCAACAGTATTGGAGTAGTTAGTAGAATCACTGATGAAGGCTCCCTCTACCACCACCCTCTACCACCCTCTACCACTATCACTGCCACCTAATACTACCATCACAATTGCTACCACCCTCTACCACCACCACTTTCGTATTTTCCAAACCCCTTTTATGAGTTAATATCGTGTTTTTTTTGTTTTAAAAGGGTTTGGCATAAAGCTTTATTTGGTGCCCAGGGGCCCTTTTTTTACCCCATTGAACCTAAAAAATGGAATATTAGAAAATTACATAAGGGTTTCCACACTCAAAAACCCCCCATTTATATTGCCAACCAAACCTTTCAAAATTCTAAACTCACACCAAATTAATTTTTTACACTTCCTTAATAATATCGTGGTTCTCCATGTTTTAAACCAAGGGGTTGCCAAATTTCCTTTTAGCCAGGGTGGTTATTGGGTGGCCCCCTCTGAATTTAATTATCATTAACCACACAATGCTCCAAAATGAACCCCACTTGTATTTGAAATAAAGATTAATTAATAAACCCAATGGGTGTTCACTACCTTAAAAACCCAATCAATTTGCTGGGAAAGGATGTGGGCTGCTCGAATGGCATGCTAGGGCCCTGGGAAACCCCTTGGACTTAGTAATTATATTAAAACCACCAAACCCAAAACCTTTTACCCCAATTTAACCCTTAAGAAATAATTGGAATTAATTAAATTTGACCGGGGACCCCAATGATAAAAAATTTTTAATTTTCCCATTGGGGGTGTACATTATCTCTACAAAACAAGGGGACCCTTAGTAATGATATAAAGGGAGATACCCTTCCATTTATCTTTCCGTTAATTTTCCCTTGAATAATGGAAACATTACGCCGGGACACCAAAATTTAAAAATTTTTTTTTTTAATGAAATTAATTTTTCCACCAAAAACATGAAAATTAAAAGTTCATTTAATCATAAATGACCTTTTGGGCAATTGAAGAAATTATTGATGAGTGGTGAGTTGAAGGGGGGGAAAGATGAATTTTAGGTGTATTATTGTTTGGAAGGGAAATCCCCTTTCCCACAAGGACTTTAGGTAGCAAGTCCTTTTCCGGGTAAACTTCCCTTTGCGTTTTAATGCCACTGGAACAAATTGCAGTCACTGGACCTTGTCGTACCAAAAAATCTTCCATGAAGCTCTGTTTCTGGCGGCTTTAAGATTTCCCTAACAATGGACACAACATTGTCTTTAAAGTCACCACCAGCTTCCCAACAGCTGTTCCAGGTGATGTTCATCCATAAAGGCTTGCACCTTTGCCCACATTGTAGAATATCCTAAATTTTAAAGAAGGCAACTTTTTCCATCTCTCTTCCCCTCTCTAAAGCAGTATCCTCACTGTGGTCTTTTGCTGTTGCAGATGCTTTTGGGCAGCTCATCATGGTTAGCTCTCATCGTCCTCTCCTTCACCCCACACCCTCCCCCAAACCTCCACCCCATGGACTTCCCAATGAACATAGATTCCACACTGTATGGCTTCTCAGGTTAGCCCCAAACCTCCCAAATCCCTCCTTGTACACTTTGTGGCCACAATTTTCTCCAAGCAGAGTTCAAAGTCCTTCAAGTCACTCCCCCCCAAGCCTACCTATAAGGTTTATGCCACGAGGATATGAAGTGATCTTTACGGGAACTCTCTTAGGTCATTGATGTCTGAGGTCACTTCAAAGCACTTTTGAAACACTGTGTACAGTTTTTGAATTGTAAATGATTGCTTGTCCATGGGCTGGAGGAGGATGGTTTAGAGGTAAACTTGCTTTGATGAAACTAAACTCCGCCACAATTGGCCCTGCAAGTCTGGAGGATGAGCACGACATTGTCAAACCCAGACACTTGAATCAAGCTGTGTCCGGGGAATGTCTTTCCTTCTGATAATGTAGTCCTGTTTCCCATTTTCTTCCAAAACAGCCTGTTTCATCACAATTGAACATTGTTGGGGTTTTTAAATTTTCAGCCTCTATGTACCCTAAAGTTTCTGCCATATTTTCAGACACTTTTGCAGAACTGGCAGCCTCACCATGCCTCATCCACTGTGTAGCCGCTACGATACTTAAATCTCCAAACCAACCTTTGCGGGCCTTAATTCCTAACATCGGCATAGTTCGGGGATTTCCTTAATTAGACATCAACTGCCTGCCTTTTCACTTGTAGACTGTGAACACTATCTCCTGATAATTGTTTGTTGTTGATCCCACCAGAAACGTCTCTCCACATCTTAAAGTATTTCAATATCTGTTTTTTAAGCCATTTGTCCCTTTTCGCAACAACAGCTTCCTTAAATTGCCTTTTTTTTGGGGCCAAAAGTAGCGATGGTTGTTTGGGGTTTGTTATAGAACTGGCCAGCTCAAACGCAACACTCCACTTTCGTACTTCGAAATTATCCTCGTTCAAATATTTCTCACCCTTTTTACCACAGGTTGGCACTAGAAGCTTTCTTTGGGCCCAGGTGGCTTTTTAGAGTTACAAGCCTTAAACCATGATAAACAAAATGTTTTGCATGTAGCGTGGAATCGTCTGCTCTGGTTTTTGTAACAAGGCACACGGCTGTACATAGTGGCCGGCAGCCACTTTGGACATGTTTGGACAAAGTGCTAACCCTCAATGTTTTGGTCGTACATGGACCCCAAGTTTCGTAAATTAATCCTTTTCCAGAGAGCCTCCCGAGATCAAAAATTCACGAAACTCGAAACCATTTTCCTATTAAAATGGAAATAAAATTAATCCGTTTCGGGACACCCAAAAATATAAATAAAATAATTTTTTTTAAAAATTAAATAAAGATTACATACTGAAAACAATCAGAATCAATACATGCATTTTAAAAATAATAACATTACACTTACCTTTACTGAAGACTCTGGTGGATGGAAGAGGAGGAGGGGATAGGAGGAAGTGTACACTATCGTTTGGAAGGAGACCCTCCTTCCTTTTGACTTCAGGTAGCAAGCCCTTTCTGGGGTTACTTCCCTTTCTTCTTTTAATGCCACTGGAACAATTGGGGAGTCACTGGACCCCTGTGGCACCAAAATATCTGTCCAGAAGGTTTGTTTCTGGCATTTCTTATGATTTGCCTGAAGGGGGGGCAAGGTTTGCCCACTGAACATGTTGCAGATAGGGGTTTTGTTTCAGCTTGGTCAGGGTGATACTTTTCAACAAAACTTTGCAACTCATTCCACTTTGAACACACATCCTTAATCACCGATGAAGGCACCTCCTTCACTCTCTTTTCCTCCTCCTCTCAAGCAAGTTCCTCAGCTGTGGTCTGATGCTGTTCCAGTTGAAGCTATTGCAGTTCATCAGTGGTTAGCTCTTCCCTGTGGTCCTCCACCAACTCTTCCACATTCCCGTCACTCACCTCCAACCCCATGGACTTGCCCAATGCCACAACACCTTCCGCAACAGGTAGAGGGTCAACAGGGTCAGGGTCTGCCTCAAACCCTTCAAAATCCCTGTGGATCGTGTTCTTCGCTTTCTTTACCAAAGGGCTTGCACTAGCTTTCCTTGGGCCCACGGTGACTTATTTAGCAGTGCAATCACAAAAAAAAAAAAATGGATTATTCCGTATAAACCCGTGGGGTGATGGTCACGTGTTGGTAAACAATGGCACACTGAGCACGAATGGCGTGGGAGACTGGCTTTGTGTGCGCGGTGATGGGTGGATGGGTACCGGAAGGTCGCTGAATCACGAGTCTAATCACAAAACTCGAGGCCAAATTTTGCCGAAAAAACTTGCTGAAAGTCGAATTTCACGAAAGTCGATGCTGCCGAAACTCGGGGGTCCACTGTATATATACATCTTACAAGCCAGTGTTTCGGACGTATATATACTCAATAATTCTAGCGGCTTCAAATCGAGCAGGAGAAAGCTGACAGGCCCACATGTGAGAGAATGGGTCTGTGTGGTCCGTGTGCACCCCAAAAAATCCTGCAGCACGCAGTGTATAATGAAAAAAGAAAAAACTGACCGTTTTTTTGGATTAAAACGCTAAATTTGAGGTGTGTTTTCGTATAGTATTTATCGTTGTATTCTCGTTTTCATGATCTCGCGTGATAAAATGGGAAACACATTACAGAAATAGAAATTATTTTGATTAGTTTCACGATGAAAACGACCTTGAAATTGAGCTCAAAGTAGCAGAAATGTTCGATTTTTACCAATGTCAGGAGTAAGCAAATCACACTACACATCCAATACATGTCAACTGGGGAGTCTAATATTCTTTCACTAGTGCACTGATATTATTTATACCATTTTTACAATAATGCAGTAGTCTGCATAACAGTAAATTTTATATTTTTTGTATGAATGAAAAATCAAAATAGAATGCAATAGTAATATAAGAGGGGGCTAGAGACGTGACTAATGAACAGAGGATATGTTATTTTAGTGCCAAGAATGTCTACATTGTTTATTCTGGACCCTATTTTGAAATTGGCATCTTTTTTAATTTGCATGGAATTGGCCAAATTGCCCATTTCTGACCACTTTACTGGGTAGTTCAAATCGGTAAATGGGCGGTTTCTTGTACTCAACAGATAGGAAAAATGGAGTTCTAAAGAAGTAGCTATGAGTTTGGTCAACTGGAGCAATGGAATTGGCCAAAAACAGGGCTCAAAGTGAGCGAAATCGCTGAGACCGCTAACTTCGCGGGAGTGTAATTCCGTGAGTTTTCTACCAAATTTCATACTTTTGGTGTCATTACCATCGGGAAAATATTCTCTATCATTTCATAAGAAAAAAAAAAAATTTTTTTTTCCAAAAATTTTTCGACATAGAATGACAGTTTCAGAAAGGGGCTTGCGACAGTCAAAAGGTTAACCGAGTTTTTCATCGTTAGCCGAGCCAATATTTTGACACAAAAACGAATCGGTATCCAATTTTATCTCTATCCAATGGCATCATTAACTGAGGGTCCACTGTATTTGCGAGTCAAATGACGATTTGCGAGTCAATATTTTGACGAAAAAAGTTACGATTTTCGAAAATTATGACTTCAAATGCTTACAAAAAACGAGGGACCACTGTATATATATATTTAATTTCTTTAACACTGAGAGCAACTTTGTGAGCAGGGGTCTTGACAGTGAAAGGGTTAATCTGTGCACTGTGGGTAGGTGCAGTGTGTCAGCTGCCCCTGAAAAGTGAGGCCTTTGCTTGTCTATCACTTAGACAAGCATTGTGTTCATTCAAGCACTGTGTTCAGTTTGTTTTCTTTTTTAGATTTATGCATGCTACACATGTAAACTTTGTGTTAAAATGCTTTTGTAAGTGTATTTTTACAGGTCTAAAATGGATTAATCTAATTTACCTTATTCCTTATGGGAAAATTTCATTCGGTAGTCAAACAGATCAGCATTTAAACAGCTGTCTGGAACGAATTAAGTTTGAGTATCTAGGTACTACTCTGTGTGTATGTCATGCTGAATAGGTAAAACTGGTCACTTAGCAAGAACTCATTTAATTAACCCTTTCAGGGTCAGTGTCGTACTAGTACGGCTTGCACGCCAGTGTTCGTGTCATACTAGTACGCATAAATTCTAGCACCTTCAAATCTAGCGAGAGAAAGCTGGTAGGCCTACATATGAAAGAATGGGTCTGCATGGTCAGTGTACACAGTATAAAAAAAAAAAATCCTGCAGTACGCAGTGCATGAAAAAAAAAAACTTCGACCATGTATTTGGTTTAAAACAGTGACTTTGCTTTGTATTTTTGTATGGTATTTATGGTTGTATTCTCGTTTTCTTGGTCTCATTTTATAGAATGGAAGACATATTACAGAAATGGAGATGATTTTGATCGGTTTCACAAGGAAAAGTACCTTGAAATTGAGCTCAAAGTATTTATTTATTTATTTATTTAGAAATTTAAGCATACATACAGAGGTACAAAAAAAAAATACAGGTAAGAGCAGCATGCCAAAGCCACTTATATGCATAGCATTACGGGCTGGCTTAAAATTAACTTAAGATTAACTAAGCAATGATGAAATCAGTGATAAGACATTATTGTAAACAGATAACTATAAAGCACAAATGAGTATAACAAAGACAGCTCATATGGTTGCATGCATTGCTGTTCATTGAGTAGAATGGAGTATTCTGTTAGGTAGTGTATTTAAAAAAATAACAAAATTAGATTGGGTCCTAGGTTTAACATTTATGTGATATAATTGTGGTAACATTTTTGGATATACAATTTATAAGGTTCAGTTATTCAGTATTTATTTGGTTTTGAAATGAGTAAGTGAACTTTGAGAAGAGACTTGAATTTGTAAACAGGGATGTTTTTTTTATATTTACAGGTAAGAATTCCAGTTTTAGGGCCTTTTATGTGCATTTAGTTTTTGCATAGCGTGAGATGGACACGAGGAACATCAAAGAGTGATCTGTGCCTTGTTTATGGTCATGTGTTCTGTTGAGTTTTGGGAAGGAGATGTTTGAGGGGAGGTTAATATCAGAGTTTTAAATGTTCTATGTATGTAATAGGGCAATAATAAGTATGGATTGTTTTGTATGGTGAGTAGGGTTTAGTGTTTTGAATATTGGTGGGAGTGGTTTTCCTGTAGTAAGAATTTGTTATCATTCAAACTGCAAACCTTTTGTTGGGTATATAGTGGTCTGAGATGGTTTAAATTTTTGTTGAGCCCCTGCACAAATTCCATAGGTGAGATAGGGGTAAATAAGAGAGTGATTAAAGGCCAGGAGGGCTGACTGTGGACACATAGTTTCCGTATCTTCGATAGTATGCCAACAGTCTTGGAATTTTCTTAGAAATTTGTTGTACATGTGTATGAAATTTGAGTCTATTATCGAGGGGATTCCTAAGAATTTTCCCCCTGTTAGCTTTGTGATAGGTGATCCGTTTATCGTTATGTTAAGAGGCACATCTGTAGCTCTGTTACCAAACTGAATTAAGTAGGTTTTGTCTATGTTTAGTGTAAGTTTGTTAGTCCTCATCCAGGTAGATATTTTCTGTAATTCGGTGTTTACAGTATTGGCTAGCGTGACTGGGCTCGGGTGAGAGAAGACGTATGTAGTGTCATCTGCAAAAAGTGTGGGTTTGAGTAATTGCGAAGCATTTGGTAGGTCATTTATGTATAGGAGAAAGAGAAGAGGGCCAAGGACACTTCCCTGTTTGATTTTTCGCAACGTTCAAGAGTAAACAGATCATGCCACACGTCTAATACATGTCAATTGGTGAGTCTAATATTCTTTCACAAGTGCCCTGATATGATTTATACTGTTTTTGCACTAATGCAGTAGTCTGCATAACAGTATTTTTTTTGTGAGAATAAAAAATCAAAGTGGAAAGCAAAAGAAATTTAAGAGGGGCCTGGAAACTTGACTTATGAGCAGAGAAAATATTATTTTAGTGACAGGTATGTCTGTCTTGTTTATTCTGGACTCTACAGTGGTCCCTCAATAATCGTCCGACCTGAAAGTCGTCCATTTCGGAAATAGTCCTGTTTTTTAGTCAAAATATTGGCTCGCAATTGGTCCGGTAACTCGCTAATGGTCCTAATAGTCCTTCGTCCTGGACATGTACTCACGCTGAGCCGCCTTGGCCTTTCCTTCCCAGCCAGTGTGCCATTGTTTACCAGTGAGTGACGGTCCCCTCACATGCTCCTACGAAATATTTCATAATATTCCATTGATTTTAGTGCTTGCAAGTGCTAAATAAGCTACCATGGCTCCAAATAAAGCTTCTAGTGCCAGCCCTTTGGTAAAGAATGTGAGAAACACATAATTTATGAAAAAGTTTGTAGAAAAATACAAAGATGGTGGTGGTAGAGTGGAAGCAGTTGTGATAGTGGTTGATGAACATAAGAATGGAGGATCACTGCAGCAGGCCTGTTAGCCCATGCTCTGCAGGTCCTTTACAATTCATCCCACTAAAGAAACATTTTCCCAACCCATCCCAAAGCTACCCAGAAATAAGCTCTGATAAACTCTATCCACTCATTTGTAAGTCCCAAATGAGTGGATAGAGTTATCAGAGCTAATTTCTTGGGTAGCATTGAGGACTGGGTTGGGAAAATATTTCGTTAGTGGGATGAATTGTAAAGGGCCTGCTAAGCATGGGCCAACAGGCCTGCTGCAGTGATCCTCCTTTCTTATGTTCTTATGTTCATCAACCACTATTACAACTGCTTCCACTCTACCACCACCATCTTTGTATTTTTCTACAAACCTTTTCATAAATTATGTGTTTCTCACATTCTTTGCCAAAGGGCTGGCACTAGAAGCTTTCTTTGGTGGTAGTGATGGTGGTAGAAGGTAGTAGTGATGGTGGTAACATTTGTAATAGTGGTAGAAGGTCGTAGTGATGGTGGTAGAGGGTTGTGCAAGAATGGTATATAATGCCGACAATATGAAATTAAGAAATTCTGAGATTCTCAGAATCTCCACGACTATGGTGCTCTTTGCACCTACTCCTAGGTTGAGGGACTGATTACCTCATCTTCTGTATATAGTCCTACTGTCTCCAAGTTATGTCCTAGAATTTGTATTGATAAAGCCACAGGATGGCGAAACGTCTACAATAAAGATACCCAGATGATGTTCATCATGGTAGTGGGTTCCTTCTTTAGTGATTCAGCGATTCTACCAACTCCTCCAATGTTGTTGGACTTATATAGGGCTACAAAAACCACCGCCGCCTCACCACCATTATGGACGGCTTACACTCAGTGCCCCTTATATACCCAACAACACAACACAACACCTCTCGTGACATATGTAATGACTTATTTTATTCATTCTAGAGTATATTCCATGTTTCTATGTTATTAATATTGTTTATTATGTCATATTAGTTGAATTGTGATAAATTAGACACATGTGCAACTCTTGGGTATCTTTATTGAGGAAACGTTTCGCCACACAGTGGCTTCATCAGTCCATATAGTTGAATTGTGATAGACAAATAAGCCATAGAGTTGATATTAGTGTCATATTCTCCAACAATAAACTTGCCATCCCTCCCTCACACAAACAAATAGCCAATAAGAACATAATGGAAGAACACTGCAGGTCTACTGGCCCATACAAGGCAGGTCCTTATCAAAATGACCTCCACCCAAAGCTACCCAAGAATTTACTCCCGTACCCAATGACACAAATCAAACTCAGCTCCTCCAACTCGTATATTTGTCCAATCTCTTCTTGAAGCTACCCAAGGTCCTAGCCTTGATCACCCTACTGGTAAGTGTGATGTTAAATAAGAACTTAAGAAAGTAGGAACACTGGAACAGGCCTGCTGGCCCATACTAGGCTGGTCCTTCACAAATCCAACCCACTAACAGAACAAATGCTACCCAAGCAATAAGCTCAGGTGGAAATAAATGGTATAAAATACCGACACAATTGAAATATAAACACACATGCAGTATAATGTGATCCTTTATTGACTACGTTTTGCCCACACAGTGGGCTTTTTCAAGTCACAAACAGAACTACCTGGGGTGGAAAGAACTATAAATACTCGCGTTCCTTCCACCCCTGGTAGTTCTTTTTGTGACTTGAAAAAGCCCACTGTGTGGGCGAAACGTAGTCAATAAAGGATCACATTATAATGCATATGTGTTTATATTTACAATAAGCTCAGGTGCAAGTCTGACTCAAATCCAACCCCTTTCACTCGTGTATTTATCCAACCTAAATTTGAAGCTACCCAAGCCATAGCTTTTAGAACATTGGAAAGGAGGAACACTGCAATAAGCCTGTTGGCCCATACTAGGCCGGTCCTTCACAAATCCAACCCACTAACAGAACAAATGCTACCCAAGCAATAAGCTCAGGTGCAAGTCCAACTCAAATCCAACCCCTCTCACTCATGTATTTATCTAACCTAAATTTGAAACTACCCAATGTTTTAGCTTCGATCACCCTACTAGGCAGACCGTTCCACTCATCAACTACCCTATTACCAATGTTCATTTATACATTTTATTAGTGCCCTAGAGTCCTTATGGAGGGGGATTCCCCTTCCAAATAACCTCTCTTCCCTCTCTCCTCCTCCCTGTCTTCAATTCATCAACAACAGCCTTCAATAAAGGTAACTGTCATGTTGAATGTTCATTCTTTTGTGCATGTAAATCTATCTTTTAGGTAAAAAAAAAAAATTATTGTTGATACTTCTGGGTGTCTGGAACGAATTAATTGGATTTACATTATTTCTTATGGGGAAAATTGATTCGAAAATCGTCCATTTCGATAATAGTCCCACTTCCAGGAACGGATTATGGACGATTATTGAGGGACCACTGTATTTTGAAATAGGCTTCTTTTGAAATTTGTGTGAAATTGGCAAAATTGCCAATTTCTGACCACTTTATTGGATAGTTGAAATAGGTATGTGGGTAGTTTCTTGTACTCATTTGATAGAGCAAATGGAGTTCTAGCGAAATAGCTATGACTTTTGTCGACTGGTACATTGGAATTGGCCAAAAATAGGGCTCAAAATGGGCGAAATCGCCAATGTGTAAACATCGTTGAGACTGATAACTTCACGAGAGCACAATTCCGTAAGTTTTCCATCAAATTTTAAACTTTTGTTGTCATTATGATCGGGAAAAGATTATCATTTCATAAGAAAAAATAATTTTTATGTTTTCAAGATTTACGACCCTGAGAATGAGTTTAGGAGAGTGACTCTTGACCCTGAAAGGGTTAAAATTAAGTTCTTTCTGAAATTTTCTTTTATACGTTTAAAGATATATTTTTTCCTTTATGTTTTATTATTTATTTATTTATTTAAAAATTTGAGCACACATACAGAGGTACAAAAAATACAGATAAGAGCAGCATGCCAAAGCCACTTATACTATGCATAGCATTACGGGCTGGGTTAAAATTAACTTAAGATTAACTAAGCAATGATGAAATCAGTGATAAAACATTAATGTAAACAGATTACTATAAAGCACAAGTGAGTATTACAGAGACAGGTCATATGGTTGTATGCATTGTTGTACATTCAGTAGAATGGAGTATTCTGTTAGGTAGTGTATTTAAAAAATAATAAAGTTAGATTGGGTTTTAGGTTTAACATTTATGTGATATAATTGTGAGAAACATTTAAGATATACAATTTATAAGGTTCAGTTATTCAGTATTTATTTGGTTTTGGGTGAGTAAGTGATCTTTGAGAAGAGACTTGAATTTATAAACAGGTAATGTTTCTTTTATATTTACAGGTAATGAATCCCAGATTTTAGGGCCTTTTATGTGCATTGAGTTTTTGCATAGTGTGAGATGGACACGAGGAACATCAAAGAGTGATCTGTGCCTTGTGTTATGGTCATGTGTTCTGTTGAGGTTGGCAAGGAGATGTTTGAGGGGAGGGTTAATAATCAGAGTTAAGTGTTCTATGTATGTAATAGGTGCAGTAATAAGTATGGATGTTTTGTATGGTGAGTAGGTTTAGTGTATTGAATATTGGTGGAGTGTGCTGCCTATAGTGAGAATTTGTTATCATTCTAACTGCAGCCTTTTGTTGGGTAATTAGTGGTCTGAGATGGTTACTTGTTGTTGAGCCCCATGCACAAATTCCATAGGTGAGATAGGGGTAAATAAGAGAGTGATATAGGGCCAGGAGGGCTGACTGTGGAGCATAGTACCGTATCTTCGATAGTATGCCTACAGTCTTGGAAATTTTCTTAAAAATTTGTTGTATATGTGTATGAAATTTGAGTCTATTATCAAGGTGGATTCCTAAGAATTTTCCCTCTGTTAGCTTTGTGATAGGTGATCCGTTTATCATTATGTTAAGAGGGACATCTGTAGCTCTGTTACCAAACTGAATGAAGTAGGTTTTGTCAATGTTTAGTGTAAGTTTGTTAGTCCTCATCCAGGTAGATATTTTCTGTAATTCGGTATTTACAGTATTGGCTAGCGTGACTGGGCTCGGGTGGGAGAAGACGTATGTAGTGTCATCTGCAAATAGTGTGGGTTTGAGTAATTGCGAAGCATTTGGTAGGTCATTTATGTATAGGAGAAAGAGAAGAGGGCCAAGGACACTTCCCTGTGGAACACCATCTGTAATTGGTTGTGCAGAAGAGTTTGCCCCATTTGCATACACATATTGGCTTCTGTTGCTGAGGTATGACTTGAGGTAGTTGAGGGAGTGCCCTCTTATACCATAGTGTGACAATTTTACGTGGAGCAAGTCATGGTCAACTGTATCAAAAGCTTTACGTAAGTCAATGAAGATCCCCAGTGGGACTTCTTTTTTCTCTATGGTAGTGTATATATGTTCTAGCATGTGTATAATAGCATCATTAGTATTTTTATTAGGCCTGAATCCAAATTGGCAAAGGTTGAGTATGTTTTGGGAGATAAGGTAGGAGTAGATTCGTTTATGAATTAATTTTTCGAAGATTTTTGAGAGAGGTTGTAAGTTGGATATTGGCCTATAGTTATTCAACTCTGTTTGGTCTCCTCCTTTGTGGATCGGGGTGACCCTTGCTATTTTGAGTACTGTAGAGAAGGTGGAGGATTCAATGGATTTGTTAAAGAGTGTTGCAATGATTGGTGATAGCACTTGTGACACTTTTTTGTATATAAAGGGTGGTAAGGTATTTAAATCTCCTGCCTTGTTTTTTAGTGTGTTGATAATAAGGGAGACTTCGTATGGGTTAGTCGGAGCTAGGAACAGTGTGTTCGGGTAGTTAATATAAAATAATAATTTAGTACCAAAAGAACCTTAGAAAAATACCTAACCCTATTATAACATGTGCAATTTAATTTAGCCTAATCCAACTAAATATATTTTAGATAAGAGTATAATAATTTAATAAACAAACACAATGAAATATGGCAACAGTTTTTTCCAAGCAGAGTTCAATGTCCTCTTAGTCACTTCCTCCCAAGCCTTACCTATAATGTTTACACAATTGAGGATGGTAAAATGATCTTTCCAAAACTCTCTTAGAGTCAGTTGAGTTTCTGAGGTCACTACAAAGCACCTTTCAAACATAGCTTTTGTGTACAGTTTCTTGAAGTTGGAAATAACCTGCTGGTCCATGGGCTGCAGGAGAGGAGTGGTATTAGGAGGCAAAAACTTCACCTTAATGAAGCTCATGTCCCTAGAAAGTCGCTCTGCCAAGTCTGAAGGATGACCAGGAGCATTGTCTAATACCAGGAGGCACTTAAGGTCTAATTTCTTTTCAGTTAGGTAATTTTTCACATTGGGGGCAAATGCATGATGTAACCAGTCATAGAAAAAGTCCCTAGTGACCCATGCCTTACTGTTTGCCCTCCACAGCACACACAAATTAGCCTTGAGGACATTGTTTTTCCTGAACACTCTGGGAGTTTCAGAGTGATACACTAATAAAGGCTTCACTTTGCAATCACCACTAGCATTGGCACACATCAACAGAGTAAGCCTGTCTTTCATAGGCTTATGTCCTGGGAGTGCCTTTTTCTCCTGAGTAATGTACGTCCTGCTTGGCATTTTCTTCCAAAACAGGCCTGTTTCGTCACAATTAAACACTTGTTCAGGTTTCAGTCCTTCACTGTCTATGTACTCCTTGAAGTCCTGCACATATTTTTCAGCCGATTTGTGGTCCGAACTGGCAGCCTCACCATACCTTATCACACTATGAATGCCACTATGCTTCTTAAATCTCTCAAACCAACCTTTGCTGGCCTTAAATTCACTCACATCACTAGTTGCTGGCATTTTTCTAATTAAATCGTCATGCAACTTCCTAGCCTTTTCACATATGATCACTTGAGAGATGCTGTCTCCTGCTATCTGTTTTCGTTTTATTACCACACCAATAAAAGTCTCTCAACATCTTCTGTCACTTGCGATCTCAGTTTCGAAAACATAGTTAAACCTTTGGCAAGAACAGCTCCTTGATTGTGTTTTTGCAAATAGTAAGCGATGGTTTGATTTGGGTTTATGCAAGGAGAATAACTAGCTCAGAGATAACGCACTCCACTTTCTATTTGAATGATCTCTTTGGCATCTCAATAGTAAGTCTCACCTTTTTGCTGTAGGGTGGCAACTAGAAGTTTCTTGGGGCCCATGGGTGACTATTTTGCAGGTGCAATCACTAAAGGCTGTGATAATATGAAATGTATCCAGTTGTATGTTGGAAGCGACCAGCGGTTGGGAGGCTGGCATTAAACCTTGGCACAAAGGGACAAGGTAAAGGAACGCCCAGAAAAGTGGAGCGTAGTTGGTGTACGGAAAGGAATAGCCTGGTCGGGTTTTTAAAGCACATAGTCGAGGCAAATTTTTGCGTAAAATGATGGCTTAGTCAGAATGTATCGTTAATCGTGTGATCGTTGGTCGAGGGTCACATGTATATAATATATATATTTATATATAGTATATATATATATATATATCATATATTATTATATATATAATATTAGTTATATATATATGATGGGGTAATGTATATATTGAGTGTGTGTGTGGAGGTGTGTTGTGTGAGTGTGTGTGTGTTGTCTGCCAGATAGGCAGCAACATGAGATCTTGGGTTAATAGCAATCGTTCCATGCTTAAGTAAGGCAACAAGAATTGTGTATGCAACTAATTTCGCCATAAATCATTCTGAACTATGGAAAAAATGTATTCCTGTGTGTGCTTAGTATTAAATGATTGTAAACAGAATCTAAAAATATAAGTTGGGTTAGGCTAAAAAAATTATTCTTGTTACAATACGGTTAGGTAAGTTTTCTAAGATTCTTTGGTGAAAACTAAAATTTTTTACATAACATTAATGGAAAAAATGTATCTTTAAAGTATTAAGCTAGAAATTTTAGAAAGACTTATTTTGAATGAGTTTGCTAATTGACATTTTAATAATCAGAAATAATACACTCAACACATAACTACACACACAACAACACATACACAGACACATAAATAATAATCCTCAATCAACAGTACACCAAAACAAACAAACTGATAATTACAACGCCACTAGCATAGACAAGAAATATTTGGTATGAATATTCAAATATTGAACTAATAAAATATGATTCTGTGATTAATTAATATGATAAAATATAGTAGGTTAAATAAAATAAAGTTATCGTAATTATAGAATAGGTATTTTAAGATTTGGAAATAAATATTAATTAATTATGAAATAATGTCTAAACGTATAATAAATTTAGAAAGGTATATTATATCTGTAATATACATTTGTACTATAGATAAAGAATATATTAAACACCTCATATGTAACAATGTAAATCTAAAAACGAAAGACATAAGATTGATGAATTTTAATAATGATAGAATGTATTTAATATAAATGTGATATACATATATATGTTTATATATATATTTTATGGTAATTAAATAATAGATATAAATATGTTATATTATATATATGATATATAATGTAGTACTAATATAGTTATATATGATATATATTTTATTGATATATTATAGTATGTATATATATTATAATATGTATAAATATTATTATATATGATTGTATATGATATATATAAATTATATGATATGAATACATGATATATATGTATTATATGATATAGATATTATATGAGTGTAATTTATTATATTATGATATATATTTATAATATATATATATTAATATTATATATATGCATATTAATATATATATATATAATAAATATATATTATTATTTTTTTTTTTTTTTCAACAAGTCGGTCGTCTCCCACCGAGGCAGGGTGACCCAAAAAAAAAAGAAAAAAAAATCCCAAAAAGAAAATACTTTCATCATCCATTCAACACTTTCCACCACAACTCACACATTATCACTGCTTTTGCAAGGTGCTCAGAATTACAACAGTTTAGTGAAGCATATACGTATAGAGATACACAACATATCCCTCCAAACTGCCAATATCCCAAACCCCTCCTTTAACCCTTTGACTGTTTTCGACGTATAAATACGTCTTACGAGCCAATGTTTCTGACGTATATATACTCAATAATTCTAGCGGCTTCAAATCAAGTGGGAGAAAGCTGGTAGGCCCACATGTGAGAGAATGGGTCTGTGTGGTCAGTGTGCACCACATAAAAAAAATCCTGCAGCACACATTGCGTAATGAGAAAAAAAAAACTGATCGTTTTTTTGGAATAAAACGCCGACTTTGAGGTGTATTTTCGTATAGTATTTATCGTTGTATTCGCGTTTTCATGGTCTTAGGTGATAAAATGGAAAACATATTACAGAAATAGAGATGATTTTCATTACTTTTACGATGAAAACGACCTTGAAACTGAGCTCAAAGTAGCGGAAATGTTCGATTTTTACCAATGTTCAAGAGTAAATAAATCACACCACACGTCCAATACACGTCAACTGGGGAGTCTGATATTCTTTCACTAGTGCACTGATATTATTTATACCATTTTTATAATAATGCAGTCGTCTGCATAACAGTAAATTTTGTATTTTTTTGTATGAATAAAAAATCAAAATAGAAAGCAATAATAATATAAGAGGGGCCTAGAGATGTGACTAATGAACAGAGCATATGTTATTTTAGTGCCAGAAATGTCTACCATGTTTATTCTGGACCCTATTTTGAAATTGGCATTTTTTTTATTTCGCATGAAATTGGCCAAATTGCCAATTTCTGACCACCATATTGGGTAGTCCAAATTAGTAAATGGGAGGTTTCTTGTACTCAGCTGATAGATAAAATGGAGTTCTAAAGAAATAGCTATGAGTTTGGTCAACTGGATCAATGGAATTGGCTGAAAATAGGGCTCAAAGTCGGCGAAATCGCCGATACGCATATGTCGCCGAGACCGCTAATTTCGCGGGAGCATAATTCCACGAGTTTTCGACCAAATTTCGAACTTTTGGTGTCATTACCATCGGGAAAAGATTCTCTTATCATTTCATAAGAAAAAATAATTTTTTTTTTTCAAAAATTGAGCGACATAGAATGACAGTTTCAGAGAGGGGCCTGAAACAGTCAAAGGGTTAAAGTGCAGGCATTGTACTTCCCATTTCCAGGACTCAAGTCCGACTATATGAAAATATATATTTATATATTATTCTTATTATATATTAATATAATATAATATGTATGTAGTATATGTATATACAGGAGGGCCCCACTTATACGGCAGGTTAGGTTCCAGGCTACCACCGTAAAGCGGAAACCGCCATAAAGTGGAACACCCTTTTTTTCCACTTATAAATGCATACAAACACTAGATAACAAGTTTACACTAACATATATTAAGTTAGCAATAGAACCAGGCATCAAAAAACAATAAAAAAGTACAATACACACATAGTGCACTCATTACTTACCTTAAAATATTTATAGTCTTAATCTAGGGTGAGACAAGTAGTATTTATTGTAAGAAATCAAGTGTGGTATGTATGGTAATAGCCAGGCTACCTTACCAGGCCACCCCACCCACACATACTATTCTATGATATTTAAGCATCCCAGAGCGATAAAATGTATATACAGTTCATTCATTACTTACCTTAAAATATTTGTAGTCTTAATGTAGGGTCAGGAGTAAGTAAATGAGTAAAACGAATAAATGAGAGAGAGAAAGAATGAGTACATGAGAGGGGACAGGCGCAGAGTTATGTAAACAAACCAGGCGAACGTAAGTTTTGTAAACAAACGAAGTGTACACGTCTGGTTTGTGTACAAGTTACATTGTGTACAGGTTGTCTCTACATTGATACGGTAGAATTAATAAAGAAGAACACTCCCATTCTCATGTAACATCATTTTGAGAAGAAATGAAGCTCTGAGTGAAGGCAATGGAAATAAGTCACACTGACTTTTTTGGGTTATCCTAGGTTCTCTACACGTATGTTGTTATGTATGATAATCTATGTAACTGTATTTGTGTATACCTGAATAAACTCTTACATACATACGAAAGGAATAATTTTCTACAGTTACCCCCAGTAACACATTTTCTCTTATGTTAGATTAGAGAAAATGTTATTCTTGCCGTCACTTGTACAAGTTATGTGGCTCCCACATCTTATATTTATGTTTATTTATTCTATTGTGGGGTGTATTTATCATCTTTTTATGTTATGTATCGTGTTTATTATATAATTTTGAAAAAAAATATCATGGATGGATTAATGAAATTGTGTATATTACCGTAATATACGACATTTAATGAGACTCGGTGAGTATTGTTATTATTATTATTATCATTTCTAATATGGCGCCACTTGTGCAAGTCCCTCTGCTACCAAATCTCACTTTTTTTTATTTATTCTTTTGTGGGGGATTTTTCTTATTTATATGTTATGCATCGGGTTTTTATATAATTTTGAAAAAAAAAATCATGGGGGATTAATGAAAATTTTATTTTAACGTAAAAATACGACATTTTAAAATTTCTCGATGTTATTATTATCATTACTAAAATGAGTTTTGGGGACTAAAAAAAAAATTAACCCAAAAATTTTAAAGTGTACCTGCTTTCCAAAACAAGTATTTTAAAATTAAATTGGGACAGTATACAAAAATATAAATTTTCAAGTATACATAAAAATGAAATAACTTTTAAAAACCCTTTGAAATTTTGGAGTTTCCCCCGACAAAAATGGGGTTTACTTATGCTTACTGGCCCATGGAGAAAAGTAAACAAACGGGGGGGCACGGTGACCGTATTTGAAAATCAGGGGGGGGGCCCAAAGCAGTTTTGGGGCATAATTTTTAAATGTCCGTATTACGGAACGCCCTTTTAAATAACGCCGTAAAGCGGGGCCCTTTCCCGTATATATATAAAAATTTTTATTAAAGTGTATATATATATATATAACCCCCGGGCCCCCCCGGGTTAAAAGAACCCTTTTCATTTTCCCCAGTTGTTCAGAAAGCCAGTACTGACCGAAATTTTTTTCCCTAAGGAAATTTTGAAGTTTAAATTTGTCCATTTCCCCGACCCCCAAAAATCCGGACAAACGCACCCTTTCATAAATTTTCAAATTACTAATTGGGTTTGCATTTGGGGGGTGACGTTTAAACGGGGGGCCCCCGGGTTTTTTATTTTATATTATAAATTATTAATATTTTTATAAATTTTTGTTTTTTTTATAGGGTTTTTTTATATATTTTTATATTAATATTTTTTGTAATTAAATATTATAATTTTAATTTTTTTTATTTTTTATAGATTTTAATAATAATTTTTTATTTTGTTTATATTTTTTTATTGGGGTTTTAAAAATTTTTTTTATAATTTTTTTGTATTTTTTTTTATAGTTATTTTTTTATTTTTAAATTTTTTTTAAAATTTTTTTTAGATATTAATTGATTTTTTGTGTTTATAAATTTTTATATTTTTTTTTATTTTATATATATTATTTTTTATTAAAATAATATAATTTAATTATATGTTTTATTTTTAATTTTTTTTATTTTTTGATAATATTTTTTTAAATTTTTTTTTAAATTTTATATATGTTTTGAATTTTTTTTGTTTTTTTTTATATATTTTTTATTTAAAATTTTAATGTATATAATTATATAGGGGGGATTATATATATTTTAATATGTTTTTAGGATAAAATTTTGTTATTTAATTTTATAATTTTTTTTGATTGATTTTTTAATGTATTTAATTTTTTTTAATTTTTTATTTTAATTTTAAAATTTTAATTAGTTTTTATTTTTAATTGGGATAGTATTTTTAAAAATTTAGATTTTTTTTTATATTATAATTTTATATTATTTTTTGTTTATTTTATATTTTATAATATAATTTTTTAAATTTTTTTTTTTTAGGTAGATTTTATATTGTATTAATTTAATATTATAATAGATTTTTATTTTGGGGATTTATAAATAAAATATAAAATTTTTAAAATTAAATTTTAATGTTTTTTATTTTAATTTTTAAAATATTTTTATTATTAAATTAAATAATTTTTATTTTTTATATGATATTTTTTAAATTTATTTTTAATTTTTTATTTGAATTTTTTTGTTTTAATTTTTTATTTTTTATTAAAAAAGTTTTTTTTATTTTAAAAAATTATATATATGTAATTTTAAAAAATTTTTTATTATAATTTTTTTTTTAATAAATATTTTTTATTTTATAAAATATAAAATATAATTTTTTTAATTATTTTAATTTATTTTTATTTTTAATTTTTTAGATATAATTTTTATTTTTAATATTTTTTAATTTTATAAAATATTTGTTTTTTTTTGTTTATAGATAATTGGGTTTTTTTTTTTTGATTAAGGTTTTATATATATTTTTTTAAAATTTTTTATAAAGGGGGGTTAATTTTTTTTTGGTTTTTTATATTATGTAATATTTAAAAATTTTTATTATATTTTTGGGGAATAATTTTAATTTTTTGTAATATTTTTTATAAAATATTTTATATTTTTTTATATAAAATTTTTAAAATATTTTTTAATTTATTTTTATATATATATATATATATTATATAGGAAATATAATTATATATTTATATAATAGAAAATATATATATGTTTATTATATATAGATATAAATTTTTATTTTTTTTTATATATGTTTTTATATAAAATATATAATAATTTTATTTTATAGTATTTATATTATAAATTTTATATATATATTTATATATAATATTGTATATATATATAATATTTTTATATATATTGGGAATATATATATATATTAAAATTTATAATATGGTATTATTTTTTATTTTATATATTATTATATATATATTTATATATGATATATTTATATATTTTTAATTAAAATAGATATGTTTTATATATATATTTAAAATTTTTATTTTTTAAAATATAGGTATATATAATTTTATATATATATTTAAAATTTTATGTATATAAAAATTTTTAATAAATATTTTTATAATATAATATTATATATATTTTTATATATTTTTGTATATTTATATATTAAAATATTTATAAAATATGTTTGATTTTTATAAGAAAATATATGTTTTATAATATATAATATAATATGTATTTATATATATTTTATATAATAAAGTAGATATTTTTTATATTTTAAAATTTAATTATGTAAAATATATTTTTATATAAATTTTATTTTATATTATATTATTATTTTTTTATATATATTTGTATATTTTATATATTTTATGATAATATATTTATATATATATATAATGTATATATATATATATATTATCTAATATTTAATTTATTTATATATATATATTTATATATTTTATATGTTTTTATATATAATTTTTGTTTATATATATATTTTATATTTTTTATTTTTAAATTATATATTTTATGTATATTTTTTAAGTAAATATATATATGTATATAAATATTTTGTTTTATATATATATGTTTTATATATATATATATATTTAAATATATATGTTTTATTTTATATTTATATATATAAAAATTATTATTATTTATAAAATATGTTATATATAAAATTTATATTATATATTTTATTTTTTATATGTATATATAAAATATATATTAATAATTTTTATAAATGTATAATTTTATAATATTATTTTTATATATATATATGATAATTATATGTATATATATTTTGTATAAAAAATGTATATTTATATTATAATATATATGTTTTATAAAAATATGTATTTTAAAAGGGGTTTATTTTAATTTAATTTGATAAAATTTAAAATTTTAAAAAATTATATATATTTTATATAATTTAAGGTTTAATTTAGGATATAAATAAAGGGTTTATTTTTTTAATAAAATTTAAATTTTTTAAAGGGGAAAATTTTTTATTTTATATTTTTATAATATATTTTTATTGTATAAATAAATTAATATGGTATTATAAATTTAAAAATTTTAATTTTATTTTAAAATATGTAAAAATTTAATTAATAATAATATTTAAAAATGTATATTATTAATTAAATTTTATTAATTAAAAATATATTTTAAAAAAATAAAAAATAAAACCTTTTAAAATTTTAAATAAGATAAATAAATAGGTAAAAAAAATAAATTATTGTTTATAGATTGAAAAAACCTTTAGAAAATAAAAATAAAATATAGATTATTAATTGTTTTTTATAAAAAAATTTTATTTTAAATTGTAATTTTTTTAAAATTTTTAAAAAAAAATGTAAATATATAAAAAAGATATAAAAAATATGTAAAAAAATAAATGTTAAATTTTAAGAGATTAAATATATTAAAAGATATAAAATTTAGGGTTATTTTAATTGATAAAAAAATATATAATGTTATTATAAAAGGATATATTTTTTTTTAAAAATAAAAAAAAGAAATAATTAAAAAATGATAAATAAAAATTTAAAAAATAAAATTTTAAATTTTAAAGGGGAAAACCCCCTTTTCCTTTCAATGACGGCAAAAATTTAAATTTTTTTTAAAATTTAAAAAAATGAAAAACTGGGGGGAATTTTAAAAAAATTCCCCCCAATTTTTACTTTTTAAATTTAGGGCCCCCCCCGTTGGTTTACATTCTCCAATTGAGCCCCATAACCCCCAAAAAATTCCTTATTTATTGCCCAAAATTTTTTCAAAAAAATTTTTTAAAAGTTTTTCTTTTTTTTATTTCCTTGGGAAAATTACCCCTTAAGTATAAAAAATTTAAACCTTTTTTAAAAAAATTACCTTCCCCGGGGTTTAAAATTAAAAAATTTGGTGTTCTTATTCTTTTTTCCCCCCATTTTTTTGTTTTTTAAATTATAATAATTTAAACACTTATTTTTAAATAAGTAAAATTAAAATTAAATACACCTTTTCTTAAAAATCCCGGGAAAAGTTTTTTTTGGGTTTAATAAACCGGCATTTCCCTAATAAAATTTTTAAAAAAATACACCCACCCCGTTAAAAATAAATAAAATAAATTGGGGAATGTCTTAGCAGGGGCCGGCTTTTCAAAAAAAGGGGAAAAGCCATTATTTTTAAAAAAGGGAAAAAAAAACCCCTTTTCTCACCGATCCTTCCAATTATTTAATGGGGTCCGTTATAAAATTTTAATTTTACCAAAATTTTTATTAATCCATCCAAAAGAAAATTTTTTAAAATTATATAATAAAACATTTAAAAAATATAAAAGATAAATATTTAAATTTTTAAAAAAAATAACATAAATTAATTTTAAAAATTTTAAAAAAAGAGGGCCCAAAAGTGTTAATAACAAAAAAAACTCAAAAAAGAGTTCAATTTGTCGATTACCTTAAAATCAAATTTTCCAAATTTTAATCCTTTTTTTGGGGTTTTTTTTTAAATTTAAATAATAAAATTTATAAATAAAAAATATAATATAAAAATAAAATAAAAAAATAAGGGTTTTTTGGGGCCAAATAAACCCCCTTGTTTCAAAGGGGGGGAAACGGCAAAAGAATAACAAATTTCTCCCAATTTTAAAAGAAAAATGTTTAATTTTTTTGGGGAACTTTAAAATTTTTTTCTTTGTAATGTATTTTTTAAGAAGGGTTTAAAAACATTTTAAAAACAAATTTTTTTTTTTAAATTTCCCTAATAAAAAGGCAAACAATTTGTTTAATGAGCCAGGTCCCAAAAAAGGGGTTTTGATGGGATGTTTTTATTGTTTTTGATGCCTGGTTCTATTGCTAACTTAATATATGTTAGTGTAAACTTGTTATCTAGTGTTTGTATGCATTTATAAGTGGAAAAAAAAGGGTGTTTCCACTTTACGTCGATTTCCGCTTTACGGCGGTAGCCTGGAACCTAACCTGCCGTATAAGTGGGGCCCTCCTGTATATATATGTATATATATATGTATATATATATATGTATATATATATATATGTATATATATATATATGTATATATATATATGTATATATATATATATGTATATATATATATGTATATATATATATGTATGTATATATTATATATGTATATATATATATATGTATTATATATATAATATAATATATATATATATATATATATATATATATATATTATATATATATATATATATATATATATATATATATAATAACAAAGAGGCACAATACCGTGACTGGAACGATACACAAATAACCGCACATAAAAGACAGAAGCTTACGACGACGTTTCGGTCCGACTTGGACCATTGACAAAGTCAATGGTCCAAGTCGACCGA
>NC_069404.1:99017610-99330110 GCF_026875155.1 Cherax quadricarinatus | reverse complement strand
AATTTTCCGTTGTTCCATTTGACCAACTCTGTATTCTTTAGAACTTAATTTTTCTATCAATTTTAAACCCTTTGGGTCCGCCCATAGATCAACGGCTTTATGTTGAGTGCCAAAACCGTAGTCTACGCCAAAATTTAGCGTGTAAAATTTAGCGCAAAAACACTCATAGGCCTACTGTGAAGAAGGGGTCTTGGGGGGGTGTGCGCCATAACAAAAAAATCTAGGCGCCGATGATTGGGGGAAGCCGGCTCGGTTACCCTTGTTCCCATGCCTCGCAAAAAGCAGCTCTCACCCCCGGAAAATTGGGACTCTCCTTTTCCCCTACTGATAGTTCTGAACGAGGAAAGTGGAAAGAAGACAATTCTACGGCTTTATCAGTTAGTGCCAAAAAAGAAGAAGGATATCGAAATAGTGCAGAAAAACCCGATATCCTCACCTTTACCTTGGTGTGGGCACTCGGACTCACGGTTGGTTGTTCCTCATCGAAAGAGAAAACAAATTTTTTCGGGGGCCCCCTCTGACTTCAGTAATGATGGTAGTGAGTGGACTTGATTTTATTGCGCTCAACGTCAATCGAGAGTATAGTGAGGAATCAATTCACAGTGAAGTGTGGGTATGTTCGCCCCCGATGCGCTCGGGTAGTGTACCCCATGCTGTGCCCCGGGGACGGGGTACATCCGGAGTACATCCCCTGGCCCAAAACCAGTTTTAGGTTGATAGTGAGGTGATGTGGTAATTGGCATGGATAGACCACAGGCATCAGGGGGGTGTTTTTGGTGTGGATGGCAGCCATGGTGCTCACCATTTACGCTGGGCCCCCGCTGCGATCTTCTTAAGGAAAAGCGGAGTGCCAGCCACCCGCCACCACAACCCCAAAAAACCCGCAAACCCGCCCCATGATGTCCCCGTACCCCAGCAAACGTATTGGGATTTGGAGCAAAAACCCAAAATTTTTTTCCCCGCCCCACCCCCTTTGATGATTCTCAAATGGAATTTTACTATTGTCCCCTTGGAACCACAGCAATGAAGGAATTCTTTGAAATTTTCTTTGACCCCCTTGATGGAAATTATTGTCAGGGAAAGTAATAAGTATTTTTTAGTACACCCTGGCAAAAACATTTTATCACACAGTCAAGACTAAAGGGGGAAAGAGAGACTGTTGCAGAAATTTTTTGCTTTTTGCCAACAATAATGTTATGCCTCACGTCTTAAGCATAAATTTAAAAACATTGGTCCACAGATGGCTAATTTCTACCCCGGTCTTTAGTGAAATATACCCGTGAACAGGTTTATCCCACTTTAGTATGTTTTCATTCTCTGACAAAACCCGGGTGGGGAGAAGTGACAGGTTTTTTAAAAATTTTTGAAAAGTTTTCATGTATCTCAAACAAAAAATTCGCATATACTTTTTTCCATTCAAGAATCTGTAATTGACGAGTCTTTGATTTTTTTTTCAAAGGTAGACTGTCATTCAAAGCAGAAAACCCACAAGAGGAAACGCTTTGGTATAAAGCGTTTTACCTGTGATAGTGACAGTGCCGGTGTTGGTTTGTTGTATACACGGGAGTAAAACATTGAAAGATCCAAGATTTTTTGGGTATCTATAAAGTGTGAGAAACATAGGAAAACCTTATTTTGGGAAGGGGCAAAATTTATATCCCGATAACTTGTGCACAAGCCCTTTTAATCTGATTTCATGGAGGAAAAACAGATGTGGTGGCACAGTGTTTTTCTAATCATAAACATATCCCGGGCTAAACGCAGGTGCTCGTGTGATGAGTGCAGGTGTTTACTGCCAAATGACTCATGGCATTACGGGGGCATACAAAACAGATTCACATTGTAAACCATTCCCCGTAATGAAATGAAAAGCAGTGGCAAGTTGATCGAGTGACTAATAACGTTTTCAAAACCAGTGACAGTGATTGTTTTATACACAAAACTGCGTTTGGGGTTGAAAAAATGTGACTGCAGATTTTTTTGTTGCTGTGTTCGAAGAGTTACAATTTGGACATGAACCTTTTCTTCCATCTCAGGACATTTAAAGCTCAATGCATAAATATTCCCAAAAATAAAGACTGGCAACAGACCCCGAGGTGAATTTTTTTTTGTCTTTGTCAGAAACTCTAATGGTACCAGGTAACAACACCGCTATACAACTGGTCCTCAAATTCCTCAGGATATCCCCAAAGCGTTTGGGGGGGAAGGTGATCATTTCAAAATACAATTCCTTCAACTCAGAAGAAATTTTTCGAAGAGATGCATCGTCTGTGCACAAAAAAAAAGACGGCAACAAAGACGCAAAGACACTGGGGGTTTGTTGAGGAATTAAGGTGCCTCTGGCTGGTCCCTTGTTTCAAGGAGTTCCACAAGCTCCAGCAGTTCTGAAACCATGTCCAGTGATTGTAAATATGTAAATATATGATAGAACATTAGTATTATACAAGATTTGTGCATGTTTATTGTAATAAACAACAGTGGTAAACAATAATATGATAACTTTAGTGCGGTTATTGTGTTCAATACAGTGAGTTTATATTTATACGTTATATACAGTATTGGTCTCTCAGGCCCCAAATGTTAGTAGGAATAGAAAAAAATTGGAAAAGAAAAGAAAAAAACAACAAAAACCGCAAAATAATGTAATACGCGTATGTGGAATTCGTCGATGTTTCCGCCTCCACATCATTTTCGACAAACTTCTTGGCACTGTATCTCGGTAAGTACTGATCAGAATTTTTTTTTGTCTTATTACCTTCACAAAAATATGCTCTTTAATTCTGTAAGAAAAAATAATTTTTTTTTTTTTTTCAAAATTTCTTGGACACTGGAGCACCACTTCAGATTTTGGGCTTGGACCCTGAAGGGGTTAAGTACAAGGAACCGCCCATTTACTGATTTGAGCTACCCAATAAAGTGGTCAGAAATGGGAAATTTGGCCAATTTCATGCAAATTAAAAAAGATGCCAATTTCAAAATAGGGTCCAAAATAAACAATGTAGACATTCTTGGCACTAAAATAACATATCCTCTGTTCATTAGTCACGTCTCTAGCCCCCTCTTATATTACTATTGCTTTCTATTTTGATTTTTTATTCATACAAAAAATACAAAATTTACTGTTATGCAGACTACTGCATTATTGTAAAAACGGTATAAATAACATCAGTGCACTAGTGAAAGAATATTAGACTCCCCAGTTGTACGTTGTACGTATTGTAAGTGTGGTGTGATTTGCTTACTCCTGAACATTGGTAAAAATCGAACATTTCCGCTACTTTGAGCTCAATTTCAAGGTCGTTTTCATCATGAAACTAATCAAAATCATCTCTATTTCTGCAATATGTTTTCCATTTTATCACTTGAGACCATGAAAACGAGAATATAACGATAAATACTATACCAAAATACAGTGGACCCCCGGCATACGATATTAATCCATTCCTGAGAGCTCATCGTATGCCAAAATTATCGTAAGGCGAATTAATTTTCCCCATAAGAAATAATTGAAATCTTATTAATAAATGCAAGACACCAGAAAGTATGAAAAAATAAATTTTTTACCACATGAAATATTAATTTTAATACACACAAACTGACACTTACCTTTATTGAAGATCTGGTGATGATTGATGGGATGGGAGGAGGGGAGAGTATGGAAGTTGTTAATGTTTAGAAGGGGAATCCCCTTCCATTAGGACTTTAGGTTGCACGTCCTTTTCCGGGGTTACTTCCCTTCTTCTTTTAACCCTTTGACTGTTTCAGGCCCCTCTCTGAAACTGTCATTCTATGTCGCTCAATTTTTGAAAAAAAAAAAAATTATTTTTTCTTATGAAATGATAGAGAATCTTTTCCCGATGGTAATGACACCAAAAGTTCGAAATTTGGTCGAAAACTCGTGGAATTATGCTCCCGCGAAGTTAGCGGTCTCAGCGACATGTGCGTATCGGCGATTTCGCTGACTTTGAGCCCAATTTTCAGCCAATTCCATTGTTCCAGTTGACCAAACTCATAGCTATTTCTTTAGAACTCCATTTTATCTATCAGCTGAGTACAAGAATCCTCCCATTTACTAATTTGGACTACCCAATATGGTGGTCAGAAATTGGCAATTTGGCCAATTTCACGCAAAATAAAAAAGATGCCAATTTCAAAATAGGGTCCAGAATAAACAAGGTAGACATTCGTGGCACTAAAATAACATATGCTCTGTTTATTAGTCACATCTCTAGGCCCCTCTTATATTATTATTGCTTCTATTTGATTTTTTATTCATACAAAAAAATACAAAATTTACTGTTATGCAGACGACTGCATTATTGTAAAAATGGTATAAATAATATCAGTGCACTAGTGAAAGAATATTAGACTCCCCAGTTGACGTGTATTGGACGTGTGGTGTGATTTATTTACTCTTGAACATTGGTAAAAATCGAACATTTCCGCTACTTTGAGCTCAGTTTCAAGGTCGTTTTCATCGTAAAAGTAATGAAAATCATCTCTATTTCTGTAATATGTTTTCCATTTTATCACCTAAGACCATGAAAACGCGAATACAGTGATAAATACTATACGAAAATACACCTCAAATTCGGCGTTTTATTCCAAAAAAAAACGATCAGAGTTTTTTTTTTCTTATTATGCAATGTGTGCTGCAGGATTTTTTTTATGTGGTGCACACTGACCACACAGACCCATTCTCTCACATGTGGGCCTACCAGCTTTCTCCCACTTGATTTGAAGCCGCTAGAATTATTGAGTATATATACGTCAGAAACATTGGCTTGTAAGACGTATTTATACGTCGAAAACAGTCAAAGGGTTAATGCCACTAGAACCAGCTGACCGTGGTGCAGCAACAGCTGACCGTGGTGCAGCAACAGCTGACCATGGTGCAGCAACAGCTGACCATGGTGCAGCAACAGCTGACTTCGGTGCAGCAGCTGACCGTGGTGCAGCAACAGATGACGGTGGTGTAGCAGCAGCTGACTGTGGTGCAGCAGCAGCTGACCGTGGTGCAACAGCAGGTCATTGTGGTTCAGCAACAGGTGACTCGTGCAGCAACAGCTGACGGTGGTGTAGCAGCAGCTGACTTTGGTGCAGCAGCAGCTGACCGTGGTGCAACAGCAGGTCATTGTGGTTCAGCAACAGGTGACTCTTGCAGCAATAGCTGACCGTGGTGCAGCAGCAGCAGCTGACCATGGTGCAACAGCAGCTGACCGTGGTTCAGCAACAGCTGACTGTGGTGCAGGAACAGCTGACTGTGGTGCAGCAACAGCTGACCGTGGTGCAGCAACAGCTGACCGTGGTGCAGCAACAGCCGACTGTGGTGCAGCAGCAGCCGACTGTAGTGCAGCAACAGGCGACAATGGTGCAGCAGCAGCTCACCGTGGTACAATACTGCATATTTCTCACTCTTTTTACCGCAGGGTTGGCACTATAAGCTTTCTTTGGGCCCATGGTGGCTTATTTAGCAGTTACAAGCACTATAAACAATGGAATAATACAAAATGTATTGAATGTGTGCATGCAAGCGGCCACCCTGGCTTGTAAACAATGATGGCAGGGCTGGATGGACAGGTTTGGGACGAGTCATGTGGGTCAGAAACAGCTGATGGTGGTGCAGCAGCAGCTGACCGTGGAGCAGCAGTAGCTCACCGTGGTTCAGCAGCAGCTCACCGTGGTTCAGCAATGGCTAACTGGTGCAGCAACAGCTGACGGTGGTGCAGCAGCAGCTGACTGTGGTGCAGCAACAGCTGACTGTGGTGCAGCAGCAGCTGACTGTGGTGCAGCAGCAGCAGCTGACTGTCGTGCAGCAGCAGCTGACCGTCGTGCAGCAGCAGCTCACCGTGGTTCAGCAGCAGCTGACTGTGATGCAGCAGCAGCTCACCGTGGTGCAGCAGCAGCTCAACGTGGTTCAGCAACAGCTGACTGGTGCAGCAACAGCTGACCATGGTGCAGCAACAGCTGATGGTAGTGTAGCAGCAGCTGACCGTGGTTCGGCAACAGCTGACTGGTGCAGCAACAGCTGACGGTGCTGTAGCAGCAGCTGACTGTGGTGCAGCAACAGCTGGTCATGGTGCAGCAGCAGCTGACCATGGTGCAGCAGCAGCTGACCATGGTTCAGCAACAGCTGACTGTGGTGCAGCAGCTGGCCGTGGTGCAGCAGCAGTTATCTCTTTTATTTCCATAGTAATTTTCACCTTTTTTACCGCACGGTTGGCACTACAAGCTTTCTTGGGGCCCATTGTGACTTATTTTGCAGGTACAATCACTAAAAACACTGTGATAATGTGAGATGTTCCGGTTGTATGCGTGGATGCGGCCACACTGGCTGGCTTGTAAACACTGGTACCCACGGGGCAGCTGAGGCGCGGTCATACGAATCGCGTGAGGGGAGCTTTTTAGCGTGAGGCGAGGCAAAATTTTTTGCGTTAAAATGTATCGTATGCCAGATTTAACGTATGCCGATGCCATCATGTACCGGGGGTCCACTGTACACCTCTAAGTCGGCGTTTTAATAGAAAAAACAGTCAGTTTTTTTTTCTCATTATGCACTGCGTGCTGCAGGATTTTTTTATGTGGTGCACAATGACCACACAGACCCATTCTCTCACATGTGGGCCTACCAGCTTTCTTCTGCTCGATTTGAACCCACTAGAATTATTTAGTATATATACGTCTGAAACACTGGCTCGTAAGATGTATATGTACGACCAAAACAGTCATAGGGTTGAGAGTGTAGCATTAAGAGAGTAGCAGTTAAGTGTAGCATTAAGAGTATAGCAATTAAGTGAAGCATTAAGAGTGTAGCACTTATAAGTTACTCTGTCTGACTTTCTTGGGTTATCCTAGGTTCTCTACACATGTAGTCAGGAGCAGGAATGGCCGCTGTGGTGGCCCTATAAACCCCAACAGCAATGGCTGCTGTCATCACCACTAGCCACATACCTAATGACATGTATTTTATTCATTTTAGTGTATATACAGGTCTTCCATCACAAATCCGGCATCATTGGGACCTGTAGTGTGCCGGATTACTGAGTTTGCTGAATTACAGAGTGGTTAGGTTAGAATACACTTAATAAAATTAACCAACTTACACAGTTCATTGAACATCGGTAAAAATCGAACATTTCCGCTACTTTGAGCTCAATTTCAAGGTACTTATCATTATGAAAGCAATAAAAATCATGTCTGTTTCTGTAATATATCTTCCATTCTATCAAATGAGTCCAAAAAATGAGAATACAACCATAAAAACCTTAGGAAAATATACTGCAAAGAGGCAGCAAATGGCTGAGAAGTGAACTCCCTTATTTATCGTCCATCTTTTTTGTTTTTGTTGTACGTTAAGAAGCATCTTTCCATCATACATTGCCCAAGTTTCAATGAGATAGCCCAACAAACAACCGAGAAAAAAAAATATTTACCAAAAATCATATATGGCAAGCTCAAGCCAGGTACTGGAAATAAGTCACTGACTTTTCTGGGTAATCCTAGGTTCTCTATACATACACTGCTATGTATGATGATCTATGTAACTATACATACACTGCTATGTATGATAATCTATGTAACTGTATTTGTATATACCTGAATAAACTTATTTACTTCTAGTCTGTCAACTGAGTACAAGAAACCGCCCATTCACTTATTTCAGCTACCCAATAAAGTGGTCAGAAATTGGCAATTTGGCCGATTTCGCACAAATTTCAACAGATGCCAATTTCAAAATAGGATTCAGAATAAACAATGCAGACATTCCTGGCACTAAAATAACATTTTCTCTGTTCATTAGTCACGTCTCCAGGCCCCTCTTATATTACTCTTGCTTACCATTTGGAATTTTTATTCACAAAGAAATAGAAGATTTACTGTTATGCAGACTACTGCATTATTGTAATAATTGTATAAATAATGTCAATCCATTCTTGACTCCGTATTGGAATTTACACTGGCAGGCGGACAGGTATTGGACGGTGACGTCATTTGTTTACTCTTGAGCTTCGCTAAAGAATAGAACATTTTCGCTACTGTGAACGCAATTTCAAGGTACTTTTCATCATGAAAGCAATCAAAATCATATCTATTTCTGTAATATATCTTTAATTTTATCAAATGAGACCGAAAAAATGAGAATATAACCATAACCATACAAAAATATACCGCTAAGCGGCCGCTAATGGCTGTGAAGTGAACTCCGCTATTTATGGTCTGATTTCTTTCATTTTTGGTGTACGTGAAGAAGTGTCTTTCCATCATACATTGCCCAAGTTTGAATAAGATAACCCAACAAACAACTGAGAAAATAATAATAATAATCATAATAATATAATAATAATAATAATAATAATATAATAATAATAATATAATAATATCTTTATTTACTACACGTACATGTACAAGGTATACAGGCCTAGCTGACATCAGTGACATACTACTGTATAGAAAGCTGCTTGTTTTGCAGAATATTTCAAGAAAATTAGGTCAGTGTCCCAGGATAACACCCACACTAGTCGACTAACACCCAGGTACATGTTTACTGATGGGTAAACATAGACAACAGGTGTAAAGAAACACGCTTAATGTTTCTACCCTGGCTCTGAATCGAATATTTGCCAAAAATCATATATGGCTAACCCAAGCCAGGTACTAAAAATAAGCCACGTTGACTTTTTTTGGGTTATCCTAGGTTCTCTACACATATGCTGCTGTGTGAGATAATCTATGAGAGAAAATAACTTTTTTGTTTCATGTTTATGGTGAAGTACGAGTGTATATCATAGTTAGCCCTGTGCTTTACTCCGTTTTCTCTAATATAAGTTTACCATATCCTCTTCATAACTCTGTCGAACTGCTCGGTGTTATGCCAAATATTATTCATTCTGGAGTATTTAACATGTTTTATGTTATTTATATTGTTTCTTATGTCATATTAGATCAATTGTAATAGGCAAATAAGCTGTAGTGTTGATATTAGCGTAATAATAAGCATATTCTCCTGCTTCATGAGACTGAGCTCATGACAACCGACAGTGGCTTCAAAGCCACCTTATCTTTAATGGATAATGTACTGTGTGGGTGCTTTACATAATGAGAAGCATTTCTTTTATTCATTGGAACCATGGCTAGGGCTAAAAGTAAGCAGGTTCAAACAATAAATGGTGGAAAAGAAATTGGAATGACGTATGCAACAAGTAGCGCCACCAAAGAGTACCAGCAGGTTTGTGTGGCGACCCTGGAAATTTGAAATTATGCTAGCTGAAACTAGTGCCGAATAACTGATTGCCGGATTTGTGATGGCGGACCTGCATAATACAGACGTATATGAACCAAAACCTGATGCTTTCATCTGTTTGCTTAACTCCGCGTCTTGCCACCTTGCCCCACCGCTCGTGGGGTGGGGTGGGGTGGAGGTAGCCTGGCTGGCTACCATACCAGCAACACTTGATATCTTACAACAAATAATACTCATCTCGCCCTACATTAACCCTTAAACGGTCCAAATAGATCGACGTTCAAATCCGTAGTGCTCCAAAAGTAGATCTGTTTTTTTTTTTACATATTTTCAAATATAACAAAAAAAAAAATAGAAAGTTTTTTAAACATTTTCAAATGTAAAAAAAAAAAGATGATGTACATTTTTTTACATACTTTCAAATGTTGAAAAAACGTTTACATGTATATACGATTGGACCGTTTAAGGGTTAAGACTGCAAATATTTTAAGGTAAGTAATGAGTAAACTGTATGTGCATTTTATTGCTCTGGGAAGCTTTTACCCTTTGACTGTTGCAAGCCCCTTTCTGAAACTGTCATTCTATGTTAGAAAATTTTTTGAAAAAAAAAAAAAATGAAATGATAGAGAATCTTTTCCAGATGGTAATGACACCAAAAGTATGAAATTTGGTAGAAAACTCACGGAATTACGCTCCCGCGAAGTTAGCGGTCTCGGCGACATATACGCATTGGCGATTTCACCGAATTTGAGCCTTGTTTTTGGCCAATTCTGTTCTTCCAGTTGACCAAACTCATAGCTATTTCTTTAGAACACCATTTTTTCCATCAGTTGAGTACAAGAAACCGCCCATTTACCGATTTGAACTACCCGATAAAGTGGTCAGAAATTGACAATTTGGCCAATTTCACGCAAATTAAAAAAGATGCCAATTTCAAAATAGGGTCCAGAATAAACAATGTAGACATTCTTGGCACTAAAATAACATATCCTCTGTTCATTAGTCACGTCTCTAAGCCCCTCTTATATTACATACTATTGCTTTCTATTTTGATTTTTTTATTCATACAAGATATACAAAATTTACTGTTATGCAGACTAATGCATTATTGTGAAAATGGTATAAATAATATCAGTGCACTAGTGAAATAATATTAGACTCCCAAGTTGACGTGTATTGGACGTGTGGTGTGATTTGCTTACTCCTGAACATTGGTAAAAATCGAACGTTTCTGCTACTTTGAGCTCAATTTCAAGGTCGTTTTCATCGTGAAACTAATGAAAATCATCTCTATTTCTGTAATATGTTTACCATTTTATCACGTGAGACCATGAAAACGAGAATACAACGATAAATACTATACGAAAATACACGTCAAATTCGGCATTTTAATCCAAAAAAACAGTCGTTTTTTTTTTTCTCATTATGCACTGCATGGTGCAGGATTTTTTTTATGTGGTGGACACTGACCACACTGACCCATTCTCTCATATTTGGGCCTACTAGCTTTCTACTGCTTGATTTGAAGCCGCTAGAATTTACGAGTATTAATACGTCCGAAACTGTGGCGAGTAAGACGTATATATACGACCAAAACAGTCAAAGGGTTAAATGTCTTAGTATATTACATGTGGGCTGGGTGGGGTGGTATTTTTGTCAGTGTATTTTGTCTTTAAATAAAATATATATTAAATATAAGGAGTGCTTGGAGAAAATTTTCAGATATACATGTACAGTGGACCCCCGCATACCGTTGGCCTTACATAACATTAAATCCGCATACCGATACATTTTATCGCTAAGATTTTGCCTCGCATACCGCTAAAAAACCTGCTCAACGCTGTTCGTCCGAGACACGTCTATGTGAGGCGTGAGCCAACCTCACATGTTCTGCCGGTGGCATTGTTAACAAGCCAGCCTCCGTGGTAACATCCAAGCATACAATCGTAACATTTCGTATTATTACTGTGTTTTTGGTGATTTTATCTGCAAAATAAGTGACCATGGGCCCCAAGAAAGCTTCTAGTGCCAACCCTGTGGTAAAAAGGGTGAGAAATATTATCGAAATACTGTGGTACCATGGTCAACTGCTGATGCTGCTGCTGCTGTAGCACTGTCAGCTGCTACTGCTGCTGTACCACCATCAGCTGCTGCTGTTGTAGTACCGTCTGCTGCTGCTGTAGTACCGTCTGCTGCTGCTGTAGCATCGTCTGCTGCTGCTGTAGCATCGTCTGCTGCTGCTGTAGCACTGTAGCTGCTGCTTGCTGCTTGCACTGTCAGCTGCAGCTTCTGCTGTAGCACTGTCGCTGCTGCTGCTGCTGTAGCACCGTCAGCTGCTGCGCTGCTGTGTAGTACCGTCTGCTGCTGCTGTAGCATTGTCTGCTGCTGCTGTAGCACTGTCAGCTGCTGCTGCTGCTGTAGCACTGTCAGCTGCTGGTGCTGCTGTAGCACTGTCAGCTGCTGCTGGTGCTGCTGCTGCTGTAGTACCGTCTGCTGCTGCTGTAGCATCGTCTGCTGCTGCTGTAGCACTGTCAGCTGCTGCTGCTGCTGCTGCTGCTGTAGCACTGTCAGCTGCTGCTGCTGCTGCTGCTGAGCACCGTTGTTGGTGTGGCTTATTGAGAATACCAAGAAACAATTAACCCCAGAGGGTTAGCCACCCAGTATAACCCAAAAAAGTGTGTCATCGAAGACTGTCTAACTTATTTCCATTGGGGTCCTTAATCTTGCCTCCCAGGATGCAACCCTCACCAGTCGACTAACACCCAGGTGAACAGGGAAAAACGCCTGGAACAAGTGCTCATATTGGTGAATTTAAAGCCAGCAAAGGTTGGTTTGAGAGATATAAGAATCGCTGTTGCTGGATCAGTCAGCTGTTGCTAGATCAGTCAGCTGTTGCTGGATCATCAGCTGTTGCTGGACCAGTCAGCTGTTGCTGGATCAGTCAGCTGTTGCTGGATCAGTCAGCTGTTGCTAAATCAGTCAGCTGTTGCTGGACCAGTCAGCTGTTGCTGGACCAGTCAACTGTTGCTGGATCAGTCAGCTGCTGCTGCACCACGGTCAGCTGCTGTTGCACCATCAGCTGTTTCTGAACATGACTCGTCCCGAACCTGTCCCGAACCTGTCCGTCCAGCCTGAGTGCCTGCCTTGCCGTCATTGTTTACAAGCCAGGGTGGCCGGTTGCATGCACACATTCGATACATTTTGTATTATTCCATTATTTATAGTGCTTGTAACTGCTAAATAAGGCACCATGGGCCCAAAGAAAGCTTCTAGTGCCAACCCTGTGGTAAAAAGGGTGATAAATACTATCGTACCACAGTCAGCTGCTGCTGCACCACAGCTGCTGCTGCACCACAGCTGCAGCTGCACCATGGTCAGCTGTTGCTGCACCCAGCTGCTGCTGCACCATGGTCAGCTGCACCACAGCTGTTGTTGTTGCTGCACCACCATCAGCTGTATTACTCGAAGATGTGGAGAGTGTGTTGCTGGTGTGGCTTAACGTGAAACAATTACCGAGAAACAACCCCGGAGGGTTAGCCACCCAGGATAACCCAAGAAAGTCAGTGCATCATCGAGGACTCTAACTTATTTCCATTGGGGTCCTTAATCTTGTCTCCCAGGATGCAACCCACACCAGTCGACTAACACCCAGGTGAACAGGGAAAAATGCCTGGAACTAGTGCTCATATTGGTGAATTTAAAGCCAGCAAAGGTTGGTTTGAGAGATTTAAGAATCGCAGTGACATACACAGTGTGATAAGGCCTGTTCTGGAAGAAAATGCCAAACAGGACCTACAGTACTCGGAGGAAAAAGCACTCCCAGGACACAGTGTCTCATCAGTCATTGCTGCATCTTCAATAAAGGTAAGTGTCATTTATTCTTCATTTAGTAGAGTAGTACATGCACAATATATATTGTGCATGTACTACTCTACTATTGTGCATGTATCCTTCTCTTTGTGTGTAGGAAAATGTATATGTCATGTGGTAAAATTTTTTTTTTCATACTTTTGGGTGTCTTGCACGGATTAATTTGATTTCCATTATTTCTTATGGGGAAAATTCATTTGCATAACGATAATTTCACATAACAATGAGATCTCATGAACGCATTAACCCTTTGACTGTCGAAGGGCCCAATCCTGAAGTTGCTCCTGGTGTCGCAAAATATTCGAAAAAAAAAAAAATTATTTTTTCTTATGAAAATGTTAAGATTATTTTTCTGATTGTTTTAATCCCAAAAAAAAAAAATTTTATTACTAGTTTATAAATAATTAAAATAAGCCCAGGGGCAACCCGTTCCCTCCCCCGGTAATTTCACTTTTTTTAATTTGTGTTTTTTACTTTTTTATTTTTTTTACATCAAAATGTGGGGTAAAAAAGTGGTGAATTTTACATAAAACCTTGTTAAAAACCCAAAAAAGACACAAACATAATTTCATAATTTTTTAAAAACTTTTTACAAAAAAAAATTCAAAAAATTTTTTACATTTTAAAATTTTAAAACCCAATACACAGGGAACTCTCCTAAATTCTTAAGTTGGGGAACTCTTAAACTGGGTCAACACAGGGTGTTTACATTTTAAAACATAAAACATGGTGTATACACATGGTGTTTTACATCTTACACAAAAACAGGTGTCATAACAGGGTGTTTTACCCCTTTTACCATAAAAATGGTTCATACACAGGGGTGTTTTTAACTCCAACACATAAAACAGGGTCAACACAGTGGTGTTTTACACCCCCTCACAATAAAACAGGGTGTCATACACAGTGGGTTTTACCTCTTAACAAAAACAGGGTGTCATACACAGTGGTGTTTACACCTCACACATAAAACTGGTGTCAACACAGGGGGTTTTTTTAACCCTCACACAAAAAACATGGTGTAAACATGGTATTTTATTCAAAAAAACATGGTGTCATACACAATGGTTTTTTACACTCTCACCTTTAAAATCATGTGTGTGCTTTTTTGTTGAATATTTTTTTTTTGTGCAAAGAAAAAACACCTCGTTGACATTTTTTCTTCAAAGTATTGCAGGCATTGTGTTATGTGCACCTGGGTAAATGGTCGGGTGTCATCCTTCCCTTCCAAATTTTCCCTTTCATTCCTTCCTTTCCGGGGGCACCTGGGGGCATTCCCCCCTCTCTTCCTACTCCTTCACGCCTTCATACTTTTTTCCTTCCTTTCACTAGCCCTTTCCCTTATTCCTCCCTTTCCCTTCTTGTTTTGGGTTTCTATAATATTTTTAACACATATTAGTCACTAGATACTTTCAAAAAACCCTTTTATTATACCCTTCCAAGTTTGTCTTGTGTGCGAGTGTGGGGCTTATAATTGTTTTTAGTCAGAGTGGGGACTGTCAAAATGACAAATTTTCTCATTATCCCCGCCCCTACCGCCCGCAAAAAATGGGGCGGATGTTTCTTCCCCCCCCCCCATTTTTACTAAATCTTTCCCCCATTCATCTCTTTCAAACTGTCCTCTTTTCTTCTCTGTCTATCTTGCTCCAGTACACATAATCAACTTTTCAAGTGTAAATTTACCCAGGTAACCCAAAAAATCCAACAAAATGCATACTCGCTTGAAATGTGAGTAAAGGTGAGATGACCAGTCCTTTTTGGGGTCTCCGAGACAGAGCTGAGGATAGACAGGGAGTTTGGGAGACAGACAAAACAGACAGACAAATTTTTTTCTTCTTCTTCTTTTTCTTTCCTCCTTCTTTTTCTTCTCCTCCCTTTTCTTCTTCTTCTCCTTCTTTTTCTCCTCCTCCTTCTTCTTCTTCTTTTTCTTCTTTTTCTTCTTCTTCTTTTCTTTCTTCTTCTTCTTCTTCTTCTTCTTCTTCTTCTTTTCTTCTTTTCTTCTCCTTCTTTTCCCTCTCTCTTCTTCTCCTTCTTTTTTTCTTCTCCCCTTTTTCCCCTTTTTCTTTTTCCTTCTTCTCCTTCTTCTTCTCCTTCCTTCTCCTTCTTCTTCTCCTTTTTCTTTCCTTCTTCTTCTCCTTTCTTTTCCCTTTTTCCCCTTCTTCTCCCCTCCTTCTCCTCCCCTTCCCCCTTCCTCCCTTTTTCTTCCTTCCCCTTTTTTTTTTTTCTTCTTCTTCTTCTTCTCCTTCTTTTCCTTTTCTTCTTCTTCCCTTCTTCTTCTTTTTCTTCTCCTTCTTTTTTTCTTCTTTTCTTCTTCTTCTTCTTCTTCTCCTTCTTCTCCTTTTCTTCTCCTTCTTCTCTCATTCTTTTTTCTCCTTCTTTTCTTCTCCTTTTTCTTCTTCTTCTTTTTCTCCCTTTTTCTTCTCCCTTTTTCTTCTCTTTTTTTTCTCCTTCTTCTTCTTCTTCTTTCCCTTCTTCTTTCTTTTCTTCTCCTTCCCTTTTTCTTCTTCTTCTTCTTCTTCTTCTTTCTTTTTTCTCCTTTTCTCCTTCTTCTTCTCCTTTTTTCTTCTCTTTTCTTCTTTCCCTTTTTTCTTTTTCTCCCTTTTTTTTTCTCCCCTCTTCTCCTTTTTCTCTTCCCCTTTTTCTTCTTCCTTCTTCTTCTCCTTCTTCTTCTCCTTCTTCTTTTCCTTCTTCTTTCCTTCTTCTTTTCCTTCTTCCTTTTCCCTTTTTCTTCTCCTTCTTCTTCTCCTTCTTTTTCCCTTTTCTTCTCCTTCCTTCTTTTCCTTCCTTTTTCCTTTTCTTCTCCTCTTCTTCTCCTTCTTCTTTTCCTTTTCTTCTCCTTCTTCTTTCCTTTTTTCTTCTTCTTCTCCTTCTTCTTCCCTTCTTCTTCTTCCCTTTTTCTTCTCCCTTTTTTCTTCTTTCCCTTTTCTTTTCCTTTTTCTCCTTCTTCTTTTCTTTTCTTCTTCTTTCTTCTTTCTTCTTTTTCTTTTCTTCTTCTTCTTTTTCTTCTCCCCTCCCCTCCTCCTCCCCTCCCCCTTCCTCCTCCCCCCCTCCCTCCTCCTCCTCCTCTCCCCTCCTCCTCCTCCTCCTCCTCCTCCTCCTCCTCCCCTCCTCCTCCTCCTCCTCCCCCCCCCCTCCCCTCCTGGCTCTTTAAAATGGGCGCTGCCCCCCCCCTCCACCCTCGTTTACGCCTCAAAGGCATCTTATCAGATGTTATCTCCCCTTTTCTTGTCACTGTCTGGGGGAACTGTTTTTTATGCCTCAGGGGAAAATTTATTACTATTATTATTTTAGGTATTTTTTTTCTTTTCTTCTTCTTTTTCTTCTTCTTTCTTTTCTTCTTCTTCTTCCTCCTCCTTCCCCTTTCCCCCTCCTCCCTCCCCCCCTTCCCCCTCCCCTCCTCCCCCCCTCCTTTCCCCCTCCCCTCCTTCTTCCCCCCTCCCCCTTTCCCCTCCTCCCCCCCCCTCCTCCTCCTTCTTCCTCCTCCCCCCCCCTTCCTCCTCCCTCCCCTTTTTTCCTCCTCCCCCTTTTTCCCTCCTTCCCTTCCCTTCCTCCTTTCCTTTTCCCCTTCCCCTTCCTTTCCCCTTCCTCCTTTCCCTTTCCTCTTCCCCTTCCCCTTTCCCCCCTTTTTTCCCCCTTCCCCTTTCCCCTCTTCTCCTCCTCTTCCTCCCCTCTTCCTCCCCTTCCCCCCTCCCCTCTTCCCCCTCCCCTCCATTGCTTTTGGTCTCAAACCCCCGAAATCATAAAATTTTACTTCATTGCACTTCCATCGTGTTTGAGCATCACTTGGGAAAAGAAAATCCCCCGATTTTAAGGGAAGTCACATATTTCTTACCGCTAGACTGCTGAAAAAGGACGAAATGAAAAGGGATTCCCACAATGCACCTGGGGCCCCCCCCGGTTTTTTTTATTGCACACTGACCATGGAGACCCATTCCTACATGTGGGCCTACCGCTTTCTCCTGCTTGATTTTAAGCGCTAGAATTTAGCGTTAGATCGTCAAACACCAAACACGGGACTCCATGACCTACTATACGACCACGACAGTCAAAGGGTTAATATCGTTATGCGGGGGTCCGCTGTATTATATATATAATAAATATTGGGAGGTACCACCTCTAGAGCTGTCCTAGGGACCCTCATCCTCAGATAAAAGAATAAACTTCCTTCAAGGAAAAGTCAAGGTTCTCCCTGAAGCTGTTTGAGAATTTACACACACACACACACACACACACACACACACACACACACACACACACACACTCACACTCACACTCACACTCACACTCAAACAGCTTCAGGGAGAACCTTGACTTTTCCCTGAAGCAAGTTTATTCTTTTCTCTGAGGATGAGGGTCCCTAGGACAGCTCTAGAGGTGGTACCTCCCTATATTTATTATATATATATACATGTATATCTGAAAATTTTCTCCAAGCACTCCTTATATTTAATATATATTTTATTTAAAGACAAAATACACTGACAAAAATACCACCCCACCCAGCCCACATGTAATATACTAAGACATTTAACCCTTTGACTGTTTTGGAGAGAATGGATCAAAGTAGAATGACATGGAAAGCATATAAATCTATAGGGGAAGGAAGGCGAGGTAGGGGTCGTCCTCGAAAGGGTTGGAGAGAGGGGGTAAAGGAGGTTTTGTGGGCAAGGGGCTTGGACTTCCAGCAAGAGTGCGTGAGCGTGTTAGATAGGAGTGAATGGAGACAAATGGTACTTGGGACCTGACGATCTGTTGGAGTGTGAGCAGGGTAATATTTAGTGAAGGGATTCAGGGAAACTGGTTATTTTCATATAGTCGGACTTGAGTCCTGGAAATGGGAAGTACAATGCCTGCACTTTAAAGGAGGGGTTTGGGATATTGGCAGTTTGGAGGGATATGTTGTGTATCTTTATACGTTATATGCTTCTAAACTGTTGTATTCTGAGCACCTCTGCAAAAACAGTGATTATATGTGAGTGTGGTGAAAGTGTTGAATGATGAAAGCATTTTCTTTTTGGGGATTTTCTTTCTTTTTTGGGTCACCCTGCCTCGGTGGGAGACGGCCAACTTGTTGAAAAAAAAAATATATATATATATATATACATACATACATACAGTGGACCCCCGCATAACGCTATTAATCCGTTCCTGAGAGCTCAGTGTTATGCGAAATTATCGTTATGTGAATTAATTTTCTCCATAAGAAATAATGGAAATTAAATTAATCCGTGCAAGACACCCAAAAGTATGAAAAAAAAATTTTTTTTACCACATGAAATATTAATTTTAATACACACAAACTTAAGAAAACATGCACAGTTACATGACACTTACCTTATTGAAGAAGTGGTGATGTTTGATGGGATGGGAGGAGGGGAGACTGGAGGGTTTTAGTGTTTAGAAAGGGAATCCCCTTCCATTAGGACTTGAGATGTCAAGTCCTTTTCTGGGGTTGCTTCCCTTTTTCTTTTAATGCCACTAGGACCAGCTTCAGAGTCACTGGACTTCTGTCGCACAACATATCTGCCCATAGTGGCCTGTACCTCTCGTTCCTTTATTACTTTCCTAAAGTGTTTCACAACATTGTCAGTGTAATAGTCACCAGCACGGCTTGCAATAGCTGTGTGAGGGTGATTTTCATCCATAAAGGTTTGCACTTCAAGCCACTTTGCACAGATTTCCTTAATCTTTGAAGTAGGCAACTTCTTCAATTTCTCTCTCCCCTCCTCCGAAGCAATTTCTTCAGGTGTGGCCTCTTGCTGTTGAAGTTGATCTAGCAGCTCATCAGTGGTTAGTTCTTCATTGTCCTCCTCCACCAACTCTTCCACATCCTCCCCACTAACCTCCAACCCCAAGGACTTCCCCAATGCCACAATAGATTCCTCAACTGGCATAGGATTCTCAGGGTTAGCCTCAAATCCTTCAAAATCCCTTTGGTCTACACATTCTGGCCACAGTTTCTTCCAAGCAGAGTTCAAGGTCCTCTTAGTCACTTCCTCCCAAGCCTTACCTATAAGGTTCACACAATTGAGGATATTAAAGTGCTCTCTCCGAAACTCTCTTAGAGTCAATTGAGTTTCTGAGGTCACTACAAAGCACCTTTCAAACAGAGCTTTTGTGTACAGTTTTTTGAAGTTTGCAATAACCTGCTGGTCCATCGGCTGCAGGAGAGGAGTGGTATTAGAAGGCAAAAACTTCACCTTAATGAAGCTCATGTCCCCAGAAAGTCGCTCTGCCAAGTCTGTAGGATGACCAGGGGCAATGTCTAACACCAGGAGGCACTTGAGGTCTAATTTCTTTTCGGTTAGGTAATTTTTCACATTGGGGGCAAATGCTTGGTGTAACCAGTCATAGAAAAAGTCCCTAGTGGCCCTTGCCTTATTGTTTGCCCTCCACAGCACACAGAAATTAGCCTTGAGGATATTCTTTTGCCTGAACGGTCTGGGAGTTTCAGAGTGATACACTAATAATGGGTTCACTTTGCAATCACCACTAGCATTGGCACGTACGAGAAGAGTAAGCCTGTCTTTCATAGGCTTATGTCCTGGGAGTGCCTTTTCCTCCTGAGTAATGTAGGTCCTGCTTGGTATTTTCTTCCAAAACAGGCCTGTTTCATCACAATTAAACACTTGTTCAGGTTTCAGTCCTTCAGTTTCTATGTACTCCTTGAATTCCTGCACATATTTTTCAGCTGCTTTGTGGTCCGAACTGGCAGCCTCACCATGCCTTATCACGCTATGTATGCCACTACGCCTCTTAAATCTCTCAAACCAACCTTTGCTGGCCTGAAATTCACTAACATCATCACTAGTTGCAGGCATTTTTTTAATTAAATCCTCGTGCAACTTCCTAGCCTTTTCGCTTATGATCACTTGAGAGATGCTATCTCCTGCTATCTGTTTCTCATTTATCCACACCAATAACAGTCTCTCAACATCTTCCATCACTTGAGATCTCTGTTTCGAAAACACAGTTAAACCTTTGGCAAGAACAGCTTCCTTGATTGCCTTTTTGTTGCCCACAATAGTAGTGATGGTTGATTGGGGTTTACTATACAACCTGGCCAGCTCGGAGACACGCACTCCACTTTCATACTTATCAATGATCTCTTTCTTCATCTCTATAGTAATTCTCACCCTTATTCCTGTAGGGTTGGCACTAGAAGCTTTCTTGGGGCCCATGGTCACTTACTTTGCAGATAAAATCACCAGAAACACTGTAATAATACGAAATGTTCCGATTGTATGCTTGGATGTTACCGCGGAGGCTGGCTGGTAAACAATGCCACCGGCGGAACATGTGAGGCTGGCTAAGGGCGCACATTAGACCCGTCTCGGACGAACAACGTTGAGCGGGTTTTTTAGCGGTATGCGAGGCAAAATCTTGGCGATAAAATGTAGCGGTATGCGGATTTAACGTTATGTGATGCCAACGGTATGCGGGGGTCCACTGTATATATATTACACAGTGGACCCTTGAGTTTCGGCAGCCTCGACTTTCGTGAAATTCGACCTTTGGCTATTTTTTTTGGGGGGGGGGGAATTTGACCTCGAGTTTCGTGAAAAATCTTGTGTTTCGGCGACCGTTTGGTACCCGTCCGCCCGTCACTGCGCACACAAAGCCAGTCTCCCATGCCATTCAATCTCAGTGTGCCATTGTTTACCAACACGTGAGCATCACCCCGCGGGTTCATACGTAATAATCCATTGTTTTTTGTGATTACAACTGCTAAATAAGTCACCATGAGCCCAAGGAAAGCTAGTGCAAGCCCTTTGGTAAAGAAAGTGAGGAACACGATCGAATTGAAGAAGGAAATCATTGAAAAATATGAGAGTGGAGTGCGTGTTACAGAGCTTGCCAGGATGTATGGCAAGCCCCATTCAACCATCACTTCGATCGTGGCGAAAGGAAACGAAATAAAGTGTGCTCTTGTTGCAAAAGGGGTGGATATGCTGACAAAAAGGAGATCACAGATCCTCGAAGAAGTGGAGAGGTTATTGTTGGTGTGGATTACCGAAAAACAGTTAGCAGGAGATAGTGTTACGCAGTCGATAATATGTGAAAAGGCAAGGCAGTTGCATGACGATCTCGTAAAGAACATGCCTGCAGCAAGTGGTGATGCTTGTGATTTTAAGGCCAGCAAAGGTTGGTTTGGGAGATTTAAGAAGCGCAGTGGCATTCACAGTGTGATAAGGCATGGTGAGGCTGCCAGTTCTGACAAAAAAGCAGCTGAGAAGTTTGTACAATAGTTTAAGGAGTGTGTAGACACTGGAGAATTCAAACTCCAGCAAGTGTTTAATTGTGACGAAACAGGCCTCTTCTGGAAGAAAATTCCAAAGAGGACCTACATCACGCAGGAGGATGCGGCACTCCCAGGACACAAGCCTATGAAAGACAGGCTTATTCTCATGTTTTGTAGTAATGCTAGTGGGGTTTTTAAAGTGAAGCCTTTACTGGTGTATCACTCTGAAAATCCCAGTGTGTTCAAGAAATACAGTGCCGCCAAGAGTAATTTGTGTGTGATGTGGAAGGCTAACAGTAAGGCATGAGTCACAAGGGGAATTTTCCTAGACTGGTTTAATGAAGTGTTTGGCCCCAGTGTGAAGAAATACCTCCTGGAAAATAAATTGGAACTCAAGTGCCTCCTGGTAATGGACAAAGCTCCTGCTCATCCCCCAGACTTGGAAGAGCAAATAGTGGAGAAGTTTAGTTTCATCACGGTGAAGTTCTTGCCTCCTAATACCACTCCTCTCCTCCAGCCCATGGACCAGCAGGTCATTTCAAACTTCAAAAAACTCTACACCAAAGCAGTGTTTCAGAAGTGCTTTGAAGTGACCTCAGACACTGAATTGACCCTAAGAGAGTTCTGGAAAGATCACTTTAATATCCTCCATTGCATAAATCTTATAGGTAAGTCTTGGGAGGGAGTGACTTCCAGGACTTTGAACTCTGCTTGGAGAAATTTGTGGCCAGATTGTGTACAAGAGAGGGATTTTGAAGGGTTTGTGGCTGACCCTAAGGAACCTATGCCAGTTGTGGAAACTATTGTGGCATTTGGGATGTCCCTGGGGTTGGAGATGAGTGGTGAGGATGTGGAAGAGTTGGTGGAGGACCACAGGGAAGAGCTAACCACTGAAGAGCTGCAAGAGCTTCATCTGGAACAACAACAGATCACAACTCAGGAAACTGCTGCAGAGGAGGAGGAAGAGAGATGGAGGAAGGTGCCTTCTTCGAAGATTAAGAACATTTGTGCAAAGTGGACTGAAGTGCAAACATTTATGGATGAACTTCACCCTAACAAAGCTGTTGCAGGCCGTATTGGCAACATGTACAATGACAGTGTTGTGTCCCACTTCAGGGAAATCTTAAAGAAACGCCAGAAACAGACCTCTCTGGACAGATATTTTGTGCGACAGGGGTCCAGTGACTCTCAAGCTGGTCCCAGTGGCATTAAAAGAAGAAGGGAAGTAACCCCAGATATGGACTTCATACCTGAAGTCCTAATGGAAGGAGATTCTCCTTCCAAAAAAATAGTGTACACCTTCCTCCTATCCCCTCCCGTCTTCCATCCACGCAGAAGTCTTCAGTAAAGGTAAGTGTAATGTTATTATTATTTATTTTAAATGCATGTACTTGATTTCTGATTGTTTTCATTATTTATTTATTTATTTATTTATTTATTTATTATTTACAATTTGAGCACACATACAGAGGTACAAAAAAATACAGTCTGGAACGGATTAATTTTATTAACATTATTTCTTATGGTGAAAATGGTTTTGAGTTCCGTGAGTTTCGGCCTTCAGCGGGCTCTCTGGAACGGATTAATCACGAAGCTCAGTGGTCCACTGTATATATAAAGAAATTTTTCAGCATTGTGTTGTTTCAACAAAATATTATTCAACTTAGTTTAGCAGAATCACTGAAGAAGAACTGTACTGTATCCTGCAAGAAATGAAAGCATTTGGGACATTCATTATCTAAGCTTTTCATTTAGGATTTCATTTATTCTATTGATTTGATCCTAGATTTGCTGGTCCAGTCTCATGCCTGTTGGTTGTACCCCAGACCTGCTGATCTGACCTCTGACTGGCTGTTCTTACCATGACATGCTGGTTGAATGCTGACCTGCTGGTCTAACCTCCAACCTGCTAGTCTAATCTCTGACCTAGTCTAACCCCTCCTGACTTGCTAGTCTGACTCCTGGCTTTTTCTGGTTCAACTCCAAGATTAAGGGTACAACCCTTGACCTGTGTGAATGACTTGTGAAATTTATTCTGTAATCTGTACAAAAAATGCCATTTAAGTTTTTAACCACAAGTTATTTAGTGAGACCATATGTCTAGTCACCTGCAATGTGTTTAGCCACTAATAGCCAAGTTATTATTGTGGTCTCATTTAATCTACCAAGGCATCTGCTAAGTTTTCTGATGGGTTATCTTTGACCTAAACATATAAATCAGTGAGATCAATGCTGTAGGGATTGTGTATCATGTTAGGATGCCTTCATTATCTGATGAGTACATGCATGGATGACCTTTTGTCAGGATAATATGTGGTCTACAATAATCACCCTTTAAAACTTGTGAAATGTGACTTGTACCATCTCCAAAGCAGATGACATACCATGTATCAGCTTATAAACTTTGCATCAAATGGCCTGTGTTGACATATGACTCAGTGTGAATGACCCAGAGCTTATATTGTGACTTGTCTTTCATCATATGTAGTCTATAACACTGCTTCTATTCATAGTATATGGCATGAAGCATAAGATACATAACATAGGACTTGACATATAACATGGTCCATAAAACATTGGGCATGACTTCTGAGTGGTCATTCCCTCCAAAGAAGCACAGGTAAGACAAGAAAGGAGTGAGGCAATACTGTACTTAAACTAGTAGAGATTTTAATCTATGGGAGTGTTTGCTATAGTGTGCAACATCATTGTTGGTGGAAGGACACACATGGAGTGAAGCTGGCACTGTCTGGCTTGTCCACCATCACACTTACACCTGGTGTCCAGGTAAGTAATTATTGCAGTGAGTATTCACCCAGCAGTATTATGGGCGACACAAGACAAGTACTTGGAATATCTTCGCATGGAGGAATGGATCTGGGCACCACCATATATGCAGTTCTTTGGTGTAGAAGCTTACTGCCTATTACAATTTCAATATTATTATTTCTTAATTTTAGTTTAATTATTTCAGTTGTTCTTCAGGAGTATCTTTTAAGAATGTTGAGACAAAAAAAAAGCCTGGAGTACTGTATAACATTGCAGTATTTGGCATGGAAGACTGCATGTGAGGTGGAGGTTTATCAGGACTCAGAGATAACATTATGCTTCATCAGCATACTCCCATTAGTTATTCTTTGCATTCATCACACTGATGGTGGAATCAATTTTTTTTTTTTTAAGTGTTAAGTCAATTTTATAGGTACTAGTAGAATGACTGACCACAAAAACTTTAGTGGGGTAAGTAAATTAGGCACTTATAGTACTTTAATTTGTGGTTAATTTTCTGAACACACTCACAATGTATCACTGCCTCTGCATTTTTTTTTTTTTTGTGAATTTGTTACTTTTTCACTTTCCTCACTTGCACTTTTTTTCTTTCAGTGAAAAATGATTTTACTTCCTTTTTGTTTTGTCTGTTGTACCTGTATGTACTAATTTGCCATTGCTGAAATAAACAAGCTTATCATTCCTCGTTGTTTCTTACTATAATTGGCGATTGCTTTTCCGATATGGTAGTCAAACCACCACTTGGAATTCATCAAATGTACAGGCATTCCTTCAGAAGGTTTTAATATATGATAAACAGTTGAAACTTATTGTACAATATAAGAAAAATCCAATATGCTACTTCCTTCAGTCAGGAAAGTGGTTCCTACAAGGAAGAAAGGGTGTAGAGTATGGTGTAGATAGAAATTGGTGAATGTTTGATTGGAGTGAGTGGAGACAAGTAATTTTTGAGATTTGACCCATCATCAGTGTGAGCAAAGTAACATTTAAGAAGGAACTCGAGGAAACTGGTTAGCTAGAATTAAGTTTTGGAGGTGAGAACTATAGGTCCTTCATTCTGAAGGATGGGTGGGCATGTTTTGGTTTAGAGGATTATCTGAACTGTGATAAACATGCACTACTGGCAAGATTACCTATTGAGTGATGATGAATATTTTTCCTTCTTTGGGGCGTTGATCCTGGAACACCTTTCAGGTGTACCTCTGCCTTGGTGGGAAATGGCTGCAATGGTCCAAAAGAGAAAGATTGAAATCGGAGCATGTTCTCAGCTATAGTACAGTTTCTCTTGTGGAAAGATAACTACTGTTGCGTGCATCGCTGCATCCAATGCTGCAAGCTGGTTGTGTCTGACAAAACCTGAACTCTTATTATACAAATTTGTCCTTGCAGAGTATTGACAAGCATATTAGGACCAGAACATTAAATGTCAACATGGAGAAAACAGGGAAAGCTGAATTTTTTCTTAGATTTCTGGGTGTTCATTGAGTTCTTTGGTGGAAAGTTCCCAAGAGTACTGGCTGTGGCACTTATCTTTTTTTCTTCCAAGATGACCAACATCTGGATATTCTTCCAAATATTTTATATATCCATTATTACATAGAATACAAAGATGTTCTTGCTGTCTATAACTACGTTTTAAGTGTGAGAAAGTCGATAAAACTTTCAGATATACACTAAGAAGTACCCTTTTCAATATAAATGTAATGCAGTTGCAATTTCCACAATTAATTTTAACCCTTTCAGTGTCAGTCCCGTTATATCACGGCTTTGAAGCCAGTGTCGGTCCTGTAATATGACGCCATGAGCTCAGCTCGCTCAGATAAGCTGTGAGTGGTAAATTTGGACCCAGATATGAGAGAATGGGTGTATGCAGTAAGTGTGCACCATATAAAAGTCCTGCAGCAAGCAGTGCATAATGAGGAAAAAACTAAGACTATGTTTTTGGTTTAAAACAGCCATTTTGCGGTGTATTTTCGTATGGTTTTTATAATAAAGTAAAGGTTTGTTTCTTTGTAAAGGTTGTATTCTCAGTTTCTTGGTCTCATTTGATAGAATGGGAGATATATTATAGAAATAGAGATGATTTTGATTAGTTTCAGGACTAAAATTGAGCTCAAAGTGGTGGAACTGTTCGAATTTTGCTGATATTCCTGAGTATACAAATGATGTCACTTGTCCAATATGCGTCTAACTGGCCAGTCTAATATTCGTTTAGGAATGCACTAACATTATTTATACAATTATTACTATAATGCAGTAGTCTGCATAACAGTAAATCTTCTATTTTTTGAGTAAATAAAAATTCAAAATGAAGAGCAAACATAATATAAGAGGGGCCTGGAGATGTGACTAAGAAACAGAGAAAATGTTTATTTAGTGCCAGAAATGTCTGCATTGTTTATTCTGGACCCTATTTTCATATTAGCAGTTGTTGAATTTTGTATGAAATTGACCAAATTACCAATTTCTGATCACTTTATTGGTAGTTAAAATTGGGAAATAGGTGGTTTCTTGTACTCAGTTGATAGAATAGAAGGAATACTAGCAAAATTGATATGAGTTTGGTAGAGTGGAGCAATGGAATGGAATGCAATGGAATTGGCCAAAAATAGAGCGCAGATTGGGCGAAATTGCTGGTGCGCAAGTATCGCTAAGACCACTTTGTGAGAGTATAATTCCACGAGTTTTCCATTAAATTTCGTAGTTTTTGGTTTCATTACCTTAGGAAGAAGATTCTTTATCATTTCATAAGATGATTTTTTTTTTTTTCATTTTTGAAAATTTTTCGACCCTGAGAGTAAGTTTGAGAGCGGGGTCTCAACACTGAAAGGGTTAACAAGAAAGCTGAATTTGCCACTGGCTGTTATTAAAGTTAAGATGTTGGATTTAGATATTTGTAGAGTTTGTGCCCATGTTTTAAAACATGTTGATTTAAATTTGCAGTAATCACAGAAACAATAGTATGTGTACTTAATAGAAAACCAAAGTGTTCAAAATTCTGTGTATCAAATTAGATCAATGCATCAATCCTTGTAGTCATGACCAGTGGCGGCTCGTAGCTAAAATTAGTGGAGGTGCTACTTCAGAAAATTTGTAGCTATTGTTTTAATATTGCGTAAAATAAAAGAACCGAAAACTATGAATTAAATAAAATAGCTGGAAGCATGAAAATCGTCTAATTCTACACTTTATCACACTCAAGAATATGGTATAGCACATGGTTTTTAACCTTTTCAGGGTTCGTGCCATAGTTCTCCGGCTTAGAGTTGAGGGTCCAAACTGTAGTTCTGCGCCATGAGCTCAGCTCACTCAGATAGGCTGTGAGTGGTAAATTTGGGCCTAGATATAGTCGGACTTGAGTCCTGGAATTGGGAAGTACAATGCCTGCACTTTAAAGGAGGGGTTTGGGATATTGGCAGTTTGGAGGGATATGTTGTATATCTTTATACATATATGTTCTAAACTTTTGTATTCTGAGCACCTCTGCAAAAACAGTGATTATGTGTGAGTGTGGTGAAAGTGTTGAATGATGATGAAAGCATTTTCTTTTTGGGGATTTTCTTTCTTTTTTGGGTCACCCTGCCTTGGTGGGAGACGGCCGAATTGTTGAAAAAAAAAAAAAAACATCTATGTGGTATGAGTGCACCACATAAAACAAATCCTGCAGCACACAGTGCATATTGAGGGAAAAAAATATGTCACCAACACTGGCTTGTAAGCTCTATCTATATGTCACCTACAGTGAAAGGGGTAAAGGAATGATATTTTAGTTTGAATGCCAATTTCTGGGACACAAGTGGACACCAATGTCCACATGTTACATGGTTAATTTATTTTTACAATACATCACATACGGCACAGCACATGTAGTACTGGACTAAACACATAACACGATGTAGGGGCATGCTTCAATTTTCAAAACTCATAAGACAATGCTATTTTGATAATGACGTCTATTTTGATAATGGTGTTTGGTCAATATTCATATATGGGGAGGATTAAAATTTTACTGGTAAAAATTTTATGCAGTTGTGTTTTTAGATGGAAGGTTCATAGCAGTTCATGTAAATCCTTTGAAAGAAATATGTTAGTACATGTTTTCTCAAGCATGATGAACACATGACCAACATCAGCAGCAGATATTACGCAAGTGAATCTCTGGATTTCATACTTGACAAGATCTTCTTTATGTGAACTTAACCAAGTAATATTCCAGATGGTGTGTTGTGTGTCTAAACCTGTTAAGGTATGAATATTGATATTACAACTGTTTAATATAGTATTACTAAGAACATCAGTTTAACCTTAGTCTCCTTAAGTTACCTGTTCATTATTTCCTTGAGGGTCCAGACCCCCAATCTGAAGCATCCACAGGGTTCAAGAATTTAAAAAAAAAAATTGTTATTTTTTCTTATGAAATGGTAGAGAATCTTTTTCTGACAGTAATAAAACAAAAAGTATGAAATTTGATGGAAAATTTATGAAATTATGCTTTCATGAATTTTGCAGAGTCAGTGATGTTTACGCATCAGCAATTTTGCGCACTTTGATTCCTATTTTAGGCCAATTACATTGTTTCAGTTGGCCAAATTCTTAGCTGGTTTGCTAGTACGCCTTTTATGTTATTGATTGAGCACAAGAAACTGCCCAATTAACTATTGTAACTATCCAATAAAGTGATCATAAGTTTGTAATTTATAAATTTCAAAATAGGGTCCAGAATAAACAATGCAGGCATTCCTGGCACTGAAATAACATTTCCTCTGCTCATTAGTTATATTCCCAGGCTTTACACAAGAATTCTATTTTGATTTTTTATTCTTTAGTCACTCCAAACAAATGGGAGATTTACTGTTAGGCAATACTGCGGTAATTGTATAAATAATGTCAGTGCATTCATGAACACACATTAGACCCACCAGTTGACATGTACTGGATGCGTGATGTGATTTGTTTACTCTTGAACATTGGCAAAAAATGACCATTTCTGCTATTTTGAGGTCAATTTCATGCTATTTTCATTCCTAAAACCAATCAGAACCATCTCTATTTCTGTAATATGTCTTCCATTCTATCAAATGAGAATTAAGAAACTGTGAATACAGTGGACCCCCGCATACCGGACGCATCGCATACCGTACAATCCGCATACCGGACGCTTTGATCGCAAAAATTTTGCCTCGCATACCGCCCAAAAACCCGCTCAGCGCCCTTCGTCCGAGACGCGTCCAATGTGCGGCCTGAGCCACGCTCACATGTTCCACCGGTGGCATTGTTTACCAGCCAGCCTCCGCGGTAACATCCAAGCATACAATCGGAACATTTCGTATTATTACAGTGTTTTTGGTGATTTTTTCTGGAAAATAAGTGACCATGGGCCCCAAGAAAGCTTCTAGTGCCAACCCTACAGCAATAAGGGTGAGAATTACTATGGAGATGAAGAAAAAGATCATTGATAAGTATGAAAGTGGAGTGCGTGTCTCCGAGCTGGCCAGGTTGTATAATAAACCCCAATCAACCATCGCTACTATTGGTGGTACAGCTGCTGCTGTACCACCGTCAGCTGCTGCTGCACTGTCAGCTGCTGCTGCACTGTCAGCTGCTGCTGCACTGTCAGCTGCTGCTGCTGTACCACCGTCAGCTGCTGCTGCTGCTGTAGTACCGTCTGCTGCTGCTGTAGCATCGTCTGCTGCTGCTGTAGCATCGTCTGCTGCTGCTGTAGCATCGTCTGCTGCTGCTGTAGCATCGTCTGCTGCTGCTGTAGCATCGTCTGTTGCTGCTGTAGCATCGTCTGTTGCTGCTGTTCCACCGTCAGCTGCTGCTGCTGCTGTAGCATCGTCTGCTGCTGCTGCTGCTGTAGCATCGTCTGCTGCTGCTGTAACATCGTCAGTTGCTGCTGTAGCATCGTCTGCTGCTGCTGTAGCATCGTCTGTTGCTGCTGTAGCATCGTCTGTTGCTGCTGTAGCTTCGTCTGTTGCTGCTGTAGCATCGTCTGTTGCTGCTGTACCACCGTCAGCTGCTGCTGCTGCTGTAGCATCGTCTGCTGCTGCTGTAGCACCGTTGTTGGTGTGGCTTATTGAGAATACCAAGAAACAATTAACCCCAGAGGATTTGCCACCCAGGATAACCCAAAAAAGTCAGTGTCATCGAAGACTGTCTAACTTATTTCCATTGGGGTCCTTAATCTTGTCTCCCAGGATGCAACCCACACCAGTCGACTAACACCCAGGTGAACAGGGAAAAATGCCTGGAACTAGTGCTCATATTGGTGAATTTAGAGCCAGCAAAGGTTGGTTTGAGAGATTTAAGAATCGTAGTGGCATACACAGTGTGATAAGGCCTGTTCTGGAAGAAAATACCAAACAGGACCTACAGTACTCAGGAGGAAAAGGCACTCCCAGGACACAGTGTCTCATCAGTCATTGCTACATCTTCAATAAAAGTAAGTGTCATTTATTCTTCATTTAGTAGAGTAGTACATGCACAATATATATTGTGCATGTACTACTCTACTATTGTGCATGTATCCTTCTCTTTGTGTGTAGGAAAATGTATATTTCATGTGGTAAAAAATTTTTTTTCATACTTTTGGGTGTCTTGCACGGATTAATTTGATTTCCATTATTTCTTATGGGGAAAATTCATTCGCATACCGAACATTTCGCATAACAGCCAGCCCTCTTGCACGGATTAAGGTCGCTATTCGGGGGTCCACATAAAAACCATACGAAAATAAACGACAATCTTGTTTTTAATTCAGAAACATGGTCCCAGTTTTTTTCTATCATTATGCACTTTGTGCTGCAGGAGTTTATTATTAGTGCACACTTACCACATAGCCATTCTCTCATATCTGGGCCCAAATTTACCACTCACAGCTTATCTGAGTGAACTGAACTCACGACGTAGTACTACGACACTGACCTTGGCTTCAAAACTGTAGAACTACGGCATGGACCCTCAAGGGGTTAATATCACTAACTCAGCAAAGGAAAATTGACACTCAACATGTATGTGAAGGTATTCATGCAGTTTCAGGGATGTTCCCTGCTATTTGTAATCAACTGATGCAGAAGGGTAGCCATGGGTTTATCTTCAAGAGACCAGTTAATCAGATTAAAATGATCTTGTTAATATGATGACACTTTGCTTAAGCTGCTGTGATCATGGATCACCAACATTTTAAACACAGATTTTCTTAGTTTCGCTTTATTCATTTGCTCTCTCCACAAATACAGTAGGGCCCCACTTATACGGCAGGTTAGGTTCCAGGCTACTGCCGGAAAGTAGACATCGCTGAAAGCAGAATGCCATTTTTTCCACTTATAAATGCATATAAATGCCAAATAACAAGTTTACACTAACTTATATTAAGTTAGAAATAGAACTAGTCATTAACCCTTTCATGGTCCATCCCGTAGATCTACGGCTTTACGTTCAGGGTCCAAACCATTGATCTACGCCAAAATTCTAGCGGCGTCAGATTTAGCGCTAGAAGGCTGGTAGGCCTACATCTGAGAGAATGGGCCTGTGTGGTCAGTGTGCACACCATAGAAAAAATCTGGACGCCCGAATGGCATTGTGGGAACGCCGGCAAAGTAGCTTTGTTCATCGTGCCTGGCGGCAAGGAAGCTCTCACTCCCCACTCACTCTCCGGGCAAATTCCAACTCTCCTCTTCACAACTAACAGTTCTAAGACTGATGGAAGTGGAGCTGAAGACGAATTCTGTGGTATTGAACCATATGGTACCATTGTGCCATATGGTACAATGGTGCCATGTCATACAATGGTAACATATGGTATAATGGTACCATATGGTACAATGTACCATATAGTACATTGTACCATATGGTACATTATACAGTGGTCCCTCGTTTTTCGTAATTAATCCGTTCCTGGAGGAGCTACTACAAACGAAATTTACAATTTGCGAATCAATTTTCCCCATAAGAAATAATGTAAATACAATTAATCTGTTCCTGACACTCAGAAGTATTAAAACAAAAATTTTTTTACATGAAATATACATGTAGTACATAAACAATACAATGGGAAATGATGAATGAAACATTAACAGCATAACACTTACCTTTATTGGAGATTCTTCTTAATGTATGGGAGACTGGAGGAGGAGAGAGATTGGATTGTTTACAGTTTGGAAGGGGAATCCCCTTCCAGCAACACCTCAGGTACCAATTGTTTTTCTGGGGTTGCTTCTCTTCTCTGGGGCACCCCTTCTGATTTTGGCCTTGGACCCTGAAAGGGCTAAAACAATAAAAAAGTAAAATACACACACAGTACACTCATTATTTACCTCAAAAATATTCGTAGTTTAATGTACAGCAAAAAGTGAATAGTATTTACTCTAAGAAGTTAGATGTGGTAGCCCTCCTGGCCACCTGACCCACATATAATATACTACGATGATGCTTAACCCTTTCAAGGTCCAGAGGCCCAATCTCAAAGGTGCACGAGGGTCCAAGAATTTTGAAAAAAAAAAAAATTTCTGTATGTCATAAAACAAAAAATAAAAAAAAATTTGATCAGTAGTTACCAAGATAGATATGTGCAGTTGACCCTCAATGACCTGGTGGTGGCAACATCGGCGACTTTTGTAAAGTCACATTATTTTATTTTAGGTTTTTGTTACTTTTTTCTTTTCTTTTTCTATTTTTTTCCAGTAACTTTTGTGGCCTGTGAGACCAATGTAATGTAGTATATTGTATAAATGTACACTCAATATATTCAACACAATAGCTGCACTAATTGGTTTATCGTTATATTGCTTACAAAACTTGTTTACAAGTTTATTGTAAACAAAATGATGAAAATATTAGTGCGGTTATTGTGTTGAATACAACGGTACCATATGGTACAATGGCACCATATGGTACAATGTTACCATATGGTACAATGTTACCATATGGTACAGTGGTACCATATGGTGCAATGGTACCATATGGTGCAAGGTACCATATGATGCAGGGTACCAAATAGTGCAGGGTACCATATGGTACAGGGTACAGGTCCTCCATCACAAATCTGGCATCGTTGGGACCTGTAGTTTGCCGGATTACTGAGTTTGCCAGATTACTGAGTTTGCTGGATTACAGAATGGTTAGGTTAGAATACACTTAATAAAATTAACCAACTTTACTTACACATAGTTCATTGAACATCGGCAAAAATCGAACATTTCCGCTATTTTGAGCTCAGTTTCAAGGTACTTTTTGTCATGAAAGCAATCAAAACCATGTCTATTTTTGTAATATATCTTCCATTCTATCAAATGAGTCCAAAAAAAATGAGAAGTGAACTCCCTTATTTATTGTCCGTCTTTTTTATTTTTGTTGTACGTTAAGAAGCATCTTCCCATCATACATTGCCCAAGTTTCAATGAGATAGCCCAACAAACAACCGAGAAAAAAAATATTTACCAAAAATCATATATGGCAAGCCCAAGCCAGGTACTGGAAATAAGTCACTTTGTCTGACTTTTCTGGGTTATCCTAGGTTCTCTATACATACACTGCTATGTATGACAATCTATATAACTGTATTTGTGTATACCTGAATAAACTTACTTACTTCTAGTCTGTCAACCGAGTACAAGAAACTGCCCATTCACTTACTTCAACTACCCAATAAAGTGGTCAGAAATTAACAATTTGACAGGTTTCACACAAATTTCAACAGATGCCAATTTTAAAATAGGGTCCAGAATAAACAATGCAGACATTCCTGGCACTAAAATACATTTTCTCTGTTCATTAGTCACGGCTCCAGGCCCCTCTTATATTACTCTTGCTTACCATTTGGAATTTTTATTCACAAAAAAAATAGAAGATTTACTGTTATGCAGACTGCTGCATTATTGTAATAATTGTATAAATAATGTCAACCCAATGTTGACTGCTTATAGGAATTTGGACTGGCAGGTGGACAGGTATTGGATGGTGATGCCATTTGTTTACTCTTGAGCTTCACTGAAGAATAGAACATTTTCGCTACTGTGAGCGAAATTTCAAGGTACTTTTCGTCATGAAAGCAGTCAAAATCATATCTATTTCTGTAATATATCTTTCATTCTATGAAATGAGACAGAAAAAATGAGAATATAATCATAAAAAACATACAGAAATATATCGCTAAGCGGCCGCTAATGGCTGAGAAGTGAACTCCACTATTTATGGTCTGATTTCTTTCATTTTTGGTGTACGTTGAGAAGTATCTTTCCATCATACATAGCCCAAGTTTGAATAAGATAACCCAACAAACAACTAAGAAAATAATAATAATAATATATAATAATAATAATAATAATTATTTACTACACGTACATGTACAAGGTATACAGGCCTAGCTGACATCAGTAACATACGGTATTACTATATAGAAAGCCGCTTGTTATGCACAATATTTCAAGAAAATTAGGTCAATGTCCCAGGATAACACCCACACAAGTCGGCTAACACCCAGGTACCCATTTACTGATGGGTAAATATAGACAACAGGTATAAAGAAACACGCTTAATGTTTCTACCCTGGCTGGGAATCAAATATTTACCAAAAATCATATATGGCTAATCCAAGCCAGGTACTAAAAATAAGCCACATTGACTTTTTTGGGTTATCCTAGGTTCTCTACACATATGCTGCTATGTGTGATAATCTGTAGAGAGAAAATAACTTCTTTGTTTCAGGTTTATGGTGCAGTACGAGTGTATATCACAGTTAACCCTGTGCTACACTCCGTTTTCTCTAATATAAGCCCCAAGACAGGGATAGGAGAATGGTATTTGCGTACCATATCCTCTTCATACCTCCGTTGAACTGCTCGGTGTTATGCCAAATATTATTCATTCTTGAGTATTTAACATGTTTTATGTCTAAATCCCCCTGAAGTTCCCAACATCTACATTTGAATCAATTATCCTACCTATCTTTGTGTCATCGGCAAATTTGCTCATATCACTAGTAATTCCTTCATCAAGATCATTGATATATATTATAAACAACAACGGGCCTAATATATTGTTTATTATGTCATATTAGATCAATTGTGATAGGCAAATAATCTGTAGTGTTGATATTAGCGTAATAATAAAGCATATTCTCCTGCTTCATGAGACTGAGCTCATGACAACTGACAGTGGCTTCAAAGCCACTTTATCTTTAATGGATAATGTACTGTGTAGGTGCTTTACATAATGAGAAGCATTTCTTTTATTCATCGGAACCATGGCTAGGGCTAAAAGTAAGCAGGTTAAAACAATAAATGGAGAAAAAGAAATTGGAATGACGTATGCAGCAAGTAGCGCCACCAAACAGTACCAGCGGGTTGGTGTGGCGACCCTGGAAATTTTAAATTATGCTTGCCAAAATTAGCGCCAAATAACTGAAGGAACCGAATAACTGATTGCCGGATTTGTGATGGCGGACCTGTACCATACAGTACAGGACACCATATGGTACAGGTACAGGGATACCTATGGAAATAAGTCACACTGACTTTTTTTTGGGTTTACCTGGAGATTACCTGGAGAGAGTTTCGGGGGTCAACGCCCCCGCGGCCCGGTCTGTGACCAGTTGGCACAATTTTCATAAAGTACAGGCAGTCATGTTTGATGTCGAAGTTTGGTGTTTATAATCGATGGATAGCCTTTGGGCCACACTCATTTGCCCCTGCTCTTTTGTTTTGCTGTAATAGTATGTTTTTCTATCTTCACTAGAAATATTCCATGTACAGTAGTTATAATCAACCATTTCACTGTTACAGCTCCTGAAATTAAAAGTGGTGATCTTATTGTGATTAAAAAAAATATTCTGAATTGGTAGAGAGACTTTTTCTGAAAGTAATGACACCAAGAATGTGAAATTTGATCAAAAACTTACAAAATTACATAGGTGCAAAATTGGCAGTCTGGGTGCAGTTTATGACATTGCAATTTTGCCCACTTTGAGTCTTATTTTAAGCCAATTCCAATGCTCAGTTCAACCTAATTCCTAGCTCGTTTGCTAGTATCAGTTGAATGAGCACAAAAAACTACCCTATAAAGTGCACAAGAGTCCAGTAATTTGTCCAGTTTTACACAAAACTAAACAAATTCTAATTTAAAAACAGAGCTAAAATAAAACTGTAGGCATTTCAATCACTAAAGCAACCTTTCCTTTGCTCATTAATCACAGTCCCAGGACTCTCCTTTATATCACTTGCCCTCCATTTTGAATCCATCAAACAAAAAATTTATGTTTACCCTACGTCTTGGCTAATATATTATTCCAAGAATAGTCATGGGTTAGGCTCTCCCAGTAATTGAAGCAAACTTAGTGAAAACCCATAAAACAGACCAGGGAAGGGGCCTACCCTTTCTCTTGAAAATCTCCAAAAATCAAAGGTTTCTGCCACTTTAAGACTCTTTTTCTGTCTACCTAAGATCTAAAAGTGACCAAAATTATCTCTTAATTTGCCTAGTATATTTTCCATTTTATCGGTTTTTACTAAGAAACAGCCAATAAAACCCTAATAACTTTTCTAAAAGAAAATACTCAGTCGCTTATTTAACCCTTTCACTGTCATTTCTTAGATCATTATTAATGCCAGTGTCACTCATGTACACCTAAGTTTTAAGCACGGCATACTGAAATATGCTGCAAATGGTAATTTTTGGCCTAGACATGAGATAATGTGTATTTGTGGTGAATGTGTACAGTATAAAAAAATCCTGCCCCGTGCAGTGCATGATGGGAAACTAAGCCTCATACCTTATGTTAGGTGTAAAAAAAATAACTTTGAGATACATTTGTGGATGCTTTGTTTTGGTTTTATTGGCTCTCTCTTGGTATCAGTTGATAAAGTGGAAGACATACTATGAACAGTACAGTGGACCCTCAGCTAACGATGGCATCAGCTAATGTTAAATCCAGCTAACGATACATTTTAATGCAAAATTTTTGCCTCAGCTAACACTAAAAAACTCACCCAACGCAAATCGTTCGAGACGCGTCCATGTGTGGCCTGAGCGCACCTCAGTTGTCCCGTGGGTGCCAGTGTTTACAAGCCAGCCAGTGCGGTCGCATCCACGCATACAATCGGAACATTTCATATTATCACAGCGTTTTTAGTGATTGTACAGTGGAACCTCAAATTTCGAACTTAATCCGTTCCAAGAGCTAGTTTTATATTCAAAAAGTCTGAAAATTGAAGCAATATTTCCCGTAAGAAATAATGTAAATACAATTAATCCATTCCAGAAACCCAAAAATATTCACACAAAAAAAAAAAATTATAGAGATTAATTACAGTTTTACATACACACAAGAAATACTATAGTGTTCAATTATGTATATAAATATAAAACAACATTTTTACTTACCTTTACTGAAGATTGGTGATGGCATCTGGAAGATAGGGAGGAGGAGAGAGGGAGTTGAGGTTAGTGTTTGGAAGGAGAATCCCTCTAAATGAGGACTTCAGGTAAAGCCCTCTCTGGGGTTACTTCCCTTCTCTGTCTTTTAATGCCACTAGGACCAGCTTGAGAGTCACTGGACCCCTGTCTCACAAAATAACTGTCCACAGTCCTCTGTTTCTGTTGCCTCTTTAAGATTTCCCTAAAATGGGACATGGTTCTGTCACTGAGCTTGTTGCAAAGATGGCTTGTTTCAGATTGCTCAGGGTGGTACTTCTCCACAAACATTTGGACATTATTCCTCTTCTGTATTATTTCCTTCTTCACATCTATGGTGTTTCTCACTTTCTTTACCATAGGGGTACCACTAGCAAGTTTCTTTGGGCCCATGGTAGCTTATTTCACAGTCCCACAAGCACTAAATACAATGAAATAATCGTAAAATGTTTGAATGAGAGCACAGGTTAGTGTTCACTCAAACATAAACAAAGCCAGACTGGCTCACGGTGCCTTCGCGGGGATGTGGACACAACGGGCTGGCGGACAGGTCCGGTATCCGGTGCTCTGAAAATAGGGGTGCATTCGATAATAGGGACAAAGTTGGTTCGAAAAAAGGGTTCGATTTTTGAAACGTTCGATATGTGATATGTTCGAATTTTGAGGTTCCACTGTATCTGCAAAATAAGTCACCATGGGCCCCAAGAAATCTAGTGCCAACCGTGCGGTAAAAAAGGTGAAAATTACTATGGAAATGAAGTGGATAAACGAGAAACAGATAGCAGGAGATACCATCTCTCAAGCGATCATATGTAAAAACAGTGGGAAATACGTACTATCGTACCACGGTCAGCTGCTGCTGCACCACAGTCAGCTGCTGCTGCACCACAGTCAGCTGCTGCTGCCCCACAGTCAGCTGCTACTGCCCCACAGTCAGCTGCTGCTACACCACCGTCATCTGTTGCTGCACCACAGTCAGCTGCTGCTGCACCACAGTCAGCTGTTGCTGCACCACGGTCAGCTGTTGCTGCACCACTGTCAGCTGGTCCTAGTGGCATTAAAAGAAGAAGGGAAGTAACCCCGGAAAAGGATGTGCTACCTAAAGTCCTAATGGAAGGGGATTCCCCTTCTAAACATTAACAACTTCCTTACTCTCCCCTCCTCCCATCCCATCAATCATCACCAGATCTTCAATAAACTTAAGTGTCATTTTGGGTGTATTAAAATTAATATTTCATGTGATAAAATTTTTTTTTTTTCACACTTTGTGGTGTCAGGAACGGATTAATTTGATTTCCATTATTTCTTATGGGGAAAATTAATTCAGCCAACGATAATTTCAGCTAACGATGAGCTTTCAGGAATGGAATAATATCGTTAGCTGAGGGTCCACTGTACTTGGACACACTTTCCAGTTTTACACAAAATTATAGGGAAAGAGTGAGCTGCAAGGCAGCTCACTCTTTACCAGTAAGGCAGAAAGTGGTATAAATATCATGTTTTTGATGATTTTCTTTAAGGATAAGGCCCCTTTCACCCAGTGTGTTTAATGGGTTTTTACTATGTCTGTTTCAGTTATTGGGATGGCTTGAACCATGACCACTCATTCTTAGTTATATTATATTTTCATAGAAGTAAGATAAAACTTCATTTTGTGTGTGTGTGTGAGAGTGGATTCAAAATGGAAAGTAAGTGTTATTTAGGAGAGGCCTAGGGAGATAATTAATGAACAAAGGGTAGGTTGCTTTAGTTGCTGATATGTATAGTGTTTATTAAGGATTCTGTTATTAAATTGTAATTTGAATTTTGTGAAAAATTAGCCAAAATACCAACTTTTGTGCACTTCATAGGGTAGTTCTGATAGTTGAACGAGTTGTTCCATGTGTTCAGTTAATAGAACAGAAGGCATAGTAGTGAAATAACTAAGAATTTGATCAAATGGAGCAATGAAATTGGTTTTTGGGACCTGGTGAACTATTGAAGTGTGAGCAGGGTAATATTTTGTGAAGGATTCAGGGAAACTGGTTAGCCTGACTTGAGTCCTGGAAATGGGAAGTACAATGCCTGTACTTTAGAGGAGGGACTTGGGATATTGGCAGTTTGGAGGGACATCTAAACTGTCATATCTGAGCATCTCTGCAAAGACAATGATTATATATGAGTGATGGTGAATGTGTTGAATGATGAAAGTGTTTTTTCTCTTCTTTCTTTTTGGGGTTGTTTTTCATTTTAGATCACCCTGTGTCAGTGGAAAATGGTCGATGTGTAAAAACAGAATAAAATGTAAATCACACATTTTAAGCTTTACAAGGAAATAAGAGTTCTCATTTTCACTTTCATTCTATTGTTACATAAAAAATCACAACATACTGACAGTGTGACAAAAAATGCCCACCTATCCTTAGCAGACTGACAAACCACATTGAAATTCGCCGAGGTACTTAACCCTTTAAGGGTTGGTACCATACTAGTACAGCTTGCACGCTGGGGTTGGTGCCATACTAGTATGTATAAATTCTAGCACCTTCAGATATAGTGAGAGAAAGCTGGTAGGCCTACATATGAAAGAATGGGTCTGTGTGGTCAGTGTGCTCAGTATAAAAAAAAATCCTGCAGCACACAGTGCATAATGAGAGAAAAAAAAAACTCTGACCATGTTTTTGCTTTAAAATGGCAACTTTGCACTGTATTTTCATATGCTGTTTGTGGTTGTATTCTAGTTTTTGTGGTCTCATTTTGTAGAATGGAAGACATATTACAGAAATTGAGATGATTTTGATTGGTTTCACAATGAAAAATACCTTGAAATTGAGGTCAAAGTAGCAGAAATGTTAAATTTTTGCCAAAGTTCAAAAGTAAACAAATCATGCTACGCATCCAATACACGTCAACTGGTGAATCTAATATTCTTTTACAAGTGCGTTGATATTATTTATGCCATTTCTACACTAATGCAGTAGTCCGCATAACAATAAATCTTCTACTTTTTGTGAGAATAAAAATTCGAAGTGGAATGCAAAAGAAATGTAAGAGAGGCCTGGGGACGTAACTAATGAACAGAAAAAAAATTATTTTAGTGCCAGGAATGTCTGTCTTGTTTATTCTGGACCCTATTTGGAAATCGGCATCTTTTGAAATTTGTGTGAAATTGGCAAAATTGCAAATTTCCGACCACTTTATACAGTGCACTGAGTTTGCGGCGTTCATTATTATAATAATAATTATTATAATAATAATAATTATTATAATAATATTATTATTATTATTTTTAGTATTATTATTATTAATTTAGGTAACTAGAGCACAGATCCAGTTCCCTAGATCAAGAGCCCCTCACCAGCATGAAGGTTCTTTGCTGCTGGTGAGGGGCTCTTGATCTAGGGAATTGGATCTGTGCTCCCGTTCCATAAATTAATAATAATAATAATAATAATATAATTATTAACACATCGGCCAATTCCCACCAAGGCACGGTGTCCCGAAAAAGGAAAACTTTCACAGACAATGATTTCCATGGACTTAACCAGGCAATACATAATATGCCACACCCTCAACATCCCCCCCACCCTCACCATCCCCCCCACCCTCACAATTCCCCCACCCTCACCATCCCCCCTCCCTCACCATCCCCCCTCCCTCACCATCCCCCCCTCCCTCACCATCCCCCCACCCTCACCATCCCCCCCCACCCTCACCATCCCCCACTCTCAACATCCCCCACCATCTCTGCTCCAAATGTGTAAGTACATTTTTTTTTATTATTATCACACTGGCTGATTCCCACCAAGGCAGGGTGGCCCGAAAAAGAAAAACTTTCACCATCATTCACTCCATCACTGTCTTGCCAGAGGGGTGCTTTACACTACAGTTTTTAAACTGCATCATTAACACCCCTCCTTCAGAGTGCAGGTACTGTACTTCCCATCTCCAGGACTCAAGTCCGGCCTGCCGGTTTCCCTGAACCCCTTCATAAATGTTACTTTGCTCACACTCCAACAGCACGTCAAGTATTAAAAACCATTTGTCTCCATTCACTCCTATCAAACACGCTCATGCATGCCTGCTGGAAGTCCAAGCCCCTCATATACAAAACCTCCTTTACCCCCTCCCTCCAACCTTTCCTAGGCTGACCCGTACCCTGCCTTCCTTCCACTACAGACTGATACACTCTTGAAGTCATTCTGTTTCGCTCCATTCTCTCTACATGTCCGAACCACCTCAACCCTTCCTCAGCCCTCTGGACAACAGTTTTGGTAATCCCGCACCTCCTCCTAACTTCCAAACTACGAATTCTCTGCATTATATTCACATCACACATTGCCCTCAGACATGACATCTCCACTGCCTCCAGCCTTCTCCTCACTGCAACATTCATCACCCATGCTTCACACCCATATAAGAGCGTTGGTAAAACTATACTCTCATACATTCCCCTCTTTGCCTCCAAGGACAAAGTTCTTTGTCTCCACAGACCCCTAAGTGCACCACTCACCCTTTTCCCCTCATCTATTCTATGATTCACCTCATCTTTCATAGACCCATCCGCTGACACGTCCACTCTCAAATATCTGAATACATTCACCTCCTCCATACTCTCTCCCTGCAGTTTTTATACGATATTTCTTATTTATAAATACTACATTGTTTCAGTGTTTTCTTTAGAAAACTAGTGATCTACTGCAGTTAGCCTCAAAAATACTCTGTTTTCTCTTATAGTAAGAGCATGGGAAGATACTATAGTCAGAGTTGGACAGAAATCGCGAACACTTTTGCCGCTGCCTCTGCCACCATATTTTGGCCTATTTTATTCATTCTAGAGTATATATCATGTTTCTTCTGTGTTAATATATTGTTTATTATGTCATATTAGGTGAATCGTGATAGATAAATAAGCAGTACAGTTGATAATAGCATAATATTCAAGTATTTTTTCCTTAGTCTCCAGAGTGCAGGAACAGATGAATGGCTTTTCAATTAATTTAAATGAGGAAAATTAATTTGATATACAGGTACCATCCGACATACGACCAAGCTTGGTTCCGACCAACCGGTCGTAGGTCAAAATGAATGCAAGTCAAACCTTTGAAAATTGCCGACATACTGGGTAGGGCATAATGTCAAATGTTTCCTACCTAAACTATCTACATAGTACTGTAATGTAATGTACAATCATTATTTCATTCTTTTTACCATAATTTACTTTTATTTTTTTATTATCACACTGGCAGATTCCCACCAAGGCAGGTTGGCCCGAAAAAGAAAAACTTTCACCATCATTCACTCCATCACTGTCTTGCCAGAAGGGTGCTTTACACTACAGTTTTTAAACTGCAACATTAACACCCCTCCTTCAGAGTGCAGGCACTGTACTTCCCATCTCCAGGACTCAAGTCCGGCCTGCCGGTTTCCCTGAACTCCTTCATAAATGTTACTTTGCTCACACTCCAACAGCACGTCAAGTATTAAAAACCATTTGTCTCCATTCACTGCTACCAAACACGCTCACGCATGTCTGCTGGAAGTCCAAGCCCCTCACACACAAAACCTCCTTTACCCCCTCCCTCCAACCTTTCCTAGGCCGACCCCTACCCCGCCTTCCTTCCACTACAGACTGATACACTCTTGAAGTTATTCTGTTTCGCTCCATTCTCTCCACATGTCCGAACCACCTCAACAACCCTTCCTCAGCCCTCTGGACAACAGTTTTGGTAATCCCGCACCTCCTCCTAACTTCCAAACTACGAATTCTCTGCATTATATTCACACCACACATTGCTCTCAGACATAACATCTCCACTGCCTCCAGCCTTCTCCTCGCTGCAACATTCATCACCCATGCTTCACACCCATATAAGAGCATTGGTAAAACTATACTCTCATACATACCCCTCTTTGCCTCCAAGGACAAAGTTCTTTGTCTCCAAGACAAAGTTCTTTGTCTCCACAGACTCCTAAGTGCACCACTCACCCTTTTCCCTCATCAATTCTATGATTCACCTCATCTTTCATAGACCCATCCGCTGACACGTCCACTCCCAAATATCTGAATACATTCACCTCCTCCATACTCTCTCCCTCCAATCTGATATCCAATCTTTCATCACCTAATCTTTTTGTTATCCTCATAACCTTACTCTTTCCTGTATTCACTTTCAATTTTCTTCTTTTGCACACCCTACCAAATTCATCCACCAATCCTGCAACTTCTCTTCAGAATCTCCCAAGAGCACAGTGTCATCAGCAAAGAGCAACTGTGACAACTCCCACTTTATGTGTGATTCTTTATCTTTTAACTCCACGCCTCTTGCCAAGACCCTCGCATTTACTTCTCTTACAACCCCATTATAACTATATTAACAACCACGGTGAATCACACTCCATGTCTAAGGCCTACTTTACTGGGAAAATAATTTCCTCTTTCCGCATACTCTAACTTGGAGCCTCCTATCCTCGTAAAAACTCTTCCACTGCTTTCAGTACCTACCTCCTACACCATTACACCTGCAACATCTGCCACATTGCCCCCCTATCCTCCTGTCATTCGGTTTTCCACATCCATAAATTCCACATAGACCTTTAGCCTTATCTAAATACTGTTCACTTATATGTTTCTGTATACACCTGGTCACACACCCCCTACCTTTCCTAAAGCCTCCCTTGTTCATCTGCTATCATTCGTCCGTCTACTTCTATATTCTTTCCAATAATAACTTACCATACACTTTGCCAGTTTACTCAACGACTTATCCCATTTACTAATTTTTGCACTCTTTTTATCCTTTGCCTTTATACAAAGGGAATTATGACATGCTCTCTGCCAATCCCTTGGTACCTTACCCTCTTTCATACATTTATTAATTATTGCACCAACCACTCCAAAAACTATATCCCCGCCTGCTTTTAACAATTTCTATCTTTTTCCCAATCAATCCGGGCTGCATTACCCCCCTTTCATTTTACCTACTGCCTCACGAAACTTTCCCCCACACTCACAACTGGCTCTTCTTCACTCCTACAGATGTTGTTCTCCTTGCCTATACACCGAAACTCACAGCTTCCCTATCTTCATCAAATTTTAAACAATTCCCAAACTATCCCTCCATCTGCCAATACCTCTAACTCTCCATTTAATAACTCTCCTCTCCTATTTTTAACTGGACAAATCCATTTGGTCTCTAGGTTTCATAACTTGTTAATCTCACTTCAAACCTTTTCATATTTTCAACAAATTTGTGATAACATCTCACCCACTCATTCATTTGACTTCTTTTTTACATTGCTTCACTCTCCTCTTAACCTCTCTCTTTTTCTCCATAGACTCTCCTCCTTGGCATCACTTTACTTTGTAAAAAACTTTTCATATGCTAGAACTTTTTCTCCCTTACTACTTCTTCACATCATCATTCCACCATCGCTCCACTTCCTCACCGCAACCACTTTCCTGTTTAACCCAAACTTCTGCTGAACACTCTAACCACTACATTTTTAAACCTACCCATACCTCTTCGACCCATTGCCTATGCTCTTAGGCCCATCTATCCCTCCATAGCTGTTTAATTTCTTACCCTTAATTGCCTACTCCTCTTTTAGTTTATAATCCTTCACCTCTCTCTTCCCTGTGCTTCTATTCTCCTTGTTATCCCATCTACCTTTTACCTCTCAGTGTAGCTACAAAATTGAAAGTGATCTGATATATCTGTGGCCCTCTATAATATGTACATCTGAAGTCTACTTAACAGTTTTTTATTTACCAAAATTACATAATCCAACAAACTACTGTCATTTTGCCCTACCATCATATCTTGTATACTTATTTATCCTCTTTTTCTTAAAATAATGAATTACCTATAACTAAACCCCTTTATATCAAAGTTCAATCAAGGGCTCCATTTTCATTTACACCTGGCCACCCCAAACTTACCTACCACACCTCACTAAATTTCTCCTACTTTAGCATTCAGGTCCCCTACTCAAGTACTCTCTCCACTTGGTTCAAAGGCTCCTATACATTCACTTAACATCTCCCAAAATCTCTCTCTCCTCTGCATTCCTCTCTTCTCTAGGTGCATACACGCTTATTATGACCCACTTCTCGCATCCAACCTTTACTTTAATCCACATAATTCTTGAATTTACACATTCATATTCTCGTTTCTCCTTCCATAACTGATCATTCAATATTACTGCTACCCCTTTTATTGTTATATTTTAATTATTTATGTACTGTATATAATGTATACATGGTAGTGAACTGTATTGTAAATTTTACATCGGATACAGTATCATATGTTACTGTTATCTTTGTTTTGTCAACACAGTGGAATGGGAGAATACCATTAGTGTCATCCTGCCAGAATGTAGTATAACCTATACCCTAAGTAAAGAGAAACAACTCTGAAACATGTGTAATACGTATATCCGGCTGGGTGGCCGGGTGGGTAGTTGAGTGGGTGGTTGGCTGACTGAATGTGGCTGTATCTCTTTCTTCCTCTCTCCCTCTCTCTCTTCCTCTCTCTTCCTCTCTCCCTCTCTCTCTCTCTCTCTCTTCCTCTCTCTCTTCCTCTCTCTCCCTCTCTCTCCCTCTCTCTTCCTCTCTCTCCTCTCTCTCTTCCTCCTATTCTTCCTCTCTCTCCCTCTCCCTCTCCCTCTCCCTCTCCCTCTCCCTCTCCCTCCCTCTCCCTCCCTCTTCCCTCCCTCTCCCTCTCTCTTTCTCCCTCTCCCTCTCTCTTTCTCCCTCTCCCTCTTTTCTCCCTCTCCCTCTCTTTCTCCTCTCTCTTTCTCCCTCTCCCCTTCTCCCCTCTCCTTTCTCCCTCTCCCTTCTCCTCCTCCCCTCTCTCTTTCTCCCTCTCCTTTCTCCTTCCTTTCTCCCTCTCCCTCTCTCTCCCTCCTCTTCTCTCTCTCCTCTCTCTCCTCTCTCTCTCTCCCTCTCCTCTCTCTTCCTCTCTCTCTCCTCTCTCTCTCCCTCTGTCTCTCTCCCTTGTCTCTACTCCCTCTTCCTCTCAGCTAAGAGCTGTTACCTACATCAGCTCAATTGAAAGCATTTTTATTGTTATGAGAACATAACAAGATAGGGAACAGGATGAAGTTGGAGCCATCTTGTGGGCCAGCCATTTTCATTTGATCCACTGACTTTATCTCGTTGCCATCATTATGCTGTACGATGTGTTCCAGGCTATTGTCATCCTGGGTATGTATGATCTCAGATGGAGTATGTTCTGGAGAAGGGTACAGCCAGAGTGAAGTTGCTGCTTTCTGACCGTCTTGCTTGCATAAAAGTTGTTTCCTGCTGTCCTCGACAGTGGATCCAACGTGTGGTATTTGACAATATTGATTGTACATATCAGTAGAGGCCACCACATCCCTCCTATGTTGAAGGCTCTACTGAAATAGACGGGATCGTTCCAGGGATGGGTACCAGGCGAGAGATGAGATGTCTTGCTTGTTTTCTCTACTCTGTCAAGCAGTCGCGATGAGAGGGGGGGCAGGCAACCAAGAAAGTGAGCTACTCAAGGTGTGAGTGTACTTGTGGCCTCTTACAGGATCTTGCAACCCCTATGTCAAGCCAGATGGGAGATACGGGAAGTTCCTCTAAGCTTCTGGCAGCCTTGTTTGCAAGATTTACACACTGGTTCGTTCATGGTTAGTTTGGAGTCAATTTCACCCAAGGATATCAACTTCTCTCCAGGTGCAACATCCTCCCATTCAGTCTTACTAACTGGGGCAAAAAACCCCCCAGCATTACCATCATGGTGCCCTAGAGACGACTAATCATTTGCGTTTTCTCAGGTGCAATTTGGTAATTGAATCTATTTCCCAAAGTGATTAGCTCTCGCTGTGATTGTGTAGCTTAGAGCAGTGGCATTTCTTCTCTTTGGATAAGTGAATGTCAGTGTACAGTCGTCTGCATATGCATGTGATTTGGGATGAGATGAAGAGGTCGTTGAAGTAGACATTCCATAACAATGGACCCAGCAGCGTCCTTGTGGAACACTTGCCCCAATAGGATGTTCTATGCTTATTCCATTCCCATTGAGAACTACACTTAGAGATCTACCATTGAAGGTAATCACTGAGGAGGACATAGCGTTGAGCCTGCAATTCCCAGTGACTTGACAGTTTTGCTAGCCTGGCCCTGGTGCCACACCCCGGTCGAAAGCGCCTGCAATGTCCAGTGCTACTCACAGCGACTTTGGATTTCTTCCAGTGACTGGTGCCACTTAGTGGGAGAGGTTTAAACAACAGATCCAGCAGCAGAGTACCTTCCTGAGCCTTGTTGACGATCACAAAGTAGTGAGTTGGGTAGTCAAAAATCCTCGGGCTTTGTCTTGAGATTATTGTCTCAAGGATCGTACTTGTGATTGTGAAGGAGTGACATGGTCTGTAGTTGCTGTTTTCTGCTCTGCTCTCTTTTTGTGATAAAGGGGACGACTTTTGGCCTCTTTCCATGTGTGGGCCTTTTACACGGTTACTAGGCAGTGCTGAAAGTGGCGAGTTTGAGGTGTGCTAGCTGGTCGACATCTTCTCAACATATATTGGGCATCTACGTGGCTGGGCCACAGACTTTTCTGGGTCATGCGTTGTAGTTGAAAGGACACCGCCTACGGCCTTAGTGTCAACACGGATTCGGGGGACCACAGGGCGTGTCTGATTGCCAATGAGGGTCCAGTGACGGGGCACGGTTTAAGGGATGGGGGGGTGGATTTGAGTGCTGCTTTTGATGGGCGACGGCGCGCGGATCGTCGTGGAGTGGGGGGCACCGCGGTCGTGGGTGTGGGGGAAGGGGGCTGCTGGCAGTGTTCCGCGCGCTCGCGAGCGAGAGAGCGAGCGCGCGCGTGCGCGCAAGAACCGCCCCGGGCGAGCCGAGAGCGACGGGGGCGCAGGGAGAGAGGGAGCGGGAGAGAGAGAGGGGCGAGAGCGAGAGGGCGAGCGAGAGAGCAGAGAGAGAGAAGGAGCGCGCGCGAGAGCGAGCGAGAGAGCCGAGAGCGAGAGAGCGCGAGCGATCGGTTCCGACTAGAGAGGGACGAGAGAGCGGGCGCGCGCGATGGCGAGAGCGCGGAGAGAGCGAGAGCGAGAGAGCGCGAGCGAGCGACGAGCGCGCGCGCGCGCGCGAGTGCAGGAGCGAGAGCGAGCGAGGGAGACGCTAGAGCGAGAGGGCGCGCGAGCGCGCGAGACGAGAGAGAGCGCGCGACGAGAGCGAACGAGCGAGCAGCGAGAGAGGCGAGCGAGCGCTGGAGCGAGCGGGCGGGCGAGAGCGAGAGAGGGCGCGCGAGCAGGGAGAGCGGGAGAGAGAGGGAGCAGAGGGAGCGCGAGAGTGAGAGGCTGAGCGCGGGCGAGAGCGAGCGGAGAGCGATAGAGAGCGGGAGGCGAGCGCGGGCGCAGCGAGTGAGAGGGAAGAGCAGCGCGCGCGGGAGAGCGCGCGTCGCAGCGCGAGAGGGAGCGAGAGCAGCGGGGAGAGAGAGGGAGAGCACGAGAGCGCAGCGGGAGAGAGAGCGGGAGACGAGAGAGGCGAGCGCGCGAGGGAGGGAGAAGAGAGCGAGAGAGAGAGAAGAAGCGAAGCGCGCGAGCGAGAGCGCGAGAGCGCGCGAGAGAGAGCGAGAGAGGCGAGGAGGCGCGAAAGCAACAGAGCATAGACAAGAGAAAGCAAGAGAGAGAGAGCGAGGGAGCGCGCGAGCGACGAGAGAGAGGCGCGCGAGAGCGCGAGCGCGAGAGGAGAGACGAGCCAGCGAAGCGGAACGCGCGCGCCCGCGAGAGCCCGAGGACAAGAGCGAGACGAGGCAGAGCCGCCGAGCGACCGCGCGAGGGGAGCTTAACCCTTTGGCCATCACAAGCCCCAATCCTGAAGTGTCTCCTGGTGTCTAGAAATATTCGAAAAAAAAAAATTCTTATGAAAATGTTAAGATTATTTTTCTGATTGTTTTAGTCCAAAAAAAATCATTTTTTGCCATCAGTACTTACCGAGATATAGAGGCGTGAAGTTGGTAGAAAATGAGCCGCGTATGGCAAGAGCGGCGACTGCCGCTCACCCGTTAAACTTTGGTTTACTTGTATTCGAAGGTTTCTTGTTTTTTTTTTTTTCACTATTTTATTTTTTCAAATAACCTATGTGGCCTGTGAGTCCAAAGTAAGGTGCAATGTACTTGTATACATTCGTTGTATACAACACAATAAGTGCACAACATAATTATCAATATATTGTTTACGAAACTTGTTTACACAAAAATGCAAAAAAATTTTTATTACTATTGTTTTATAATATAAAAATGTACAGTCACTGGACATGTTCTTAGAAGTTCTGCAACTTGTGGAACTCTTTGAAACATGGTTTCATACATAATGGTGTTTTACACTCTTTACACATAAAACAAGTGTGTCTGCATTTTTGTGGGCATTAGCAGGCAGTTATGTTGCGTAGTTCTTTTTCTTCTTTTTTTTAACACACCAGCCGTATCCCACCGGCGGGGTGGCCCAAAAGGAAAAACGAAAGTTTCTCCTTTTATATTTAGTAATAAATACAGGAGAAGGGGTTACTAGCCCCTTGCTCCTGGCATTTTAGTCACCTCTTACAACACGCATGGCTTACGGAGGAAGAATTCTGTTCCACTTCCCCATGGAGGTAAGAGGAAATAAACAAGAACAAGAACTAGTAAGAAAATAGAAGAAAACCCAGCGGGGTGTGTATATATATGCTTGTACATGTATGTGTAGTGTGACCTAAGTGTAAGTAGATGTAGCAAGGCACATGTATGTGTAGTGTGACCTAAGTGTAAGTAGATGTAGCAAGACGTACCTGAAACCTTGCATGTTTGTGAGACAGAAAAATGGACACCAGCAATCCTACCATCATGCAAAACAATTACTGGCTTTCGTTTTACACTCACTTGGCAGGACGGTAGTACCTTCCTGGGCGGTTGCTGTCTACCAACCTACTACCTAGGTGTTAGGTAGTTATCCTAGGTAAATGGTCATGTGTCATCATTCTTTCCTTCCTACCTTCCTACCTTCCTGCATTCCTTTCCTACCTTCCTTCCTTCCTTTCTTCCTTACTTTTCTTCCTTCCTTTCATCTCATCCTTCCTTCCTTCCTGCCCCTTCCCTTCTTCCTTCCTTCTGGTTTCTATAATATATATACACATATATAGTCACTGGATACTTTCATATAACTGCTATTATCTTCATTTAGCAAGCCTGTCTTGTGTGTGCGTGTGTGTGGCTTCTAATTGTTTTGAGTCAGCTGTCAAAATGACATATTGTCTCATTACTCACTCCCCCTACCAACTGTCAAAACAATGGGGTTGGATGGTATTCATTGGTTTCATGATGAAAAGTACCTTGAAATTGAGCTCAAAGTAGCAGAAATGTTCGATTTTTGCCGATGTTCAAGAGTAAACGAATGATGCCACTGTCCATTATGTGTCCAACTGGGCAGTCTAATACGCAGTCAAGAATGGGTTGACATTATTTATGCAATTATTACAATAATTATGCAGTAGTCTGCATGACAGTAAATCTTCTAATTTTTTGTGTGAATAAAAATTCAAAATGGAAAGCAAGAGCAATATAAGAGGGGCCTGGAGCCATGACTAATGAACAGAGAAAAATTTTATTTTAGTGCCAGGAATGTCTGTATTGTTTATTCTGGACCCTATTTTGAAATTGGCATCTTTTGAACTTTGTGTGAAATTGGCCAAATTGCCAATTTCTTACCACTTTATTGGGTAGTTGAAATCACTAAATGGGCTGTTTCTTGTATTCTTTCGATAGAACAAATGGAGTTCTAGTGAAATAGCTATGAGTTTGGTCGACTGGAACAATGGAATTGGCCGGAAATAGGGCTCAAATTGGGCAAAATTACTGAGACCGCTAAATTCATGACAGCATAATTCCGTGTGTTTTCCATCAAATTTCGTACTTTTGGTGTCATTACCATCAGAAAAAGAGTATCATTTCATGAGTAAATATAAAATAATTTTTTTTTTAATTCTTTGACACTGAGAACAATTTTGTGAGCAGGGGTCTTGACAGTGAAAGGGTTAAAAATTGGCACAAGCTGTTTGGAAAGCCACTGATTATGCACATTTTAGAAATAATAAAGTTGTAACTTATCATTACAACTTAAAATTAAGAAAGCAGAACTACAGTGGTACCTCGGTTTACATCCTTAATCCGTTCCAGGACCTTAGACTTCTGCGAAACAGGTTATATACCAAACGAATTTTCCCACAAGAAATATCAGAAAACGATTAGTCCGTTCCCATGAAAAAAATTCTATTGTTGTTGGCATATTATACATTGATGGGGTTGTATAAAATAATTTAAATACTGCTTAATATATATTTTAAACACTGCTTAATACTAACATACATACATAAATACAAAAGAATTAGAGGAAATAAATGCAAATTTAGCCTCACTTCACTTTGCCGAAAAGAGTTGAGTGTCTACTACGATAGTGCTGAGGAGGGAGGAGGAGGAGAAGGAAATGTTATTGTTTGGAAGGACAGTTCCCTTCTCTCTTCTGTCTCTTTTTTTTTTTCCTATTTGGACCTGGTTGAAGCTCATCAGGTTTGACTTTTACTAAAAATCTGTCCACAGAACTTTGCTTCTGCCTTCTCCTCAGGGTGTTTTGGAAATGTGAAATTGTCTGGTCATTCCAGACAGTGCTATTATGGCTTTGTTAGGGTGGTACTTCTCTGCAAAGTTTTTGACGTCCATCTGTTTGGCAAAGATTTCCTTCATTAATGAAGTAGGGGCTTTCTCTGTCTCCTCATCCGAGCCTGAAGAGAGTGCATCCATCTTAGTCTTGTGCTCCTCCTGCTCAAGTTCCTGCAGCTCCTCATTGGTCAGCTTTTCCCTGTGCCCCTCTACTAACTTCTCCACATCACCGTCACTCACATCCAGACCCATGGACCTGGCTGATGGTTAATGAATTTACTAAAAAAATTTATGAAAAAACACAAAATCACATGAAAATTCAGAGTTACACGCAGGTTGTTCATTGAATGGTAGCAACGGGTGTACTGATACTAGTGGGCAGTCATGGCTTTGTCTCGAGAGAGAGGTAAACAAGGGTAGCGCGCGGTGTCGTGAGTCATTTTGACCCATACAAGTTCAAGCACACGAGTCATATTCCAAGCACAGGTCATATACCAAGCAAAAATTTTCAGATTCAAACAGGGCATACACCAAGTTGGACTTATTCCAAAGTGGATGTATACTGAGGTACCACTGTACATAGGTAAGGTTTGGATTTCTTGACAGCTAAGTGTGATGAAATATCTTAATATAAATAGAGAAGGGCGAAGTACAGTGGACCCCCGACATTCGATATTAATCCATTCCTGAGAGCTCATCGAATGTCGAATATATCGAAAGTCGAATTAATTTTCCCCATAAGAAATAATGGAAATCAAATTAATCCGTACAAGACACCCAAAAGTATGAAAAAAAAATTTTACCACATGAAATATTAAGTTTAATGCAATAGAATAATTACAATAACAACAATAACAATAGAATAATTGACACTTACCTTTAATGAAGATCTGGTGATGGTTGATGGGATGGGAGGAGAGGAGAGTGTGGATGGTGTTAGTGTTTAGAAGGGGAATCGCCTTCCATTAGGACTTGAGGTCTCAAGTCCTTTTCCAGGGTTACTTCCCTTCTTCTTTTAATGCCACTAGGACCAGCTTGAGAGTCACTGGACCTCAGTCGCACAACAAATCTGTCCATAGAGCTCTGTACCTCCCGTTCCTTTACGATTTGTCTAAAATGGGCCACAACATTGTCATTGTAATAGTCACCAGCACGGCTTGCAATAGCTGTGTTAGGGTGATTTTCATCCATAAAGGTTTGCAGTTCAACCCACTTTGGACACATTTCCTTAATTTTTGAAGTAGGCACAATGGATTCCACAACTGGCATAGGCTTCTCAGGGTTAGCCCCAAACCCTTCAAAATCTTTCTTAATTTCCATACTAATTCTCACCCTTTTTACCACAGGGTTGGCACTAGAAGCTTTCATGGGGCCCATTGTGACTTATTTTGCAGAAACAAGCACCAAAAACAGTGATAATATGGAATGTACTGAATGTATCCTTAGATGCGCGCACACTGGCTGGCTTGTAAACACTGGCACACACGGGGCAGTTCAGGCCACACGTGGACACATCTCGTACGAACCGTATCGAATATTGGGTTTTCCATCGAATGTCGAGGCGAAATTTTTGCGTTAAAATGCATCGAATGTCGGATTTATCGAATGTCGATGCTATTGAATGTCGGGGGTCCACTGTATATGGAGAGTCAAAGAAAGGTGAAGAGAGTGGTGAGAGAGTGCAAAATTAGAGCAAGTGATAGAGTGGAAGACGCACTGTCAACAAATTTTGCTGAGAATAAGAAGGATTTTTGGAATGAGATAAATAAGTTAACAAAGCCTGGGGAATGAATGGATTTGTCAGTTAAAAACAGAATAGGGGAGTTAGTAGATGGGCAGCTGAAGGTGTTGGGAAGATGGTGGGAATATTTTGAGGAACTTTTAAATGCTGATGAAGAGAGGGAGGCAATTTCATACACTGGCCAGGGAGGTATAACATCTTTCAGGAGTGAAGAGGAGCAGGATATGAGTGTGGAGAAGGTGCATGAGGCATTATGTAGAACGAAAGTTGGTAAAGCAGCAGGACCTGAGGGGATCATGACAGAATTGTTAAGCAGGGGAGGGGGGGAGGGATATAGTGTTAGTGGTTGGTATTTTTGTTCAGTAAATGTATGAAAGAGGGGAAGGTATCTAGGGATTGTCAGAGAGGGTGTAATTAATTCCTTTATATAAAGAGAAGGGGGACGAGAGATTGTAAAAATTATCGGGGAATAAGTTTACCAGGTAAAGTGTATGGGAGGGTTATTATTGAAAGAATTAGAGGTAAGACAGAAAGCAAGATTCCAGATGAGCAAGAAGGCTTTAGAATGGGTAGGGAATGTGTAGATCAGGTGTTTACACTGAAGCATATATATGAACAATATTTAGATAAAGGTAGGGAAGTTTTTATTGTATTTATTGATTTAGGAAAGCATATACGTACATACAATGGAACCCCGGTTTTCGTCTTTAATCTGTTCCAGAAGGTCGGCTGAAAACCAATTTGTACGAAAACTGAAGTAATATTTCCCATTAACAAAAAAATAAATTTTATGGAGAATGAAGTTGCAGAGATTGGTGGATGAATTTGGTAGGGTGTGCAAAAGAAGAAAATTAAAGGTGAATACAGGAAAGAGTAAGGTTATGAGGATAACAAAAAGATTAGGTGATGAAAGATTGAATATCAGATTGGAGGGAGAGAGTATGGAGGAGGTGAACGTATTCAGATATTTGGGAGTGACGTGTCAGCGGATGGGTCTAATGAAAGATGAGGTGAATCATAGAATTGATGAGGGAAAAAGAGTGAGTGGTGCACTTAGGAGTCTGTGGAGACAAAGAACTTTGTCCTTGGAGGCAAAGAGGGGAATGTATGAGAGTATAGTTTTACCAACGCTCTTATATGGTGTGAAGCGTGGGTGATGAATGTTGCAGCGAGGAGAAGGCTGGAGCAGTGGAGATGTCATGTCTGAGGGCAATGTGTGGTGTGAATATAATGCAGAGAATTCGTAGTTTGGAAGTTAGGAGGAGGTGCGGGATTACCAAAACTGTTGTCCAGAGGGCTGAGGAAGGGTTGTTGAGGTGGTTCGGACATGTAGAGAGAATGGAGCGAAACAGAATGACTTCAAGAGTGTATCAGTCTGTAGTGGAAGGAAGGCGGGGTAGGGGTCGGCCTAGGAAGGGTTGGAGGGAGGGGGTAAAGGAGGTTTTGTGTGCGAGGGGCTTGGACTTCCAGCAGGCATGCGTGAGCGTGTTTGATAGGAGTGAATGGAGACAAATGGTTTTAATACTTGACGTGCTGTTGGAGTGTGAGCAAAGTAACATTTATGAAGGGATTCAGGGAAACCGGCAGGCCGGACTTGAGTCCTGGAGATGGGAAGTACAGTGCCTGCACTCTGAAGGAGGGGTGTTAATGTTGCAGTTTAAAAACTGTAGTGTAAAGCACCCTTCTGGCAAGACAGTGATGGAGTGAATGATGGTGAAAGTTTTTCTTTTTCGGGCCACCCTGCCTTGGTGGGAATCGGCCGGTGTGATAATAAAAAAAAAATGATAATAATATAGACTATAGTTTTACATACAGAAAACAATGAGAAACACATATAAAACACTAATGAAATGTATAAATGAATATTTAACATCACTTTTACCTTTATTGAAGACTTATTGTCACATGGAAGATGGCAAGGAGGGGAGAGGGAGGAGAGGTTATAGTTTGGATGGGGAATCCCCCTCCATCAGGTCTTCAGACCTATCTGGGGTTACTTCCCTTCTTTGTCTTTTACTGGCACTAGGACCAGCTTGAGAGTAAAGTCTAGCACCTTCAAATCGAGCAGGAGAAAGCTGGTAGGCCTACATGTGAGAAAATGGATCTGCGTGGTCAGTGTGCACAGTATAAAAAAAATTGTGCATTGTGGGAACGCCATTTCAGTAAGCCTTGTTCACCATGCCTCGCGGTAAGAAACACCTCATTCCTTAGCGAATTAGGACTCTTTTGTTCTTAAGTGACAGTTCAAACACAGATGGAAGTGTCAGTGAAGAAGAATTTCTAAGTTTTGAGGAGTTTGAGACTGAAAATAATGAACATAATAGCAGTAATAGTGATGAAAACCCAGACGATCGTCAACCTTCCACTTCTTGTGCTGGGCTGTCTTGTTTACATCCAGTTGTACCAGAATGAAAAAGGAAATTCCTATTTTCCTGTGTCCAGGACTCAGATGTGAGCAGTGGTGATGATATAGTGATAGTGAATGAGATCTCCAAGCTCTTGAAAACAGTTCCCGTAGCGAGAGTGAAATGGAATACAGTGTATTCTCCAGTGAAGCGTCAGTATGTACAACACTACTTGCACTCTGGTAGTGTGCCGTATGCTGTTCCAAGGGTAAGGAGTACATCTCGGAGTACATTCCATGGCCATACAATAGGAACAGATAGTGAAAATGAAGATGATATTGTTACAATGGGGATGAATAATGTGCATGCATCATCAGATGGTAGTGGTGCCATGCGCCATGAGGCACCCACGCCGCTGAATCAGCTCAGCTACAACAAAGCCCACCCTCACCCACCCACTCACACCAACCTCCACAACCACAACCACCTATCAGTATCCAATATCCACCAGCAGACTGCACCTGGGATTGGCAGGAAGCTACAAACTTTGTTCCCAGTCCCCATCACCTTGATAAAAGTCAAATGGATTACGGCTATCTTGTACACTTAGGAACAATGCCACTGAACTGGAATGTTTCGAGTTATTTTTTGATGAACCCCTGATGGAAATTATTTTCAGGGAAAGCAACATATACATACTACGAGTACATGATGGCAGACGCAGTTCTTTCACTAAGTTCATGCCTACACCAGTGGAAAGAGCACAATAATGCTTATGCCACATGTGTATAAGCACAGTGTCAAATCATAATGGTCAACAGACCGCCTGATTGCAGCCTCAGCTTTCAGTGATATAATACCAATGAATCGATTTGTGCTACTATTACGTATGCTACACTTCTTAGACAAAACCAGGACTGACAGAAAAGACAGGTTATATAAGATTAGGAATGTGTTTATGTATCTGAAACAGAAATTCAGTATGTGTTTTTATCCCTTCAGGAAGCTTATTGTTGATGAGTCTTTGATTGTGTTCAAAGGTAGACTGTCATTCAAGCAGTATATACCAAACAAGAGGTATAAGGTTGTTTGTACTTTGTGATTGCTACAGTGGTCTTATATTGAATATTATTGTGTACACTGGAAGTAATACATTGCAAGATACCAGGAAGTTATTGGGTATCTCTGGTGATGTGGTTAGAACAATGATGGAACCATATCTTCAAATTCAAATTCAAAGTTTATTCTCTATAAGGATTACAATGCTGAGTTTACAGAATTTGGTTTTTGTGTGGTTACATGTAGTAAAATAATAATTACAGAGTGTACCACTAGAACACCTAGGATGGCTAGGCATTTCGGGCAGACTTAGATTAAATCTTAAGTTTAAAATATTACAAAATTATGAGGTAAGTTGGTATTATGGCTAAGTGACTAAATACTAGTTTGTGAGTTTAGCAATGTGAATGCTTTTGTTTTGGCACTATACATAGTTTCAGTATTGGAGTATCACAGGCCAACTTATGACTAATTAAGATTCATTATTTTGAGATTGAGATTGATATTTCTGTTTATGGTCAAATGGGTGAGTGAGTGTAAGTGTGAACCACCAGGTGGTATTCGTGTAATTAGTTGACAGGGTGTATCAGGGAGATAAGATGTTTTCTGATGGTAGTTTTGAAGGTGATGAATGTGTCTGCAGTTTAGAATTTTCAGGTAGGGTGTTCCAGATTTTAGGGCCTTTGACATACATTGAATTTTTGTAAAGGTTTAGTCGGACACGGGGAATGTCATAGAGTTGTTTGTGTCTGGTGTTGTGCCTGTGGGTTCTGTCACAAATATCAAGAAAGCGTTTTAGGTCAAGGTTAATATTTGAATTTAAGGTCCTGTAGATGTAGATTGCACAGTAGTAAGTGTGGATGTACTGAACAGGGAGTAAGTTTAGATCTATGAAGAGTGGGGGGGGGGTGTTGCCAGGGATGGGATTTAGTGATTATTCTTACTGCGACTTTTTGTTGGGTTATTATTGGCTTTAGGTGTGTTGCTGCAGTTGAACCCCAAGCACAGATAGCATAGGTGAGGTATGGATATATAAGTGAATGGTATAGTGTGAGAAGGGCAGTTTGCGGCACGTAGTATCGTATCTTGGAGAGGATCCCAACCGTTTTGGATACTTTTTTGGTTGTGTGTTGGATATGGGTGCTGAAGTTCAGGTTGTTGTCGAGATATAGGCCTAGGAATTTGCCCTCATTATGCCTGGAAATTAGAGTGTTGTCGATCTTAATGTTAATTTGCGCATCTCCTGCTCTGCTACCAAACATAATGTAGTAGGTTTTGTCAGCGTTAAGCGTAAGTTTATTGGCTGTCATCCAAGTCGATATTTTGAGCAGCTCCTCATTAACAATGGTGTTGAGGGTGGCAAGATTAGGGTGAGAGATGACATAAGTTGTGTCGTCAGCAAAGAGAATGGGGTTCAGGTGTTGAGATACGTTTGGAAGATCATTGATGTATATTTATTTATTTTTATTTATTTACAATTTGAGCATACATACAGAGGTACAAAAAAATATAGATAAGAGCAGCATGCCAAAGCCACTTATACTATGCATAGCATTACGGGCTGACTTAAAATTAACTAAGCAATGATGAAATCAGTGATAATACATTATTGTAAACAGATAACTATAAAGCACAAATGAGTATTACAAAGACAGGTCATATGGTTGCATGCATTGTAGTACATTCAGTCGTATGGAGTATTTTGTTAGGGAGTGTATTTAAAAAATAATAAAGTTAGATTGGGTTTTAGGTTTAACATTTATGTGATATAATTGTGAGAAACGTTTAAGATATACAATTTATAAGGTTCAGTTATTCAGTATTTATTTGGTTTTGGGTGAGTAAGTGATCTTAGAGAAGAGACTTGAATTTATAAACAGGTAGTGTTTCTTTTATATTTACAGGTAATGAATTCCAGATTTTAGGGCCTTTTATGTGCATTGAGTTTTTGCATAGTGTGAGATGGACACGAGGAACATCAAAGAGTGATCTGTGCCTTGTGTTATGGTCATGTGTTCTGTTGAGGTTGGCAAGGAGATGTTTGAGGGGAGGGTTAATATCAGAGTTAAGTGTTCTATGTATGTAATAGGTGCAGTAATAAGTATGGATGTTTTGTATGGTGAGTAGGTTTAGTGTATTGAATATTGGTGGAGTGTGCTGCCTGTAGTGAGAATTTGTTATCATTCTAACTGCAGCCTTTTGTTGGGTAATTAGTGGTCTGAGATGGTTAATTGTTGTTGAGCCCCATGCACAAATTCCATAGGTGAGATAGGGGTAAATAAGAGAGTGATATAGGGCCAGGAGGGCTGACTGTGGAACATAGTACCGTATCTTCGATAGTATGCCTACAGTCTTGGAAATTTTCTTAGAAATTTGTTGTATATGTGTATGAAATTTGAGTCTATTATCAAGGTGGATTCCTAAGAATTTTCCCTCTGTTAGCTTTGTGATAGGTGATCCGTTTATCATTATGTTAAGAGGGACATCTGTAGCTCTGTTACCAAACTGAATGAAGTAGGTTTTGTCAATGTTTAGTGTAAGTTGTTAGTCCTCATCCAGGTAGATATTTTCTGTAATTCGGTATTTACAGTATTGGCTAGCGTGACTGGGCTCGGGTGAGAGAAGATGTATGTAGTTTTCATCCTGCAAATAGTGTGGGTTTGGAGTAATTGCGAACATTTGGAAGGTCATTTATGTATAAGGAGAAAGAGAAGAGGGCCAAGGACACTTCCTTGTGGGAAAACCAACTGAAATTTGGGTTTTTGCGCAGAGGATTTTGCCCCATTTGCGTCACATTTTGGCTTCTGTTGCTGAGGTATGACTTGAGGTAGTTGAGGGAGTCCCCTCTTATACCATAGTGTGACAATTTTACGTGGAGCAAGTCATGGTCAACTGTATCAAAAGCTTTACGTAAGTCAATGAGATCCCCAGTGGGACTTCTTTTTTCTCTATTGCAGTGTATATATGTTCTAGCATGTGTATAATAGCATCATTAGTATTTTTATTAGGCCTAAAATCCAATTGGCAGGGGTTTGAGTATTGTTTTGGGAGATAAGGTAGGAGTAGATTCGTTTATAAATTTAAATTTTTCGAAGATTTTTGAGAGAGGGTGTAAGTTGGATATTGGCCTATAGTTATTCAACTCTGTTTGGTCTCCTCCTTTGTGGGTCGGGGTGACCCTTGCTATTTTGAGTATGTAGGGAAGGTGGAGGATTTCAATGGATTTGTTAAAGAGTGTTGCAATGATTGGTGTAGCACTTGTGACACTTTTTTGTATATAAAGGGTGGTAAGGTATTTAAATCTCCTGCCTTGTTTTTTAGTGCGTTGATAATAAGGGAGACTTCGTATGGGTTAGTCGGAGCTAGGAACAGTGTGTTGGGTAGTGCCGGTGAGATAGTCATTTGGTGGGGTATCTGACTTGGGATTTTATTGGCAAGGTTTTGTCCTATAGTGGAGAAGAAATCATTGAGTCTGTTTGCTGTTTCTGTTGGTGGGAGTTGGGGTTCATCTGATTTTTCTAATTTTATTTCGCTATTTCGCGATATTTTTTTTTGTTCCCAGATTTTCTGATAGGGTTTTCCAGGTCTTTTTTATATCACCTCGTAAGTTGGATTAAACTGTTCTCATAATACAATTTTTTTGCCCTTCTTATCAGGCTGGTTTTGGATTGACGAGTAACGTTTTGTTTGGTCTCTGGTTATGTGACCCCTTCTGTACTGTTTTTCATTTTTGGGTTTTTTTATTTATGGATTTGAGAATGGGTGGGTGTTAGCCAGGGACTGTTCAGTCTCTTAGCTGTCATCTGTTTGTTTTTTTAGGGCAGTGCTTGTTTAGAGGTATTGGGGCTTTTTTAGAAAATTATTAATTTCATTCGTCAATATCTGTATAGTTTCTAGCTCTGTGTGCCAATCTATGTTTTGTAATGCTGTTGTGATCGTTATAAATGGCTGCTCTATGTGATAGTCTGGATGGTGACTTTTGTTGTGTCTGGGGTAGGTTAACCAAGAGAAGGACTTGATATGAGGAACAGTAGGGTAGTGGTTGTGGTTTTATCTGTAAATTTGACTGATTTTTAAAGGGGATTGGTTGTTGGTCCAGATTTGGTCAAGTAGGGATACTTGTCTCTGTAATCTTGTAGGTTTTGTTACTGTTGGTAGTAGCATACAGTTACTCATTGTGTTTGTGTATTCTGTAACGTGTGGGTCCTGGTCTTGCCGGGTTTATATGGAATGTCACCCAGAGAGTAGTTAAGTGATCTTTGTTCAGGCGTTGACATTCAGTTATCTACTTCTAGGTTTTGACAAAATTGGCAAATGTTTGAATGTGGAACTCTGTAGTTGTTTATCAAGTGAGAGGTTTTTGTAGGTATTTGGATTTGAAAATTAGCTTTTATATATTCCCCTTGTTTTCCTTGTGCAAGTATTAGTGATACCATTCTTGTTGTTACTGAGTAGTATATGGCCTGTGGCCACCCCCTTGGTGGTCTGGCCTAACAGTTCGTTGTATGGCTGCTGATAACCAGGAATGGCCATAGGACATCGTTGTACTATCAGGCTTTAGACAGTTTCTGTTAGTGTATTGATGGTACATAATTGCGGTTGTAAGGATTTAGTATTGCTATATGAGGATCATTCATAATGCTGGCATAAAGATCTGATTTTGTTGTTAAAGTTAGTCTATGTTGATGTTGGCAATGAGAAGTGCCTTTGAACTGTTCTGCCTGTGTAGTAATTTTCGTAATTTTGTTTGATTCATTTAAGTATTAATTAAGAGGTTGGTATCAGGATCAATGCTTGCTAATCATAAAGATTTGTAGTGTATCTATAGTTAGAATTAAGTATAAACAATAGTTAAATAGTCTTAAGCTAAAAAATAGCACCTGAATTATTAAGCAAATGTAATAATGAGCCTAAGGTTGTTTTTTTTTTTTTTTTTAAGCTAAAAATATGGAGTACAATATAAAAGGGGACTAATACATATAAAGTTGATGATACATAATATGGAGCTTGGGAATATGTTAGTAGGTAGTTACTATATAAAGGTAACTTTTTAAAGTTAGAATTATAGTATAAAAATTATAACTATTAAAAAGGGTCTATTATAGTTGTGTGTGAACCATTAAAGTGGTAATAATCAAAAAATGAGCTTTGGAATATAATGGCAAAATTGTGAAACTTATTCTACTATTAGCCACTGAGAATAGCACCTTGATTATTTTATCAATTGTGAATATATATATGGGGTTCAGATTATATAAAGCAAAATAAAGGAGAAAATATATAAGGGACTATAATTATGTAATGGTTAAAACAAAGTTAAAATGGTACAGATGGGTGGAATTATAATATTAACTTATTTATAAAAAATACAATTTGAAATGGTACTTGGCAATTGCACTATGACTCTGGTATTGGTTGTTGACAAGATCAAGATTTAAACTAGATTTAAATTGACAAAATAAAATTACAATTAAAGTAAAAATGAATAATAGTAAAAAAATACTATGGTAATGTTCTTGGTTATATTGATAGTAAGATGGTAGACAGTTATTAAATGTGGTTATTAAACAGGTAAACGGTAATTAAACAAGTAATGGTTATTAAATGTCAAAAATTGTTAAGTGTAAATTGAAATTTAGTAAAAAATGATATTTATTAATTTTTAGCTAAGTAATAGCAATTGATAGTATTTAAAAAATATGAGCGTAGTAATATGGACAAGAGAATGAATCTATTCAGCTAATGTTAAGCGACCAATAGTATAAATAACAAAATTCACATAAGATGATGTATTGCTTACTAGTAAAATCATATAATGAGGTTGTTGATGATTAATTACTAGGAGATTGCACAATGAAATTTGAACTATAATGGAGCAAAAACATACACTACACTACGTAGGCTTTTATCGTTGGACATTGTTTAGTTATTCTCTGTAAGATTAGTCTCCCTGAGAAATCGTGATAGATATCATTCTCGTTCGTGATTGTGTACTAGTTGACCTTACATTTGTTTTCCTAAACAAGAATTTTCCCATCCCGTTGTGAAGCATTGGTTGTATTGTGTCATTATTCTCCCGCTTAAGTTTCTCTGACTCTATACTCAGGAGGTTCTGACGTTTTTTGTAAGACACTCGCTTTATGTTTTACACTTCTTTCTTTATTTAATAGATGCAATAATAATGTCTTTTTTCTCTGTCATGTGAGTGGAATCTAAGCATAATACACTTTTTCTAACATGGGATCTAGTAACCTGGCCTTTTATTTCAGTTCTTTGTACAATAACACTTGTTTGGTCCTTTATGATCTGCAGGAGTATATTTCTTTACTGTTTGTTTGGTTCATATCACTGGGAAAAAGTGGTCTGTTAACTATTACTGCGTCCGATAGTTTATTCTTGTTCTGTTTTATCTTCTTGGAGAGCAACAGTAGTCACTCTGAATGGTTATTAGTTGTTTTCATTCTTTTACTGTTCTTCAGATTTGTATTAAGAGATCATTTTTTTGTTGGGTCATGGCTATCTATGACTAGTCTGATGTCTTGTCAAGTTGTCATTCCTGGTGTGCCCCATAACTTTTGTCTCAAATGAGGATATTTGTTCGCGAGTTGTGTCATCCTGGTGTATTTTTTGTTAACGTCTCTCGATAGTCAATATTTTTCAATAGCTAAGTGGGTGTTGCATGTCTTAGGTATATCTGGTTCGTTGGTCATAACCTCGAGAGGACTACTTGTTAGGTTGGAATACGGGGATGGGGGGAGAGGGGAGGATGGGCTTGGTTGGCAGCCATGTTTGTTGTATCTTGTGGTGTCGTCTTGAGTGGTGGTGAGTGGGGGTGTTGATGGGCCGGCGTCCTCCTGGCTACACTTGTTGAATAGTTGATTTTTCAGGCGTTTTCTTGCGGCCTTGGTGCTGCTTTCCTCTTGATTGCGCCTCATAATACTACAGGAATTGTTGTAGTTAAGATGAAGTTGTAGTATACAAAGCTTAGGGTTTACGTGGTTCGGCTCGGCAGCGGTGAGGTTGTTGGCTTTCGGTTTGTGTGCAGACTTCCTTTGATCTCTATTTATTTTCGATTTGTTAGGTTTCATGTTGGTAATCTTTGGTAGTTTCTGGAGTGCTCGTTGGGTTAGTGCAGTTTTTGCTTGTAACCTGATATCATAGGAGCTTTGGTAGCTCTGGTGTTGGAGTAAAGTACGGAGCTTGGAGCCGCTGCTGCCGCTGGGCCGCATGCCAGGTTAGTACTCAATGAGGACGAGCAAGGGACCAAGGAATTCCCTGCGGAAACTCCAGTTTCAAGTGGCTGTGTTGTTGATGCTGGTGTCTTTAATGGTGACATATGATAACTATTAGTAAGGTAAGATTTGAAATATGCTAGGGCATGGCCCTTTATACCTTAATGGTTCAAGTTTGTGGAGTAGGATGCCATGGCTGTACTGTGTCAAAAAGCATTTCATTAGGTCAATAAAATTTCCTAGTGGGGGATATTCCTTATTTTCCAATGCGTGTATAGCAGATCTAGCAATTTTTTGATTACATCGTTAGTGATTTTATTTTTTCCTGAATCCAAATTGGAGGGGTTGAGTTTGTTTTGGCTGAATTTTAGAAAAATGTATTATTATAGTCTCATGTGCACGAGTTATCTCAAAGATTTTGGTTAGCAATGGTATGTTTGTTATTGGCCTATAGTTGTTTTAAATCTGTAGGGTCACCACCTGTATATTTGGTGTAACCCTCTTGCCGTCTTGAGGTTTTGGGAAGGTGCTAGTTTCTAGTGACTTGTTTTAAAATAGTAATGGAGATAGTGTGCGACGGAGGGACATGGGCCGCTCTATTGTTAAATAATGGTGGGCATGAGCAGATTCCCTGAGTTATTTTTTATTTATTTATTTTTTTATTTAGAATTTTAGGAATTTTAGCATACTTACAGAGGTACAAAAAAAAATATCAGGTATGAGCAGCATGCGCCAAAGCCACTTACATGCATAGCCAGCATTACGGGTGGCTTCTTAAAATTAACTTAGATTAACTAAGCAATGTTGATTTCAGTGATATGACAGTATTGTAAACAGGATATTATAAAGCACACATGAGTATTACAAAGACCAGGTCATATGGTTGAATGCCATTGCTGTTCATTCAGTAGAATGTTAGGTAGGTAGTGTATTAAAATAATAATTACAAAGTTAGATTGGGTCCTAGGTTTTATTGTTTTTGTGATGTATAATTGTTGAGTAACATTTTGGTATACAATTTATAAGGTTCAGTTATTCAGTATTTATTTGGTTTGAGTGGTAAGTGGAACTTGAGAAGAGACTTGAATTTATAAAACTGGTAGTGTTTCTTTTATATCACAGGTACATGAATTCAGATTTTAGGGCTTTTATGTGCATTGAGGTTTTGCATAGCGTGGAGATGGACACGAGAGGAAAATCAAAGAGTGATCTGTGCACTTGTGTATGGTCTTGTGCTTTCGTTGAGGTTGGCAAGGATGATGTTTGTGGGGAGGGTTATAATCAGAGTTATGTGTTCTATGTAATGTTATAAGGTGCAGTAATTCAGTATGGATGTTTTTGTATGGTTGAGTAGGTTGAGTGTTTTGAAAATTGGTGGGGTTGTTGCCAGTAGTGAGAATTTGTTATCATTCTAACTGCAAGCTTTTGTTGGGTAATTTGTGGTAAACTGCGATGGTTAATTGTTGTTGAGCCCCATCGCACAAATTCATAGGTGAGATAGGGTAAATAAGAGAGTGATAAAGGGCAGGAGGGCTGACTGTGGAACTTAAGTGCCGTGGCATTCGATAGTATCATACAGTCTTGGAAATTTTTTGAAATTTGTTGTATATGTGTATGAAATTTTGTGTCTACTTAATCGAGGTGGATTCCTAAGAATTTTCCCTCTGTTAGCTTTGTGATAGGTGATCCGTTTTCATTATGTTAAGAGGTTACATCTGTTAGCTCTGTTACCAAACTGAATGAAGTAGGTTTTGTCAATGTTTAGTGTAAGTTTGTAGTCCTCATCCAGGGTAGATATTTTCTGTTATATTCGGTGTTTACAGTTATTGGCTAGCGTGACTGTTAGGCTCGGGGTGAGAGAAGAGTATGTAGTGTCATCTGCAAAAAGTGTGGGGTTTGAGTAATTGCGATGCATTTGGTAGGTCATTTATGTATAGGAGAAAGAGAAGAGGGCCAAGGACACTTCCCTGTGGACACCACTGTAATTGGTTGTGCGGGAAAGAGCTTGCCCATTTGCGTATCACATATTGGCTTAGTTGCTGAGTTAAAGACTTGAGGTAGTTGAGGGAGTGCCCTCTATTACCTTAGTGTGACAATATTTATCGTTGGAGCAAGTCATGGTCCAAACGGTATCAATAAGCTTTAGTAGTCAAATGGAAAGATCCCCAGTGGGGACTTCTTTTTTCCTCTATTGCAAGTGTAATAGGTTCTAGCATGGGTATATAGCATATGAGTATTTTTATTAGGCATGAATCCAAACTTGGCAGGGGTTTTGAGAATGTTTTTGGGAGATGTGGTAGGAGTAGATTCGTTTATGAATTAATTTTTCGAAGATTTTTGAGAGAGGGGTTGTAAATTGGATATTGCTATAGTTAGTTCAACTCGGTTTGGTCCCTCCTTTATGGTTCGGGGTGACCCTTGCTATTTTGAGAACTGTAGGGAAGGTGGAGGATTTCAAAGGATTTGTTACAGAGGTTGCAATGATTGGTGATAGTGCTTGTGATGCTTTTTTGTTATAAAAGGGTTGGTAAGGTATTTAAAATCTCCGCCTTGTTTTTCTGTGCATTGATAATAAGGGGAGACTTCGTATGGGTTAGTCGGTGTAGGGAACATGTGTGTTCGGGTTGTTGCCGGTGTAGGTAGTCATTTGGTTGGGGTATCTGAGCATTGGGATTTTATGGCAAGGTTTGGGACCTATAGTGGAGAAGAAATCATGGAGTCTGTTTGCTGTTTCTGTTGGTGGGAGTTGGGGTTCATCTGATTTTGCTAATTTTATTTTCGCTATGTCGTGTGATATCATTTTTTTGTTCCAGAATTTCTGATTGGAGTTATCTTCCGGTCTTTTTTTATTTCACCTCGTTAAGTTGGATAAATCTGTTCTCCATAATAACAATCTTTTTGCACCTTTCTTTTCAGGCTCTGGTAGGGAGTGACGATATCGTTTTGCTTTGGTCTCGGGTTATGTGACACATTCTGTACTGTTTTTCTATCGGTTGTGTTTGTATTTATGGATTTGAGAATGCTGGGTGTTAGCCAGGGAATTTTTCAGTCTCTTCAGCTGTCTCCTGTTTAGTTTTTTCTAGGGGCAGTGCTTGTTATAAAGCGTATTGGTATTTTTTTAGAAAAAGTATTAAAATCATTCCGTACATTATCTGTATAGATTTCTAGCTCAGTGTGCGTCAATGGTTTGTTACTGCTGTTGTGAATGATGAAGTTATTATTGGCTGCCTCATTGTGAAGTCTGAAGGTGACTTTAGTAGTGTCTTGGGGTATTTTACCAAGAGTTGTTATGAGGAAAGTAGGGTAGTGGTCTGTGGTATTATCTGTAATTATGATTGTGTAATGTTTGATTGTGGAACTCTGTAGATGTTTATCACTGTGAGAGGTTTTTGTAGGTATTTGGATTTGAATTTAGCTTTTTATATTCCCCATGTTCATCCCTTGTGCAAGTAGTAGTGATACATTCTAGTTGGTCTGAGTAGTATATAGCAGTACCACCCCCTTGTTGGTCTGGCCTACAGTTGTGTATGGCTGTGTAACCAGGAATGGCATAGACATCTGTAGTATCAGGCTTTAGCCAGGTTTCAGTTAGTGTAATGATGGACATATTGGCATGCAAGGAATTTAGTAATGCTAGGAGGTCATCATAATGCTTGCTTAAAGATCTGATATTGTAGTTAAAGATAGTTATGTAGTTGTTGTCTCTGAGAACTGCCTTTGATTGTTCTGCTGTGTAGTAGTTACAGTAACTGTTTGAATCATTTAAGTCATTAAATAAGAGGTTGGTATCAGGATCAATGCTTGTAATCATGAGATTTGTAGTGAATCTATAGTTAGAATTAAGTAAAAAATAAAGTAAATATTCTAAAGCTAAAAAAAAAAAAAAAAAGCACCTGAATTATTTAACAAATGTAAAAATAATGAGCAAAGGTAGTTTTTTAAAGCTAAAATAAAGGAGACAATATAAAAGGGACTAAAATAATTTGTGGTGAACAAATAAAGTGATGATCAAATAATGGAGCTTGGGAATATGATAGTAGGTAGTACTTTAAAGGTAATTCTTTAAAGTTAGAATTATAATATAAAATTATAATATAAAAGGGACTAATATAAGTTGTGGTGAACAATAAAGTGGTAATCAAATAAATGAGCTTTGGAGTATAATGGCAAAATAGTGAACTTATTAACTTTAGCACCTGAGAATAGCACCTTGATTATTTTAACAATTGTGAATATATGAGTTAAGGTAGTTATATAAAGCTAAAATAAAGGGAAAAAAAAATATATAAGGGACTACAATTAAGTAATGGTAAACAAGTTAAATGGACAGATAGCCACTGTGAAATAATATTGGTTTAGGAGTAAGATCTGATTTAAGTGACTTTATAATCTCGGTGACTTCCGTGGGCTCAGTTGTAGCAAGATAGAAGGAATTTGGGAAATTCCCATCTAGGTAGTCCCCGGCATGGGCATTGGTACGTGGGATTTTATTGGCGAGATTAGAACCTATGATTGAGAAGAAGTCGTTTATCTTGTTAGCTGTATCAGTGGGTTGCAGTGGTGTTTCACTAGGTTTAGTTAGGACAATATTCTTGTTTTTTTTCAGTTTGTGGGTCCCTAGAATCTGAGAGAGTGTTTTCCAGGTCTTTTTTATATCTCCTCTAGTGTCTGTGAATCTACTGGAGTAGTATAGTTGTTTGGCTTTCTTTATTACTTTGGTGAGAACTGATGAATAGTGTTTAAGAATATCTTTGTATATTAAGCCCTGTCTATATTGCTTTTCATATTGGTGTTTCTTATCAATGGATTTCAGAATGGTGCTGGTTAGCCATGGGCAACCAAGCCGTTTGTTTGTGATCTGTTTCGTTTTTATAGGTCAATGTTTGTTGTATAGTCTAAGTATTTTGTTAAGAAAAATGTCTGTCCCAGTCAACAGTCTCTAGGTCAGCTGTGAACTTCCTTATTGAGGCCTCATCATGGAGTCTAAATGAAACTTTGTTGTATTCAAGTGGTGGTTTACTAATGTTTGTCAAGAGGAAGGTAGGGTAGTGGTCTGTAGTGCTATCTGGTACACAAGCCCCTTACTCTGACTTTTTGTGAGTAAACATGGCAGATGTGTGTGGTGCAGTGTATGCAAATCGTAAGCATATGCCTAGATTCGACACAGGCACTCGTAGAGGTGAGGTGCAGGCGTTTGCTGCCAGTGACATCATGGCATTTTGGTGGCATGACAAACGAGATGTCACACTTTTATCATCAGTTCACCGAAACGAAATGACAGACACTGGCAGACAGAATAGAAAGACCAATGAGCCCATTCTAAAATCTGCAGCTGTGATGGACTACACCCTCAATATGTGCTCAGTGGCAAATGTGACATGCAAATTGGTTTGCTGATTGTGTTTGCAAGAGTAATAAGTGGTACATAAAACTCTTTTTACATCTTGTGGACATTTCCATGCTCAATGCTTATAATATGTATAAGTTGAAGACCAGAAACAAACCACCATATGGTCAATTTTGTTTGTCTGCCATCAGACAAATATTATTCAAGTTCCTGCAATAGAATACCACTTGTGAACTGATAAGCAACTACCCTCTTGGCTGAGGCCTGGTGATCACTACCTAACACAACTGCCTGCTAATACTTTGAAGAGAACTGCTCTAAAGAGGTGTTTTGTCTGTGCACCTACAAAAAAACGCCCACAAAAACGCAGACACTCGTTTTGTGTGTGAGGAGTGTAAAACACCACTATGCATGAAACCATGTTTCAAAGAGTTCCACAAGCTGCAGAACTTCTAGGAACATGTCCAGTGACTCTATATATGTACAGTGGGCCCTTGTTTTTCATAATTAATTTGTTCCAGAGAGTGTGACTATTATTGAAATTGACAATTTGTGAATCCATTTTCCCCATAAGAAATAATGCAAATCCAATTAATTCGTTCCAGACACCCAGAAGTATAAAAAAAAAAATTTTTTTTGGCCTTAAAGATTACATGCACAAAAGAATGCATATTCAAAATGACAGTTACCTTTATTGAAGGCTGTTGTTGATGAATGGAAGACAGGGAGGAGGAGAGAGGGAAGAGAGCTTATTGTTTGGAAGGGGAATCCCCCTCCATAAGGACTCTAAGTCACTTCAGGGGTCACTTCCCTAGCTTAAATATAAGTTTACATGCAGAAAAGAATGCCAAATAAATGTAAAGCACTAATAAAATGTATAAATGAACATTTAACATCACACTTACCTTTACTGAAGACTTTTGTTGGTGTATGGCAGAGGGAGGGGAGGCGAGTTTATTGTTGGAGAATACGACACTAATATCAACTCTACGGCTTATTTATCTATCACAATTCAACAAATATGACATAATAAACAATATTAATAACATGGAATGTACTCTAGAATGAATAAAATAAGTCATTATGTATGTCACGAGAGGTGTTGTGTTGTTATTGGGTGTATAAGGGCCACTGTGAGCATAAGCCGTCCATAATGGTGGTGAAGCAGCAGCTGAGGCGGCAGTGTTTTCTGTAGCCTTATATAACTCCAACAATATTGGAGGAGTTAGTAGAATCGCTGAACCACTGAAGAAGGCACCCTTTACCACCATCACTACCACCCTCTACCACTATCACAACTACTATCACCCTCTACCACCATCACTACCACCCTCTACTTCTATCACAACCACTACCACCATCACTACCACTCTCTACCACCATCACTACCACTCTACCACCATCACTACCACCCTCTACCACCATCACTACCACCCTCTACCACCATCACTACCACCCTCTACCACTATCACTGCCACCCTCTACCACTACCACCCTCTACTGCCATCACTACCACCATCACTGCCACCCTCTACCACTACCATCACTGCCACCCTCTTCCACCATCACTACCACCTGTACCACCATCACTACCACCCTCTAGCACTATCACAAATGCTACCACTCTACCACCACCACTTTTGTATTTTTCTACAAACTTTTTCTTAAATTATATGTGTTTCTCACATTCTTTACCATAGGGTTGGCACTAGAAGCTTTCTTTGGAGCCATGGTGGCTTATTTAGCAGTTGCAAGCACTAAAACGAATGGAATATTATGAAATGTGTCGTTTGAACTCATGGGATCATCCTCACTCACTGATAAACAATAGCACACTGGCTGGGAATGGAGTGTGAGGCTGCTTGGGACCATGCATGTGCGTCCAAGACAAATGACTATTTGCGAGTCAAACAACGATTTTCGAGTCAGTTTTGATGAAAAAAAAATTAATAAGATTTTTTAAAATTGCGACTTCCAAGCATTATGAAAAACGAGGGTCCACTGTATATATATTATAGAAAAATACTAATAAAAAACATTTTCTATTGTTGGTTTGTGTAAACATGTTTTGTAAACAGTGTAGTGACAGCAATGTTTGTGCTGTTAGTGTATAACATACAATGAGTGAATATAAACAAAATATGCCTTATATTGGTCTCACAGGCCATAAAAACTACTAGAAAACATAAAATTCTAAAAAATAAAAGAAAAAAGTAGAAAATTAAACTATTACTGCATGATCGGCAGTCGGCTATGTTGCTATATAGGTGTGACCTTCACACCTTCACATCTCGGTAAGTATTGTTTGCAAAAATATTTTCTTTGGCCTATAACACTCGCAAAAACATCCTCTTGTCATTTCATAAGAAGAATTTTTTTTTTTTTTTCTTCCTTGAGAATGAGTTTAGGATCAGGGGTCTCAACCCTCAAAGGATTAAGATTTTCCTAAAATGGGACACGACATTGTCATTAAGCATGTTGCTGACACAGCTTGCAACAGCTTTGTTAGGGTGATATTTCTCCACAGAACTTTGCACCTCACTCCACTTTGCATAAATGTCATTAACCCTTTGAGGGTCGATAGGCCCTCTCCAAGACTCATTCTCAGGGTCGGCCAAATTTAAAAAAAAAAAAAAAGATTATTTTTTCTTATGAAAAGATAGAGAATCTTTTCCCGATCATATTGACACCAAAAGTATGACATTTGATGGAAAACTTATGAAATTATACTCTCGCGAAGTTAGCGGTCTCGACGATGTTTAAGCATCAGCGATTTTGCCCACTTTGATCCCTATTTTCGTCCAATTCCAGTGTACTAGTCGACAGAAATCATAACTATTTCTCTAGAACTCTATTTTTTCTATTGAATGAGTACAAGAAACCATCCATTTACTGATTTCAACTATCCAATACAGTGGTCAGAATTTAGCAATTTTGCCAATTTCACACAAATTTCAAAAGATGCCAATTTCCAAATAGGGTCCAGAATAAACAAGAAAGACATTCCTGGCACTAAAATAACATTTCCTCTGTTCGTTAGTCACATCCCCAGACCCCTCTTTTATTTCCTTGGCTTTCCACTTTCAATTTTTATTCTTACAAAAAATAGAAGATTTACTGTTATGCAAACTGCTGCGTTAGTGTAGAAATGGTATAAATAATATCAGCGCACTTGTGAAAGAATATTAGACTCGCCAGTTGACGTGTATTGGACGCTTGGCATGATTTGTTTACCTTTGAACTTTGGTAAAAATCTAATATTTCTGCTACTTTGAGCTCAATTTCAAGGTACTTTAAATTGTAAAACCAGTCAAAATCATCTCAATTTCTGTAATATGTGTTCCATTCTATAAAATGAGACCAAGAAAACTAGAATACAACAATAAATACCATACGAAAATACAGTGCAAAGTCGCTGTTTTATTCCAAAAACACGGTCAAAGTTTTTTTTTTTCTCATTATGCACTGTGTGCTGCAGGTTTTTTTTTATACTGCACACACTGACCACATAGACCCATTCTTTCATATGTATGCCTACCAGCTTTCTCCCACTAGATTTGAGGGAGTTGACACAGTTGCTTTTTGCTGATGATACTGTGCTTTTGGAGTATTCTAAAGAGAAGTTGCAAAGGTTAGTGGACAAGTTTGGGAGGGTGTGTAAAGGTAGAAAGTTGAAAGTGAACATAGATAAGAGTAAAGTGATGAGGGTATCAAATTATTTAGATAAAGAAAAATTGAATATCACGGTATTGTGCTTTTTTTTTTTTTTTAGTATGGAAGAAGTGAATGTGTTCATATATTTTTATGCATTGACTTGTCAGCAGATGGGTTTATAAAGGAAAAGGTTAACCATAGAATTGATGAAGGAAAAAAGGTGAGTGGTGCTTTGAGGTATCTATGGAGACAAAAAACATTATCAGTGGAGGCAAAGGAGGGAATGTGCAAGAGTATAGTGGTACCAACACACTTATGTGAGTGTGAAGCTTGGGTTGTAAATGCTGCAGCAAGGAGGAAGCTGGAGGCAGTGGAGATGTCCTGTCTAAGGGCAATGTGTGGTGTAAATATTATGCAGAGAATTCAGTGTGGAAATTAGGAGGTGTGGAATTGCTAAAAGTATTAGTCAAAGGGCTGAAGAGAGGTTGTTGAGGTGGTTTGGTCATTTAGAGATGATGGAACAAAGTAGAATGACTTGGAAGGAAGGTACAGTAGGGGGTCATCCTAGGAAAGGTTCGAGGAAGGGGGTAAAGGGGGTTTTGTGGGCAAGGGGCTTGGACTTCCCGCAAGAGTGCATGAGTGTGTTAGATAGGAATGAATGGAGACAAATGGTTTTTGGGACCTGATGAGCTGTTGGAGTGTGAGCAGGGTAATATTTTGTGACGGGATTTGGAGAAACCAGTTAGCCGGACTTAAGTCATGGAGGTGGGGAGTACAATGCCTGCACTTTAAAGGAGTGGTTTGCGATATTGACTGTTTGGAGTGACATCTAAACTGTTGTATCTGAGTGCCTTTGCAAACCAGTGATTATGTATGAATGATGGTGAAAGTGTTGAACAATGAAAGTTTTTTCTTTGTTTTTGGGTTTTTCTTTTTGGATCACCCTGCCTTGGTGGGAAATGGTTGCTGTGTTAAAAAAAAAGTAGACTGAACTGGAATATAAACTAGTATATTAAGGTAATTTGTTCAAAGCTCAGATGCTAACATCACCCCTTATTCAGGGCTTCTCACATGGGTATATATGGTTGTAAGTACTCCATGATCTCTCTTTTTATCTTGGGTTGAAATATCTAATGTTTAAAATTTGGTTCTCTTATCCTAGTAAATACTAGATTCAAGATAGATACATTAATTTTTTTTCCTTTTCTCTCTCTCTCTCTAGTGTGTGTGTGTGTACTTGTACTTCTAGTTCCAGTTAACATGCTGATAAATAAATGATATTGTCTCATATGCATGTTAAAAAAAAAATCATCTAGTGAAGCTCAAAACTATAATGCAAGTGCTTCCCCTACTGTAAGTACTGTACAGTATTTTCAACTTGGTAATTTTTATTAATCCTCTCCTATAGTCTTTCATTTACCCTGTCACTCTTTATTTCAGTTAATGTGTTTTATATATAGTATCAACCACAGCTATAACAGTAAAGAATAAAAAGATTACCTTGACTACAGATCTCCACTGCTAACATTTCTACACTGTACACATTTTGAAATTTATTTTCAGTTTCTTGCCAGATTTCCTTCATTAATGTTAACCTGTATTTCTTCATTCTGACTGTCTTTCCTCCACACTACAGCACTGGATTTTGTTTCTTATAGCCACCATTAGCCTTCACTGCTGATAGTGTCATGATTTTTCAGAAATAAATAATTTTATCTTCTGAAATGGTTGAGAATATTTTTCTGGAGATAATGACACCAAATACATGAAATTTGATGGAAAATTTGCAGAAGTACGCAAGCACAGAGTTGGCAGTTTGGGTTCAATTTGTGCATTGGTGATTTCACCAAATGTGAGTCCCATTTTAAACCAAGTCCAGTGCTCTCTCTGAGCCAGTTTCTAGCACTTTCACCAGTATACTTTCTGTTCTTTGAGTCTGGAGTTTTGAGACTCTCTGACCGCGGGTTCAATCCCGCCCATGGTATGGTTTATTCAACCATTAGAACTACTCTATAATGTGCACAGTTGGTAATTTGACTAATTTTACACAAAATTAAAAAAATCGAATTTAAAAATAGTGTCCAAAATAAAGACTGTAGGCATTCCAGCTACAAAAGCAACCTTTCCTCTGTTTAATCACATCCCAAGGCCTCTCCAAAATTACAGTTGACGTCCATTGTGAATACTTCACACAAATATTGAAGTCTTATCATATTTCTTGGATAGTAAAATATAATCAAGAATGACTGGTCATGATTTATGGCATCCCAATAATTGAAGTAGACATAGTGAAAATCCATAAGACATACCAAGGGAAGGGGGAGGCAGGGGGCCCCACTCTTCCTCAGGAAAATCTTCAAAAATCTATTATTTCCGTCGCTTTGGGCCCTAATTCAAGCTACTTCCAGTCTGAAACTGACCAAAATCATTTCTATTTCAGTAGTATGTCTTCCAGTTTATCAATTGATACTGAGAAATAATCAATGAAACCTTTAAAAACAACCCAAAAACACCTCATATTTGCTATTTTAAATGAAGCACATGCAAGGGAGCCAAATTCAAAATGTAGAGCTGTGTGAGCAACACTTGCATCAGTGAAGCAATGGGTTTAATAAACTTTGATAATACAGCAGGTCCTCCACTTACAACATTAATGCATTCAGTCAAATGTTTGGAACTCAGAACCTGTTTTCCCATACACACATTATGGTCATAATCTGTATCTAATTTCATTTTTTAACAAAGTTTATTTACCCAGCATTTTAAATTCAGTACTGTTCATTTTCACTTAAAATTTTTTTATTGCAAATACGGTATTTTCTTGTTTAACGATAGGGACCACAAAAATGGTTCATTAAGTGGAAATTAATTCACATCAGGTATACGTATTTAATTTTCCTGGAAAGATCCATGTTATAACTTGAGATGTGACATGTAATGATAAGAGTCCATAAACTGATGGCTGAGGAGGGGTGGTTGTGGTGCATTAGACATTCAAAGAAGATGGTGCAGAATAGGATCAGGAGAGAGAAATTTGGGAAGCAGGAGTAGGAGTCATCCCAGGAAGGATAGGAGGGAAAGGTAAAGGAGGTTTTTAGTGCTAGGGGCTGCTAGCATGACATTAATGAAGGAATTCAGGGACACCAGTTAGCCTGAGGATGCTGCTGTTCAGAGGGCCATCTGAACTGTGATAGCCAAAGCACCTCTAGCCAGACAGTGATTAAATGAATGATGGTGAATGCATTTCCTCTTTTAGATTACTGTCAATGGAAGACAGCTAGTGTGCTAAAAGCAGTAAATTAAAATTGAAAATAGAAATACAAAAGTTGAACATGTTCTCTACTCACCAAAGATGGGTTCATTATTGAGACTGTAGAAGCATAGTAGTGTTGACTGAAGCCAGCGTCAGCACATAATGCAGCAGGGATAAAAGGGAGAAATTAGGTAAGGGGTGGAAGAGCAGTAGCTAGGTAAAACTTAATGAAGAAAATGAGTAAATGAATGAATGAATTAGTGGGAGGCAAAGGAAGGGAAAGCATTATCGAAGCTTATCTGCTGTTGCAAGATACACTTCTCTGTATAAAATGTGTGTGTCCAGGATGTAGACAACTACTCTATATTAGCTGAAGGTGTCCAGGATGTAAACAGCTGCTGTATCAAACCATACCATGGGCGGGATTTGAACCCTGCTGTATAAAAGAAACTTTCAAGTGCTTTAGCACTCCATCACTCATTGCAGTATCAAAGACCATGGTGTGATCAGTGTTAGGCTCAATGAACTTAGTGTTCTATTCCTTCTTCAGTAATCTCCATTCCTTTAGTAATATTTGCCAGTACACTGAGTGACTTCCACTACTTGCTGTTATTCCTCTAAGTTTGCAATTTTATCAAGTTGCAGCAACTCCTCATTACTGAGAGGCTCATCATCGGTCATTCTAATTAAATCCTGCACACCTAGCTAGGGCAGTAATCTTCCTTTCAGTATCTGCAAACGATTCATCAAATTTATGAAAACCATTTAACACTTTATGGCTGCAATTTCTTCCATTGTTCATTGTAATGACTGTCACTCTTTTAAGTCTCATCAATGATATTGATATTCGTGATGTTAAATTTCTTCCAAAATTCTTTGATTGTTAGCTTATTCTTTCTGTCAGTGTTTACAATAAGTTTTACAAAACATTTTATAAATTAATTTGAAAGATTTCATAACACATTGGCTTAATTAAGGCTGTTGTGTTCTTGGGAAGAAACTTAAGCTTAACATGTTGGGAAGTATATATTAATGTCACTGATTGTATTGTTGAAATGTCAACAAATTGCAATGCTTTATGAGCAAAGTTCTTGTCAACACAGTATTTTACAAGAGCAGTGTGTTTGCTAAATACTGTTACCCACTCCACTCTTTTTTGCTACCATGCCAAATTACAGTGGACCCCCGCATACCGTTGGCCTTACATAACGTTAAATCCGCATACCGATATATTTTATTACTAAGATTTTGCCTCGCATACCGCTAAAAAACCCGCTCAACGCTGTTCGTCCGAGACACGTCTATGTGAGGCCTGAGCCAGCCTCACATGTTCCGCCGGTGGCATTGTTTACAAGCCAGCCTCCGCGGTAACATCCAAGCATACAATCGTAACATTTCGTATTATTACTGTGTTTTTGGTGATTTTATCTGCAAAATAAGTGACCATGGGCCCCAAGAAAGCTTCTAGTGCCAACCCTGTGGTAAAAAGGGTGAGAAATATTATCGAAATACTGTGGTACCATGGTCAACTGCTGATGCTGCTGCTGCTGCTGCTGTAGCACTGTCAGCTGCTGCTGCTGCTGTAGCACCGTCAGTTGCTGCTGCTTCTGCTGTACCACCGTCAGCTGCTGCTGCTGCTGCTGCTGCTGTTGTAGTACCGTATGCTGCTGCTGTAGCATTGTCTGCTGCTGCTGTAGCACTGTCAGCTGCTGCGTCTGCTGTAGCACTGTCAGCTGCTGGTGCTGCTGTAGCACTGTCAGCTGCTGCTGCTGCTGTACCACCGTCAGCTGCCTGCTGCTGCTGCTGTGCTGCTGCTGTAGTACCGTCTGCTGCTGCTGTAGCATCTGCTGCTGCTGTAGCACTGTCAGCTGCTGCTGCTGTAGCACCGTTGTTGGTGTGGCTTATTGAGAATACCAAGAAACAATTAACCCCAGAGGGTTAGCCACCCAGGATAACCCAAAAAAGTGTGTCATCGAAGACTGTCTAACTTATTTCCATTGGGGTCCTTAATCTTGTCTCCCAGGATGCAACCCACACCAGTCGACTAACACCCAGGTGAACAGGGAAAAACGCCTGGAACTAGTGCTCATATTGGTGAATTTAAAGCCAGCAAAGGTTGGTTTGAGAGATTTAAGAATCGCTGTTGCTGGATCAGTCAGCTGTTGCTAGATCAGTCAGCTGTTGCTGGATCAGTCAGCTGTTGCTGGACCAGTCAGCGTGTTGCTGGATCAGTCAGCTGTTGCTGGACAGTCAGCCTGTTGCTGGACAGTCAGCTGTTGCTGGACCAGTCAGCTGTTGCTGGACCAGTCAGCTGTTGCTGGACCAGTCAGCTGCTGCTGCACCACGGTCAGCTGCTGTTGCACCATCAGCTGTCTCTGAACATGACTCGTCTCGAACCTGTCCGTCCAGCCTGAGCGCCTGCCTTGCCGTCATTGTTTACAAGCCAGGGTGGTCGGTTGCATGCATACATTCGATACATTTTGTATTATTCCATTATTTATAGTGCTTGTAACTGCTAAATAAGCCACCATGGGCCCAAAGAAAGCTTCTAGTGCCAACCCTGTGGTAAAAAGGGTGATAAATACTATCGTACCACAGTCAGCTGCTGCTGCACAACAGCTGCAGCTGCACCATGGTCAGCTGTTGCTGCACCCAGCTGCTGCTGCACCATGGTCAGCTGCACCACAGCTGCTGTTGTTGCTGCACCACCATCAGCTGTATTACTCGAAGATGTGGAGAGAGTGTTGTTGGTGTGGCTTAACGTGAAACAATTACCGAGAAACAATTAACCCCGGAGGGTTAGCCACCCAGGATAACCCAAGAAAGTCAGTGCATCATCGAGGACTCTAACTTATTTCCATTGGGGTCCTTAATCTTGTCTCCCAGGATGCAACCCACACCAGTCGACTAACACCCAGATGAACAGGGAAAAATGCCTGGAACTAGTGCTCATATTGGTGAATTTAAAACCAGCAAAGGTTGGTTTGAGAGATTTAAGAATCGTAGTGACATACACAGTGTGATTTAAAGGCCTGTTCTGGAAGAAAATGCCAAACAGGACCTACAGTACTCAGGAGGAAAAGGCACTCCCAGGACACAGTGTCTCATCAGTCATTGCTGCATCTTCAATAAAGGTAAGTGTCATTTATTCTTCATTTAGTAGAGTAGTACATGCACAATATATACTGTGCATGTACTACTCTACTATTGTGCATGTATCCTTCTCTTTGTGTGTAGGAAAATGTATATTTCATGTGGTAAAAATTTTTTTTTCATACTTTTGGGTGTCTTGCACGGATTAATTTGATTTCCCTTATTTCTTATGGGGAAAATTCATTCGCATAACAATAATTTCGCATAACAATGAGCTCTCATGAACGGATTAATATCGTTATGCGGGGGTCCACTGTACTGGGAGATAATCTTATTTAGGACTTGACGTGCTTTTGGAGTGTAAGCAAGGCAATATTTGTGAAGGGATTCAGGGAAACCTGCAGGTCAGACTTATTTCCTGGAGATTGGAAGTACAATGCTGGCACTCTGAAGGAGGGGTGTTAATGTTGCAGTTTTATAACTGTAGTGTAAGCACGCCTCTGGCAAGACAGTGATGGAGTGAATGATGACAAGAGTTTTTTTTTTTCTAGCCACTCTGCCATGGTGGGAAATGGCCGATGTGTTAATAAGAAAATAATAAAAAATAATCTTATTTAATATTTTTTTTAAAACTTGCAGGTTATGAAGTTACACACTAAGAGTAGATTTATCTTGATATCCCCAGTTGCATTGCCACCTACGAGAAGAGTTAGTATTTTGCTGACAAGAATCATAGAGCCCTCTTCCCATCTCTTGAGATGAGTGCTCTTGATGGTATACATTTTCGGTTGTTTAGCTACTTCTCTCTCTAATTTTCTTTAGTTGCTGAGGATATTAGGCTGAGGCAATAGCATGGCACTTGATGCCTCACCATTCAAAAGTACCAGCTTATCTTTGTTTGACTCATGATGCTAAGTAGCATGTTTCAGTCTCCTAATGTGTTGGTTATTTGTGTTTTGTATACAGCATGCACTTCTAGGCCTGATCTTGAATCTACTCACCGAGATGCTGCTCTGCATCTTCCAACATTTTATTTCGTCTGCACATCACTATAGCAGAAATGATAGGATTCATAACACCAGCAATTTCAACAACTGGCTTATGTTTGATGAGGAGGGTATGTGCAGTAGGTTTAGCCAAGCCAAGATGCTTGGTTTTGTCACAACTTTTCACTCACATCTACATCACTGCCACCCTGAGCACCTGCTGGTTGTTTAACACTTAATTTGTTAAACATAATTATATCATGGTAGAGAAGCTTTAAGGAACATCACAACACATTGAACACAAGCAGGCATCCATGGGTTGGCTTAACAGAAACATTTTCTTGTGAATTTCATGAATTTCACAAGTTATGATGACAAATGGTAAGAGGAGACTCTTCTGCACCTTGTGAATAGGCCACCATGCTAGCAAGTGCCAGACATACCTTAAGCTTTCATTTGTTGTGATGCCTGTCTTGTTGTTCTTTGAAGAAGTACTTTATTTGCTGAAAGGGGCTGGAGATGCTCAAGTACATGTCCTTGAAAAAATTAAGATCCTCTGGGGCTCTCTGTAGACCTATGGAAAGCATTTGACACAGTGGACCGTAATCTCTTGCACCTAAAACTAGAACATTATGGCATCAGAGGACACTCCCTCGATTATTTGAAATCTTGTCTTAAAAATAGACACCAGTATGTACAGTAGACCATCATTTAACAGTTTTGTTTGGCATATTTTGGTTATAGCACTATTGAAGAATTGCAGCATATTTTTGTATAACATTTCATAAAATTAACACGGTTCAGTTTGCGGGAGGGGACAAAATTTTGAGCGAGTTGCCCGCGGGATACATATTGCTTGGCTGTGGGTTATTCCATTGAGTCAATGGGGGAGACCTACCACCACCCTCTGCCACCCACCACCACCATCCACCACCCCCACCACACTTGTCCCAGTCTTCGGTTCATACATGTGTAGTACGTACCATCCTCTGCTAGGAGTTTATATCTTTTAATTGCCATATATTAAATCTGCGAAGCAGTCATGGCACCCAGTAGGCATACAAGTGTTGCTGAAAGTGGCAAGAAAAGGTTTAAGCATTTAAGTCTTAGAATTAACAAAGAAAATAGAGATACACCTACCATCCGACTTACGACCAAGCTTGGTTCCGACCAACCGGTCGTAAGTCAAAATGGACATAAGTCGAACTTTACTACTGAATACATGTATCAACATCACACTTACTGTAATGATTTTATTTTATTGTTTCATTTTAGTATCTCCTTTTTTACTTTACTTTTTATGCTGTTAGTACTCTATTTTACACTGTAAGGTTTAGGAGAAACACTGTGTACAACATAAACATTTGTTTATTTCTGAGAACATTGAAATACAGTATAAATGAAACTGCATGATCAGAAAAGTACAGAATATTGAAATACAGTATAAATGAAATACAGATAAGGATTGGGACACATTTACAGCCCACTAATGCTTGGTTCTTCCTCTGAAGGGGTAGGGGTGGGAGGTGGTGGGAGAGCACTCTTTATAAACATACAGAGATTTGTTTGAATTTTTCTTTTTTTCTTTTCATCATAAATGTGTCTGTATGTGCGTATTGCATCCTGTACCATTCTCTCAGTATTGACAAACCTTTCAATGTTAGGGTCCATATTCTCTAATTTTCGTAGCCCTTGGTTTATCAATTAAAAACACTGTGATAATTCATTCACCGAGAACTTCCTTTCTGGCTCCTCTTCTTTTTGTTCGTCTTCTCTCTGTCTTTGTTCTTCTGCTTTTCTTTCTTCTTCTGTTATCAGGAGTTCTTCATTTGTTAACTCTTGAACTACTTCTGTCAAAAGTTCTTTAATGTCATCCACATCACATTTAAGTTCAAGTTTGTTAGCCAATTTTAAAATCACACCTCTCAGCACACTTAACTCTTCTTCACTGTCGAAGCCATGAAAATCTTGAAGAAACCGGGCATTACACTGCTTCCAGACTCCGTTCATACACTTAGCTGTGACTAACTCCCATGCTTTTGCTATGTTTTTGATGCACTGATAAATATTATACTCCTTCCAGAAATCTCTTAGAGTTAGTTCTGGGTCTGAATCAATGGCCTGGATAGCTTGATAAAAAGATATGCACAGATAGTATGCTTTAAATGTTGAAATAACTCCCTGATCCATGGGTTGTATGAATGGGGTGGTGTTGGGAGGCATAAACACCACTCGTACATTAGGGTCTAGATCGTCCAGGTGAGGAGGGTGGGATGGCGCATTGTCTAAAACTAAAAGAATTTTGAAAGGTACTCCTTTTTCCTGGCAATACTGGCGTGTAGCTGGGATGAAACAGTTTAAAAACCAATCCTCGAATAAGGCCAATGTCATCCATGCCTTACGATTGTATCGATAGTGCACAGGGAGCGTATGTTTGTTTACATTTTTGAGAGCACTGGGGTTCTCGGCCATGTAAATTAAGAAGGGTTTTAATCTGAAACCAGCAATATTTCCCCCAAGCAGCAGTGAAACCCTTTGCTTCATAACCTTATGCCCTGGCACACTCTTCACTTCCTTAGATACATATGTTTCTTTAGCCATTTTTTTCCAGTACAAGCCAGTTTCATCAACATTAAATATTTGCTCTGGTAAATACTCTTCTTCTTTTATTCAGTTATCTAACTGAACAACAAAGTTTTTTGTACCTTCTTCGTCAAGTAGCTGCCTCACCTTTCGCTACCACATAATGAATTTGGTATCGCTGACGAAATTTCCTAAACCACCCATCACTTGCAACAAATTCTTGATTATACCCCTCACCAGCACGTTGTTTCAACATGTTAAACAAACTTTTTGCTTTTCTTTGCACTTCAGAAAGCATCACATTCACTTTTTTCTGCCGATAATCTTCTAACCAAACACTGAGCATTTTTTCCATCTCGGCAATTGGGCCTTCACGTTTCTTTGTGATAATTGTTGATGTCATAGGGGCCGAAGATTTCACTGCTTCTTTGATGCACTCTTTATCCTTAAGTATTGTCGACACAGTGGAGTGGGAGAGGTGAAGATCCCGAGAAATGCTGTTGACGTTTTTTCCATCCTCATACTGCTTAATTACTTTGATTTTCTGGTCAAGAGTAAGAGCCTTTCTTGCCTTCTTGCCACAATCTCCATTGCAAGATTCAGACTTCCTCTTAGGGGCCATAGTGAAATTTACTATCCAGTTAGTACAGTTAACCCTTTGACTGTCGCAACCCCCAATCCTGAGGTGTCTCCTGGTGTCGCAAAATTTGAAAAAAAAAATATTTTTTTTCTTATGAAATGATAGAGAATCTTTTCCCGATTGTAATGACACCAAAAAAACAAAATTTGATGGAAAACTGACGGCATTATGCTCTCCGGGTTAGCGACCTGGGCCTTTTTACAATCGGCGATTTCGCCCACTTTGGGGGGGGGCCCTATTTCGGTATTCCTTTGTCCAGTCCCAAACTCAAGCTATTTCTTTAGACCCATTTTTTCTATCGTTTGAGTACAAAAACGGGCCCCATTCCCGATTTCAACCCCTAATAGTGGTCAAAATTTGCAATTTTGGCCAATTTCACAAAACAAAAAAATATGCAATTTAAAAATAAGGGTCCGAATGACAATGCAGACATTCCTGGTCAAATAACATTTTCTTTTTTCATCAGTCTGTCCCGGGCCCCCCGTATTCCCTTTTGTTTTTTATTTTGATTTTATTCAAACAAAAAAAAGAAGACTTACTTTTTTGCAGACTACTGCAATACTGTAATAAATTGTTAAATAACATCAACCCTTCATGATGCTTTGAAGACTAGTTGACATTTAAAAGACAATGACATAAATTTGTTTATTTTTGGGAAATTGGAAAAAATCAAACATTTCCCGTACTTTGAGCCCCTTTTTCTGGGTTTTTTTAAGTAAAAAAATCAAAATCCCCTTTTTCTATAATTTTTCCATTTATCAAATGAGACCAAGAAAACGAGAATAAACCAAAAATCTATAGAAAATAGACCACACAGTCGGCTTTTTAATTAACCTTTCAGGGCCGTCCCGTAGACTACGGCGGTGGGTGAGTGCCCAAAACCGTAGATCTACGCCAAAATTCTGCGCCGTAAATTAGCGGGGAAAGCGCTCATAGGTTTTCATATGGGAAAGGGGTCTGCGCCGTGGTGTGCGCCTAAACAAAAATCTAGGGCGGCATAGATTGGGGGAACCCCGGCTCAGTCACCCTTGTTACCATGTCTCGTCGAAAGCGTCTCACCCCCGGAAAATTGGGGATTTCCCCCTCTTCCTTTGATAGTTCTGACACTGATGGAAGTGGAAATGAAGACGAATTTAGGGCTTTGAAAAGTTAGTGACCGAAAAAAAAGCCGGATATCGATAAAGGCAGAAAACCCCGCGCCCTCGCCCTTTCTCCCTTGGGTGTGGGCATTTTGTGACTCAGGGCGGGTGCCCAAAAGAAAGAAAAAACTATTTTTTTCCCGTGGCCCGGCCCTCTGACTTCGTAATGCGTGATTCTGAGGGGGATTGTGTTTTTATTGCGCCGACGATCTTTTCAGAAATTGATAGTGAGGAAACATTTTCACCATGAAGCTCGGTAGTTCGCCCCAATCGCTCGGGTAGTGTACCCTTGCGGGCCCCGGGGGAGGGAGTAACCCGGACTCCCGGAGTACATCCGGGCCCTACACCCGTTTTGGGGTAGTGTAGTGAGGATGATGTGGCTACATTGGCATGGGGGGCCAAGCATCGTGTTGGTGTTTGGGGCGGTGGGGGTGTGGCACCCCCATGCTGACTCGCTGTGCACGGGGGAAACCCCACCTGCTGCTCGTCAGTTAAAGGGACAAAGGGGAAAAGCGTCCAACCACCAGCCCCCACAACCACCCTACAACCGCCTATGGCCCGATCCACCAGCAAAGTTTTGGGGTTGGGCAGAAAAACCCCAAATTTTGTTCCAGCCCACCACTTTTGTTTTGACTGCAAAGTGGAATTTCCTACCTGTCCCCTTGGGAAACCCAAACGGCCAATGAACGGTTTTTCTTGAATTATTCTTTGACCACCATTGATGGAAACTATTGTCGGGGAAAAAAATAAGTATTTTCAGTACACCATGGCAAATACATTTACACCCAGAAAGATACACAGGTGGAAAAACACTGTTCAGAAATGTATTTGTTTTTTGCAACAATAAGTTATGCCTCACGTCTATAAGCATAATATAAAAGCTTTACTGGTCCACGACGGCTAATTTGTACCCATCCTTCGAAAAATAATCCCAGTGAACGGTTTATCTTACTTTTCGTATGTTGCACTTCTCTGAAAAAACCGGGCCCTGACAAAAGGACAGGTTATAAAAGTTTAGAAATGTTTTATTTTTCCCAAAACAAAAGTTCAGGATTACTTTTACCCATTAAAGTCTTGTAATTTACGGTTTTTGATTTTTTTAAAAGGTAGACGTTTCAAGCAGTATTACCGGCAAGAAAAACGCTTGGTATAAAATTTTTTGTCCCTTGTGTTGTGACAGGGGCCTGGTGTTGGATTTTTAAATACCGGGTAGAAAAAAATTGAAAGATACCAAGATGTTATTGGGTATATCAGGGGGTAGTGAAAACAGATGGCACCTTTTTTTGGGTAAGGGCCATACATTATTACCGTTACTGGTACAAAAGCCCATTACCAGTGTTTTTCAGCGAGTGAAAAGACAGATGTGTGTGGCACAGTGCGCAAATCGTAAACATAGCCGGTAAACGAGGGTTCGTGGGTGCTTTTGCGGGGTTTTTTACTGAAAAGACTCAGGGTTTTTGGGTGGATGCAAACGAGATGTCACATTGTTGACAACCATTCACGAAAAAGAAATGAAAGACAGTGGCAAAGTTATCGAGTGACTAATGAAGTTTCAAAAACCCATGCAGTGATTGATTATACAAAAAACATGCGCTTGGTTGACAAGTGGAATGCGATTGGTTTTGTTGACTGTGTTCTAGAGTTACAATGGTACTGAAAATTTTCTTCCCTCCATGGGCTTTTTAAAGCTGAATCATTAAAATGTCCAAAAAAGACTGGGAACAGACCACCTATGGGGAATTTTTTGTTGGTTTTTGTCAACAATCTAAAGAAATACCCGGAACAACACCCGCAATACAAAAGGCTCAATTCATCCAATAACCAAGCGTTTGAGAAGAGAAAAAGGGGATCATTTCATAATACAGCTTCCTTTAACTCAAAAAAAATTTGTCAGAAGAATGATTTCTGTGCACAAACAAACGACGGCAAAAAAAACAAAAACACTCGGTTTAGGTGAGGAAGTAAGGTGCTCTGTGTGGTGCCTTGTTTCAAAGGGTTTCCCCAAAAATCCAGCAGTTCTAAAACCCTGTCCCGTGTTGTAAAAATTAATATATGATAGAACTTAGTTTATACAATATTTGTGAGTTTTTTGTAATAAAAAAACGTGGTAAACAATAATTGATAATAACTTTAGTGCGGTTTTTTTGTTCAATAAGTGGTTTAATATTAAATTATATACATTTGGGTTCTAGGGGGCCCCAAATGTTAGTAGGGAAAAGAAAAAATTGGAAAAAAAAAAAAAAAAACTAAAAAAACAAAAAATATAATAGCGTATGTGGAATTCGCGATGTTGCCGCCACCCCTCTTTTCACAAAATTCTTGGCACTGTATCTCGGTAAGTAGATCGATTTAATTTTTTTGTTTTATTTTCCTTTACAAAATATTTTTAAATTTTGTAAGAAAAATATTTTTTTTTTTTTTTTAAAATTTCTTTGGGCATGGTGCGGACTTCAGATTTTGGCCTGGACCCTGAAAGGGTTAAGAAAAACGGTCGGAGTTTTTTTTTTTTCTCTTTGCACAGCGTGTTCCAGGATTTTTTTTTTAAGGTGCACATTACCACACGACCTTCCCCTCCATGTGGGCCACCGCTTTTCCTACTTTTTGAAGCCCCTAGAAAAATTTTGGGTTATATACGCAAAAGGTACCGTAAGACGTAATATACGGCCGGACAGCCAAAGGGCTAATACAGTATGATGCTGTATAGGGCAGGTAACTCGAAGTGATGTTGCCCGCGTGGGCTTCCGGGAGTAGCGGGGGAAATATCGTCAGCGGTAGCATAAGCCCCCCCAGCCCTCTGCCGACGTACGGGGAAAAGTCCCCCATAAGTTGGGTGGACCCTAAATTAAAACGGTCGTAAGTCGGTGGGGGGTTATTTGAAAAGGGTAGCCTGTGGCCATTTGAAGGTACTTGTACACACAAAAACAATAAAGGGAATATGAGTTTGGGGTGATGGAAAACTTACTCACCCTTTTAACAACTTCAGTAAGTATTACCAGGCTGGCTCCTCTCTGGAAAATTAATGAATGAAAAAAAATAAAACAGGCAAAAAAAAACACTTTTTATTTTAAATTAAAAAATAAAACAATTAAATATGATTTTTATCCTACTTGAAAGAGAAATGAAAAAAAAATATAAAAATAATATCTGAAAATTTTAAATAATATATAAAGTTAGATGGGGTGTCTGATGTTGTTGACACCACTGTTTAAAAATTATAGCCATTGCTGATTGGGGGGGGGGGGGGGGGTCAAGATGTTGAGTGACAACCCCAAAGATAGTTCTTCACAGAGCTCTGCCTTTAATTCCCCTCAAGATGATAGGAAGCAGGTCTTTCACCACTGCAAAGATGAGGGTAGTTCCTGGGGTTGACTACACTTAGGTATGCAGATAAAAATGGGACGCCCAGAACTTTTGTGAAGTTGTCTCCTTCAACTTTTTTGGTTGCCCGATACCCCACGAAATTTCCCAAAAGTTGTTTGGGGGCTGTGGTCAAGTGATTACCCTTTGTTCACCCCCACACCACCCTTTCGGGGTGGAGAAAAGGGGGGGGGTAGTGGGGCTAGACGACCTGCCTTAAAAAAGCAGCCCGGGGAATCAAACTATCTCACAATACTCGTCTATCGTCACCATATATCGCCGCACTCTTCTGTTGAAATTTTCCCCCACAGTGATGGCTTATACCGGGGGGGCTGCTTTATGACTAAATTAGATTTACTGACTGACTCTGACTTGATGATTTAAAATAAAATTACGATTTTTATTACTGATTTACCCACTTCCAACTTATGACTTACTCACTTATGACTTGACTAATTACTGACTTGATGATTTAAATTTTGACTTTTTCAATGAAAAGACCCCAAAAGGGGTTTTCTAGCCCTTTTCGTTTTTGGCCCTATAGATACGTTTACGAGCCAGTGTTTGGGCATATTTTATCAATAATTTTTGCGGGTTCAAAACAAGCAGGGAAAGTAGTAGACCCCCATTGAGAGAATGTGTCTTGTGGTACTGTGACTGTATAAAAAAAAAACTGCAGAAAAAGGTGATAATGAGAGAAAAAAACCCCCGACCTGTTTTTGGGTTAAAATGCTACTTTTAGGGTTTTCTTTTATATTTACAGTTGTATTTTCGTTTTTTGGTCTCATTTTTAAAAGACTGAAAAATTATTACAGAAATAGAATATTTTGATTAAATTTTACGATGAATACGACCCTTGGCATGGTCAAAGTAGCAGAAAAGTTCGTTTTTTACCAAAGTTCAGAGTAAGCAAAAACACACCAAACTTTCCAAAACATCAAGGGGATCTAGTATTCTTTCACTAGGGCACTGAATTTTTTTTATACCATTTTTACGTAAGCAGTAGTTTCATAACATAAATTTTTTTTTTGGTTTAAAAAAAAATTAAAATAGAAAGCAAGAGTAATATAAGAGGGGCCTGGAGACGTGACTAATGAACAGAAGATATGTTATTTTAGTGCTAAGAATGTCTGCATTGTTTATTCTGGACCCTATTTTGAAATTGGCATCTTTTAATTTGTGTGAAATTGGCCAAATTGCCAATTTCTTACCACTTTATTGGGTAGTTGAAATCGGTAAATGGGAGGTTTCTTGTATTCAGTTGATAGAAAAAATGGAGTTCTAAAGAAATAACTATGAGTTTGGTCAACTGGAACAAGGGAGTTGGCCGAAAATAGGGCTCAAAGTCGGTGAAATTGCCGATGCGTATATATCGCCCAGATTGCTAACTTCACGGGAGTGTAATTCCGTAAGTTTTCAATCAAATTTCGTACTTTTAGTGTCATTACCATCGGGAAAAGATTCTCTATTATTTCATGAGAATGTTTTTTTTTTTTTTTTTTTCCCAAAAAATTTTTTGACACCAGGAGACACTTCTAGATTAAGGGTTGCGACAGTCAAAGAGCTAGAGCAGCTGAGATAATACATCACGACAATAAACTACAATTACATATTCGCATTTATTTTTGTAAGATCTGAAGGTCTAAAAATAAGTTGTTTGACTTTTTTGGGGGCTCTCAGGAATGTAACCCTGTTTTTCCCATGAGTTCTTCAGTTTGTCTAACACTGTTTTAACTACAATGGCATTTTCAGGAACGTAACTACTGTGTTAAACGATGGTCTACTGTATACACAAATGGCGCTACCTCCACTACTCGGCCTGTAATTGTTGGAGTGCTCCAGGGTAGTATCCTTGCCCCACTCCTGTTTCTCATTTATATCAATAACCTCCTCATTGCTTCTCAACTCCTTAAGCATTCCTGCTTGCAGATGACACTATGTCTTCTCCCACTCAAACCCGGCTATTCTAAGAAACATTGTCAACAACGGGCTGCAAAAAATATCAGCTTGAATGACGAACAATAAACTCACTCAAAATACAGACAAGACCTACTTCATGCTCTTTGGAAATAGAGCCTTAAATATCCAGCTTAACATTTCAATGACTGGTTCCCCCATTACAAGACTCACCGAGGGAAAATTTCTTCACCTTCACCATGGCCGGGCTCAGAGAGTAGATAAACTCTCGAAACTCTTCAAAGGTATATCAAAGGTTGACTGTAATCTTAAATTTCAGACCCACATCCAGCATATAACCAAGAAAGTTTAGAAATCAGTAGGCATCCTCTTCAAGATTCGGTACTATGCATCTCCAACAGCACTCCTTACACTTTACCACTCTCTAGTGTTCCCCTACCTCACCTATGGTGAGGTATGCTGTGTGGATGATCAACTCTTATGCAAGATAGCACACCCCTCCACTCTTCAATAGCTTGAATTTACTAAATATGCAAAATATACACTCATATTATTGTGTCGACTATATATACAGAACATTAAACTTCAATATGAACCCCTCACTCAAACTTCTCCTTAAAGCTAGAACAGAACACAGAGTCACCACACAAGGCACAGAACATTTTTGACATCCCTCGTGTCCGTCTCACACTATGCATAAATGCAGTGAACATAAAAGGCCTGAAGATCTGGAATTCATTACCTGAACAAACAAGAAGTCCCCCTGCCTGCATACAAATTTAGGGTTATGCCTAAAAACCGTCTCATCTCTCAAGATTAATCAAACCAGTGCTATGCTAAATCATCTAACCTGTATTTATTGACCAAATATTATATGACCTCTTAGTCTGTTAACCCTTTCACTTTAAAGACCCTACTTGCAAACTTCCTCTCAATGTCGAAGAATTTTCAAAAAAATATATAAATATTTTTTCTAATGAAATTATAGAGAATCTTTTCCCAATGGTAATGAAACCAATGGTATGAAATTTGATGGAAAACTTATGGAATTATGCTGTTGAATTTAGCAATCTCGGCGATATTTACGCATCAGTGATTTCGCCTTATTTTCGGCCAATTCCGTTGTTCCAGTCGACCAAACTCATAGCTGTTTCACAAGAACTCCTTTTTTCTGTTTGAGTATAAGAAACTGCCCATTTACCTATTTCAACTACCCAATAAAGTGATCAGAAATTGGTAACTTGGCCAATTTCATACAAAATTCAAGGAAAACCAATTTCAAAATAGGGTCCAGAATTAACAATGCAGACATTCTTCTTTTATATTACGCTTGCTTTCCATTTTGAATTTTTATTCACACAAAAAATAGAAAACTTACTTTTATGCATTATAGTAAAAATGGTATAAATAATATCACCACATTTGTGAAAGCATATTAGGCCCACCAGTTGATGTGCATTGAACTCATAACATGATTTATTTACTCTTGAACATCAGAAAAAATCGAACACTTCAGTTAGTTAGAGCTCAATTTCAAGATACTTTTAATCTGTAAACCATTCAGAATCGTCTCTATTTCTGTAATATATCTTGCATCCTGTTAAATGAGATCAAGAAAACGAGAATACAACCATAAATACCACACAAAAATACACTGCGAAGTTGCTGTTTTAAAACAAAAACACGATCGCAGCTTTTTTTTCTCATGCACTGCATGCTGCAGGATTTTTTTTTTATATACTGCACACACTGACCACTCAGACCCATAAATATATAGGTCTCCCAGCTGTCTCCCGCAAGATTGGAAGCCGCTAGAGTTTTGGCATGCCCTTATGAGACCAACACTGGCTTGCAAGCCGTAATATTATGGGACCAACAATGAAAGGGTTAAAACATCGGATCATACTTAAAATACAGGTCCACTATCACAAATCTGGCAATCAGTTATTTGGCACTAATTTTGGCTAGCATAATTTAAAATTTCCAGGGTCGCCACACCAACCTGCTGGTACTGTTTGGTGGCACTACTTGCTGCATAAATCATTCCAATTTCTTTTTCTCCATTTATTGTTTTAACCTGCTTGCTTTTAGCCCTAGCCAAGGTTCCAATGAATAAAAGAAATGCTTCTCATTATGTAAAGCACCGACACAGTACATTATCCATTAAAGATAAGGTGGCTTTGAAGCCACTGTCGGTTGCCATGAGCTCAGTCTCATGAAGCAGGAGAATATGCTTTATTATTACGCTAATATCAACACTATACCTTATTTGCCTATCACAATGATCTAATTTGACATAAACAATATAAATAACATAAAACATGTTAAATACTTCAGAATAAATTAATATTTGGCATAACACCGAGCAGTTCGATGGAGGTATGAAGAGGATATGGTATACAAATACCATTCTCCTATCCCTGTCTTGGGGGCTTATATTTGAGAAAACGGAGTGTAGCACAGGGCTAACTGTACTGCACCATAAACCTGAAACAAAAAAATTATTTTCTCTATATAGATTATCACACATAGCAGCATATGTGTAGAGAACCTAGGATAACCCAAAAAAGTCAACGTGGCTTATTTCTAGTACCTGGCTTGGGTTAGCCACATATGATTTTTCGTATATATTCGATTCCCAGCCAGGGTAGAAACATTAGGCGTGTTTCTTTACACCTGTTGTCTATGTTTATTCATCAGTAAGTGGGTACCTGGGTGTTAGCCGACTAGTGTGGGTCTTATCCTGGGACACTGACCAAATTTTCTTGAAATACTCTGCATAACCATCGGCTTTCTATATAGTAGTATGTCTCTGATGTCAGCTAGGCCTTTATACCTTGTACATGTACGTTTAGTAAATAAAGATATTATTATTATTATTATTACAGTGGACCCCCGGTTTGCGATATTAATCCATTCATGAGAGCTCATCATAAACCAAAATTATCGAAAGCGAATCAATTTTCCCCATAAGAAATAATGGAAATCAAATTAATCCATGGAAGACACCCAAAAGTATGAAAAAAAAAATTTACCACATGAAATATTAAGTTTAATGCACACAAACTGAAGAAGACATGCACAGTTTGTAGTACTCTACTAACAATAGAATACATGACACTTACCTTTAATAAAGATCTGGTGATGATTGATGGGACGGGAGGAGGGGAGAGTGTCGAACTTATTGTTTAGAAGGGGAATCCCCTTCCATTAGGACTTGAGGTAGCAAGTCCTTTTCCGGGGTTACTTCCCTTCTTTTAATGCCACTAGGACCAGCTTGAGAGTCACTGGACCTCTGTCACTCAACAAATCTGTCCATAGAGCTCTGTACCTCCTGTTCCTTTATGATTTGTCTAAAATGGGCCACAACATTGTCATTGTAATAGTCACCAGCATGGCTTGCAATAGCTGTGTTAGGGTGATTTTCATCAATAAAGGTTTGCAGTTCAACCCACTGTGCACACATTTCCTTAATTTTTGAAGTAGGCACAATGGATTCCACAACTGGCATAGGCTTCTCAGGGTTAGCCCCAAACCCTTCAAAATCTTTCTTAATTTCCATACTAATTCTCACCCTTTTTACCACAGGGTTGGCACTAGAAGCTTTCTTGGGGCCCATGGTGACTTAGTATTTTGCAGAAACAAGCACCAAAAACACTGTGATAATATGGAATGTACCGAATGTATCCTTAGATGCGAGCACACTGGCTGGCTTGTAAACACTGGCACGCATGGGGCAGTTCAGGCCACACGTGCACACGTCTTGGACGAATTGCGTATGGCAGGTTTTTTAACGGGAACTGAGGCAAAATTTTTGCATTAAAATGTATCGAATACTGGATTTATCAGATACCGATGCCATTGCATACCAGGGGTCCACTGTAGTATTAATATTATTATTATTATTATTATTATTACACCTACCATCCGACTTACGACCTGCTCGACATACGTCCACTCGACTTACGACCGTGCATCTGGCAGCTGGGCTGGGCCGGCTGATGCACACTGCTGTACAATATTTGACAATACTCTCGGCGGCAATGTGTCATGCAGGCAGCATCAGTTTGAGTAACCCTGCCCAATCAGCAGCATCATACTGTATTAACTGTACTAACTGGACATTAAATTTCACCATGGCCCCTAAGATGAAGTCTGAGTCTTGCACTGGAGATTGTGGCAAGAAAGGCTCTTACTCTCGAACTCTCTATTTGTTTTCAATGTTGCACATAAACCTGTCTGTATCTGTCTGCCTGTATATCTGTCTGTATCTGTGTGTCTGTTTATCTGTCTGTCTACTAGTGTGTCTGTCTTTCTGTCTACCTGTGTGTCTGTCTTTCTGTCTACCTGTGTGTCTTTGTCTACCTGTGTGTCTTTATGTCTACCTGTGTGTGTCTGTCTTTCTGTCTACCTGTGTGTCTTTATGTCTACCAGTGTGTCTGTCTTTCTGTCTACCTGTGTGTCTTTCTGTCTACCTGTGTCTGTCTTTATGTCTACCTTTATCTGGCTTTATGTCTACCTGTGTCTTTCTGTCTACCTGTGTGTCTGTCTTTGTCTGCTTGTCTGTCTCAGAGCCACTCATTAAGAGTGTAATTGGTCTTGAAGACGCCATATTAATAATGATAATGATAATAATCACTGAGGCACATTAAATGTGTATAAAACGTTAATATAGACATTTTGCTTAATCCATCTATGATTTTTTTTTTTTTCAAAATTATATTATAAACATGCTACATAACTTATAAATTAACAAATATGAGATGTTTTTCTGGTCGGCTTGACAGTGAACAGGAATCGTTCGTGTATGGGCTGGTAACAACAACAACGTTTGTTTACATAACTCGTGAACATTCTACATTCTCATTCCCTCATTTATTCATTTAATCTTGTTTACTCACCTCTCACTCTACATTAAAACTACAGATATTTTAAGGTAAGTAATGAGTGGACACGATTATTATATTATAGCTTTATAATAATAATATTAATACAGTGGACCCCCGCATACCGATTTTAATCCGTGCAAGAGGGGTTTGTTATGCGAAATAATCGGTATGCGAATGAATTTTCCCCATAAGAAATAATGGAAATCAAATTAATCCGTGCAAGACACCCAAAAGTATGAAAAAAAAAATTTTACCACATGAAATATACATTTTCCTACACACAAAGAGAAGGATACATACACAATAGTAGAGTAGTACATGCACAGTATATATTGTGCATGTACTAGTCTACTAAATGAAGAATAAATGACACTTACCTTTATTGAAGATGCAGCAATGACTGATGAGACACTGTGTCCTGGGAGTGCCTTTTCCTCCTGAGTACTGTAGGTCCTGTTTGGCATTTTCTTCCAGAACAGGCCTTATCACACTGTGTATGTCACTACGATTCTTAAATCTCTCAAACCAACCTTTGCTGGCTTTAAATTCACCAATATGAGCACTAGTTCCAGGCATTTTTCCCTGTTCACCTGGTGTTAGTCGACTTGTGTGGGTTGCATCCTGGGAGACAAGATTAAGGACCCCAGTGGAAATAAGTTAGACAGTCTTCGATGACACTGACTTTTTTGGGTTATCCTGGGTGGCAAATCCTCTGGGGTTAATTGTTCTTGGTATTTCAATAAGCCACACCAACAACGGTGCTACAGCAGCAGCAGCAGCTGACGGTGGTACAGCAGCAACAGACGATGCTACAGCAGCAGCAGACGATGCTACAGCAGCAGCAGCAGTGACGGTGGTACAGCAGCAACAGACGATGCTACAGCAGCAGCAGACGATGCTACAGCAGCAACAGACGATGTTACAGCAGCAGCAGACGATGCTCCCAGCAGCAGCAGACGATGGTACAGCAGCAACAGCACGATGCTACAGCAGCAGCAGACGATGCTACAGCAGCAGCAGACGATGCTACAGCAGCAGCAGCACTGATGGTACAAGCAGCAACAGACATGCTACGAGCAGCAGCAGCTGACGGTACAGCAGCAACAGAGATGTTACAAGCAGCAGCAGACGATGCTACAGCAGCAGCAGCAGAAAATGCTACAGCAGCAGCAGGACGATGCTACAGCAGCAGCAGACGATGCTACAGCAGCAGCAGCAGCTGACATGCTACAGCAGCATAGCCAGCCAGCAGACAGATGCTACAGCAGCAGCAGACGATGCTACAGCAGCAGCAGCAGCTGACAGTGCTCCAGCAGCAGCAGACGATGCTACAGACAGCAGCAGCAGCGATGCTACAGCAGCAGCAGAGACTACAGTCAGCAGCAGCAGCTGACAGTGCAGCAGCAGCAGCAGCTGTACCACCAATAGTAGCGATGGTTGATTGGGGTTTATTATACAACCTGGCCGGCTCGGAGACACGCACTCCACTTTCATACTTATCAATGATCTTTTTCTTCATCTCTATTGTAATTCTCACCCTTATTGCTGTAGGGTTGGCACTAGAAGCTTTCTTGGGGCCCATGGTCACTTATTTTCCAGAAAAAACACCGAAAACACTGTAATAATACGAAATATTCCGATTATATGCTTGGATGTTGCCGCGGAGGCTGGCTGGTAAACAATGCCACCGGCGGCATATGTGAGGCTGGCTGAGGGCGCACATTGGACGCGTCTCGGACGAAAATCGGTGAGCGGGTTTTTAAGCGGTATGCGAGGCAAAATTTTTGGGATTAAAGCAAGCGGTATGCGGATTAATCGTTATGTGATGCCATCGGTATGCGGGGGTCCACTGTTTTACATATGTATTATTGTAATAATAATGATTATTAATATTATTATTAATTTAGGGCACTGGAGCACAGATCCACTGTATAGCACTTTGTCTGGATTTTTTGGGTTATCCTAGGTAATTTATAATATGTATGATAACTTGACTTACGTGTACCAGTGAGAGAGAGAGAAATAGAGAGAGAGAGAGATACAAAGAGACAGCCACATTCGGTCAGCCAGTCAGTCAACTACCCACCCACCCATCCAGCCACCCACCCGGCCAACCACAGACCCGGCCACCCAGCCAGCCAGCCGGATACGTATTACACATGTTCTAGAGTTGTTTCTCTTTACTTAGGGTATAGGTTACACAACATTCTGCCAGGATGACACTACCAGTGGTATTCTCCCATTCCACTGTGTCAACAATACATAAAGATAATAGTAACATATGATACTGTATGCGATGTAAAATTTACAATACATATCACTACCATGTATACATTATATACAGTACATAAATAATTAAAATACGACTGGTTGGTCGGAACCAAGCTTGGTCGTAAGTCGGATGGTAGGTGTATTATTATTATTATTATTATTATTATTATTATTATTATTATTATTATATTATTTTCTCAGTTGATTGTTGGGTTATCTTATTCAAACTTGGGCAATGTATGATGGAAAGATACTTATTAAGGTACACCAAAAATGAAAGAAATCAGACCATAAACAGCGGAGGTCACTTCTCAGCCATTAGCGGCCGCTTAGCGGTATATTTTTGTATGGTTTTTATGGTTATATTCTCATTTTTTCAATCTCATTTCATAGAATGAAAGATATATTACAGAAATAGATATGATTTTGATTGCTTTCATGAGGAAAAGTACCTTGAAATTGCGCTCACAGTTGCGAAAATGTTCTATTCTTTAGCGAAACTCAAGAGTAAACAAATGACGTCACCGTCCAATACCTGTCCGCCTGCCAGTCCAAATTCCAATACGGAGTCAAGAATGGGTTGACATTATTTATACAATTATTACAATAATGCAGCAGTCTGTATAACAGTAAATCTTCAACTTTTTTGTGAATAAAAATTCCAAATGGTAAGCAAGAGTAATATAAGAGGGGCCTGGAATAGTGACTAATGAACAGAGAAAATGTTATTTTAGTGCCTGGAATGTCTGCATTGTTTATTCTGGACCCTATTTTGAAATTGGCATCTGTTGAAATTTGTGAGAAATTGCCCAAGTTGCCAATTTCTGACTGCTTTATTGGGTAGTTGAAATAAGTGAATGGGCAGTTTCTTGTACTCAGTTGACAGACTAGAAGTAAATAAGTTTATTCAGGTATACACAAATACAGTTACATAGATTATCATACATAGCAGTGTATGTATAGAGAACCAAGGATAACCCAGAAATGTCAGACAAAGTGACTTACTTCCAGTACCTGGCTTGGGCTTGCCATATATGATTTTTGGTAAATATTTTTTTTTCTCGGTTGTTTGTTGGGCTATCTTATTGAAACTTGGGCAGTGTATGATGGAAAGATGCTTCTTAACCCTTTCAGGGTCCGTCCCGTGGATCTATGGCTTTACGTTCAGGGTCCAAACCGTAGATCTACGTCATGAGCTCAGCTCACTCTGATAAACTGTGAGTGGCACATTTGGGCCTAGATATGAGAGAATACATCTATGTGGTATGCGTGCACCACATAAAACAGATCCTGCAGCACACTGTGTATAATGAGAGAAAAAAACTGAAATCATGATTTTTCGATTAAAACAGCGACTTTGCAGTGTTTTTTCGTATGTTTTTTATAGTTGCATTTACGATTTCTTGGTCTCATTTGATAGAATGGAAGACATATTACAGAAATAGAGATGATTTTGATTGGTTTTAGCACTGGAAATGGCTTGAAACTGAGCTCAAAGTAGCAGAAATGTTAAATTTTTGCCGATATTCAAGAGTAAACAAACGACCTCACACGTCTAATACACGCCAGCTGATGGGTCTAATATGCATTCACAAATATGGTGATGATATTTATACAATTATTACAGTATTGCATAACAGTAAATCTTCTATTTTTTGGTGTGAATAAAAATTCATTATGTGAATAAAAAATCAAAATGGAATTTATTTGTAAAGCCTCAAAATGTAACTAATGAACAGAGGAAATGTTAGTTTAGTTCCAGGAATACTTACATTGTTTATTCTGGACCCTATTTTGAAATTGGAATATTTTGAACTTTGTGTTAAATTGGCCAAATTAACAATTTCCGATCACTTTAATTTGTAGTTGAAACAGTTGACTTGGCAATTTCTTGTGCTCAGTTGATAGAACAGAAGTAATACTAGTGAAATAGCTAAGAATTTGGTTGACTGGAATAATGTAATTGGCCTAAAATGGGAGTCAAATTCGGCAAAATCGCCAATTCATAAATATTGCTGACACATCAAAATTCGCGAGAGCATAATTTTGTCAATTTTCCATCAAATTTCGTACTTTTTGTTTTATTGCATTCACAAAAAGATTCTCTACCATTTCATAAGAAAAAATAACAAATTTTTTTTTTTTTTAAATTCTTGGACACTGTGGCACCACTTCAGATTTGGGCCTTGGACCCTGAAGGGGTTAATGTACAACAAAAATAAAAAAGACGGACGATAAATAAGGGTGTTCACTTCTCAGCCAATAGCCGCCTCTTTGCGGTATACTTTCATATGGTTTTTATGGTTGGATTCTCATTTTTTTGGACTCACTTGATAGAAAGGATGATATATTACAGAAATAGACATGATTTTGATTGCTTTCATGAAGAAAAGTACCTTGAAATTGAGCTCAAAGTAACGGAATTGTTTGATGTTTGCCGATGTTCAATGAACTTTGTGTAAGTCAAGTTGGTTAATTTTATTAAGTGTATTCTAATCTAACCACTCTGTAATCTGGCAAACTCAGTAATCCGGCACACTACAGGTCCCAGTGATGCCGGATTTGTGATGGAGGGCCTGTAGTACTGTTTGTACCATTATTAATTAAGTGGACCCCTGGTTTTTCGTAATTAATCTGTTCCAGAGAGAGTGACTAAGCCCGAATCTGACGATTTCCGAATTAATTTTCCCCATAAGAAATGATGGAAATCCAATTAATCCATTCCAGACACCCAAAAGTATTAAAAAAAAAGTTTTTTACATGAAATATACATTTCCCTACACAGAAAACAATGAGACATGCAGTATAAAACATTACTAAAATGACACTTTTATTAAACATTTATTGATGAGTGATGAGATGGGAGGAGGGGAGAGGATGGAGGTGTACTGTTGTTTGGTAGGGAAATCCCCCTCCGTAAGGACTTCAGGTACCAAGTCCTTTTCTGGGGTTACTTCCCTTCTTTGTATTTTAATGCCACTAGGACCAGCTTGAGGGGGCTGTATGGGAATTTTCCGCACGCTCAAAAAAAAAAAATAGAAAAATTATGGAAATTGAGTTATTTATACCGAAAAATAGCTTAACTCTTTGGCAACACAATGGTACAAGAATCAATGTTCTACGACGTTTCTACAAGAAATTATAGTCATTTATATCAGGTATGGTGACGATGATGTGGGTAGCGAGTCTGCTCACAGCCCATATAATATTTTTTTGGGAATTTTTTCCTTGTTTTTTATAGCTTTTTCTTGCATTATTCTTTCTAATATAATAACTGACTATTTGGCATCATAAAAACGTAGGCGGAGCTTATCCGTAGACTTAGAGCCAATCAGGCACCATCTGGGAACACTCGGCAGTACTCCCACTCCAGAGAGTGCCAGGAGAAATTACTTCATTATTATGCTTATATCAGCTTATATATCAACTCTACGGCTTATTTATCTATCAGAATTGATCTTATATGATATAATATACACACTAGAAATCACAAACAAACATGTTATATACTCTAGACTGAATAAAATAAGCCATAATATGGCAAGAGACCATCGGGAATATTTCGATATAAATGAGTTACTACTCTCATGTCGTCTCCATGTCATATTCTTTGGTCTCTGAGTAAGAGAAGACGGTGTTTTGAAGAGGCTACCTGCACTAGAACATCAGTTTGCTAAGAAATTCACCCAAACAAATGCGATTTTCGCGATTTTTTTTTTTTGAGACAGTGGGCCAGCCGGCGCTCCAGGCCAATGTCTCGGAAGTAACTTATTCACCTTACGGTACATCGTCTGCCTTTATTACTTAATTAAATGTAATAATATTCACAGAAATTGTAGAATAATGATTTCTCTAATTTGCATTTATTCATTTTTGGAAAAATTCCAAATACTTTGGGAGTTATGTGGGAGTAAAGGGCAGATTTTTTGCAACATTCCAAGAACTAACAAACTTTATTTTTTTTATGAAATAAAGATAAGTTATTTAGAGGAAAGGTATTAATTACAAATTCGTATAAGCATTGTTCTCTGGCACCAAGTGTCCAAACAACCTTACGTCGTCCCATATAGGAAGAAATCGCCCCCCAAGGGCATTTTCAGTAAATCAGTCCTTTTTCAGTCTTTTCTCAGTTGTTGTTTTTGGTATATTTTTCATAAATATTTTTTAGAAAGAGTGAAAACACTTTGTCTTGTGCACCAAAACTGGAGGAAATCGGACGGTAAACAAAAAAGCAACATTTAATGCTCATGCGGCCTCCTTGAGAGTCCCTGGACCCTTGTTGATCAAAAAAGTGTTTCAGAGAGGTCTGTAACTGGTATTTCTTTAAAAATTACCTAAAATGGGACACAACATTGTCATTGTACGTGTTGCCAACACGGCCTGCACCAGCTTTGTCAGGGTGAAGTTCATCCACAAATGTTTGCACCTTTGTCCACATTGTACAAATCTCCTTAACCCTTTCAGGGTCCCCAGGCCCTCTCCCAGACTTGTTCTCAGGGATGCCCAAATTTCAAAAAAAAAAAAAAAATATTTTTTCTTATGAAAAGATAGAGAATCTTTTCCCCCATCTTAATGACACCAAAAGTATGAAATTTAATGGAAAGCTTACAGAATTATGCTCTCGCGAAGTTAGCGGTCTCAACAATGTTTACGCATCGGCAATTTTCCACACTTCAGCCCTATTTTCGGCCAATTTCAGTGTACTAGCTGACAAAAATCATAACTATTTCACTAGAACTCCATTTTTTCTATCGAATGAGTACAAGAAACCACTCATTTACTGATTTCAACTATCCAATACAGTGGTCAGAATTTAGCAATTTTGCCAATTTCACATAAATTTCAAAGGATGCCAATTTCCAAATAGGGTCCAGAATAAACAAGAAAGACATTCCTGGCACTAAAATAACATTTTTCTGTTCATTAGTCACGTTCCCACGCCCCTCTTACATTCTTTTGCTTTCCGCTTTGAATTTTTATTCTTACAAAAAATAGAAGATTTACTGTTATGCAGACTACTGCATTAGTGTAGAAATGGTATAAATAATATCAGCGCACTTGTGAAAGAATATTAGACTCACCAGTTGACGTGTATTGGACGCTTAGCATGATTTGTTTACTTTTGAACTTTGGTAAAAATCGAACGTTTGTGCTACTTTGAGCTCAATTTCAAGGTACTTTTCATTGTAAAACCATTCAAAATCATCTCAATTTCTGTAATATGTCTTCCATTCTGTAAAATGAGACCAGGAAAACTAGAATACAACAATAAATATCATACAAAAATACAGTGCAAATTCGCTGTTTTAATCCAAAAACACGGTCAAAGTTTTTTTTTCTCATTACGCACTGTGTGCTGCAGAATTTTTTTATACTGCGCATACTGACCACATAGACCCATTCTTTCATATGTAGGCCTACCAGCTTTCTCTCACTAGATTTGAGGGCGCTATAATTTAGGCATACTAGTACGTCAAAAACCCTGGTGCGTAAGCCATACTAGTATGTCTGAAACCCAGAAAGGGTTAATGTACACTAAAAATGAAAGAAATCAGACCATAAATAGCGGAGTTCACTTCTCAGCCATTAGCAGCCGCTTAGCGGTATATTTTTGTATGGTTTTTATGGTTATATTCTCTTTTTTTCGGACTCATTTGATAGAATGGAAGATATATTACAGAAATAGATATGATTTTGATTGCTTTCATGAGGAAAAGTACCTTGAAATTGCGCTCACAGTAGCAGAAAAGTTCTATTCTTTAGCGATGCTCGAGTAAACAAATGACGTCACCGTCCAATACCTGTCTGCCTGCCAGACCAAATTCCAATACACAGTCAAGAATGGGTTGACATTATTTATACAATTATTACAGTAATGCAGCAGTCTGCATAACAGTAGATCTTCTATTTTTTTGTGTGAATAAAAATTCCAGATGGTAAGCAAGAGTAATATAAGAGGGGCCTGGAGCCATGACTAATGAACAGAGAAAATGTTATATTAGTGCCAGGAATGTCTGCATTGTCTATTCTGGACCCTATTTTGAAATTGGCATTTGTGAAATTGGCCAAATTGCCAATTTCTGACCACTTCATTGGGTAGTTGAAATAGGTGAATGGGTGGTTTCTTGTACTCAGTTGACGGACTAGAAGTAAGTTTATTCAGGTACTATACACAAATACAGTTACACAGATTATCATACATAGCAGTGTATTTATAGAGAACCTAGGATAACCCAAAAAAGCCAGTACCTGGCTTGGGCTTGCCATGGTTTTTGGTAAATATTGTTTTTTTCTCAGTTGTTTGTTGGGCTTTCTCATTGAAACTTGGGCAATGTATGATGGGAAGATGCTTCTTAACTTACACCAAAAATAAAAAAGACCTACGATAAATAAGGGAGTTGACTTCTCAGCCTTTAGCCGCCTCTTTGTGGTATATTTTCGTATGGTTTTTATGGTTGTATTCTCGTTTTTTTTGGTGTCATTTGATAGAATGGAAGATATATTACAGAAATAGACATGGTTTTGATTGCTTTCATGATGAAAATTACCTTGAAATTGAGCTCAAAGTAGCAGAAATGTTCGATTTTTGCCGATGTTCAATGAACTTTGTGTAAGTCAAGTTGGTTAATTTTATTAAGTGTATTCTAACCTAACCACTCTGTAATCCTACAAACTCAGTAATCCGGCACACTACAGGTCCCAATGATGCAAGATTTGTGATGGAAGACCTGTATAATAATATGTATAATAATAATAGTAAGTATAATAATATAATACAATAAGAATAATAATATAATATGTATAATAATAATACATGTATAATAATTATGTACTACTTAATAATAATTATTTATTTATTTATTTAGTAATTTAAGCATACAAACAGAGGTACAAAAAATACAGGTAAGAGCAGCATGCCAAAGCCACTTATATGCATAGCATTACTTATATGCATAGCAAAGGAGCGGTTGTGGCCGCCTCCACCTGTTACATAATGGCATATTTTATTAATTCTAGAGTATACATCAGGTTTCTGTGTTATTTACATTGTTATGTTATATTAGATGAACTGTGATAGATAAATAAGCCGTAGAGTTGATGATAGCGAAATATTCAAGAAGTACGTATTTTGTCCTGTCTCCTGACAAACACTCGTCGGCCGCCACTGCCACATATACAGTATCATATTTTATTCATTCTAGAGTATATATCAGGTTTCTGTTATTTATATTGTTTATTATGTCATATTAGATGAACTGTGAAAAATAAATAAGCCGAATAGATGATATTAGCGAAATATTCAAGAAGTATTTTGTCATATCTCTAAACAAACACTCGTCAGCCGCCGCTGCCGCCGCCACATATATAATGACATATTTTATTCATTCTAGAGTATATATCAGGTTTCTATGTTATATTGTTTATCATGTCATATTAGATGAACTGTGATAGATAAATAAGTCGTATAGATGATAGCGAAATTATTCAAGAAGTGTTTTGTCCGATCTCCAAACTCGTCCACCACTGACACAGCCCGTACCACTACATGAATTAAATATTTTATTCATTTTAGAGTGTATATATATCAGGTTTCTATGTTATTTATATTGTTTGTTATGTCATATTAGATGAAGTGAGATCGATAAATAAGCCGTAGAGTTGATATTAGCAAAATTGTTGAAGCACAGAATTCCACTGGAATGGATTGATTGCATTTCAGTTAATTTAAATGAGGAAAATTGACTCTGCAAACGAGCAAATCCAGTTGCGAGCAAGGTCATGGAACGGATTAAACTCGCAAGTAGAGGTTCCACTGTATAGTGTTTGTCTGGTTAATTTTAGGTGATGAGGTGATTTATAAATAGGGCCTTAAATTGATTTCCAGGCAGGGGTCCTTTGGTGCTCCGGCAATGAATTCCAGATCTTCAGGCCCTTTATGTGTATAGAATTTTTGCATAGGGAGAGATGAACACAAGAGATATCGAAGAGTGATTTGTGTCTCATATTATAGCTGTGTGTTTTGTTATGGTTATCAAGAATGAGTTTGAGAGGAGGGTTTATATTTGAGTAGTGTTCTCTGTATGTAATAGGCAAAATAATAAGTGTGGATGTGGTGTATATTAACCCTTAAATGGTCCAAATGTATATATATGTTCACTCGCGTAGCGCCCCGAATTTTTGGAGAGAAAAAAATTGTTTTTGTTTTTTTAATTGGAAAAAAGAACATTTGGTACCCAGGCATCCCCAATTTTTTTCATATGGCACACACTGAGTGCACACACCCATTCTCTCATGTCTAGGCGACTCAGGCATATCATGCCAATGTTGAATGATTGACAAAGGAAACGTATATATATGTTTGGGCGCTACGCGAGAGAACATATATGTACATTTGGACCATTTAAGGGTTAACCCTCTGACTGTTTTGGTCGTATATATACATTTTACGAGCCAATGTGTTCGACGTATATATACTCAAAAATTCTAGCAGCTTCAAATCAAGCAGGAGAAAGTTGGTAAGCCCACATGTGAGAGAATGGGTCTGTGTGGTCAGTGTGCACCATACAAAAAGATCCTGCAGCATGCAGTGCATAATGAGAAAGAAAAAACTCTGACCATGTTTTTGGATTAAAACGCCGAATTTGAGGCTTATTTTCGTACAGTATTTATGGTTGTATTCTTGTTTTCTTGGTCTCATTTGATAGAATGGAAAACATATTATAGAAATAGAAGTGATTTCATTGGTTTTCCTATGAAAAGGACCTTGAAATGGAGCTCAAAGTAGGGAAAATGTTTGATGTTGGCCGATCTTCAAGAGTAAACAAATGATGTCGTTGTCCAATAAATGTCCAACTAGCCATTCTGATATGCAGTTATGAATGAGTTGATGTTATTAATACAATTATTACAGTATTGCAGTAGTCTGCATAACAGTAAATCTTCTATTTTTTGTTTGAATAAAAATTAAAAATAGAAAGCAAGAGTAATATCAGAGGGGCCTGGAGACATGACTGATGAACAAAGAAAATGTTATTTTAGGGCCAGAAATGTCTGCATTGGTCATTCTGGAGCCTCTTGAAATTGGCATATCTTTTAGTGTGTGAAATTGGCCAAATTGCGAATTTCTGACCACTTTATTGGGTAGTTGAAATCGGTATATGGGCAGTTTCTTGTATAGTTATGAGTTTGGTCGACTGGAATAATGGAATTAGCAGAAAATAGGGCTCAAGGTGGGTGAAATAGGCAATTCATAAATATAGCCGAGGTCACTAACTTCGTGAGAGCGTAATTCCGTAAGATTTCCATAAAATTTCATACTTTTGTTGTCATTACTTTCGGGGAAAGATTGTCTATCATTTCATTTTTTTTTTTTTTTTTTTTTTTTTTTTTTTTTTCCAAATATTTTGCTACACCAGGAGACACCTCAGGATTTAGGATTGACACAGTCAAAGGGTTAAGTATATAAAAAAGGCACAATACCGTGACTGGAATGATACACAAATAACCCGCACATAAAAGAGAGAAGCTTACGACGACGTTTCGGTCCGACTTGGACCATTGACAAAGTCACACTAACCAGAGGTGGAGTAGGACAGCTATATATAGGCAGGAAGAGGTGATGGTAGTAGTAATAGTAGTAGTACAAGAATGGTATATAATACCGACAAGATGAAATTAAGACACATGCGCAACACCCGGGCATCCCTATCGTAGACGTTTCGCCATCCAGCCAGCCACTGGATGGCGAAACATCCACAACAAAGACAACCAGACGCCGCACATGTGTCTTAATTTCATCAGTAGTTGTAGTAGTAGTAGTAGTAGTAGTAGTAGTAGTAGAGGTAGTAGTAGTGGTAGTGGTAGAAGTGGGAAATGAGGGGGACGAGCCAGTCAAATACAAAGGAAGGGAAGCAAGCGCACAGAGGTGCGTGAAAGGGGAAGTGGGAAATAAATGAAGAAGGAACAGAAACACGAGACAGAAGAGAGAAAGACAACCCAGAGGAGAAAAGGAAAGAGGAAAGGGGAAGAGGGAGAAGAAGAAAAAGAAAAAATAAGGAGTTAGGTTTTTTCTTTTTCTTTTTCTTCTTCTCCCTCTTCCCCTTTCCTCTTTCCTTTTCTCCTCTGGGTTGTCTTTCTCTCTTCTGTCTCGTGTTTCTGTTCCTTCTTCATTTATTTCCCACTTCCCCTTTCACGCACCTCTGTGTGCTTGCTCTCCCTCAGTGGGCACCTAGCTCTCTTGCAGTGCTCCCCTTCCTTTATTTGACTGGCTCATCCTCCTTATTTACTACTACTACTACTACTACTACTGCTACTACTACTACTACTACTACTACTACTACTACTACTACTACTACTGCTACTGCTACTGCTACTACTACTACTACTACTACTACTACTACTACTACTACTACTACTAATGAAATTAAGACACATGTGCGGCGTCTGGTTGTGGACGTTTCGCCATCCAGTTGCTGGCTGGATGGCGAAACGTCTACGATAGGGATGCCCGGGTGTTGCGCATGTGTCTTAATTTCATCTTGTCGGTATTATGTACCATTCTTGTACTACTACTACTAGTAGTAGTACTACTACCACCACTACCACCTCTTCCTGCCTATATATAGCCGTCCTACTCCACCTCTGGTTAATGTGACTTTGTCAATGGTCCAAGTCGGACCGAAACGTCGTCGTAAGCTTCTCTCTTTTATGTGCGGGTTATTTGTGTAAAGGGTTAAGTAAGTTGACTCGTGAAAAATGGTGGAGTATGCTGTCTAGTGCAGGAGTTAGTAATCAATTGCACTGCAGCTTTTTGTTGTTGTTAAAGGTTTAAGGTGATTTGCTGTGGTTGAGTCTCCCATACACAAATACCATAGGTGAGGTAAGGGTAAATGAGAGAGTGGTAAAGAGCAAGAAGAGCTGGTTGGGGTACATAGTACCATATCTTTGAAAAGATGCCTACTGTTTTGGAGACTTTCTTTGATATTTGCTGTATGTGTGTCTGAAATTTGAGACTGCAGTGAAGGTGGAAACCTAAAAATTTGCCCTGTGTGTGTTTAGAAATGGGTGAACCATTTATCAATATGTTGCGCTGTACATCTGAAGCTCTGCTCCCAAATAGCATGAAGTAGGTTTTGTCTATATTGAGAGTAAGTTTGTTGGTAGTCTTCCACAGGTACACATAAATACAATTATACGTAGCGTAAATTACCTAGGATAACCCAAAAAATCCAGACAAAGTGCTATACTGTGCTTGTAGATATAATGCATAATAAGCATGATTGGCAAATAATATACATTTTCACTTGTTCAGGAATCAGACATGATGACTCTCCATCATGTGTAATACCTGTTGGGTCGTGAGTCAGTCTCTCTCTCTCTCTCTCTCTCTCTCTCTCTCTTTTTTTTTTTTTACACAGGGTTTGACAAGGTTAAGGATCCCTAGCTTTATTGACAAGCTATTTACAGGTTAAGGATTCCTAACTTTATTGGCAAGCTAAAAGCTGTTACCTACATCAGCTCATTTGAAAGCATTTTTATTGCTATGAGACATACAAGTAGGGAACAGGATGAAGTTGGAGCCATCTGTGGGCCAGCATTTTCATTTGATCAACTGACTTTATCTCGTTGACATCATTATGCTGTACGAATGTGTTCCATACTCGAGTCATCCTGGGTATGTATGATCTCAGATGGAGTGATGTTCTGGAGAAGGGTACAGCCAGAGTGAAGTTGCTGCTTTCTGCCCGTCTTGTGGCATAAAAGTTTGTTTCATGCTGTCCTCGAAGTGGATACAAGTGTGGTATTTTGACAATATTGGCCTTGTACATAACAGTAAGGCCACCCACATCCCTCCTATGTTGAAGACTCTGCTGAAATGACAGATCTATCCAAGATGGGTCCAGGCGAGAGATGAGACGTCTTGCTCTGTTCTCTACTCTGTCAAGCAGTCGCAGATGAGAGGGGGGGGGAGGCAAACCAAGAAAGTGGAGCATACTCAAGGTGTGAGCGTACTTGTGCCTCGTACAGGATCTTGCAACACCTACTGTCAAGCAGATGCGAAATACGGCGAAGTGCTGTAAGCTTCCTGGCTGCCTTGTTTGCAAGATTTACAACATGGTTCTTCATGGTTAGTTTGGAGTCAAATTTCACCCCAAGGATATCAACTTCTTCTCCAGGTGCCAACACCCTCCCATTCATCCTTACTACTGCACCGGCATTACCATCATGGTGCCTAGAGACGATCATCATTTGCGTTTTCTCAGGTGCAAATGTTACTGCCATCTATTTCCCAAGCTGATATAGCTCTCAGCTGGTGATTGATGTAGCTTAGAGCAGCTGGCATTTCTTCTCTTGGATAAGTGAATGTCAGTGTACAGTCGTCTGCATATGCATGTGATTCTGGGATGAGATGAAGAAGGTCTCTCTCTCTCTCTCTCTCTCTCTCTCTCTCTCTCTCTCTCTCTCTCTCTCTCTCTATCTCTCTCTCTCTCTCTCTCTCTCTCTCTCTCTCTCTCTCTCTCTCTCTTCTCTATCTCTCTCTATCTCTCTCTCTATCTCTATCTCTCTCTCTATCTCTCTCTATCTCTATCTCTCTCTATCTCTATCTCTCTCTCTCTCTCTCTTTCTCTTTCTCTCTCTCTCTTCTCTCTCTTTCTCTCTCTTTTCTCTTTCTCTCTCTCTTTCTCTCTCTCTCTCTCTCTCTCTCTCTCTCTCTCTCTCTCTCTCTCTCTCTCTCCACAGGGTTTGACAAGGTTAAGGATCCCTAGCTTTATTGAGAAGCTATTTACAGGTGAAGGATTCCTAACTTCATTGGCAAGCTAAGAGCTGTTACCTACATCAGCTCATTTGAAAGCATTTTTATTGTTATGAGACATACAAGTAGGGAACAGGATGAAGTTGGAGCCATCTGTGGGCCAGCATTTTCATTTGATCAACTGACTTTATCTCGTTGACATCATTATGCTGTACGAATGTGTTCCAGACTCGAGTCATCCTGGGTATATATAATCTCAGATGGAGTGATGTTCCGGAGAAGGGTACAGCCAGAGTGAAGTTACTGCTTTCTGCCTGTCTTATGGCATAAAAGCTTGTTTCACGCTGTCCTCGAAGTGGATCTAAGTGTGGTACTTTGACATTATTGGCCTTGTATATAACAGTAAGGCCACCCACATCCCTCCTATGTTGAAGGCTCTGCTGAAATGACAGATCTATCCAGGATGGGTCCAGGCGAGAGATGAGATGTCTTGCTCTGTTCTCTACTCTGTCAAGCAGTCGCACATGAGAGGGGGAGCAGGCAAACCAAGAAAGTGGAGCATACTCAAGGTGTGAACATACTTGTGCCTCGTACAGAATCTTGCAAGCCCTGCTGTCAAGTAGATGCGAGATACGGCGAAGTGCTGTAAGGTTCCTGGCTGCCTTGTTTGCAAGATTTACAACATGGTTCTTCATGGTCAGTTTGGAGTCAAATTTCACCCCAAGGATATCAACTTCTTCCGCAGGTGCCAACACCCTCCCATTCATCCTTACTATTGCACCGGCATTACCGTCATGGTGCCTAGAGACCATCATCATTTGCTTTTTCTCAGGTGGAAATGTTACTTGCCATCTATTTTCCCAAGATGATATAGCTCTTAGCTGGTGATTTATGTAGCTTAGAGCAGCTGGCATTTCTTCTCTTGGCTAAGTGAATGTCAGTGTACAGTCATCTGCATATGCATAGGATTCTGGGATGAGATGAAGAAGGTCATTGAAGTAGACATTCCATAACAATGTTCCCAACACGCTTCCTTGTGGAACACTTGCCCCAATAGGATGTCTTACTGATTCCGTTCCATTGAGAACTACCCTTAGAGATCTACCATGAAGGTAATCACTGAGGAGACATAGCATAGAGCCTGCAATTCCCAGAGCTTGCAGTTTTGCTAAGAGGCTCTGGTGCCACACCCGGTCGAAAGCACCAGCAATGTCCAGTGCTACCACACAGCTGACTTTGGATTCATCCAGTGACTGGCACCACTTAGTGGAGAGGTTTAACAACAGATCAGCAGCAGAGTAACCTTTCCTGAAGCCATATTGACGGTCGCAAAGTAGTGAGTGGTAGTCAAAAAAAACTGTCATTTGTCTTGAGATTATAGTCTCAAGGATCTTACCAGTGATTGACAGAAATGACACTGGTCTGTAGTTGCTGATTTCTGCTCTGCTCTTGTTTTTGTGAACAGGGGCTACATTTGCCTCTTTTCACAGAGAGGGCCATTTACACTGTACTAGGCAGCGCTGAAAGATGCGAGTTAGAGGTGCTGCTAGCTGGTCTGCACATCTTCTCAGCAATCTTGGGCTCAACTTGTCTGGGCCCACAGCCTTTTCTTGGTCAAGAGATTTAAGAAGGAAATGCACCTCCTCCTGCCTTATTGTCACTGCTGACAGTTTTGACACAATTCTTGCAGCTAGCCAAGGAGGGCCCCTTGCTGGATCAGGAACTTGCATTTTGGTAGCAAAGTGTTAGGCAAAGAGGTCTGCCTTCTCTTGACTACTAGTAGAGGTGGTCCCATCCTGCCGATTTAGAGGTTGAATGAGCTCATCAGGCAGATAACCTTGTCTGTCCTTGACCAGGGACCACCAGGTTTTGGAGCCTACCCTACCTGATGCTAGCTTTCTTTTTGTGTCCACCTCCCATTTAGCAATGGCCCACTTTTGAACGTCACCCATATGCCTACAGGCTTGCCTGTGCAAGTTCCTGTTATAGGTGGTAGGATGTCTCTTATACCTTCGCCATGCTTTGTACTTAGCAGTAGCAGCCTCTCTACAATGAAAGCCAAACCAAGGCTGATCTGTAGGCTTTGTCACATATTGCCAGTGAGGAATGTGTTGTTGTTGTAGATTAAAGATGTGTCCAGTGAAGGCTTTTACTTGGTTGTCAGCATCCCCTTGGAGAAGAGCATTACAATGGTGGTGGCAAGATCAGAGCAAAGGACTGGCCAATTACTTCTTTCCCATAGCCAGGTTGTGCGTGTGGACTCCTCACCTCGATCTGTTGGGATCTTAAGTGTCGTAAAAACAGCCTTGTGGTCAGATGATCCAACGAAGCCGAGAGGGTTGACAAGTGACTATACCTTCTGCCAGATCACTCACTCACTCTCTCCCTCTCTCCTCTCTCTCTCTTCCCCTCTCTCTCTTCCCCTCTCTCTCTTCCCCTCTCTCTCTTCCCCTCTCTCTCTTCCCCTCTCTCTCTTCCCCCCCCTCCCCCTCTCTTCCCCTCTCTCTCTTCCCCTCTCTCTCTTCCCCTCTCTCTCTTCCCCTCCTCTCTTCCCTCTCCCCTCTTCCCCTCTCTCTCTTCCTCTCTTCTTCTCTTCCCCTCTCCTCTTCCCCTCTCTCTCTTCCCCTCTTCTCTCTCTATCCCCTCTCTCTCCCTCTATCCCTATCTCTCTCCCTCTATCCCTATCTCTCTCCCTCTCCCTATCTCCTCCCTCCCTCCCTCCCTCCCTCCCTCCCTCCCTCCCTCCCTCCCTCCCTCCCTCTCCCTCCCTCCCTCCCTCCCTCCCTCCCCCCCTCCTCCCTCCCTCCCTCCCTCCTCCCTCCCTCCCTCCCTCCCTCTCTCCCTCTCCCTCTCTCTCTCTACTCTCTCCCTCTCTCTCTCTCTCTCTCTCTCCCTCTCTCTCTCTCTCTCCCTCTCTCTCTCTCCCCCCTCCTCTCTCTCTCTCTCTCCCTTTCCCCTCTCTCTCCTCTCTCTCTCGCCCTCTCTCTCTCTCTCTCTCCCCTCTCTCTCCTCTCTCTCTCTCTCCTCTCTCTCTCTCTCTCTCCTCCCTCCCTCTCTCCCTCTCTTTCCTCCCTCCCCTCTCTCTCTCTCTCCCTCTCTCCCTCCCCTCTCGTGCATCCGCCTAGCCTTTTCACAAATAATCGACGTCATAAGAGTATCTCCTGCTAATTGTTTCACATTTATCCACACCAATAATAACTTCTCAACATCTTCGAGTACTGGTGATCTCATTTTTGTCAGCATATTTACCCCCTTTGCAACAACAGTGTCCTTAATTTCCTTTTTCTTGGCCATGATGGAAGCTATGGTTGTATGGGGTTTGTTATACCTCCTGGCCAGCTCGGCCATACGTACGCCACTTTCATATTGTTCAATGATGTTTTTCTTAAATTCAGTCGTATTTCTCACCATCTTTACCAAAGGCTTGGCACTGGGAGCTTTCTTTGCAGCCATGGTAGCTTATTTAGTAGTTGCAAGCACTAAAATGAATGGAATATTATGAAATATTTTGTATGAGCAAGATAGGGGACTGTCGCTCACTGGCACACTGGCTGGGAACGGCTCAGAGCCATGAGTACGTGTCCCAGACGAATGACTATTCGCAAATCAAACTACGATTAGCGAGTCAATGTTTTGATGAAAATAACGTTTCGATTTTCGAAAATTACGACTATCGAGCCTTACGATTATCGAGGGACCACTGTGTGTGTATGTGTATATATATATATATATATATATATATATATATATATATATATAATATATATATATATTATATAATATATATATTATATATATATATATATATAGGGGGAAGTGGAACAGAATTCTTCCTCCGTAAGCCATGCGTGTCATAAAAAGGTGACTAAAATGCCGGGAGCAAGGGACTAGTAACTCCTCCTGTAGATATTACAAAATTTAAAGAGAAGCTTGCGTTTTTCTCTTTGGCCCCTCAGTAGGATACGGCCAGTTTGTTGAAAGAAAGAAAGAATGTATATATATATATATTATATATATATATAAAATATATATATATATATATATATATATATATATATATATATATATATATATATATATATATATATATATATATATATATACTATATGTGTCATGCCGAATATGTAAAAATGGTCAATTAGCAAGAACTCATTTAAAATTAAGTCCTTTCTGAAATTTTCTCTTATACGTTTAAAGATATATTTTTTCCCTAATGTTAATGTAAAAATTTTTAATTTTGCTCCAAATGAATCTTAGAAAACTTACCTAACCTTATTATAACAAGAACAATATATTTTAGCCTAACCCAACTAAATATATTTTAGATTTGTTTACATTAATTTAATACTAAACAAACACAGTGGAATATATTTTTTTCGTTAGGTTCAGAATGATTTTGGCGAAATTATTGCATACACAAATTTTCGCTTGTCCTATATGGCTATATGCTATTTAAGCCAAGATCGCAAGTTCTGCCTATTCAGCACAACATATATATATATATATATATATATATATTATATATATATATATATATATATATATATATATATATATATATATTATATATATATATATATATATTGTAAGGCCCCGCTTTATGGCGTTCCACTAATACGGCGATGTCAAATTATGACCAAAATTTGCTATTCGGCAAGCGGTCTTTCAAATACGGCGCCCCCCACCCGGTTTGTTTACATTTTCCGTGACCACATCTATTATGTCAGGAAACTTTCCAAAATTTCAAGTGTTTTAAAGTTGCTGCATATTTTGTATGTACTCTGATAATTATACTTATGTGTACCTGTACCTAAATATACTTACACACTGTGCTGGTGTCCAGGTACACATTAAAATCGCTAAGTCTCTCTCTACTTATGACACCAATACTACATAATAATAATCACTCTTGGGCACACTAAATGTCTTATGTTACATCAATATAGGCATTTTCATTAATCCATCTATGATATTTTCCTCAAAATTATATATGAAACCCATTACATAGCATATAAACATGATACATGCACTCACAGAATAAAAATTGATGTAAATATAAGATTTGTTTACAAAGCTGTGTAGGTAGTGTTGGAAGAATTACGTTTTCTCTAGTCAAACTGGGGGATAACTGTAGAAAAATATTCTTTTTGTATGCCTTTACTCTATATATAGCAATTCACGACCCTTGTGGGTTTAGTGCTTTTTTATTATAATAATAATAATTATTATTATAATATTATTATTATTATAATTAATATTAATAATAATAATAATATTTTTATTATTAATACAGTGGACCCCCGCATAACCATCACCTCCGAATGTGACCAATTATGTAAGTGTATTTATGTAAGTGCGTTTGTACGTGTATGTTTGGGGGTCTGAAATGGACTAATCTACTTCACAATATTCCTTATGGGAACAAATTCGGTCAGTACTGGCACCTGAACATACTTCTGGAGTGAAAAAATATCGTTAACCGGGGTCCACTGTATTATTATCTTCATTCACTCTAAAAATGGTGTGTTGCTGTTTGTTTATTCTGAACTAACTTGTACACAATGTAAGAGTATTTGTACTGTGAGGTAATTATTATTTTAATAAAAAATATTGAGGTAAATGTTTTACAAACTCTTACAAACGTACGTGAATGAACTAAAAGTAGACACACATTAATACGCATTCATTTCGCTGACCAAGTGATTGCCCACTACCTGTTCAGTTTGTGTTCTTACATTGTCTCAACTCTGTATCTCATTCTCTCTCTCGTTTACTCTTTCGTTAACTAGTTAGCTCTCATTGACGATGGCATCTAAGCTTAGCTGTGATAAAAAGAGAAGTCATAAGACTTGCTTTAAGTGCCAAGTTAGAGGATGATGGTGTGTTATTCTGATTTTATTCAGTAAACACCCTGCCACTCACCTCTCACACATTAATATTAATATTTTAAGGTAAGAAATAAGTGTACTCTGTGTGTATCTTACCTTTTATTGTGTTTTTAATGCCTATTTCTATTGCTAACTTAATATAAGTTAGTGTAAACTTGTTGTCTGGCATTTATTACATATTTTATATGTGCTCTGATAATAATACTTGTGGAGCTGTGTGGTAGCCGGGTGGAGGGACAACATTACGTTTTCTCTGCTCAGCCATCAGAGAAAATGTATATGAATCTGCGTTTGGCCCAGCCACTCCCTCACTCCACTTTGTTTACAATTTTTGGCATGAATTATTCATTACTTCTCCCTTCATTTATGATGGCATCTAAAGGTAGTTGTTAGAAATGATTAAATTCAGTGAACAAGGTATGTCGATGTTAATAATACGGCTCTGGGCCACAGTGTAGGTAGCCGGTAGGTGTAGCCCAGGCGGGCTACACCCACCAGCTACCTACACTGACTTCCTACAAATAAATACTACTCACCTCTCTTCCTATATTTAGACTACACATATTTTAAGGTAAATAATGAGTGTACTGTATGTGTATTTTACCTCTCTGGGATGTTTTAAATATCGTTTATTAAGTATGAGATGGGGAGCCAGGGCTACCTACACCTGGGCTACCTGCACCTGACTTCCTACAAATAAGTACTACTCACCTCTCTCCCTACATTAAGATTACAAATACTTTAAGATAAGTAATGAATTTACTGTGAATGTATTTTACTTTGTGTGTTTTTAATGCCTAGTTCTGTTACTAACTTAATATAATTTAGTGTAAACTTGTTGTCTGGCATCTATATGCATTTATAAATGGAAAAAATGGTGTTCTGCTTTCTGGCGACGTCTGCTTTCCAGCGACAGCCTGGAACCTAACCCACCGTATAAGTGGGGCCCTACTGTATATGTATATATTATATATATGTGTATATATATATATATATATATATAATATATATATATATATAATATATATATATATATATATATATATATATATATATATATATACAGGAAGGCCCCGCTTTACGGCGTTTCACTTTACGGCGTTCCGCTAATACGGACATTTCAAATTATGACCAAAACTCACTATACGGCTCCCCCCACCTGACTTTCTAATACGGTCACCGTGCCCCACCCTGTTTGTTTACATTCTCCATGAGCTCAGTAAGCACTAAGTCTCTCCATTTTGTCTGGAAACTCCAAAATTTCAAATGTTTTTAAAAGTTATTTCATATTTTATATATACTCTGATAATTATACTTATGTATACCTGTACCTAAATAAACTTACATACATCGAGTCATTTAAATGTCGTATATTACGTTAATATACACATTTTCATTAATCCATCCATGATATTTTTTTCAAAATTATATAATAAACACGATGCATAACATATAAATAAGATAAATACACCCCACAGTAGAATAAATAAACAAATGTGAGATGTCGTAGCAGACGACTTGCACAAGTGGTGATAATAACAATACTGAGTCTCATTAAATGTCGTATATTACGGTAATATACACATTTTCATTAATCCATCCATGATATTTTTTTCAAAATCATATAATAAACACGATGCATAACATATAAATAAGATAAATACACCCCACAGTAGAATAAATAAACAAATGTGAGATGTCGTAGCAGACGACTTGCACAAGTGGTGATAATAACAATACCGAGTCTCATTAAATGTCGTATATTACGGTAATATACACATTTTCATTAATCCATCCATGATATTTTTTTCAAAATTATATAATAAACACGATACATAACATAAAAAGATGATAAATAACACCCACAATAGAATAAATAAACATAAATATAAGATGTGGGAGCCACATAACTTGTACAAGTGACGCCAAGAATAACATTTTCTCTAATCTAACATAAGAGTAAATGTGTTACTGGGGGTAACTGTAGAAAATTATTCCTTTCGTATGTATGTAAGTAAGTTTATTCAGGTATACACAAATACAGTTACATAGATTATCATACATAACAACATACGTGTAGAGAACCTAGGATAACCCAAAAAAGTCAGTGTGACTTATTTCCATTGCCTTCACTCAGAGCTTCATTTCTTCTCAAAATGATGTTACATGAGAATGGGAGTGTTCTTCTTTATTAATTCTACCGTATCAATGTAGAGACAACCTGTACACAATGTAACTTGTACACAAACCAGACGTGTACACTTCGTTTGTTTACAAAACTTACCTTCCCCTGGTTTGTTTACATAACTGCGCCTGCCCCCTCTCATGTATTCATTCTTTCTCTCTCTCATTTATTCGTTTTATCTCATTTACTTACTCCTGACCCTACATTAAGACTACAAATATTTTAAGGTAAGTAATGAGTGAACTGTATATACATTTTATCGCTCTGGATGCTTAAATATCATAGAATAGTATGTGTGGGTGGGGTGGCCTGGTGAGGCTATTACAATACATACCACACTTGATTTCTTACAATAAATACTACTTGTCTCACCCTAGATTAAGACTATAAATATTTTAAGGTAAGTAATGAGTGCACTATGTGTGTATTGTACCTTTTTATTGTTTTTTGATGCCTGGTTCTATTGCTAACTTAATATATGTTAGTGTAAACTTGTTATCTAGTGTTTGTATGCATTTATAAGTGGAAAAAAAGGGTGTTCCACTTTACGGTGATTTCCGCTTTACGGCGGTAGCCTGGAACCTAACCCGCCGTATAAGTGGGGCCTTCCTGTATATAATACATACACTCACACACACATGTATATATGGATGGTTATAGGTATCTAAAATGTAGCTAAAAGTATTCTTGACACTATACTATTCATAAATTTTAATAGAAGAAGGGCATCATTTTATAATCATAATCCTCACAAGAATTGTACATATACAGTACACCGTTTTGGATATAGCACGATTGAAGAATTGTGGCATATTTTTGTTTAACACTTCATAAAATTAGTTTAACACAGTTGCGGGAGGGGAAAAATTTTGAGCGCCGCCGGGCGGGATGGTCTGTGGGTTACACCATTGTGTCAACTGGGGAGACCTACCACCATGCCGTCCCCTGCCTCCCTCAGCCACCCACACCCACCCACACCACTCTCCTAACCTACAGTTTGGTTCATACGCATGTAGGACAACGATTCTCAAAGCTCAGTGTGTTTATTTACATACATATTTTCTTATTTTCATTGCCATATGTTAAATCTGCCAGGCAATCATAGCACTGACTTCACTGAATGACTTACTGATTTGACTGAATGACTCTTGACTGAATAACTTACTGACTTGACTGAATGACTTACTGACTTGACTGAGTGACACACTAACTTGACTGAATAACTTTCTGACTTGACTGAATGACACTGACTTGTCTGAATGACACTTGACTTCACTGAGTATCTTACTGATTTTATGCACACTCCAATACAACCACCGACTTCAGTACCAGAACTTCTACCATCCACTTCTGCCAACAACTAACAACCATCCACCTCAGCCCAGTAGGGCAACACCATCCATATCCACTCTCTTCACAATCATCCACAAACACCATTACCCACAATTTAAGGTAAGAAATACTATTATTTCTAATGCATTTGTAGTCTTAATCAGTAATATATCATGACAGTGCACTAAAATTAGATATTCGCTTTTATTTTGTAAGATCTGGAGGTCAAAAAAAAAAGTTCTTTGGCTTTTTGGGGGCTCCCAGGAACGTAACCCTATTTTTCCCATAAGCTCTTCAGTTCGTCTAACACAGATTTGTCTAACATGGCATTATCAGGAACGTAACTACCATGTTAAACAGTGGTCTACTACATATATTTTTCAGTAAAATCCACAAAACAACTTTCTCATATATATTTTATAATGCATAAGAATCGTCTGAAAGTTTGAGGTAGATCTGAATAGGTACCAGTATTTTCAGTTTAATGCATGAAAACATATTTATTATAATTATTATTATAACTATTTTTAAAATTGGCCAGTTTAAACGAATCCTAAACTTCTCTTCAGTTAAGTACTGTAAGCTTGATGCCATTCATACTAGGGGTTCTTAGGTTATTGCATGGAAAATATCAAATTTTTTAAATATAATTGTCAAATTGGTACTTATACAGTCTTGATGAATAAGATACATGTGGAATACCTGGATATCTTTACTGATAGACATTTCACACACTAGGGGCTGTTTCACTCTAACACAGAGACATGAGAACAGACCCTTTTATACCCAGAGCTAGTGGAAAAAGTGCAGCAATGCATCATTTGTAGATGTGTTAATGGGGTGGTGAAGAGGACTCATTAGAAGTCAGGCCCATACAGTGTGTCAAAAATTTAGCATAGAGTGTACAGGTATCCTCTGGTGTCGTACAAAGTTAAGTCCATAAGGTGGATCAGAGAGTTAGCATACAGTTGCAGAATACTGCGTTCTCTAAATTCCATATTGTTGCTGTGTCAAATATCTTTAGTTTTAAGTTCATGTTTAAAATGTGTGCAAAAACTTGGGTACCTTTATTGAAAGATAATACATATAAACCTTTGATCTTAAGATGCAAATATGAATCTTCCTTTAGGATACATTGGTGTTGAAAGTTTGAAGCCAATCAGAATATTTTTTTCTCATTTTCATTTACAAAATTTGCACCTACACAGCCTCTATTTTAGAAAGGCCACTTGTAAGTTTGATGCCAATCAGAAAAGGCATTCTTATGATATCATTCAGTAACCTTGGAGGAAAAAGTTCCAACAGTCACTATAAGCACAGCATTACCTTTTGAAGGAAAATATAATTAATTTTGACATTTATATATGTGTGTAGTACTTATTTACTAGACTCGTGGGTGAGTCTTTTATCTTCCCAAAATAACCACAATTGGAGTGACGTCACACTATTTTGTTACCTTTTAACATCTTCATCTTTACATTCTGCTAGTCATATTTCTTGTTAGCCCTAGCTTAACTTGCCTGCTGTGTTTAAAAATTGTGTTCGTTAGATTTGCATAAATTAACAGATTGCAATTTTCCTCATTAGCCATATAAAGTGGTGTGTGGAAGATGTGTGTAACTTGCATATGCAGTATCATTAGCTGATGTAGTCATGATTTCCAGAACTGCAGTCAGTTGCAGTGCCTCATTGAGATGTTTTCATAATTAGGAAAATATCTGAAATTAGTTGTATAACTTGAGCTGTCCAGCAACCCATCTTTTATACTCTTCAACAGGCCTTGCAACATCCCATCCTCGACCACATGGTGGAAAGAGAAAGAGTCCAGAATTGCGGGCAGTGTCAGAGCCTTGTTCGCCATTCTGCTATTTACATCTGGTGAGTAATTTTAGGTGGACAAATGGTTTATTGTGTTCAAGAATTTTTAAAATTTGGCAGAATTTAGAAAATATCTTAATGTACTTAATGTTGGTTAAATTGCACACTGATGTAGTATGCAACTTAACCAGCATGGAAATTAATTTAAATCCATTTGATTTTCTGGTCACTTAATCACAGACTTAAGGAACATTGAAGAAACTTATGCACTAGATGTTCTATATACAAGAGAGAGAGCATTTCACACTTGGACTTGAAAAGACCTAGTCAAATTCAGATTTTTTTTTTCTAAACATAATAAAAACTTACAATTTGACTTTAAAGTCCATAGTATGCACAACATTTGGTAACTTGGGTTAGGTGGAAAAGGGTTTCTCTTGGGTAGATAGCACCACACTCCTGGACCTGAGGCAGTCATTGTCCCCATGGTTTGTGGTTCCTGATCTTTTCTCTCTTGTAGATGAGTAAGACATTTGCAACAGTTATGTATTTTTTTTATTTTTGAAACAATTTGCATTCAGAGGTTAGTAAAAAATATTGAAGACAATCTAGAGGTAACTATGAGGTGATCAGTCCCTCACCCTTGAAGTGTTCAGCTCCATAGTGTCGAGCAGTATAAAGCTTGAGAATGAAGCCTTTTTTAATTTAACTGAAAGTGAGGTGCAGAAGTTGGAGACAGTTTCACAAGAGATGACCTACTTGTTGGAAGTAAAAACTACAGCAGGTCCACTGGTTTGCTGCAGTGCTCTTGAAAACTTTTAGGCTAAGGGACTGACCATCTCAAAATTACTTATTCTTGAAGACTAAGGGACTGATCGCCTCATTCTGTATTTATCTCTACACTAGGTCTGCATTTTAGTAACCTCCGTATTTGGCTATGTATGTGCACTTACTACTGGTGCACACTATGTGCACAGGACACTCAACATAAACATTAACCCACAACTCAGACTCTCCTTGGAGAGCTGCAGAAGAACATTCACTCATAATATATAATATGAGTATCTTTTTGATATACAGTACCATGTGTTCAACTTGACTCATTTAGATACTTCATGCAATTAAAAAGCCCCAGAATAAGAACTTTTTCCCTCAAAATGCAAACAGTTTGTGATGTATAGAGCTGTAAAATGAGTTTCAGACTGCAACAATGTTGGTTGAATCACCAGCAATATGTTTGGTAAAAGGAAACAGGCACAACTAATGTGACATTTTACTGTGGCAGCACTTTGCACTTCAGGAGCTTTATTCCTGTGTCTGTCAGCTGCTTCAGTATTGTTAAAAAACTCCTTAACCCTTTCAGCGTTGGTGCCGTACTAGTACAGTGGAACCTCAAAAATCGAACTTAATCCGTTCCAGGAGCTAGTTCTAAATTCGAAAAGTCTGAAATTCTAAGCAATATTTCCCATAAGAAATAATGGAAATACAATTAATCCATTCCAGAAACCCAAAAATATTCACACAAAAAATACATTTTATAGAGATTAATTACAGTTTTACATACAACAAATACTATAGTTTTTAATTATGTATAGTAATACATATAAAATAACATTTTTACTTACCTTTATTGAAGATTGGTGATGGCATCTGGAAGATAGGGAGGAGGAGAGAGGGAGTTGGGGTTAGTGTTTGGAAGGAGAATCCCCCTCCATGAGGACTTCAGGTAAAGCCCTCTCTGGGGTTACTTCCCTTGTCTGTCTTTTAATGCCACTAGGACCAGCTTGAGAGTCACTGGACCCCTGTCTCACAAAATAACTGTCCACAGTCCTCTGTTTCTGGCGCCTCTTTAACATTTCCCTAAAATGGGACATGGTTCTGTCACTGAACTTGTTGCAAAGATGGCTTGTTTCAGCTTGCTCAGGGTGGTACTTCTGCACAAACATTTGGACATCATTCCACTTGGCACAAATCTCCTTAATCTTTGAAGAAGGCACCTCATCCACTCCTTCTTCCTCTTCCTCTGAAGCAAGTTCCTCAGCTGTGGTCTGATACTGCTCCAGATGAAGCTCTTGCAGCTCTTCAGTGGTTAGCTCTTCCCTGTGGTCCTCCACCAACTCTTCCACATCCTCACCACTCACCTCCAACTCCAGGGTGCTCCCCAATGCCACAATAGAGTCCACAACAGGCAGAGGGTGAGCTGAGTCAGGGTCAGCCTCAAACCCTTCAAAATCCCTCTTTTGGACACAATCTGGCCACAATTGTCTCCAAGCAGAGTTCGAAGTCCTGGAAGTCACTCCCTCTCAAGCCTTACCTATAAGGCTTATGGAGCTGTAGATGTTGAAGTGATTCCTCCAGAACTCTCGTAAGGTCAACTTAGTGTCTGTGGTCACTTCAAAGCACTTTTCAAACACTGCTTTTGTGTAGAGTTTTTTGAAGTTAGAAATGACCTGCTGGTCCATGGGCTGGAGGAGAGGAGTGGTGTTAGGAGGCAAGAACTTCACTTTTATAAAACTGAAGTCCTTAGACAAGAGGTCTAATAAGTTTGGAGGATGAGCAGGAGCATTGTCCATTAACAGGAGGCACTTGAGTGGCAATTTCTTTTCCTGGAAGTATTTTTTCACACTGGGGCTAAACACTTCATAGACCCACTTTTTGAAAATTTGTCCTGTGACCCATGCCTTATGATTAGCTTTCCACAAGACACATAACTTGTTCTTAAAGACATTGTTTTTCTTAAACACACTGGGATTTTCTGAATGATACACAAGTAAAGGCTTCACTTTAAAATCACCACTAGCATTAGCACAGAATAAAAGAGTAAGCCTGTCTTTCATAGGCTTGTGTCCTGGCAGTGCCTTTTCCTCCTGTGTGATGAAGGTCCTTTTTGGCATTTTCTTCCAAAACAAGCCTGTTTCGTCACAATTAAACACTTGTTCAGGTTTGAATTCTTCACTGTCTATGTACCCCTTAAACTCCTGTACAAACTTATCAGCCGCCCATTTGTCTGAACTGACTGCCTCACCATGTCTTACAACATTGTGTATGCCACTACGCTTCTTAAATCTGTCAAACCAGCCTCTGCTGGCCAGGAGTTTTCTGTACCAGATCGGCATGCAACTTCCTTGCCTTTTCGCAAATAATCGTCTCTGAAACACTATCACCTGCAATCTCTTTATCCTTGATCCACACCAGCAACAACTTCTCAACCTCTTCAACTATTTGTGGTCTTTTTTTGGTTAGCATATTAGCACCTTTCACAACATTAGCTTCCTTGATTTGGTCTTTCTTTGCCAGGATAGAACCGATGGTCGACTTGTTTTTCCCATACATCCTGGCAAGCTCAACAAGTCTCACACCACTCTCATACTTCTGTATTATTTCCTTCTTCACATCTATGGTGTTTCTCGCTTTCTTTACCACAGGGGTACCACTAGCAAGTTTCTTTGGGCCCATGGCAGCTTATTTCACAGTCCCACAAACACTAAACACAACGAAATAATCGTAAAATGTGTGAATGAGAGCTCAGGTTAGTGTTTACTCAAGCATAAACAACGCTAGACTGCTCACGGCGCCTGCGCAGGGACGCGGACAGAGCAGGCCGGCAGACAGGTCCCGTACCCGGCAGTCCGAAAATAGGGGCGTGTTCGATAATAGGGACACAGTTTGTCCGAAAAAATGGTCCTATTTTCGAAATGTTCGATATGTGATACGTTCGATTTTTGAGGTTCCACTGTACAGCTTACACGCCAGGGTTGGTACCATACTAGTACGCATAAATTGTAGTGCCTTCAAATCTAGCGAGAGAAAGCTGGTAGGCCTACATATGAAAGAATGGGTCTATGTGGTCATTGTGCACGGTATAAAAAAATCCTGCAGCACACAGCGCATAATGAGAAAAAAAAACCCTCCGGCCCTGTTTTTGCTTTAAAACGGCAACTTTGCAATGTATTTTCGTATGCTATTTATGGTTGTATTCTAGTTTTCCTGGTCTCAGTTTATAGAATGGAAGACATATTACAGAAATTGAGATGATATTGATTGGTTTCACAATGAAAAGTGCCTTGAAGTTGAGCTCAAAGTAGCAGAAAAAGTAGCAGAAATGTTCGATTTTTGCCAAAGTTCAAAAGTAAACAAATAATGCAACGCGTCCAATACATGTCAACTGGTGAGTCTAATATTCTTTCACAAGTGTGGTGATATTATTTATACCATTTCTACACTAATGCAGTAGTCTGCATAACAGTAAATCTTCTATTTTTTTTATGAGAACAAAAATTCAAAGGGGAAAGCAAAAGAAATGTAAGAGAGGTCTGAGGACATGACTAATGAATAGAAATTTTTTTATTTTAGTGCTAGGAATGTCTGTCTTGTTTATTCTGGACCCTATTTTGAAATTGGTATCTTTTGAAATTTGTGTGAAATTGGCAAAATTGCCAATTTCTGAACACTTTATTGGATAGTTGAAATTGGTAAATGGGTGGTTTCTTGTACTCATTCGATAGAGAAAATGGAGCTCTACTGAAATAGTTATGATTTTTGTTGACTGGTACATAGGAATTGGCCAAAAATAGGGCTCAATGTGGGCGAAATCGCCGATGCGTGAAATCGTCGAGACCGCTAAGTTCGCGAGAGCATAATTCCGCAAGTTTTCCATCAAATTTCATACTTCTGGTGTCATTAAGATTGGGAAAAGTTTCTCTATCATTTCATAAGTTTTTTTTTTTTTTTTTTTTTTTTTTTTTTTTTTTTTTTTTTTTTTTTTTTTTTTTTTTTTTTTTTTTTTTTTTGGAAAAAATTTCTGACCTTGAGAACAAGTTTAGGAAGGGCCTGTCGACCCTGAAAGGGTTAATATGATGTAAATGTTTATGTAAAGTGATTATAAATGCTCATGCATGATTGTCACCACTTACATGCTGCCACTCAGTAAACACCCCACCTGGTTATGATGTAAATTTAATTTTGATTGCCTCTAGACATGTAATTTAACCCTTTCAGGGTCCGTCCCGTGGATCTATGGCTTTACGGTGAGTGTCCAAACCGTAGATCTACGCCATGAGCTCAGCTCACTCTGATAAACTGTGAGTGGTACATTTATGCCTAGATATGAGAGAATACATCAATGTGGTATGTGTGCACCACATAAAACAGATCCTGCAGCACACTGTGTATAATGAGAGAAAAAAACTGAAATCATGATTTTTCGATTAAAACAGCGACTTTGCAGTGTTTTTTCGTATGTTTTTTATAGTTGTATTTGCGATTTCTTGGTCTCATTTGGTAGAATGGAAGACATATTACAGAAATAGAGATGATTTTGATTGGTTTTAGCACTGGAAATGGCTTGAAACTGAGCTCAAAGTAGCGGAAATGTTAAATTTTTGCCGATATTCAAGAGTAAACAAACGACCTCACACATCTAATACACGTCAGCTGGTGGGTCTAATATACATTCACAAATATGGTGATGATATTTATACAATTATTACAGTATTGCATAACAGTAAATCTTCTATTTTTTGGTGTGAATAAAAATTCATTATGTGAATAAAAAATCAAAATGGAATTTATTTGTAAAGCCTCAAATGTAAAATAATGAACAGAGGAAATGTTAGTTTAGTTCCAGGAATACCTACATTGTTTATTCTGGAGCCTGTTTTGAAATTGGAATATTTTGAACTTTGTGTTAAATTGGCCAAATTAACAATTTCCGATCACTTTATTTTGTAGTTGAAACAGTTGACTTGGTGATTTCTTGTGCTCAATCGATAGAATAGAAGTAATACTAGTGAAATAGCTAAGAATTTGGTTGATTGGAATAATGTAATTGGCCTAAAATGGGAGTCAAAGTCGGCAAAATCGCCGATTCGTAAATATCGCTGACACATCAAAATTCGTGAGAGCATAATTTCGTCAATTTTCCACCAAATTTCATACTTTGTTTTATTACCTTCACAAAAAGATTCTCTACGATTTCATAAGAAAAAATAACAAATTTTTTTTTTTGAAAATTCTTGGACACTCGTGCGTGACTTCAGATTTTGGCCTTGGACGCCTGAAAGGGTTAACAACTGTAACTTGTCACTCTAGACTCAATTAACATTCCTACTCACACATTATTGCCCCCTCAACATTTAAACAGTTTAATCCTTAACTATGCATTATCAGCTTTTTTAACTATGCCATATTGCTACATTACCCCTTTCAGGGTTTTCGACGTGCTAGTACGGTACTAGTACGCATAAATTGCAGTGCCTTCAAATCTAGCGAGAGAAAGCTGGTAGACTTACATATGAAAGAATGGGTCCATGTGGTCACTGTGCACAGTATAAAAAAATCCTGCAGCACAGCACATAATGAGAAAAAAAAACTCCGACCCTGTTTTTGCTTTAAAACGGTGACTTTGCACTGTATTTTCGTATGCTATTTATGGTTGTATTCTAGTTTCCCTGGTCTCATTTTATAGAATGGAAGACATATTACAGAAATTGAGATGATTTTGACTGGTTTCACAATGAAAAGTACCTTGAAATTGAGCTCAAAATAGCAGAAATGTTCGATTTTTACCAAAGTTCAAAAGTAAACAAATTGTGCCAAGCGTCCAATACACATCAACTGGTGAGTCTAATATTCTTTCACAAGTGTGGTGATGTTATTTATACCATTTCTACACTAATGCAGTAGTCTGCATAACAGTAAATCTTCTATTTTTTGTAAGAATAAAAATTCAAAGTGGAAAGCAAAAGAAATATAATGGAGGCCTGGGGATGTGACTTATGAACAGAGAACTTGTTATTTTAGTGCCAGGAATGTCTTTCTTGTTTATTCTGGACCCTATTTGGAAATTGGCAACTTCTGAAATTTGTGTGAAATTGGCAAAATTGCCAATTTCTAACCACTTTATTGGATAGTTGAAATTGGTAAATGAGTGGTTTCTTGTACTCATTCCATAGAAAAAATGGAGTTCTAGTGAAATAAATATGATTTTTGTCGACTAGTACACAGGTTTTGGCCAAAAATAGGACTCAAAGTGGGCGGAATCGCCAATGCGTAAACATCAGCGAGACCGTTAACTTTGCGAGAGCATAATTCCATAAGTTTTCCATCAAATTTCATACTTTTGGTGTCGTTATGATCGGGAAAAGATTCTCTAGCATTTCATAAAAAAATATTTCTTTTTTTTTTCCGAAAAATTTTCGACCCTGAGAACCAGTTTAGTAGAGGGCCTCTCGACCCTGAAAGGGTTAAGCAACTTATCTATGTAAACTTTTATATTAACAAACATTAAGCCTAGTCTGAGATTGTTCAGAATGCTGTGCATACTATGGGCTTTTCTACTAATTGTGCTATTACCACTTTCACTGTCACAACCCCAAAATTATAAGTCATGTCACTGTCACAATTTCTAAACAAAATACTAATAATTTTATATTTTAAAATGGTAGATAATAATTTTTTAAAGGTAATGGTACAAAACTGCAAAATTTGATGTGAACTGCCCCAAATTTGTTGGCATGAAGTTGGAGAACAGAGTGCCTAACACAACAGCAATGTTGCCTACTTTGAAACCTGTTTTAAGCCAGTATCATTGGTCAAAGCAACCCAGTTCCTAGTTATTTCACTAGTTTATCAATTGAGGGCAAGAAACTACCCAATGATATATCACAACTATCCTATAAAGCACCCAAAAATTGGGGATTTGGACAATTTTGTGCAGAAGTCGAGGAATTCCAATTTAAAAATAATCCAAAACAAAGACTGTAGGCATTCTATCCACTAAACTAACCTTTCCTCTTTTCTTTTATCATGTCCCTAGGCCTCTCCTATATAAGACCTGCAATTTTGAATCCATCACACGCACGCACGCACGCACGCACCCACACACACACACACACCACACACACACACACACACACCACACACACACACACAAAACCACACACACACACACACCCCACACACTCCACACACAAGGTAGTCATAAAGTAGTCATTGGAGTGATGTATAACCCACCACAGAACTGCAGGAGGCCAAGAGAGGAGTACGAAGAAAACAACAGGGTGATGGTGGACACACTGGCTGAGGTGGGCAAGAAGAGCTCACTCGAGCAGAGCAAAGTTACTGGTAATGGGCGATTTCAACCACGGGAGATCGACTGGGAAAACCTGGAGCCACAGGGGGGTCCCGAAACATGGAGAGCCAAGATGATGGATGTGGTACTTGAAAACCTCATGCATCAACATGTCAGGGACACAACCAGAGAGAGAGGGGAGGATGAGCCAGCAAGACGGGATCTTGTGTTCACCCTGAGCATTTCAGACATTGAGGACATCACTTTCGAGAGACCCCTTGGAGCTAGCGATCACGTGGTTCTGAGTTTTGATTATATAGTAGAATTACAAGTGAGAAGGTAACAGGAACTGAAGGGGCAGGCCAAACTATAAAAGGGGGGACTACACAGGTATGAGGAAAATTCCTGCAGGAGGTTCAGTGGGGCAGAGAAAAGGTAGGGAAAAACAGTAAACAGATATGGAATATGTGGCAACAAAGTGCAAGGAGGCAGAGGAAAGGTTTGTTCCCAAGGGAAACAGAAATAATGGAAGACCAAAACGAGTCCTTGGTTTACCCGAAGGTGTAGGGAGGCAAAAACTAAGTGCAACAGAGAATGGAAAAAGGGACAGGAGGCATAGGACCCAGGAAAACAAGGAGATTAGTAAAGAGCCAGAAAAGAGTATGCACAGATAAGGAGGGAGGCCCAGCGACAGTTTTTGAAAACGACATAGCATCGAAAGTCAAATCTGACCCGAAACTGCTGTATAAGCCACATTAGGAGGAAGACAACAGTCAAGGACCAGGTGATAAGGCTGAGGAAGAAGGTGGAAACTCCACAAGAAACGATCAAGAGGTATGTGAGGAGCTCAACACGAGATTTAAGGAAGTATTTACAGTAGAGACAGGAAGGACTCTGGGGGGACAGACCAGATGGGGACACCAGCAAGGAATACACCAACAAGTGTTGGACGACATACATACAGATGAGGAGGAGGTGAAGAAACTGCTAAGGGACATCGATACCTCAAAGGCAATGGGACCGGACAACATCTCCCCGTGGGTCCTTAGAGAGGGAGCAGATATGTTGTGGTCCACTTACCACAATCTTCAACATGTCCCTGGAAACTTGGGCAACTACCTGAGGTATGGAAGATGGCAAATGTAGTTCCCATTTTTAAAAATCATTGACGTGTATAGTATGCAAAATTATGGAGAAGATTATCAGGAGGAGAGTGGTGGAGCACCTGGAACGGAACAAAGAGTATAAATGCCAACCAGCACGGATTCACGGAAGGCAAATCCTGTGTCACAAACCTTCTGGAGTTTTATGATAAAATAACAGAAGTAAGACACGAGAGAGAGGGGTGGGTTGATTGCATCTTCTTGGACTGCAAGAAGGCCTTTGACACAGTTCCTCACAAGAGATTAGTGCAGAAGCTAGAGCATCAGGCGCATTTTAACAGGAAGGGCACTGCAATGGATCAGAGAATACCCGACAGGGAGGCAACAACGAGTCATGGTACGTAAAAGAAAGTATCACAGTGGGCACCTGTGACGAGCGGGGTCCCACAGGGGTCGGTCCTAGGACCAGTGCTATTTTTGGTATATGTGAACGACATGATGGAAGGGTTAGACTCAGAAGTGTCCCTGTTTGCAGATGATGTGAAGTTAATGAGGAAATTAATCTGATGAGGACAGGCAGGACTTCAAAGAGACCTGGACAGACTGGATACCTGGTCCAGCAAATGGCTTCTCGAATTTTAAAACCTGCCAAATGCAAAAATCATGAAGATAGGGGAAAGGGCACAGAAAAACCACAGACAGATATAGGCTAGGTGGCCAAAGACTGCAAACCTCAAATCAAGGAGAAAGATCTTGGGTGAGTATAACACCGAGATGTCTCCGGAAGCACACATCAATCAGATAACTGCTGCAGCATATGGGCGAATGGCAAACCTGAGAACAGCATTCCGATACCTTAGTAAGGAATCGTTCAAGACACTGTACACCATGTATGTCAGGCCCATACTGGAGTATGCAGCACCTGTTTGGAACCCGCACTAGATAAAGCATGTCAAGAAACTAGAGAAAGTACAAAGGTTTGCCACAAGGTTAGTTTCAGAGCTAAGGGGAATGTCCTATGAAGAAAGATTAAGGGAAATCGGCTTGACAACACTGGAGGACAGGAGGGTCAGGGGAGACATGATAACGACATATAAAATACTTGCGTGGAATAGAAGGTGGACAAAGACAGGTGTTCCAGGGAGGGGAACAGAATCAAGTAGGCCACATTTGGAAGTTGAAGAACAAACATGAGTCAGAGTGTATTAGGAAAGTAGTTATTTCTTCAGTCATAGGAGTTGTAAGGCAGTGGAATAGCCTAGAAAATGGACGTAGTGGAGGCAGGGGAAAACCATACCCAGTTTTAAGACGAGGTTTGATTTAAGCTCATGAGCGGGGAAAAGGGAAGAGACGGGCCCAGTAGCAACGGTAAGAGGCCGGGCCAGGAGCTAAGACTCGACCCCTGCACCACAAAATAGGTGAGTACCAACACACACACACACACACACACACACACACACACACACACACACACACACACACACACACAACCACACACCACACACCAACACACACACCAAACACACTCTCTTATCTCTTTCTCTCTCTCTCTCTCTCTCTCTCTCTCTCTATTCTCTCTCTTCTTTCTCTCTCTCTCTCTCTCTCTCCACTCTCTCTCTCTCCTCTCTCACACGCTCTCTCTCCTCTCCCCTCTCTCTACTCTCACACTCTCTCTCTCACACAATCTCTCTCACAACTCTCTCTCTCACACACTCTCCACGCTCTCTCTTCTCACACTCTCTCTCTCTTCTCTCTCTCTCTCTCTCTCTCTCTCTTCTCTCTCTCTCACTCTCTCTCTCTCCTCTCTCTTCTCTCTCTCACTCGCACTCTCACTCACTCTTACTTACTTTTGTCCTTTTCTGGATAATAAATTGTTTTTTTTTTTTCTGGCCACAAATAGAGCGAAAACACCAAAGGTCAAGGATCCTGGGGGATGATTATGTCGGAGGATCTCGCCTTCAAGGAACCATAACCATTGTATCAATCGCATCTGCGAAAGAAAATTGAAAAATGACAGGATGATAATGAGATACCTTCAAAAACTAGGGACGGCCCAAGCCATGATGACACTCTTCAGGTCACTTGTTCTCATCTAGGCTGGAATATTGCTGCACTCTAACAGCACCTTTCAAGGCGGGTGAAATTGCCGACCTAGAAAATGTACAGAGAACTTTCACGGGCGCCGCATAACGGAGATAAAACACCTCAATTACTGGGAGCGCTTGAGGTTTCTAAACCTTGTATTCCTGGAACGCAGAGGGTGAGATACTGATTATATACACCTGGAAAATCCTTAGAGGGACTAGTACGAACTTGCACACGGAAAATCACTCACTACCGAAAGCCAAAAGGACCTTGGCAGACGGTGCACATCCCCCCAATGAAAAGCAGGGTTTCGCTAGCACGTTAAGAGACCATACATAAGTGTCAGGGGACGAGGATGTTCAACTGCCTCCCAGCACACATAAGGGGGATTACCAACAGGACCCCTGGCAGTCTTCAAGCTGGCACTGGACAACGCACTAAAGTCAGTTCCTGATCAGCCGGGCTGTGGCTCGTACGTTGGTTTGCGTGCAGCAGCAGAACGCCTGGGTTGATCAGGCGCTGATCCACCAGGAGGCCTGGTCACAGGACCGGGCCGCGGGGGCGTTGACCCCCGAAACTCTTCCTGGTAAACTCCATGGCAAACAATGGTCGTTTCCACCAAGGTAAGGTGGCCAGAAAAAAAAAAAACTTTCACCCATCATTCACCCCATCACGTCTTACCAGGGCATTTTTACACTACTTTATAAAACTGAAAAATTAAACCTTTCTTCAAGTGTGTCAGGGTATTTCCCTATCTTCGGGGACTCGAGTCCGCGGGGGTTTTTCCCGAATCCCTTCATAAATTTTACCTTGTCCATCCAATGGCACATCAATCCAAAAAACCACTTGTCTCCCCTTTGCTCCTATCTAACACGCTCAACTGCTTGGGAAATCCAAACCCCTCACCCCAAAATCTCCCTTTACCCCCCCCCCCCCAACCTTTCCAGGCAACTCCTACCCCGCCCTTCCCCCACCAGATTTATAACAGTAGACCCTTATATTACACTGTAATTATGTTCCCAAAAATGTCGTGTTAGATAAAAATCCGTGTTACAAACAGAAGAACTTATGGGGAAAATAGGGTTACGTTCCTTGGACCCCCAAAAAAGCCAAACAACTTTTTTTTAGACATCCAGATCTTACAAAAATAAAAATGATGTTTTTGTTGCTTAAGACTAGAAATATTATTATTTACCTTAGATTCTGGTTGCTTGTGTATGTCATTGATTGTGAAGAAAATGGAGATGCATGGTGTGGCCCTACTGGGCTGAGGTAGATGGTTGTTGGTTGTCGGCAGAAGTGAATGGTTCAGGTTCTGATACTCAAGTCAGTGGTTGTATTGGAGTGTATATAAATTCTATAATGGATCTCTGGCTTCTTTTACCCTGCAGTACATTATACAGCTGACAGTAAGGTATCAGCTACTCTAGACCCCATTTCAGAGCACTGCTTTTAGACTTGTCAGGGTCCTCTTCAGTGAAAAAGTCTGCTAGTTTAGCAGCAACATGTAACTGCTGCAGTATAAACTTTTTTTCTTCGGGTTCTTCTTCTTCTGTTATTTGGCTTCCTTGTACAGTGGACCCCCGCTTAACGATCACCTCCCAATGCTACCAATTATGTAAGTGTATTTATGTAAGTGCATTTGTACATGTATGTTTGGGGGTCTGAAATGGACTAATCTACTTCACAATATTCCTTATGGGAACAAATTCGGTCAGTACTGGCACCTGAACATACTTCTGGAATGAAAAAATATCGTTAACTAGGGGTCCACTGTATTTGTGTATTGAGCTCTGGCAACATTTCCTCTGGATTCCTGTCTTCTTCTTCTTCTTCTTCTTCTTCTTCTTCTTCTTCTTCTTCTTCTTCTTCTTCTTCTTCTTCTTCTTCTTCTTCTTCTTCTTCTTCTTCATCATCATCATCATCATCATCATCATCATCATCATCATCATCATCATCATCATCATCATCATCATCTCATCATCATCATCATCATCATCATCATCATCATCATCATCATCATCATCATCATCATCATCATCATCATCATCATCATCATCATCATCATCATCATCATCTCATCTTTCTTTTCTTTCTTCTTCTTCTTTTTCTTTTCTTTTTTCTTCTTTTCTTTTTTTCTTTTTTTTCTTTCTTTTTTCTTTTTTTTTTTTTCTTTTTTTTTTTTTTTTTTTTCTTTTTTTTTTTTTTTTTTTCTTTTTTTTTTTTTTTTTTTCTTTCTTTTTTTTTTTTTTTTTTTTTTTTTCTTTTTTTTTTTTTTTTTTTTCTTTTTTTCTTTTTTTTCTTTTTTCTTTTTTTTCTTTTTTTCTTTTTTTTCTTTTTTTTTCTTTTTTTTTTTTCTTTTTTTTTTTTCTTTTTTTTTCTTTTTTTTCTTTTTTTTCTTTTTCTTCTAAATCTAAATCTGAGAGCTCATTCACATCTTCCTTCATAGCTTCAAAACCATCACCTGGTAATCTTGCCAGCTGAACAATTTCCTGAACCTGACTCTCAAGCAAGGAAAAACCAGTGAAAGAATTAACTACAGAAGGCCATAGCTTTCCCCAGCCTGCATTTAATGTTAATTGGGGCAGGTCTAGCATAGCTGGTGGTATCTGCAATGTTAAATTTATTCCAGAAGTTTGGTACTGCAAAGATCTACCAACAATATAAACCTATGAGGGAAATTAGAGATGGTATGAGAAATTATCAAACAGAATGTTGAAGGCATCTTCAAATGCGGCAACCACCAGTAGCTACATTGTATAAATTGAGGCAAGAATTAATTAACATGATTAGTCATCACAAACGTGACTTATGGAAATTGCTAGTTCTAAAAGCTAATCAGTATGAACGAGAGCCTGCAAAATTTTGGAGTAAGATTCAGCAACTTTTAGGTGCAAAGCACAAGGCTCCTACCTACCTAATTCATACCTTCACTGATAATGATGATGAAGAGGTTGAGATTAAACTTGATGATCCACAGGACCAGGCTAATTTGATAGGTGATGTATGGGAGAAAATTCTCTCCCACAATAACAGTTGTTGATTTAATAATAATCACTATCAGTTTGTCAATGAATGGAGAGATGAGAACTAAGCTGATCTACAACCACTACCTACCATCGATACATCAACTCTTGAAGAGGTCCACCCGCTTACTAGGCCTATCACACTACTTGTGATGAGTCAAGTTATTGGAAGAATGCAAAATAGAGCCCCTGGTCTCTCTGGAATAACAATGAAACAAAGTTCCTACACAGAAATTGTAAACAGTCTTTGGTTAATATCTTTAATGCCATCTTGGCCTCCGGACATTTTCCAGTGGTTTTTAAGACTGCTAGGATGATCTTTCTTGCTAAACCCAATAAAGACATCCATCAACCAGGAAACTAGACCTATATCCTTACTTGAAGTCACTGGGAAAATTCTTGAAAACGTCATTTCCAACAGACTGAATTACTATATGGAGTTTAACCACCTTTTTACTGAAAAACAGTTTGGCTTTAGGACACATAGAGGTACCCATCATGCAATAAATATTATTTTTGATACTGTAGCGAGTCTGAAACATCAGGGCAATCTTGCCCTAATTGCCACCAGAGATGTTCATGAAGCTTTTGATAGCTTATGGCATGATGGTCTTATATACAAACTTGTTGACCTACCTGACCATAACTGGACCTTTTTCAGATTTATATATAACTTCTTAACTCAAAGAAAAATCATTCCTACCTTTCATGGCAGGTCAGCAGAGCCTTTTATACCAACAGCTGGTGTCCCACAAGGTTCTTGTCTTAGTCCAATTCTATTCAATATTTATGTGAATGATCTTCCTCAACCAGAATTTAATGATACAGTTATAACGCAATTTGCAGATGATGTTATCCATGTCGTTTCGTCAACTCCTGTAACAGGAAAATACAAATATGAAAGAGTCATAGAAAAAATGAATATTGAACTTCGTCGAACATTCAGTTGGGAAAAGAAATGGAGAATTACGACTAACCCTGACAAAGTCCTGGTTAGCACGATAGGATGTTTTGCATCAACCATCGAAGAAAAGGGGGGCATCTCCATCAGAGGTACACCTGTAGCCATTATAAATCCTAACAAGATCTTGGGATATGAAATAGACAGGCTGCTCCACTCATCATCTTACGTCAATAAAAACATCAAGATAGCCAAAGCTGGTCTTAGCAGTCTCTTTAGATTTAATCAAGCCCCTTCACATGTCAAAAAACATCTGTATAAAATGATGATAAAACCTATACTCGAATACCCATGTGTCCCAATGACGTTAACAAAGACCAACATGCTACAGTTGCAACGGGTCCAGAATAGAGCTCTCCGCTTTATTAAAGGTACCAGGAGGAGAGACAGAGTCAAAATGGCAGATTTACATGTACAACAGGATATTACTGCCTTAAATGTACGCCGTGATATGCTGAAGAAGAGACAACTCTATGCAATGCAAGAACTCTACATACTAAATACAGAACATCCTCTCCAAGTTGAAAATACCACTGACTATATATCAATACTCCTCCTCACAGGACCCAAAGAAGGACTCTCCCACAGAGGGTGCGTCGCTTCATCCATAAAGACAATTACCATCGACCAATGATCTTGAGCAACCTCCCTGCAAATGAGGATGATTGAGTAACACCAGAACCCTTCTATGTCTTTTTTTTTTTTTTTTTTTTTTTTTTTTCAACAAGTTGGCCGTCTCCCACCGAGGCAGGGTGACCCAAAAAAAGAAAGAAAATCCCCAAAAAGAAAATACTTTCATCATCATTCAACACTTTCACCACACTCGCACATTATCACTGTTTTTGCAGAGGTGCTCAGAATACAACAGTCTAGAAGCATACACACATAAAGATACACAACATATCCCTCCAAACTGCCAATATCCCAAACCCCTCCTTTAAAGTGCAGGCATTGTACTTCCCATTTCCAGGACTCAAGTCCGACTATATGAAAATAACCGGTTTCCCTGAATCCCTTCACTAAATATTACCCTGCTCACACTCCAACAGATCGTCAGGTCCCAAGTACCATTCGTCTCCATTCACTCCTATCTAACACGCTCACGCACGCTTGCTGGAAGTCCAAGCCCCTTACCCACAAAACCTCCTTTACCCCCTCTCTCCAACCCTTTCGAGGACGACCCCTACCCCGCCTTCCTTCCCCTATAGATTTATATGTTTTCCATGTCATTCTACTTTGATCCATTCTCTCTAAATGACCAAACCACCTCAACAACCCCTCTTCTGCCCTCTGACTAATACTTTTATTAACTCCACACCTTCTCCTAATTTCCACACTCCGAATTTTCTGCATAATATTTACACCACACATTGCCCTTAAACAGGACATCTCCACTGCCTCCAACCGTCTCCTCGCTGCTGCATTTACCACCCAAGCTTCACACCCATATAAGAGTGTTGGTACTACTATACTTTCATACATTCCCTTCTTTGCCTCCATAGATAACGTTTTTTGACTCCACATATACCTCAACGCACCACTCACCTTTTTTCCCTCATCAATTCTATGATTAACCTCATCCTTCATAAATCCATCCGCCGACACGTCAACTCCCAAGTATCTGAAAACATTCACTTCTTCCATACTCCTCCCCAATTTGATATCTATGTCTACTAAGAAAATTATCGCCCCTAATTAGGGAGACATCTTGTATAACATTTCTACTTTTACATCTACTGATATAAACTCGCTACACTTACTATGGCGGGACACCACCTTGAGAGAAACTAACATGTCAAGCAATTCTTCATCAGTTCTGCAGACAATTACCGCTTTGCCTTGCCGTTTAAATATTTGTTATGCAATCGCAAAAAAAAAGCAATTGCAACTTGTATATCTACTACCATTCAGAGTCATGTACCTATATATCTGTTATGTCTATGTGACTCTGATGGGTTAGTATTATACCCCTTCAAGAATTTTCTGTTATTACACATACACATTTTAAATTGCACCAAAGTGGTTGGGCCACTTCTCTTTTATATCCTACCTCACTCCCCCTCCCACCCTTTTCCAATATTTCTGTCCTTACCCATCCTTCTTCCTTACCCATCTTACCAAAGACTCTGGTCATAAGAAGCGAAAGGTTTGAATCAGAGTCCATCCAAATTTTTTCCCCTCCTGCAAACCGAACTGTGTTAAATTAATTTTACAATGTTGTATAAAACTATACCACAATTTTTCAGTAGTAATAACCAAAACATACCAACAAAATTCATGCAATATAAGGGTCTACTGTACTCTCGAAGTCATTCTATTTTATTCCATCCTCTCCGCATGTCTGAACCACCTCAACAACCCCTCCTCAGCCCTCTGGATAATAGTTTTGGTAATCCCTCACCTCCTCCAAATTTTCAAACTACAAATTTTCTGCATTATATTCACACCACACATTGCCTTCAGATACCTCACCACTGCCTCCAGCCTTCTCCTTGTTGCAACATTCACCACCCATGCTTCACCCCCATATAAGTGTTGGTATAACTATATTCTCATACATTCTCCTCTTTGCTTCCATGTATCTGAATACATATCTCATCACCTTACTCTTTTCTATATTCACTTTCAATTTTCTTCTTTTACATACCCTACCAGACTCATCCACCATCCTCTTCAACTTTTCTTCAGAATCTCCCAAAAGCACAGTGTCATCAGCAAAGAGCAACTGTAACAACTCCCACTTCGTGTTAAAGTCTATCTTTTAACCCCATGCCTCTTGCCAACACCCGAGCATTCATTTCTCTCACAACCCCATCCATAAATATATTGAACAACCGTGGTGACATCACATATCCTTGTCTAAGGCCTACCTGAGTGTCACTATCCTCATAAAAGCTCTTCACTGCTGTGAATAACCTACCTCCTATTCCATACATTTGCAACATCTACCACATTGCCCTCCCATCCACCCTGTCATGCGCCTCTTCGAAATCCATAAATGCCACAAAAACAATTTTACCCTTATCTCAATACTGTTCACCTAAATGTTTCACTGTAAATGCTTGGGCTATACACCCCCTACCCTTCCTAAAGCCTCCTTGTGCATCTGCTGTCCTACTCTCCATCGTACTCTTAATTCTTTCAATAATAACTTACCATACACTTTACCAGGTATACTCAGCAGACTTATTCCCCTATAATTTTTGCACTCTCTTTTGTCCCCTTTGCCTTTATACAAAGGAACTATGCATGCGCTCTGCCAGTCCCTAGGTACCTTATCCTCTTCCATACATTTATTAAATAAAAGCACCAACCACTCCAAAACTATATCCCCACCTGTTTTTAACATTTCTATCTTTATCCCATCAGTCCCAGCTGAATTACCCCTTTTCATTCTACCCACTGCCTCACGAACTTCCCCCACACTCACAACTGGCTCTTCCTCACTCCTACAAGATGTTATTCCTCCTTGCCCTATATGCAAAATCACAGCTTCCCTATCTTCATCAACATATAGCAATTTCTCAAAATATTCCCTCCATCTTCCTGATACGTCTACCTCTCCATTTACTAACTCGCTTCTCATATTTTTAACTATCATATCCATTCGTTCCCTAGGCTTCCTCAACTTAATAATCTCACTCCAAAACTTTTTCTTATTCTCAACAAAATACATTGATAACATCTCACCCACTCTCTCATTTGCTCTCTTTTTACATTGCTTCACCACTCTCTTAACCTCTCTCTATCTCTCCATATGCTCCTCCCCCCTTGCATCATTTCGAATTTGTAAGAACCTCTCACATGCTAACTTTTTCTTTCTTACTGCTCTCTTTACATCATTCCACTAATCACTCTTCTTCCCTTCTGCACCCACTTTTCTGTAACCATAAACTTCTGCTGAACACTCTAACACTACATTCTTAAACCTACACCATACATCTTCAACCTCATTGCCTAAACTCTTACTAGCCCATCTATCCTTCAGTAGTTGTTTATATCTTACCCTAACTGCCTCCTCCTTCACATCTCTCTTACTTGCTGTATCAATTTTCCTTGTATCTCATCTACCTTTTAATAAAATATAACCTAGAATAATTGGTCATGGTTTAAGCCATTGCACTAGTTGAGGCAGATGTTGTAAAAGCCTGTTAAACAGACAGGGTGGAAAAGGGGGGGCCTCTTCCCTTCCTCGGGAAGATCACCAAGAAATAAGATGTTTCTGCTGTTTTGAGGCCTAATTCATTCTGCTTGTCTCCATTTCACTAGTATGTGTTCCTGTCTATCAATTGACACCAAAAAATTGCCAAAAAAGCCATGAAAATTGCCTTATAAGATGCCTTAAAGTTGTTATTTTAACCCATACACACAGTCAGGGATAAGCTGTTCCCATCTGGAACTGCATAGGGCAGGATTTTATTGTTATACTGTGCAAATCCACCACATAGACCCATTCTCTCTTGTCTAGGTCAAAATTTACGGTTTTCATCAGTTTGCGTGTGGCCAGCCTGGTTGATCAGACCCTGACCCACCACGAAGCCTGGTCTCAGACCAGGCCACGGGGGCATTGACCCCTGAAACCCTCTCCAGGTATGCTCCAGGCATACACAGCGTATTTGATGGTGCAATGATTAACCCTTTGACTGTTTCAGGCCCCTCTCTGAAACTGTCATTCTATGTCGCTCAATTTTTGAAAAAAAAAAAAATTTTTTTTCTTATGAAATGATAGAGAATCTTTTCCCGATGGTAATGACACCAAAAGTTCGAAATTTGGTCGAAAACTCGTGGAATTATGCTCCCGCGAAGTTAGCGGTCTCGGCGACATATGCGTATCGGCGATTTCGCCGACTTTGAGCCCAATTTTCAGCCAATTCCATTGTTCCAGTTGACCAAACTCATAGCTATTTCTTTAGAACTCCATTTTGTCTATCAGCTGAGTACAAGAAACCTCCCATTTACTAATTTGGACTACCCAATATGGTGGTCAGAAATTGGCAATTTGGCCAATTTCACGCAAAATAAAAAAGATGCAATTTCAAAATAGGGTCCAGAATAAACAAGGTAGACATTCGTGGCACTAAAATAACATATGCTCTGTTCATTAGTCACATCTCTAGGCCCCTCTTATATTATTATTGCTTTCTATTTTGATTTTTTATTCATACAAAAAAATACAAAATTTACTGTTATGCAGACGACTGCATTATTGTAAAAATGGTATAAATAATATCAGTGCACTAGTGAAAGAATATTAGACTCCCCAGTTGACGTGTATTGGACGTGTGGTGTGATTTATGTACTCTTGAACATTGGTAAAAATCGAACATTTCCGCTACTTTGAGCTCAGTTTCAAGGTCGTTTTCATCGTAAAAGTAATGAAAATCATCTCTATTTCTGTAATATGTTTTCCATTTTATCACCTAAGACCATGAAAACGCGAATACACGTACAACGATAAATACTATACGAAAATACACCTCAAAGTCGGCGTTTTATTCCAAAAAAACGATCAGAGTTTTTTTTTTCTCATTACGCAATGTGTGCTGCAGGATTTTTTTTATGTGGTGCACACTGACCACACAGACCCATTCTCTCACATGTGGGCCTACCAGCTTTCTCCCGCTTGATTTGAAGCCGCTAGAATTATTGAGTATATATACGTCAGAAACATTGGCTCGTAAGACGTATTTATACGTCGAAAACAGTCAAAGGGTTAAGACATATTTATATGCAATTGCTGCTGTCCTCATAAATGTATGTACATGTATATGTAGGAGACATTTAAAAGATTAATTTTATAATTTATTGAAAATAAATTTTATTTGTATATTAAGAATACTAATATAATTTCTCTCATTTGTCTTTCTTGCCACAATAGCCCGATGCCAAAGAAAAAATGGTCGCAACAGCATCTTCCTGTTCCTCTGATAAACTGAGAGATGACAATGAATCGTCCAATGATGCCAAACCTCGAAAGATCCGAAAACATGCATCCGTAGATTCTGGAAATGAGGCAAGCTCAGAGGACAGTAATGACAGCATGAGGATGAGCGGCCGAAAAATAGATAAGACCAGTACAAGTTGTAAGCTTTTTTGATAATGCTGTTTGTTTAGTATATGAAAAAAGATGTATTTTACATGAATTTGAAAATATTAACTATGATCATGCAAGAGTTTGCATATCAATAATTCTAGCTATCATGCATGCTCATGATACATTTTGATCCTCTAAGCATGGACCGTTCAAAAAATTAATGGTGTACCAAAGGTACAAGAAACTCTACCAACATAGTATGGTATAAAAGAATGTGTAAGTATTGGCTCATTAGACAATGGTGAAAGTGTACCAAACTATACTATTGAGCATACTATACACACTGAAACAACAGACCACTTTTATGTTCATGATGAATAAGATGTGTCCAACATCTGGGTGTCTTTATGCTTAAAAATACTGCCAACTTGTGGCTTTATCAGTACAATACAGGGAAGACTGTAGAAAAAGAGATAATCACTCCCTTAGTCTTGTAGAATTATATACATATTCATATTTTGGGAATTATCCTTTTAATAGAGGAATATTGACAGTAAAGTATGGATAAATTGTAGTTTGTTTGGGGTCAAAACAAAGACATTTACCAGGATGAGGATTTACTACTATTGGACAAAGTTGTAATGTACTCTTTAATATAATGTTGTCCAGTAAAGACGAGCCTTGCTAAATGTGTTCGTTGTACCCCATTTGTTGGCTTTTTTGCTTGTCATTCCATTCTGTGTGTGTGTTTGTGTTTATATTTCTACAAGCAGTAAGTCAGTGCCTTATCCTAGTACAACTTTAATATTATTAACAATATAAAACAAGTTATTGACTCAGGTATAATTAATTTACAGTAATTGTTTTACTGTATCTAACAATATTTTTTCACCTATGCAGGAAAAAAATTGAAGCTGATTCTATGTAGAAACTTTTGACTCCTGGACATGAGTAACTTTTGACCTCTTTATACTAGGTATTACATATTGTTTTGTGTAGGTTTTTGTTAGATTCATCCTGTTCTTGACTCCAGACTAAGTTTTACATTATACACCACTTCACAGGTGTTGAGTTTGAGTGCAAAACATCAGTCTTGTCAGTGAACGGCAATGGAAGTCTGGGCAGCATGCACAATAAAAGAGTGGTGTGCACAGATTCAGATGTTGTTCGCACAAACAATAAATATGTTTACACTAAGCCACTCACCCTTGAGAGTCTGACAGTCAAATTATCAGATGCAACAGAGCCTTACAACCTGGTGACGTGGCTGGGTTCAGAGGCTTCTATGTTCCGTGTGCTGCACAAAGTCTTCCTCAACAATTACTGTGCCATCTCCCAAGCCATCCTCACTAAAACTTGTCAACAGGTAAATATTCTCACATGTGCATAATACAGTACTGAGTTATTATACTCTGATATGTTTCCTATTATTTTTTTTCATTCCTTCTCTTCCATCAACCTTTGACATCTGTTCATCATAATGCAGCGGAGTGGTTTTAACAACAATTGTTTGAAGGGAAGGGTTGTCCTACCCTAGAAGAATGGATGCTCTTTCCTAGAGTGTTGGCCAGACTAAGAGCCCAGCACTCCCAACTCCCCTTTATTTGACCAAAGTAGTAGAGATTTTTCTTCATGAACAAGGGATGAGAGGAGTAGAATGACAGAGGACAAAGAAGAAAAGATGAAAGAACATATATACAGTGGAACCTCAGTACTTGAACAGCTCGCTACTTGAACAAAGCTTGGCACTCAACCAAACAAACACAACCTGCCAGAACTTCGCTGTAGACTATTTCATGTTTCTTCACATTTTTTGTATTTTTTATATTATTTGTATAAATAAGTCACCATGGGGCCTATGAAGATTAGTGATAACAGCCAACCAAAAAGAAATTTGATTGGGAAAATTTTTTTCGATACTTGAACAGATCAGCACTCAAACACCTTTCTGGAAAGAATTAAGTTCGAGTACGGAGGTTCCTGCTTTCTTATATACACCAGCCAGGGTACTTCCCCACATACCAGACAGGGTACTTTCCCACACACACGATTTGATATGAGTGGGACTTGTGCATGAGTGAATAGAATTATCAAAGCTTATTGCTTGGGGAGCAGTGAAAATTGGGTTGGGCAAACACAATTCTGTTAGTGGGATGGTTTGTGAAGGACCTGCCTAGTATGGGCCAACAGGCCTGCTGCGGTGTTCCAGCTTTCTTATGTACACCAGCTGAGGAAATTGCTTCAGAAGAGGAGAGAGAGGGAAACAGGTGCCTTCTTCAAAGATTAAAGACATTTGTGCAAAGTGGAGTGAGGTGCAAACATTTGTGGAGGAACAAATGACAACATCATGAACGGCTTGACAACATCATGAATGGAAATGGGATCAATCCTATTATTTGCCTCAGTGCTGGAGGCAATGATGTAGGCAAGCGTAGAAGTGAGGATTTAGTTAGAAAGTTTAGGACAGCTATAGACATAATTAGGAAGAAGGGGGGGGGTGCCCTGTTATATGTGGCATTTTGGTAATGAATGGTTATATGTGGCATTTTGGTAATGAATGGTTGTCCAGAGCAATTGGTATTAATTGTTGGCTGGATAAACACTGTAAGGATAATGCAGTACCATTCATTGACAACTGGGACAGCTTCTATGGCCGAAATGACATGTATACCAGGGATGGGGTTCACTTATCCAGGGCAGGTGTGGGTTTTCTTGCTAACTCAGTTGAGGGGGTTGTTAGGACTTTAAACTAGGATTAGTTAGAGGTATGGGTTTAGAAATGATAAATAATGAGTATGGATATATTGACTTATGCTCTGATATTAAGAACCTTAATAGTAACTGTCATGGAGTAACTCTGGGTAATGATAATTTCAGAAATTGTGTAAAAACAAAGATGAATAGGAAAAATGTGCAGAAGAAAAACATATGATGGTATTTTATGCTAACAGTCGAAGTGCAAGAAATAAAATTAATGAACTACGTTTGGTAGCATATGCTGGGAACTTTGATATCATTGCATTAACTGGAACGTGGTATGATTTAAAGAGTCGGGATATGACTGCTGAGTGTAATATTCAGGGATTTAAGTTGTTCAATGTGGATAGATGTAATGGGAAGGGGGGAGGAGTTGCATTGTATGTTTGAGAAAATATTAATTGTTGCATAAAAACAGGTATAAAAATAGATGGAGCAGTAACAGAGTCTGTTTGGGTAGAGTTTGTGGAGGGTCAAGAAAAACTAATTCTAGAAAACGAAATCAAAGATATCAAAGCAACACTCGAGCGACGAGAATCCAAGATAACCAACCTCGAGAACAAGATCCAAAACCTTGAAGAGAAGATTACATCGGGAAGTGTTGACACAGAAAATACTCTGAAAGCAGCTATAGCCAGTCACACCAAACAAATAACTACAATAAATATGAAGGTTGAAGAAGCAATCAAGGACTGGAATCAGAACATGCACACTCGACTAAATGAATACCTTGATTTCCAAGACGACAAAACTGAACAAGATAAGTTGTCTGATACAGTTATAATAAACAGTCCACACATTCCAAGTGATATAACACAAGCTCAGTGCAAAGAAACTGCTGTCAGGATAATACAGGACCACGTACAAGTCATCGTGCAAAACAATGAAATCAAAGAAACACGTTTGTTAGGAAAACCAGGAAGTAAACACAGTATAATGATCAGACTTCATTCATACGATAAAAGAAAGGACCTAATTAAATCAGCAATTACAATGAAAAATGGAGTGTACATAAATGAGTGTCTAACAAGAAAACGTCAAAACCTTCTGTTCAGGCTGAGAAAACTTAAACAGGAAAACAAAATACATCAGTGTTTCACGCGAGATGGGAAAATACTAGTAAGGAAAAAATCAACAGGACAACAATATACTATCTCAAACGAACACAATTTCTCTACCTTCCTTAGAAAAGCTGTCATTTCTGTAACAGATTAGATAAGTGCTGTTAATACATATATACGTGTGGTGCATATAGTGTACCTTACTATTATATTGTGCATTATTGTTTTTATTATTTTTTTCATCACAAGCTAATGCTAACTACCTCCAATACTTTTTTACTTTCTTACTGCTATTAATTGCTCATAATTTTATGTTACAAGTCAAATCTTACTCCAAATTAATATTATTCATTGTTCTTACCTGTCCATTTAATTTTGTTTACCACTACTTGTTTTTTTAGTCACTTTTTATTGTGTGTGCAATTAGTGTATATTCCAATTACTTTTTTGCAAGTACCAAAACTATCTTTTGCTAGCTAGTACCAACTACCTCATTTTTTTTTACTTTTATTGTGCAATAAACTGCTCAACTTATTTAATATTACAAATCAGATCTTACTCCTAAACCAATATTATTTCACAGTGACTATCTGTCTATTTAACTTGTTTACCATTACTTAATTGTAGTCCCTACATTATTTTTTTTTCCTTTATTTTAGCTTTATATAACTACCTTAGCTCATATATTCACAATTGTTAAAATAATCAAGGTGCTATTCTCAGGTGCTAAAGTTAATAAGTTCACTATTTTGCCATTATACTCCAAAGCTCATTTATTTGATTACCACTTTATTGTTCACCACAACTTATATTAGTCCCTTTTATATTATAATTTTATATTATAATTCTAACTTTAAAGAATTACCTTTATAGTACTACCTACTATCATATTCCCAAGCTCCATTATTTGATCATCACTATATTTGTTCACCACAAATTATTTTAGTCCCTTTTATATTGTCTCCTTTATTTTAGCTTTAAAAAACTACCTTAGCTCATTATTTTTACATTTGTTAAATAATTCAGGTGATATTTTTTTTTAGCTTTAGAATATTTACTTTAGTTTTTACTTAATTCTAACTATAGATTCACTACAAATCTTATGATTACAAGCATTGATCCTGATACCAACCTCTTATTTAATGACTTAAATGATTCAAACAGTTACTGTAATTACTACACAGCAGAACAATCAAAGGCACTTCTCAGAGCCAACAACAACATAACTGTCTTTAACTACAATATCAGATCTTTAACCCTTTGAGGGTTTTCGTCGTACTAGTACGTCTTACGCGTAGGGGTTTTTGACGTACTAGTACGCATAAATTCTAGCGGCCTCAAATCTAGTGGGAGAAAGCTGGTAGGCCTTCATATGAAAGAATGGGTCTGTGTGGTCAGTGTGCACAGTCTAAAAAAAATCCTGCAGCACACAGTGCATAATGAGAAAAAAAAAACTTTGACCATTTTTTTTGGAATAAATCAGCGACTTTGCAGTGTATTTTCGTATGGTATTTATTGTTGTATTCTAGTTTTCTTGGTCTCATTTTATAGAATGGAAGACATATTACAGAAATTGAGATGATTTTGACTGGTTTTACGAAGAAAGGTGCCATGAAATTGAGCTCAAAGTAGCAGAAATGTTCGATTTTTAGCAAACTTCAAAAGTAAACAAATCGTGCCAAGCGTGCAATACACGTCAAATGGTGATCTAATATTCTTTCACAAGTGCACCCAAAAATTATTATACCATTTTTTACACTAATGCAGTAGTCTGCATAACAGTAAATCTTATATTTTTTGTGAAAATAAAAATTCAAAGTGGAAAGCAAAAGAATATAAGAGGGGCCTTGAGACATGACTAATGACTAGAGGAAATGTCATTTTAGTGCCAGGAATGTCTTTCTTGTTTATTCTGGACCCTATTCGGAAATTGGCATCTTTTGAAATTTGTGTGAAATTGGCAAAATTGCTAAATTCTGACCACTGTACTGGATAGTTGAATTTCATGAATGAGTGGTTTCTTGCACCCATTCGATAGAAAAAATGGAGTTCTAGCGAAATATTCATGTTTTTTGTCGACTAGTACAGTGAAATTGGCCGAAAATGGGGCTCAAAGTGGGCAAAATCGCCGATCCGTAAACATCGCCGAGACCGCTAACTTTGCGAGAGCATAATTCCGTAAGTTTTCTATCAAATTTCAAACTTTTGGTGTCTTTATGATCGGGAAAAGATTCTCTATCTTTTCATAAGAGAAAATAATTTTTTTTTTTTTTTAAATTTGGCCGACCCTGAGAACGAGTTTCGGAGAGGACCTGTCGACCCTCAAAGGGTTAAGCAAGCATTATGATGACCTCCTAGCATTACTAAATTCCTTGCATGCCAATATGTCCATCATTACACTAACTGAAACCTGGCTAAAGCCTGACACTACAGATGTCTATGCCATTCCTGGTTACACAGCCATACACAACTGTAGGCCAGACCAACAAGGGGGTGGCACTGCTATATACTACTCAGACCAACTAGAATGTATCACTAATACTTGCACAAGGGATGAACATGGGGAATATATAATAGCTAAATTCAAATCCAAATACCTACAAAAACCTCTCACAGTGATAAACATCTACAGAGTTCCACAATCAAACATTAGCCAATTTAGTCAAAACCTAGGAAGTATGATAACTGATGCACGCATGAACAAAGATCACTTACTACTCTCAGGTGACTTCAATATAAATCTCCTGCAAGACCAGGACCCACACGTTACTGAATTCACAAACATAATGAGTAACTGCATGTTGCCACCAACAGTAACAAAACCTACAAGAGTTACAGAGACTAGTGTTTCCCTACTTGACCACATCTGGACCAACACCATATCGCCTTTAAAATCAGGCATAATTACAGATAATACCACAGACCACTACCCTACTTTCCTCATAACAACTCTTGGTAAAATACCCCAAGACACTACTAAAGTCACCTTCAGACTTCACAATGAGGCAGCCATTAATAACTTCACAACAGCAGTAACAAACATTGACTGGCACTCTGAGCTAGAAATCTATACAGATATTGACGAATGTTTTAATAATTTTCTAAAAAAGACCCAATACCTTTATAACAAGCATTGCCCTAAAAAAACTAAACAGATGACAGCTAAGAGACTGAACAGTCCCTGGCTAACAACCAGCATTCTCAAATCCATAAATACAAAACACCGATATGAAAAACAGTACAGAATGGGTCACATAACCAGAGACCAAACAAAACGTTACTCGTCAATCCTAACCAGCCTGATAAGAAGGGCAAAAAAATTGTATTATGAGAACAGATTATCCAACTTACGAGGTGATATAAAAAAGACCTGGAAGACCCTATCAGAAATTCTGGGAACAAAAAAGATATCATGACATAGCAAAATAAAATTAGCAAAATCAGATGAACCCCAACTCCCACCAACAGAAACAGCAAACAGACTCAATGATTTCTTCTCCACTATATGTCAAAACCTTGCCAATAAAATCCCAAGCTCAGATACCCCACCAAATGACTACCTCACTGGCAACTACCCGAACACACTGTTCCTAGCTCCGACTAACCCATACGAAGTCTCCCTTATAATCAACGCACTGAAAAACAAGGCAGGAGATTTAAATACCTTACCACCCTTTATATACAAAAAAGCATCACAAGTACTATCACCAATCATTGCAACACTCTTTAACAAATCCATTGAATCCTCCACCTTCCCTACAGTTCTCAAAATAGCAAGGGTCACCCTGATCCATAAAGGAGGAGACCAAACAGAGTTGAATAACTATAGGCCAATATCCAATTTACACCCTCTCTCAAAAATCTTCAAAAAATTAATTCATAAACGAATCTACTCCTACCTCATCTCTCAAAACATTCTCAACCCCTGCCAATTTGGATTCATGCCTAATAAAAATACTAATGATGCTATTATACACATGCTAGAACATATATACACTGCAATAGAGAAAAAGAAGTCCCACTGGGGATCTTCATTGACTTACGTAAAGCTTTTGATACAGTTGACCATGACTTGCTCCACATAAAATTGTCACACTATGGTATTAGAGGGCACTCCCTCAACTACCTCAAGTCTTACCTCAGCAACAGAAGCCAATATGTGTATGCAAATGGGGCAAGCTCTTCCGCACAACCAATTACAGTTGGTGTCCCACAGGGAAGTGTCCTTGGCCCTCTTCTCTTTCTCCTATACATAAATGACCTACCAAATGCTTCGCAATTACTCAAACCCACACTTTTTGCAGATGACACTACATACGTCTTCTCTCACCCGAGCCCAGTCACGCTAGCCAATACTGTAAACACCGAATTACAGAAAATATCTACCTGGATGAGGACTAACAAACTTACACTAAACATTGACAAAACCTACTTCATTCAGCTTGGTAACAGAGCTACAGATGTACCTCTTAACATAACGATAAAGGATCACTATCACAAAGCTAACAGAGGGAAAATTCTTAGGAATCCACCTCGATAATAGACTCAAATTTCATACACATATACAACAAATTTCTAAGAAAATTTCCAAGACTGTTGGCATACTATCGAAGATACGGTACTATGTTCCACAGTCAGCCCTCCTGGCCCTTTATCACTCTCTTATTTACCCCTATCTCACCTATGGAATTTGTGCATGGGGCTCAACAACAATTAACCATCTCAGACCACTAATTACCCAACAAAAGGCTGCAGTTAGAATGATGATAAATTCTCACTACAGGCAACACACTCCACCAATATTCAAAACACTCAACCTACTCACCATACAAAACATCCATACTTATTATTGCACCTATTACATACATAGAACACTTAACTCTGATATTAACCCTCCCCTCAAACATCTCCTTGCCAACCTCAACAGAACACATGACCATAACACAAGGCACAGATCACTCTTTGATGTTCCTCGTGTCCATCTCATGCTATGCAAAACCTCAATGCACATAAAAGGCCCTAAAATCTGGAATTCATTACCTGTAAATATAAAAGAAACACTACCTGTTTATAAATTCAAGTCTCTTCTCAAAGTTCACTTACTCACTCAAAACCAAATAAATACTGAATAATTGAACCTTATAAATTGTATATCCAAAATGTTACTCACAATTATATCACATAAATGTTAAACCTAGGACCCAATCTAACTTTGTTATTTTTTTAAATACACTACCTATCAGAATACTCCATTCTACTGAATGAACAGCAATGCATGCAACCATATGACCTGTCTTTGTAATACTCATGTGTGCTTTATAGTTATCTGTTTACAATAATGTCTTATCACTGATTTCATCATTGCTTAGTTAATCTTAAGTTAATTTTAAGCCAGCCCGTAATGCTATGCATATAAGTGGCTTTGGCATGCTGCTCTTACCTGTATATTTTTTTGTACCTCTGTATGTATGCTAAAATTTCTAAATAAATAAATAAATAAATAAATAAATAATATACCGACCTCCAGGCTTGGATCACGATAGAGGGAGACTTCTTTGGGACGAAATTGTTAGGGCTTCTGGACACAGTAACATAGTCATAGTAGGGGACTTTAACTTTAGTCAAATTGACTGGAATTCTTTGACAGGTAATCTAGAGTCCAGTGACTTAATGGAAACAGTTCAGGACTGTTTTCTGAAACAGAGCATAACTGAGCCTACCAGGGGTAATAATTTGCTAGACCTAGTCTTGTCAAATAAGGAAACACTCGTGAATAATCTGGAGATCACTGAAGAGCTTGGCGCAAGTGATCACAAATCCATCACTTTTAGCATTAATTGGGAATGCAAGAATAATGATAATACAGTAAAAAATCCCTGATTTTCGTTCTGCCGATTATAATGGACTTAGGGAACATCTGTCTAATCTTGATTGGGGTTATCTAGCTAATGATTTTATTGACGATAATCATACTTATGAATATGAAGGGATCTGCTTTTATGATTGTTTTCTTAATAATGTACACAGTGCCCAGAATATATACATTCCCCAGAGAGAAATTAGGTCTAATAATAACGATCCCAAATGGGTTAACAGGAGGCTAAAGCATCTATTAGGGGAGAAAAGGGGAATTTATAGGCACATCAGAAGAGAAGAGGTTAACCTTACTGACCAATATGTTCAGCTTAAAAGAGAAGTAAAAAAGGCGATTAGAAAGGCTAAGCGTGACTATGAAATTAGAGTTGCTAATGAATCAAAGACTAATCCAAAGGGGTTCTTTCAAGTGTATAGGACAAAGGTGAAGGAAAAAGTAGGACCTCTGAAAACTGGGAATGGACAGCTGACGGATAATGAACTAGAAATGTGTTCCTTATTTAATGACTACTTTTTGTCAGTTTTTACACAGGAAGATGTAAATGAGATTCCAGTAATTAACAATTATTTATTTTCCTGATGAATTTAAGTTAACTAATATTACTGTCACGAGGGACATGGTTATTAAACAGATAGACAACCTGAAACAAAATAAGTCCCCGGGACCCGATGAGTTGTTTTCCAGGGTACTTAAGGAATGCAAGATGGAGCTTAGTCAGCCATTAACGAGTGTATTCAATGCTTCCATCCTTACCGGTGTTGTGCCAGAGTTGTGGAAGATGGCTAATGTGGTTCCTATATTCAAATCAGGGGATAAGTCCACTCCTTCAAATTACCATCCAATAAGCCTGACATCTATAGTGGGCAAGTTATTAGAATCAATTATAGCTGACATTATCAGAAGTCACCTTGAAGAGCATAACTTGATAAATGAATCTCACCATGGATTCACGAGAGGTCGTTCCTGCCTGACAAACTTACTGACGTTCTTCAATAGAACATTTGAGGCAGTTGACAGTGATAAGGAATATGATATTGTTTACTTGGATTTTAGTAAAGCCTTCGATAGAGTACCTCACAAGAGACTCTTAAGAAAAGTGGCAGCTCATGGTATAGGAGGTAAAGTTCTAGTATGGATTGAGGCATGGCTTACCAATAGAAAGCAGAGAGTTACCATTAATGGAGTGAAATCTGAATGGGGATTAGTCACTAGTGGCATTCCACAAGGATCAGTTTTAGGCCCTCTCTTGTTCATAATTTACATTAATGACCTTGATGAAGGGATTACGAGTGACATGAGTAAATTTGCTGATGATACAAAGATAGGCCGTATAATTCACTCTGAGGAGGATATCAATGAACTCCAGGACGATTTGGACAAATTAATGTCTTGGTCTGAAAAATGGCAGATGAAGTTCAATGTGGATAAGTGTATGGTACTTGCCCTTGGTAATGAAAATAACCCTCGAAGTTAAAATCTAGGTGAAGTAGAGCTTGATCATACAGAATGTGAAAAAGACTTGGGAGTCATGGTAAGCAGAAATCTAAAGCCAAGACAGCAGTGCCTTAGTGTGCGCAACAAGGCCAACAGATTACTTGGATTTATCTCAAGAAGTATAAGTAACAGAAGTCCAAAAGTTATTTTTCAGCTCTATACATCATTAGTGAGGCCTCATTTAGATTATGCTGCTCAGTTTTGGTCCACTTACTACAGGATGGATATAGACTCATTAGAGAACATACAGAGAAGAATGACTAAAATGATATACTGTGTAAGGAACCTCCCGTATGAAGATAGACTCAAAGCCTTAAATCTCCACTCTCTGGAGAGGCGTAGAATGAGGGGAGATATCATTGAAGTGTATAAGTGGATGACGGGCATAAACAAGGGAGATATTAATAAAGTACTGAGGGTGTCGAACCAGGTAAGAACCAGGAATAATGGATTTAAGTTGGATAAATTTAGATTTAGAAAGGACATAGGTAAGTACTGGTTTTCTAACAGAGTTGTAGATGCGTGGAACAGTCTTCCCAGTGGGGTGATAGAGGCTAGGACCTTGGGTAGCTTTAAGACGAGACTGGACAAATATATGAGTGGGAGGGGCTGGGTTTGATTGGTGTCATTGGGTATGGGAGTTATTTCTAGGGAAGCTTTAGGTAGTAGTCGTTTTGATAAGGACCTGCCTCGCATGGGCCAGTAGGCCTTCGGCAGTGTTCCTCCATTCTTATGTTCTTATGTTAACATCACCCTAACTCTCTCCCCTCCTCCCATCTTCCATACACCAGCAAAAGTCTTCATGAGTAAAGGTAAGTGTGATATTGTTTTATACTCGATTTCTCATTCTTTTCTGTATGTAAATCTATGGAAATATAAACACACAGTGGGCTTTATCAAGTCACAAACAGATCTACCTGGGTGAAAGATACGCGAGTATTTATAAGATGAGAATGCTGGGTCAGGTGGAGAATGCTGCATGTCACAATCTTCTAAGTAGGGTGATAGAGTCTAGAACCTTGGGTAGCTTTAAAAAGAGATTGGACTGCAGCAAATTATACATCAGCGAAACATCCAGAGATCTCCAAACACGTATTTCAGAACACCAGTACACAGGCAGATATGACAATCCAAGGAATGCTTGTGTTCAACACCGAAATTCACACACTCATTTAATTAGCTACAGAAATGCAAGACTTACCGCCAGAGAAGTAACACTCAATACCCTAGAATCCTGGAATCATCACTTATCTGTATATCCAACAACTTCAGCCATACCAATGGCTTCTATAACATAGCTGAACCCCTCGCCAAGGAACTTCTTCATCGCTATCCCACATAAGAACATAAGAATAGAGGAACACTGCAGAAGGTCCACTCATATACTTTTCCAATCTTTTTAAAGCTACCAAAGGTTCTAGCTAGACTCTATCACCCTGCTCAGAAGATTATCACATGCAGCATTCTCCACCTGACCCAGCATTCTCATCTTATAAATACTCACATATCTTTCACCCAGGCAGATCTGTTTGTGACTTGAAAAAGCCCACTGTGTGGGCGAAACGTTGTCAATGAAGGATCACATTATGCTACTTAAGTGTTTATATTTCCAATGTGTCAGTATTTTATACCATTTATTTCCACGTATGTAAATCTATACTTAATCTATAAAAAATAATTTTTGTTAATACTTTTGGGTGTCTTGAACGGATTAATTGGATTTACATTATTACCGGGAAAATGAATTTGGATATCGTCAAATTCGGCTTTAGTCATACTCTCTGGAATGGATTAATTACGATAGCCGGGGGTCCACTGTAAATAAGAAATATTTACACCTACTGTACATTTGAGATGCTGGCATTGGTTTAGGGTGGTGGAAGATAGGCAGGGCGGTGTATGCTTGTTAATGACCTTGTATAAATCCAATAACATTGAAGGAGTCAGTTTTGTGTTGTCCTTTCTTTATCGCTTAATCGCTTAACTTACTTGCTACACTGTTAATGCTACACTTTATTGCTGGCTGGCGCTATAGCCTTTATCAACTCCTGCTGCTTTAGTATCGTACATATCATGGAATCACTGAAGAAGGCACATTCTCCCCTCTCTCTTCCTCCTCCACTTTGGTACTTTGCTACTAGTTTTTTCTGGAATTCTGTCATGTTTGTCACCTTCTTTATCACTGGGCTGGCACTAGCAGCTTTCTTTGGACCCATGGTGGCTTATTTAGCAGTCACAGAATAAACAAGTGCAAAAAACAATGAATTATTAGAAATGTTCCCACCGACGAGAACGGAGGGAAGCAACGGAAATGGAGCCAATATTTTTACCATACCACCAACAAGAACGGAAGAAAGCAACAAAAACAGAGTCAATAATTTTACGGAAAAAATCAGCGATAACGGAAATGAGCGAAAACAGAGCCCAGTGAAAAGGGAGAGTCCACTGTATATAAAAATATAAGAATACTACACCACCTTTCCTTCTTCATCTTATGATATGGGTTGTTATATTCTCCATTTATTGTAGAGTAGTAGTTAGTAGTTTAATATCTTTATTATCCACCCTATACCCATCCTGTGGGTGGTAGTCCAAAAGATTACAGAGGTACCTAATGGGTCCAGGGAGAGAGCCCCAAAGTTTTGATAGCTGAACAAGTTACAAAGGTAATGAACCATTCACACATCTACACCTGATCAGAGGTACATAATGGGTCCAAGGACTGGGCCGCATAGTTTTGGTAGCCAAACAAATTACAGAGGTAATGAACCATTCACATGTCCACACCCGATCGCAACTGCAACTAATTATTAATGCAAATATTAGCTTTATTTATAGTGAGCAAGGCCAGGGTATTTTTCCAGAATGGTTTGTAATATACCTCTGTGAATAAAATACTTGACATATCTTGAACATTTCTGAGTGGGTTTTCTGTGAATTCATTAATTTTATCACATTCTGGTACATAATGACGCAAGGTGTGACAATAGTCCATCTGGCAAAGTTTACATTTCGTTTGGTCTACATCTGTTGGTGGTGATTTAACCTGCCAAAGATACTGGTAACCCAGCCGGAGCTGGGCGGTAGTGACATCCAAGAGCCTGCTTATTTTGTTGGATGCACCATAGACATGTGGCTCCTCCTGCATGATAGAATGATGATAGATGGACTGACTGGTGTCAGTCTCCCTCAGTCTTAAGTTAATAAAGTTCAGTTGAAGTTCTTTTAGTATTAGTGTTTTTAAACTGCTAACTGACAAGCCAAGATTGTGATCTACTCTTTCTGAATGCATATAGCTTAGCCAGTTCATCAGTTCTATCATTAATCTGAAGACCAATGTGAGATGGAATCCACAGAAACTGCACTCTGACTCTGCTGTCTACAATCCTACCATATCCGTCTGGCTTCCAACACAAGCATACTACAATTTATACTTAATGAGTTGAGTGTCAACAAACCATACCACAGGCAGGGATAGAACCCTTGGTCAGAGAGTCAACCTTCAATGTTTGGATGCATTTGGGTGCAAGAAATTTGGCAAACAGTTCTGTTTGAAGAGTAGAGGCCCTGTTATTGATGTGTATTGTGTATTGATGTGTGCTCCAATTTCTTTACGAGAGCCATCACTCTGTATGACAGCAGCATCATTACCAGCTGCACCCGTGGACTGGTGAACAGAACCATTAACATAAATAATTTGTGAGTGTGCAGTGTGACTTAAGTTATCAGTACATCTCAAGGCATCCTGTTTGGCTTCAGGATGAAGCTTTGGTTGTGATTTAAGAAGTTTTTTGGGAGGAATGGTAGTTTGGAATGGGATAATAACCCATAAAATGGGTAAGTGCCACTGTTGCCTTACTTGACATAGATCATATATCTGGTTCATGCTAAGGTCAGTTAGTTTTTTCGATCCATCTGGAGAGGTGTTCACCAGTGCTGAGGAAAGTTTGGAGGGCTTCTGTGTGAGGGTTTGAATGGGCTTGCCTGAGCATATTAACTTCATCCTAGGATGATTCTCATTGCTTCCTTCTGCAGTTTACTTCATCCTAGGATGATCCTCATTGCTTCCTTCTGCAGTTTACTTCATCCTAGGATGATCCTCATTGCTTCCTTCTGCAGTTTTACCAGCACTCCAAGCTTTCAATCAGACACAAGAGCAAGTAGTGGTGCAGCATAATCAACCAACAATCTGATATAAGCAAAATATATCATTTTCACAATTTTAATACTAGCACCATACCTGGGATGAAAACCTGCCATAGCTCTAAGTGCTCGCAGCCTTTCTTTGTATTGACAACAAAGTCTTGTTACAGTAGGTCCAAGTAGTGGAACCTCAAAGCCTACATACCTGTATCTGGTTATATATTCTAGTCAGTTCCCATCATGCAACTGGATCTGGTGAACTGCACCTTTCTGTCAAGGAGGACGCCTGTTGAGTATGTTGCTTTTCTCGGCAGAGGTAATCAATCCCAGTGCCTGACACAAGGCTAGTACATGGTTAAGGCTTTTTGGGTGTTGGAGAATCCAGTGGTGTGAATCATTATATCATCAGCAAAGCTAAACATATAATTATCAGGCTGGTTTGGCATAGGATTAAGTAAGGCATTTATTAGAATATTGCATAAGATGGGACTGAGCACACCTCCCTGTGGGGTTCCTAATTCAAAGTCTTTAGTTACACTTCTATGCCCCTGGAACAACACAGAAGACTTTCTGTTGGACAGGTAGCTTTTAATCCACTGGAGAAGCCATCTTCCAACATCCATTTTGGCAAGTTCACTGATGATTACATGTCGGTTGGCTACATCAAAAGCAGATTTAAGGTCAAGGGAGATACTGTTTAAGCTGTCAGTGTGCAGGGTGAGAAAAGTGGTTATGCAATGATGCATGCTCCTTCCATGTATGAAACCACACAAATAGGGAGATACAAAACTGTTTGATTCTGTGCATGAGATGATTTTTTTTTTTTTTTTTTTTTTTTTAACACATTGGCTGTTTCCCACCAAGGCAGGGTGACCCGAAAAAGAAAAACTTTCATCATCATTCACTCCATCACTGTCTTGCCAGAGGTGCGCTTACACTGCCGTTATAAAACTGCAACATTAATACCTCTCCCTCAGAGTGCCAGCACTGTACTTGCCATCTCCAGGAACCAAGTCCGGCCTGCTGGTTTCCCTAAATTCCTTCATAAATGATGCCTTACACTCCAACAGCACGAAGTCCTGAAAACCATTTGTCTCCATTTGCTCCTGTCTAACATGCTCATGCATGCCTGTTGGAAGTCCAGGGCCCTCGCACACAAAACCTTCCTTACCCCCTCCCTCCAACCTTTCCTAGGCTTACCCCTACCCCGCCTTTCCACCACTACAGATTTATACTCTCTCGAAGTCATTCTATTTCATTCCAGCCTCTCTACATGTCCAAACCATCTCAATAACCCCTCCTCAGCCTCTGGCTAATAAGTTTTGGTAATCCCGCACCTCCTCCTAATCTCCAACCTACGGAGTCTCTGCATTATATTCACACCACACATTGCCCTCAGACATGACATCACCACTGCCTCCAGCCTTCTCCTTGTTGTAACATTCACCACCCATGCCTCACACCCATACAAGAGCATTAGTATAACTACTCATACATTCCCCTCTTTGCTTTCATGGATAAAGTTCTTTGTCTCCACAAACTCCTCAGTGCACCACTCACCTTTTTCCCCTTGTGAATTCTATGATTCACCTCATCTTTCATAGACCCATCTGCTGACATGTCCACTCCCAGATACATATATCTGCGTCATCCTCTCAAATGTTTTACACAAGCAGCTAGTAAAAGATACTGGATTGATTGATCTGTGCCATGAGCTCAGCTCGCTCCGATAAGCTTTGAGTGGTAATTTTGGGCCTATATATGACAGTGCTGTAATGAGAAAAAAGACGATTTTGTTTTTTGGATTAAAACAGCGACTTTTGTTATATCTTCACATGGTTTTTATGGTTGTATTCGCAGTTTCTTAGTCTCTCTTGATAAAATGGATGATATATTGCAGAAATAGAGATGATTTTGATTGGTTTTAGGAATGAAAATAGCTTGAAATGGGCTCAAAGTAGTGGTAGTGTTCAATTTTTCCAGTGTTCAAGAGTAAACAAATCACATTACGCATCCAATACACGTCAACTGGTGGGTCTAATGTGCGTTTATGAATGCACTGATATTATTTATACAGTGGACCCCCGCATAGCGACTTTAATCCGTGCAAGAGGGCTGATTGTTATGCGAAATGATGGTATGCGAATGAATTTTCCCCATAAGAAATAATGGAAATCAAATTAATCCGTGCAAGACACCCAAAAGTATGAAAAAAAAATTTTACCACATGAAATATACATTTTCCTACACACAAAGAGAAGGATACATGCACAATAGTAGAGTAGTACATGCACAATATATATTGTGCATGTACTACTCTACTAAATGAAGAATAAATGACACTTACCTTTATTGAAGATGCAGCAATGACTGATGAGACACTGTGTCCTGGGAGTGCCTTTTCCTCCTGAGTACTGTAGGTCCTGTTTGGCATTTTCTTCCAGAACAGGCCTTATCACACTGTGTATGCCACTATGATTCTTAAATCTCTCAAACCAACCTTTGCTGGCTTTAAATTCACCAATATGAGCACTAGTTCCAGGCATTTTTCCCTGTTCACCTGGGTGTTAGTCGACTGGTGTGGGTTGCATCCTGGGAGACAAGATTAAGGACCCCAATGGAAATAAGTTAGACAGCCTTCGATGACACTGACTTTTTTGGGTTATCCTGGGTGGCAAATCCTCTGGGGTTAATTGTTTCTTGGTATTCTCAATAAGCCACACCAACAATGGTGCTACAGCAGCAGCAGCAGCAGCTGACAGTGCTACAGCAGCAGCAGCAGCTGACAGTGCTACAGCAGCAGCAGACGATGCTACAACAGCAGCAGACGGTACTACAGCAGCAGCTGACGGTGGTACAGCAGCAGCAGACGATGCTACAGCAGCAGCAGACGGTACTACAGCAGCAGCAGACGGTGGTACAGCAGCAGCAGCTGGCAGTGGTACAGCAGCAGCAGACGGTGGTACAGCAGCAGCAGCTGGCAGTGGTACAGCAGCAGCAGACGGTACTACAGCAGCAGCTGACAGTGCTACAGCAGCAGCAGACGATGCTACAGCAGCAGCAGACGGTACTACAGCAGCAGCTGATGGTGGTACAGCAGCAGCAGCAGCTGACAGTGCAGCAGCAGCAGCTGACAGTGGTACAGCAGCAGCAGCAGCTGTACCACCAATAGTAGCGATGGTTGATTGGGGTTTATTATACAACCTGGCCAGCTCGGAGACATGCACTCCACTTTCATACTTATCAATGATCTTTTTCTTCATCTCTATAGTAATTCTCACCCTTATTGCTGTAGGGTTGGCACTAGAAGCTTTCTTGGGGCCCATGGTCACTTATTTTGCAGATAAAATCACCAAAAACACTGTAATAATATGAAATGTGCCGATTGTATGCTTGGATGTTACCGCGGAGGCTGGCTGGTAAACAATGCCACCGGCGGCACATGTGAGGCTGGCTAAGGGCGCACATTGGACGCGTCTCGGACGAAGAGTGGTGAGCGGGTTTTTGGGCGGTATGCGAGGCAAAATTTTTGCGATAAAAGCGAGCGGTATGCGGATTGAACGTTATGCGATGCGTACGGTATGCGGGGGTCCACTGTACATGTATTGCATAACAGTAAATCTTCTATTTTTTGGTGTGACTAAAAATTCTTTGTGTGAATAAAGAATCAAAACGGAATTCATGTGTAAAGCCTGGAAACATAACTAATGAACAGAGGAAATGTTACTTTACTGGATTGAATACCAGCATTGTTTGTTCTGGACAATATTTTGAAATTAATGTGAAATTGGCCAAATTACCAGTTTCTGATCACTGTACGTACTGGGTAGTTGAAATAGTTGATTGGGCGGTTTCACTAAGAATTTGGTCGACTGGAACAGTGTAATTGGCCTAAAATAGGAGTCAAAGTGGGCAAAATCGCCAATGCGTAAATATCGCTGACACAGCAAAATTACAAAAAGTATAATTTTGTCAGTTTTTCCATCAAATTTCAGAAAAAGATTCTCTACCATTTCAAAAGAAAGAAGAACATTTTTTTTTTGAAGATTGTCGGACCCTATGGACACTTTAGATTGGGGGTCTGGACCCTCAAGGGGCTATTTCTATTTTCATCCCTCATTGCCCGGCTTAGTGGGGTGTGGGCATTGAAACAATTGACAAATTTTTCCCAGTCTGTTTGCCGTACCTCTGTCATATGTTCCTTGGCAGCAGCAAGGGGAGTTTGAAAGAGCTTCATCATTTCAGGGGTATGATTTTTTCTATATGCTAGGCCTAGTCTGCAAGCAGTACATTTCAGTGTTTGAAGTTTAGGATCATTGTGGAAGGTATGATTTTTATAGGATGTATGATTATTATGGAAGTTAGTTGGGTTTGGAGTACCAGGAGGTTTCTGTGGCAGTTCTGAGTAGTTCTGAATATTGTATACAAGGTCATTGTTTACCCTTTCAGGCTTTCCGACGTATTAGTACAGCTTACGCACCAGGGTTATTGACGTATTAGTACGCCTAAATTCTAGCGCCTTCAAATCTAGCAAGAGAAAGCTGGTAGGCCTACATATGAAAGAATGGGTCTATGTGGTCAGTGTGCACAGTATAAAAAAAATCCTACAGCACACAGTGCATAATGAGAAAAAAAAAATTGTGTTTTTGGTTTAAAAAGCGGCTTTGCACTATATTTTCGTGTGGTATTTATGGTTGTATTCTAGTTTTCCTGGTCTCATTTTATAGAATGGAAGACATATTACAGAAATTGAGACGATTTTGATTGGTTTTACAATGAAAAGTACCTTGAAATTAGTTCAAAGCAGCAGAAATGTTCGATTTTTGTCAAAGTTCAAAAGTAAACAAATCATTTCACGCGTCCAATACACGTCAACTGGTGAGTCTAATATTCTTTCACAAGTGTGCTGATATAATTTATACCATTTCTACACTAATGCAGTAGTCTGCATAACAGTAAATCTTCTATTTTTTGTGAGAATAAAAATTCAAAGTGGAAAGAAAAAAAATGTAACAGAGGCCTGGGGATGTGACTAATGAACAGAGGAAATGTTATTTTAGTGCTAGGAATGTCTGTCTTGTTTATTCTGGACCCTATTTGGAAATTGGCATCTTTTGAAATTTGTGTGAAATTGGCAAAATTGCTAAGTTCTGACCACTTTATTGGATAGTTGAAATCATGAAATGGGTGGTTTCTTGTACTCATTCCATAGAAAAAATAGAGTTCTAATGAAATAGTTATGATTTTTGTCAACTAGTACAGTGAAATTGACCGAAAATAGGGCTCAAAGTGGGCGAAATCACCGATGCATAAACATCGCCGATGCATAAATAAAGTGGTCAGAAATTCGCAATTTGGCCAGTTTCACGCAAATTAAAAAATATGCGAATTTCAAAATATTGTCCAGAATGAACAATGCAGACATTCCTGGCTCTAAAATAACATTTTCTTTGTTCATCAGTCATGTCTCCAGGCCACTCTGATATTACTCTTGCTTTCTGTTTTGAATTTTTATTGAAACAAAAAACAGAAGATTTACTATTATGCAGACAGACTACTGCAATATTGTAATAATTATATAAATAATGTCAACCTATTCATGACTGCATATTAGAATGGCTAGTTGGACATTTATTGGACAATGATGTCATTTGTTTACTCTTGAACATCAGCAAAAATCAAACATTTCCCCAATTTTGAGTTCCATTTCAAGGTTCTTTTCATAGTAAAACCAAACAAAATCACCTCCTTTTCTATAACATGTTTTCCATTCTATCAAATGTGGCTACGAAAAAATGAATATAATCATAAAAACTATACGAAAATACACCTCAAAGTTGGCGTTTTAATCCAAAAACACGGTCTTTTTTTTTTTTTCTCATTATGCACTGCTTGCTGCAGAATTTTTTTTATACTGCACACACTGACCACACAGACCCATTCTCTCACATGTGGGTCTACCAGCTTTCTCCTACTTGATTTGAACCCACTAGAATTTTTGAGTACAGTGGTCCCTCGTTTTTCGTAATCAATCCGTTCCTGGAGCCGTTACTATAAAAAAAAATTACGATTTCCGAATCAATTTTCCCCATAAGAAATAATGTAAATACAGTTAATCCGTTCCTGACACCCAGAAGTATTAAAACAAAAAACTTTTTTACATGAAATATACATGTAGTACATAAACAATACAGTGGGAAATGATGAATGAAACATTAAACAATAACATTACCTTTTTGGAGTTTTTCTTATGTAGGGGAACTGGAGGAGGAGGAGGAGAGATGGATTTTTTTATATTTTGGGGAAGGGGGAACCCCCTTCCATCAACACCTAGGTCCATTTGCTTTTCGGGGTTGCTTCCCCCTCTGTTTCTTTGCCACTAGGACCCCTTGAAGTCACTGGAGTCCTGTCTCGCAAAATAATTTGGGGGAAGAGCCTGTTTCTGGCGTCTCTTTAACTTTTTCCCTAAAATGGCCCAAATTTTGGGGTTCACTGTACTGTTGCCAACCGGCTTGCAACAACCTTGTTAGGGTGTTTTTTTCTCCATAAAGCTTTCCGGAAGACAACACATCGCAGCTCAGAACCCTTGCGCAGGGGAGGAGGAAAGAGATGGAAGAAGGTCCCTTTCTTCAAAATTAGAGAATTTTTACTATTGGGGTAAGTTTTACCTGGAGTTTACCTGGAGAGAGTTTGGGGGGCCCCAAAACGCCCCCGCGTCCCGGTCTGTGACCAGGCCCCGGGGTGGATCAGCCCCTGACAACAGGCTTTTGCTGCGGCTGCACGAAAACCCAAACGTACGGCCACAGCCCGGCGATCAGGAAATGCTTTGGACAAGCACCTAAAAAATCAGTTCCCTTTAGCCGGGCCCGTGGGTCGTACGTTGGTTTGCGTGCAGCCAGAGCAACACCTGTTTTCAGGACTGATCTACCAGGAGGCCTGGTCACAGACCGGGCCGCGGGGGCGTTGACCCCCAAACTCTCTCCGGTAAACCCAGGTAAAATCTTTCCCACATAGTAAAAATCTCTCAAATTTTTGAAAAGGGACCCTTTTTCCCTCTCTCTTCCTCCTCCTCGCAGCAAAATTTTGAGCTGCGATGTGTTTTTTTTCCTGCTGAAGCTCTTGCAGCTCCTCATGGGGAGTCTTCATTGTGGTCTTCCCCCCAATTCTTCCACATCCTCCAAATACATCCAACCCCAAGGAATCCCCCGTGCCCCAATTTTTTTTTAAAAAAACATAGGCTCTTTGGGTCAGTTCCCCAAAACCCTTTAAAACCCTCTTGTCGACACAATCTGCCAAATTTTTTCCAGGCAGAGTTCAAAGTCCCGGTAGTCACTCCCTCCCCCCAAACCATACCTATAAGGGGGTTTTGCAATGGAGGATGCTGAAGTGTTTTCTCCAAAATTCCCTTAGGGTCAAGTGAGTGTCTGTGGTCACAGTCAAGCACCTGTAAAACATTGCTTTTGTGTAGAGTTTTTTAAAGTTTGCAATGACCTACTGGTCCATGGGTTGGAGGAGAGGAGTGGTATTCGGGGGCAAGAACTTTACTGTGATGAACCCAAACTCCTCGAAAATTAGGTCATCCAAGTTTGGAGGATGAACAGGTGCATTGTACATTACTAGCAAGCACTTGAGATCCAATTTCTTTTCCAGGAGATACTCCTTCACACTAGAGCCAAACACTTCATTGAACCACTCAACGAAAATTTACCTCATGACCCATGCCTTACTATTAGATTTCGAAAACGCACACAATTTACTCTTCATAACATTGTTTTTCCTGAACACTGGGATTTTCAGAATGGTACACTAGTAATGGCTTCACTTTGAAATCCCCACTAGCATTAGCACAGAACATTAGCGTCAGCCTGTCTTTCATATTCTTGTGTCCTGGCATTGCCTTTTCCTCTTGTGTAATGAAGGTCCTCTTTGGCATTTTCTTCCAAAAGAGGCCTGTTTTGTCACAGTTGAACACTTGTTAAGGTTTCAGTCCTTCAGCCTCTATGTACTCCTGGAATTCATGCACGTATTTTTCAGCCGCCTTGTGGTCTGAACTGGCAGCCTCACCATGCCTTACCACACTGTGTATGCCAGTACGGTTCTTAAATCTTTCATGCCAGCCTTTGCTGGCCTTAAATTCACTCACATCACCACTATTTGCAGGCAATTTCTTTACCAAATCTTCATGCAACTGCCTAGCCTTTTCACAAATAATCGAAGTCATAAGAGTATCTCCTGCTAATTGTTTCTCATTCATCCACACCAATAATAACTTCTCAACCTCTTTCAGTACTGGTGATCTCATTTTTGTCAGCATAGTTACTCCCTTTGCAACAACAGCGTCCTTTATTCTTGGCCACTATGGAACATAAGGTTGTGTAGGGTTTCTTATACATCCTGGACAGTTCGGTCACACTTGTACCACTTTCATATTGTTCAATGATGGTTTTCTTAAATTCAATCGTATTTCTCACCTTCTTTACCACAGGCTTGGCAGTAGGAGCTTTCTTTGGAGCCATGGTAGCTTATTTAGTACTTATTTCTTTCTTTCAACACATCGGCCATATCCCACCAAGGTGGGGTGGCCCAAAAGGAAAAACGAAAGTTTCTCCTTTTACATTTAGTAATATATACAGGAGAAGGTGTTACTAGCCCCTTGCTCCCGGCATTTTAGTTGCCTCTTACAACACGCATGGCGTACGGAGGAAGAATTCTGTTCCACTTTCCCATGGAGATAAGAGGAAATAAACAAGAACTAGAAAGATAATAGAAGAAAACCCAGAGGGGTATGTATATATACGCTTGTACATGTATGTGTAGTGTGACCTAAGTGTAAGTAGAAGTAGCAAGACGTACCTGAAATCTTGCATGTTCGTGAGACAGAAAAAAGGACACCAGCAATCCTACCATCATGTAAAACAATTACAGGCTTTCGTTTTACACTCACTTGGCAGGACGGTAGTACCTCCCTGGGCGGTTGCTGTCTACCAACCTACTACCTAGGATTTAGTACTTGCAAGCACTAAAATAAATGGAATATTATGAGATATTTCGCTAGAGCACATGAGGTGACCTTCGCTCACTAGTAAACAATGCCAGACTGGCTGCCGCCCCGGCTCACGCCGTGGGTACGCATCCCGGACAAACTACGACTCGCGAGTCAACCTATGAAAAGCGAGTCCATGTTTATACGAAAATACCCCTATGATTGGCGAAATTTACGATTGCCGGGAACTACGAAAAGCGGGGGACCACTGTATATGTATGTCAAGCACATTGGTTCATTAGACGTATATATACGACCGAAACAGTCAAAGGATTAACCCTTTGACTGTCGCAACCCCCAATCCTGAGGTGTCTCCTGGTGTCGTAAAATTAAAAAAAAAAAATATTTTTTCTTATGAAATGATAGAGAATCTTTTCCCGATTGTAATGACACCAAAAAAACGAAATTTGATGGAAAACTGACGGAATTATGCTCTCGCGAAGTTAGCGACCTTGGCACTGTTTACAAATCGGTGATTTCGCCCACTTTGAGCCCTATTTTCGGCTAATTCCATTGTTCCAGTCGCCCAAACTCATAGCTATTTCTTTAGAACTCCATTTTTTCTATCGATTGAGTACAAGAAACTGCCCATTTACCGATTTCAACTACCTAATAATGTGGTCAGAAATTTGCAATTTGGCCAATTTCAAACAATGCAGACATTCCTGGCTCTAAAATAACATTTTCTTTGCTCATCAGTCATGTCTGCAGGCCCCTCTGATATTACTCTTGCTTTCTATTTTGAATTTTTATTCAAACAAAAAATAGAAGACTTACTATTATGCAGACTACTGCAGTACTGTAATAATTGTATAAATAACATCAACCCATTCATGACTACATATTAGAATGGCTAGTTGGACATGTATTGGACAATGGCATCATTTGTTTACTTTTGAACATTGGCAAAAATCAAACATTTCCCCTACTTTGAGCTCCATTTCTAGGTTCTTTTTATAGTAAAATCAATCAAAATCACCTCTATTTCTATAATATGTTTTCCATTCTATCAAATGAGACCAAGAAAACGAGAATACAACCATAAATACTATACGAAAATAGACCACAAAGTCGGCATTTTAATTAAAAACAAGGTCAGTTTTTTTTTTCTCATTATGCACTGCGTGCTCCAGGATTTTTTTGTATGGGGCACACTGACCACACAGACCCATTCTCTCACATGTGGGCCTACCAGCTTTCTCCTGCTTGATTTGAAGCCGCTAGAATTTATGAGTATATATACGTCAAACACGGTACCTTGTAAGACGTATATATACGGCCACGACAGTCAAAGGGTTAAAGGTCTCGACAGAGGAATATTCATAGGAATTATACCACTCTGTAATGTACTACTATATGTGTTGAGTAAGCTAATACTGAATTTGAAATCAAAATTAATACAAGATATAAGAATTTTCTGTCACAGATAAAATTGGAATTGATTTTACATGTATATTAAATATTGCTGATATGTTTACACTAGTTGAACAGCTTGCACATATATCATTTGTGCAATGTCCTTGGTATTTTTAATAAATAAATCCTTAAAAAGGTCACTTAAAATACTAACATGATGTGTCAATTCTGTCCTGAAATTTTCTTTGTGTATTATCTATTGTTATTATGAGTATAAGTTGGTCATCACAGCAGTCTTCATTCTTTTTTTTTTTATCCTTAATTTTTTTTCCCTTCTTCATCTTCCTCATAGTCCACCTCCTTCTTCCTTATTCTCTTTGTCCTATTCTTGCTAATCCTCATGTAATCAAGTATTTTGTATTGCAGGTATACTATTTTGCACAAAAAGAGCCACTGACTTACCAGCAGATGCCAGTGTGAAGGACAACACTCCTCCACGTAAAAAGAAAAAGAAGCATCGTCTGTGGTCCATGCACTGTAGGAAGATTCAGGTGTGTTACCAGTCATGATTAAATCAGTTTCCTGTGTTTTTCTATGTATTGTGTGAGTATACCCTGCCTGGCGTACAATGCCATGTAAAGAAGGCTGATTATCAGAGAACTGGTATAGATAAAGAAGGAAAACAAGTTACAATGAATGTGTAGAAAGAATTAGCAGTGTATGTTGACTTAAGAGAATGAAAAGTAGTACAGACAATTCCAGTAGATTTAGAATTCAAATTCTTGAAATAATATATTTAAAACAACCTTTGCGAAATATCAGATCAGTGAGACTAATGCCTATTTGGGCCAGCTGGCCACTAACAGCAGCCTGGTTAACTAGGCATTATGTCAGTCTGGTCTTTGGTAAGGGTAGAATGCCCAAAACTAGTTACAGGTATATGATCACCAGTAGTTTTGTACTTTCCTATGAATGTAATCCATCTCCTTTACAGCAAGAGATTACTGCCTTGATTATAACACACTAAGTTATACTGACAATTAATTAAAATTTGTTGTGGATTTTTTTTTTTTTTTTTTTTTTTTTTTTTTTTTTTTTTTTTTTTTTGTTAACACTGGCTATCTACCTTTGAAGTAGGGTGACCCGTAAAAGGAGAAACAGATAAATGGGTTAGGCTCTTGGAATGTTGGAGATTGAAATTGCTAAGTTTCACAGTATTGCAGGGGCTGAACTCAGCAGTAATAGCAAGAGCTGAAACATAAAATTATCAGTTACAGGAAGGCCACACTCACATGGCAGGTTAGGTTCCAGGCTACTCCCATAAAGTGAATCACACTTTTGTCATTTATAAATGCTTCATAGTGTGTTTACTTTATCATGTATTGAGTTAACAATAGAACCAGGCATGAAAAAGGAATAAAAAAGTAAAATACACATACAGTACATTCATTCATTACTTTAAAACATTTGTAGTCTTAACCTTTAAACTGCCCACACGTAGATCTACATTCACGTGAGGAGGGCTCCGAATGTTGATTTTTTTTTTCATTCCTTCAGAATTGGTGCAATAGGCCTGAGTCGCCCAGACATGAGAGAATGTGTCTACGCACTCAGTGTGCGCAGTATGAAAAACGTCGGGGACCACTTAGTACCTTGTGGGAGCACCAGTTCAACTGTGTGCCAGCTAGAGCAAATAGCATGGCAAACACCAGGGATTCACTGATGTCATGTCATATTAACACTCCCCTTTTAACCCTTAAACTATCCACACGTAGATATACGTTGACATGTGGCAGGCTCCGAACGTAGATCTACGTTTTTTTTATACATACTTTCAAATGGGGAAAATCAAGGTCGGAGCGTTACGCATGTGAACGTACATCTACGTTTGGACAGTTTAAGGGTCAAGAGGAAAGTTAAAATAGGTTAGATAAATACGTGAGTGGGTGCGAGTTGGACTTGACTAGCTTGTCCTACTAGGTCAGATGCCTTGCACCTTCCTTCAGTGGATGTGACCTGACTAGGTGGGTCATTGGTCTAAGCCAGGGGGTGACATAGATCTGCCTTACATGGGCCATTAGACATGCTGCAGTGTTCCTTCTTTCTTGTGTATTCGGCAAGCTGGCTGGCTGGCTTTGGCTGTCTTAGTCTGTATCTGTCTGTCTATATCTCTGTCTATCTCTGTCTCTCACATGTACACATAAGTACAGTTATTATACATAGTGTAAATTACTTAGGATAACCCAAAAATTCCAGGCAAAGTACTAAACAGTGTAGATATAAGACATAATAAACATGATGCAAGCAATAGCCGTGTCATGAATGGTTTCGAAAACCGACAAGTTGAAGACTTGAGACACTTGTGCAACATACGGGAATCTTTATTGAAGAAACATTTCGCCACACAGTGGTTTCATCAGTCCAATACAAAGTAGAAATGGGTAAGGAGAGGAGGAGTTTGAGGTAATCAGTCCCTCAGTCCCACTGTGATCCCGCCTCCTCTTGCTTCGACTCATCTGACTGCAGTATATAAGCCACCTCTCTGGCCCTATGCTATGCTTCCTACAAGAGTGATGAAATGAACACATCGATTCCAGGTTGAGGGACTGATTACCTCAAACTCCTCCTCTCCTTACCCATTTCTACTTTGTATTGGACTGATGAAGCCACTGTGTGGCGAAATGTTTCTTCAATAAAGATTCCCGTATGTTGCACAAGTGTCTCAATTCTTCAACTTGTCAGTTTTCGAAACCATTTATCACATCTGTCAGACACTGCAACATCATGGGATCTTGGTACAAAGACTTCAACGCTTGTCCAACCTTTGGACGATGACCTACTTACACTAGTGGCAGGCCCCACTGTGATCCCGCCTCCTCCTGCTTCAACTCATCTCACCGCAGTATATAAGCCACCTCACTGGCCCTTTGCTGTACTTCCTACAAGAGTGATGGACTGAACACATCGATTCCAGGCTGAGGGACTGATTACCTCAAACTCCTCCTCTCTTTACCCATTTCTACTTTGTATTGGACTGATGAAGCCACTGTGTGGCGAAACGTTTCTTCAATGAAGATTCCCGTATGTTGCACAAGTGTCTCAGTTCTTCAATAGCAGTGTCACTTGCTCAGCAGTCAGGGAGCTGCTCATAAACCAGAAACCAACAGGTTTACCAGCTGCTCCCTGAGACAGAGACAGACAGATGGAAAGACAGGCAGACAGATAAACAAATTGATAGATAGATAGGCAGATAGACAGACATGTTTCTGTACAACAGCTAAAACAAATAAAGTCAGGGTTCCCTGCAGCAACGCACATTCATCATATATCACTGGCTGTCACCAGTTATCTCGTTTGTCATAACACCATTCTTCAAGGAGTTTAATATATATACTCCAGCATGTCAAAAACATTGCAAAGACCTATAATTACTTTGTATATATTTCTAGACAATAGTAAATGACCCAGGCAGGTGAAAATGTTCACCAGTCGGTGTGATTGTTACTACACCTACCATCTTGACTTACGACCTGCTCGATATATGTCCACTCGACTTAGGACCGTGCATCTGGCAGCTGGGCTGGGCCGGCTGATGCATACCGCTGTACAATATTAGACGATACTCGCGGCGGCAGTGTGCCATGCAGGCAGCATCGGTTTGAGTAACCCTGCGCTATCAGCAGCATCATACTGTATTAACTGTTCTAACTGGTCAGTAAATTTCACCATGTCCTCTAAGAGGAAGTCTGAATCTTGTACTGGAGATTGTGGCAAGAAAGGCTCTTACTCTCGAACTCTATTTGTTTTCACTGTTGGACATAAACCTGTCTGTATCTGTCTACCTGTATATCTGTGTGTCTCTGTATCTGTCTGTCTGTCTATCTGTGTCTGTTTATCTGTCTTTGTCTTTCTGTCTACCTGTGTCTGTCTTTCTGTCTGCTTGTCTGTCTCAGAGCCACTCATTAAGAGTGTAATTGGTCTTGAAGACACCATATTAATAATGATAATAACACAGTAATAATCACTCTGAGGAACATTAAATGTGCATAAAACGTTAAAGTTTTTCTTCTTCTCTTTTTTAGTAAATGTCTACAGGAGAAGGGGTTACTAGCCCATTGCTCCCGGCATTTTAGTCGCCTCATACGACACGCATGGCTTACAGAGGAAAGATTCCTTTCCACTTCCCCATGGACAATAGAAGAAATAAAGAAGAACAAGAGCTATGTAGAAAAAGGAGAAAAACCTAGATGTATGTGCATGTCTGTGAAGTGTGACCAAAGTGTAAGTTGGAGTAGCAAGATATCCCTGTTATCTAGCGTGTTTATGAGACAGAAAAAGACACCAGCAATCCTACCATCATGCAAAACAGTTACAGGTTTCTGTTTCACAGTCATCTGGCAGACATTAGTACTTCCCTGGGTGGTTGCTGTCTACCAACCTACTACCTGGGAAGTACATTTGCCTGCACTCTGAAGGAGGGGGTTAATGTTGCAGTTTAAAAACTGTAGTGTAAAGCACCCTTCTGGCAAGACAGTGATGGATGAATGATGGTGAAAGTTTTTCTTTTTCGGGCCACCCTCCTTGGTGGGAATGGGCAGTGTGATAATAATAAAAATAAAAACGTTAATATAAAACATTTTGCTTAATTCATCTATAATTTTTTTTTTAAAAATTGTATAATAAACATGAAGTAACATGTAAACATATAAATTAACAATTATAATGTTTTTCTGGTCGGCTCGACAAAGTGAAAAAAAACCATTAGTGTCCGGGCCGGTAACAACAACAACTAGTTTGTTTACGAAACCGCGAACCTTCTACACCTCTTTTCTCTCTCTCTTTTATTCATTTAATTTTGATTGCCCCTCTCTCCTACATTAAGACTACAGATATTTTAAGGTAAGTAATAAGTGAACATGATTATTATATTATAGTTTAATAATAATATTATTATTAATATTATTACATACTTTCCTCGAAGGGTTGGAAAGAGGGGTAAAGGGGGTTTTGTGGTGAGGAGCTTGGCTTCCAGCAAGCGTGCATGAGCGGTTAGATAGGAGTGAATGGAGACGAATGATACTGGGACCTGACGATCTGTTGGAGTGTGAGCAGGGGAATATTTAGTGAAGGGATTCAGGGGAAAATGGTTATTTTCATATAGTCGGACTTGAGTCCTGGAAATGGGAAGTACAATGCCTGCACTTTAAAGGGGGGGTTTGGGATATTGGCAGTTGGAGGGATATGTTGTGTATCTTTATGCGTATATGCTTCTAAACTGTTGTATTCTGAGCACCTCCCGCAAAAGCAGTGAAATGTGTGAGTGTGGTGAAAGTGTTGAATGAGATGAAAGTATTTTCTTTTTTGGGGATTTTCTTTCTTTTTGGGGTCACCTTTCCTCGGTGGGAATGGCCGACTTGTTTAAAAAAAAAAAATTATTGTAATAATAATAATAATTATTATTTTTATTTATTTTTTTTTATTAACACACTGGCCGATTCCCACCAAGGCAGGGTGGCCCGAAAAAAGAAAAAATTTCACCATCATTCACTCCATCACTGTCTTGCCAAAGGGTGCTTTACACTACAGTTTTTAAACTGCAGCATTAACACCCCTCCTTCAGAGTGCAGGCACTGTACTTCCCATCTCCAGGACTCAAGTCCGGGCCTGCCGGTTTCCCTGAATCCCCTTTATAAATGTTACTTTGCTCACACTCCAACAGCACGTCAAGTATTAAAAACCATTTTTCTCCATTCACTCCTATAAAAACACGCTCACGTATGCCTCCTGGAAGTCCAAGCCCCTCCCCAAAACATAACCTCCTTTATCCCCTCCCTCCAACCTTTCCTAGGCCGACCACTATCCCGCCTTTCCCTTCCACTACAGACTGATACCTCTTGAAGTCATTCTGTTTCGCTCCATTCTCTCTACATGTCCGAACCACCTCAACAACCCTTCCTCAGCCTTCTGGACACAGTTTTGGTAATCCCACACTTCCTCCTTTAAACTTCGAAAATACGAATTCTCTGCATTAAAATTTACACCACACATTGCCCTCAGACATGAATCTCCACTCCCTCCAGCCTTCTCCTCGCTCCCAACATTCATCACCCATGCTTCACACTCTTATAAGAGCGTTGGTAAAACTATACTCTCATACTTTCCCCCTCTTTGCCCCCAAGGACAAAAGTTCTTTGTCTCCACAGACTCCTAAGTGCACCGCTCACCCTTTTCCCCCTCATAAATTTTCTATGATTCACCTCATCTTTCATAGACCCATCCGCGGGACACGTCCACTCCCAAAAATATCTGAATACATTCACCTCCTCCATACTCTTTCCCTCCAATCTGATATCCAATCTTTCATCACCTAATCTTTTTGTTTCCTCATAACCTTACTCTTTCCTGTATTCACTTTTAATTTTTTTTCTTTTGCATACCCTACCAAATTCACCCACCAACCTCTGCAACTTCTCTTCAGAATCTCCCAAGAGCCCAGTGTCATCAGCAAAGAGCAACTGTGAAAACTCCCACTTTATGTGTGATTCTTTATCTTTTAATCCACGCCTCTTGCCAAGACCCTCACATTTACTTCTCTTACAACCCCATATAAAATATATTAAACAACCACGGGACATCACACACCTTGTCTAAGGCCTACTTTTACTGGGAAATAATCTCCCTCTTTCTACATACTCAAAACTTGAGCCTCACTATCCTCGTAAAACTCTTCACTGCTTTCAGTAATCTACCTCCTACACCATACACCTGCAAATCTGCCACATTACCCCCCTACCCCACCCTGTCATATGCCTTTTCCAAATCCATAAATGCCACAAAAACTCTTTAGCCTTATCTAAATACTGTTCACTTATATGTTTCACTGTAAACCCTGGTCCACACCCCCCCTCCCTTTTCCCTAAAGCCTCCTTGTTCATCTGCTGTCCTATTCTCCGTCTTGCTCTTAATTCTTTAAATAATAACTCTACCTTTACACTTTACCAGGTATACTCAACAGACTTCCCCCTATAATTTTTGCACTCTCTTTTGTCCCTTTGCCTTTATTACAAAGGAACTATGCATGCTCTTTTGCCAATCCCTAGGTACCTTACCCTTTCCATACATTTATTAAGTAATTGCACCAACCACTCCAAAACTATATCCCCACCTCCTTTTAACATTTCTATCTTTACCCCATCATCCCGGCTGCCTTACCCCCTTTCATTTTACCTACTGCCTCATGAACTTCCCCACACTCAAAACCCGGGCTCTTCCTCACTCCTACAGATGTTATTCCTCCTTGCCCTATACTCGAAATCACAACTTCCCTATCTTCATCAACATTTAACAATTCCTCAAAATATTCCCTCCATCTTCCCAATACCTCTACTCTCCATTTAACCCTTTGAGGGTTTCGGACGTACTAGTACGGCTTACGCGCAGGGTTTTTGACGTACTAGTACGCATAAATTCTGCGCCGTCAAATCTCGGGGGAAAAGGCGGGTTTAGGCCTAGATGTGAGAGAATGGGTCTGTGTGGTGGGTTTGTGGCGGTAGAAAAAAAATCGGGACCCAGTGGTGCATTGTGGGAATGCCATCTTAGTAAACAATGTCCACCATGCCTCGCGGTGAGAAGCTCCTCGCTCCTCGGCGAATTGGGACACTTTTGTTCCCCATTTGGACAGTTCAAATTTACAGATGGAAGCCCAGTGATGATGGGTTTCAATGTTTTGGTGAGGTTTGACTGAACTAATGATCATAATATGGGTTTAATAGTGAGGAAAACCCAGACGACCCTCAGCCTTCCACCTCTGGTGCTGGGCTGTTTTGTTCACGTTCAGTTGTACCAGAATCCAAGAGGAAACTTCTTTTTTTCCCAAATCCCAGACTCAGATGAGAGCATGTGTGATGATAGTGATAGTGAATAAAATTACAAGCTCTTCAAACTAGTTCCAGTAGTGATAGTGTCGTGCAATATTCCCCAGTTAAAGCGTCCAGAAATATACACGTATATGCGCTCTGGTAGTGTGCCATATGCTATTCCAAGGGGAAGCAGTGCAATCTGGGAGTACATCCCCGTCTGTACAACAGGAACAGACAGTGAAATGCGAGATGCTGTTGCAATTGGATGGAAAATGTGCGTGGTGGTAGGGGTGCTGGGGGTTTGAGGCACCAGCATGGGCCATGTGCCACCCACACTGCTGTCAGTTTGATCTACAACAAAGGCCCATCCCCACCACCCACCACACAGCCTTACAACCACAACCCACAATAAAACCTCAAAACCCACAACACCTGCCATTTCCAGTACCCACCAGCGGACCCGCACTGGGATTGGCAGGAAGCTGTCAATTTTGTTCCCAAATCCCCACCAGTTTGATGACAGCCAAAGGGGAATACGGCCATTTGTACACTTGGGAACATTGCCACGAACGGAATGTTTCGAGTATCTTTGACAAACCCCCTGATGGAAAGTTTGTCATGGAAAGAACACATATAGGAGTAACCAGGGCAAAACATTACTTTCACCACAAATCAGGCCTACACCATGGAAGGAGCATCTGTGGCTGAGATGTTATCTTTTCTTTGCCACAATAATGTTTTGACTGTTTTAAAACACAAAGGAAAAATTTATGTCAAAGACTGTGATTGCAACCCCTTTCAGGAATAATGCAGTGAATCGATTTGTGTAAGTTACGTTTGCTTCACTTCTAGAAAAAACCAGGCCGACAGAACGACAGGTTATAAAAATTAGAAAAAATTTTGTACTGAAAGAGAAATAAATACAAAATTTTATCCTTCAGAAGCTTGTAATAAACGAGTTTGATCTGTTCAAAGGAACTCTCACTTTCAAGCAGTACATACCAAGCAAGAGGAAACGCTTTGGTATAAAGTTGTTTGTGCTTTATGATTGTTACAGTGGTCTGGTATTGGATATTATTGTGTACACTGGAAGTTATACATTGCAAAATACAGTGGACCCTCGACCAACGATGGCATCGATTAACGATAAATCCGACTAGCGATACATTTTAACGCAAAATTTTTGCCTCGACTAGCGCTAAAAAACTCGACCTACACTATTTGTTCCGTCAGACGCGTCCACTTCTGGCCAGTGTTTACAAGCCAGCCAGCCACCGCGGTCGCTTCCAAGCATACAGTCGGAACATTTCATATTATCACAGCCTTTTTAGTGATTTTTGCCTGCAAAATAAAGTCACCATGGGCCCCAAGAAATCTTCTAGTGCCAACCCTACAGCAAAAAGGGTGAGAATTACTATGGATATGAAGAAAGAGATCATTGCTAAGTATAAGTGGAGTGCGTGTCTCCGAGCTGGCCAGGTTGTACACAAAACCCAATCAACCATCGCTCTATTGTGGCCAAGAAAAACAGCAATCAAGGAAGCTGTTCTTGCCAAAGGTGCAACTATGCTTTCGAAACTGAGATCGCAAGTACTCGAAGATGTTGAGAGACTGTTATTGGTGTGGATAAACGAAAAACAGATAGCAGGAGTTTAGCATCTCTCAAGCGATCTATGTGAAAAGGCTAGGGAAATTGCATGACGATTTAATGAAAAAAATGCCAGCAACTAGTGGTGATGTGAGTGAATTTAAAGCCAGCAAAGGTTGGTTTGAGAGATTTAAAGGGAAGGGAAGTAACCCCGGAAAAGGACTTGCCACCTCAAGTCCTAATGGAAGGGGATTCCCCTTCTAAACACTAAGACCATCAACACTCTCCCCTCCTCCCATCCCAACAATCATCACCAGATCTTCAATAAAGGTAAGTGTCATGTAACTGTGCATGTCATCTTCAGTTTGTGTGTATTAAAATTAATATTTCATGTGGTAAAAACAATTTTTTTTTCATACTTTGGGGTGTCCTACACGGATTAATTTGATTACTATTATTTCTTATGGGGAAAATTAACTTGACTAACGATAATTTTGACTAACGATGACCTCTCAGGAACGGATTAATAGCGTTAGTCGAGGGGTCCACTGTACCAGGAAGTTATTGGGCATCTCAGGTGATGTGGTTAGAACAATGATAGAACCATACTTTGGTAAGGGGCATATATTATATACAGATAACTGGTACACAAGCCCCTCACTCAGTGATTTTTTGCCAGTGAACGTGACAGATGTGTGTGGCACAGTGCGTGCAAATCGGAAACATATGCCCATGTTTGACGCTGGCACTCGTAGAGGTGAGGTGCAGGCGTTTGCTGCCAATGACATCATGGCATTTCGGTGGCATGACAAACGAGATGTCACACTGTTGTCATCAGTTCACCCTAATGAAATGGCAATAGTGGCAGGCAGCATAGAGAGAGCAATGAACCCATTCTAAAACCTGCAGCTGTGATTGATTACCCTTCAACATGCGTTCAGTGGACAAATGTGACATGCAGATTGGGTTTGCTGATTGTGTTCGCAAGAGTTATAAGTGGTACATCAAACTGTTTTTCCATCTTCTGGGGCTTTCCATGCTCAATGTTATAAAATGTATAAGATGAGGACCAGAAACAAACCACAGTACGGGAATTCTGTTTGTCTGTCATCAGGACAAATAGTATTCAAGTACCAAGGAACAGCACCTGCAATTGACCGCCCACCAAATTATCAACAACTACCTGCTTGTCCCGAAACAATGGTGATCACTTCCTGGTAAAAATGCCTGCTACAGCTTCAAAAAAAAGGCTCAGAAGAAGTGTTACGTCTGTACAAAAAAAAGCCCACAACAACGCAGAGACACTCGTTTTATGTGTGAGGAATTTTAAAACACCACTGTGCATGACCACCATGTTTCAAAGAGTTCCACAGGCTGCAGAAACTTCCTAGAAACATTCCCTGTGACTGTATATGTGTATATAAAATATAGAAAAATAGTAATAAACAACATTTCATATCGTTTGTTTGTGTAAATATTTTCTATAAACAAAATAATGACAACAGTGTTTACGCCCTTATTTTTGTTGTATTGAAAAAGAAAAAAACTTACAAAATAATGATCATGTTGGCCTCAGAGGCCATAAAAGCTACTCAGAAAAAGAAAAATTGAAAAATAATTGAAAATAGTACATAAAAAAGTAAATAGAAAAATACCGGGTGACGGCAATCGGCGCTGTTACCACATGTTGTTCAGTTTTGACAAAATTCACGCCTCCATATCTCGGTAAGTATTGATGGTAAAAATTTTTTTTTTAGCCTATAATGTTTAGAAAAAAAAAACTATTTTTTTCATAAGAAAAAAATAATTTTTTTTTTTGAAATTTGGCCAACCCTGAGAACGAGTTTCTGAGAGGGCCTGTCGACCCGCAAAGGGTTAATAACTCTCCTCTCCTATTTTTAACTGACAAATCCATTTGTTCTCTAGGCTTCCTTAACTTGTTAATCTCACTCCAAAACTTTTTCTTTTTTTCAACAAAATTTGTTGATAACATCTCACCCACTCTCTCATTTGCTCTCTTTTTACATTGCTTCACCACTCCTTAACCTCTCTCTTTTTTCCAATACTCTTCCCTCATTGCATCACTTCTACTTTGTAAAAAAATTTCTATTGGGTAAAATTTTCTCCCTTACTACTCTCTTTACATCATCATTCCACCAATCGCTCCTCTTCCCTCCCGCACCCCATTTCCTGTAACCACAAACTTCTGCTGAACACTTAACACTACATTTTTAAACCTACCCCCTACTCTTCGACCCCCTTGCCTATGCTCTCATTAGCCCATCTATCCTCCAAAAGCTGTTTATATCTTACTCTAACTGCCTCCTCTTTTAGTTTATAAACCTTCACCTCTCTCTTCCCTGATGCTTCTATTCTCCCTTTTATCCCATCTACCTTTTACTCTCAGTGTAGCCACAACTAAAAAGTGATCTGATATATCTGTGGCCCCTTATAAACATGTACATCCTGAAGTCTACTCAACGTCTTTTATCTACCAATACAAAAATCCAAACAAACTACTGTCATTTCGCTCTACATCATATCTTATATACTTATTTATCCTCTTTATCTTAAAATATGTATTACCTATGACTAAACCCCTTTCTATACAAGTTCAATCAAAGGGCTCCCTTTATCATTTACACCTGGCACCCAAACTTACCTACCACAAACCCTCTCTAAAGTTTCTCCTAAATTTAGGGATTCAGGTCCCCTACCACAATTACTCTCTCACTTGGTTTTAAAGGCTCTTTTACATTCACTTAACATCTCCCAAAATCTCTCTCTCTCCTCTACATTCTCTCTTCTCCAGGTGCATACACGCTTATTATGACCCACTTTTCGCATCCAACCTTTACTCTAATCCACATAATTCTTGAATTTACACATTCATATTCTCTTTTCTCCTTCCATAACTGATCATTCAACATTACTGCTACCCCTTCCTTAGCTCTAACTCTCTCAGATACTCCAGATTTAACTCCATTTATTTCCCCCACCGAAACTCCCCTACCCCCTTCAGCTTTGTTTCGCTTAGGGCCAGGACATCCAACTTCTTTAAATTCATAACATCAGCAATCATCTGTTTCTTGTCATCCGCACTACATCCACGCACATTCAAGCATCCCAGTTTTATAAAAATTTTCTTCTCATTTTTAGTAAATGTCTACAGGAGAAGGGGTTACTAGCCCATTGCTCCCGGCATTTTAGTCACCTCATACGAACGCATGGCTTACAGAGGAAAGATTCTTTTCCACTTCCCCATGGACAATAGAAGAAATAAAGAAGAACAAGAGCTATTTAGAAAAAGGAGAAAAAAAAACCTAGATGTATGTATATATATATATATATATATATATATACATATATGTATGTGCGTGTCTGTGAAGTGTGACCAAAGTGTAAGTAGGAGTAGCAAGATATCCCTGTTATCTAGCGTGTTTATGAGACAGAAAAAGAAACCAGCAATCCTACCATCATGCAAAACAGTTACAGGCTTCTGTTTCAGTCATCTGGCAGGACGGTAGTACTTCCCTGGGTGGGTGCTGTCTACCAACCTACTACCTATTATTATTATTATTATTATTAATTTATTGCACTGGAGCACAGATCCACTGTATAGCACTGTCTGGTTTTTTGGGTTATCCTAGGTAATTTATGCTATGTATGATAACTTTACATTTGTGTACCAGAGATAGATAAATAGATACAGATAGAGAGACAGCCAAAATCAGTCAGCCAGGTAGCCAACCAACCAACCACCCACCCACCCACGAGGCCAGCTAGCTAGCCAGCCAGCCGGATATGTATTACACATGTTCCAGAGTTGTTTCTCTTTACTTAGGACATAGGTTATAGGACATTCTGGCAGGATGACACTACCAGTGGTATTCTCCCATTCCACTGTGTCGACAATACTTAACCCTTTGACTGTCGCGGCCGTATATTTACGTCTTACGAGGTACCGTGTTTGACGTATATATACTCATAAATTCTAGCGGCTTCAAATCAAGCAGGAGAAAGCTGGTAGGCCCACATGTGAGAGAATGGGTCTGTGTGGTCATTGTGCACCATATAAAAAAAATCCTGGAGCACGCAGTGCATAATGAGAAAAAAAAACTGACTGTTTTTTTTTTAATTAAAATGCCGACTTTGTGGTCTATTTTTGTATAGTATTTATGGTTGTATTCTAGTTTTCTTGGTCTCATTTGATAGAATGGAAAACATATTATAGAAATAGAGGTAATTTTGATTGATTTTACTATAAAAAGAACCTAGAAATGGAGCTCAAAGTAGGGGAAATGTTTGATTTTTGCCAATGTTCGAAAGTAAACAAATGATGTCATTGTCCAATAAATGTCCAACTAGCCATTCTAATATGCAGTCAAGAATGGGTTGATGTTATTTATACAATTATTACAGTATTGCAGTAGTCTGCATAATAGTAAGTCTTCTATTTTTTGTTTGAATAAAAATTCAAATTAGAAAGCAAGAGTAATATCAGAGGGGCCTGGAGACATGACTGATGAACAAAGAAAATGTTATTTTAGAGCCAGGAATGTCTGCATTGTTCATTCTGGACCTTATTTTGAAATTGTCATATTTTTTAATTTTCGTGAAATTGGCCAAATTGCAAATTTCTGACCACATTATTGGGTAGTTGAAATCAGTAAATGGGCAGTTTCTTGTACTCAATCGATAGAAAAAATGGAGTTCTAAAGAAATAGCTATGAGTTTCGTCGATTGGAACAACGGAATTAGCCGAAAATAGGGCTCAAAGTGGGCGAAATCGCCGATTTGTAAATATCGCCGAGGTCGCTAACTTCGCGAGTGCATAATTCCATCAGTTTTCCATCAAATTTCGTTTTTTTTTTTTTTAAATTTTGCGACACCAGGAGACACCTCAGGATTGGGGGTTGCGACAGTCAAGGGGTTAGAGATAACAGTAACGTGATACTGTATGAGGTGTAAAATTTACTTAAATGATTAAAATATATCAATAGTAAATTATGGGAAAAAGAATGAAATAATGATTGTACATTACAGTACTATGTAGGTAGTCTATATAGGAAAGGTTTGACATTATGCCCTACCCAGTATGTTGGCAAGTTTCAAAGGTTCAACTTACGTCCATTTTGACTTAAAACCATTTGGTCAGAACCAACCTTGGTTGTAAGTCAGATGGTACTTGTATTTGAGTACTATTTCAATATTAGTGTCAGAAAAAAAGATTGGCTATGAAATCACAGAACATAAAAATTATATAACTTAAAATAGCGAGAAAAAAAGGTAAATCGGCAACACTTCTGCAACTGGCAATACTGGATGTTGCCGTCAGATGAGCATCCAGAGCCAAATTCTCAGTCTTATATCTCAGTAAGTACTGGTCCTAATTTTTTTTTTTTGTCTTATACCACACAGAAAATTCCCCTCTTTAACCCTTTGACTGTCGAAAGGCCCAATCCTGAAGTGTCTCCTGGTGTCGCAAAATATTCGAAAAAACAAAAAATTATTTTTTCTTATGAAAATGTTAAGATTATTTTTCTGATTGTTTTAGTCCCCAAAAAAAAAAAATTTTCCCATCAGTACTTACCAAGATATAGAGTCCTGAAGTGTGCTGAAATTGATCTGTGAGCGGCAACAGCAGCGACTGCCGCTCACCCGGTAAAACTTGTGATTTACTTGTATTCGATGGTTTCTTGTTTTTTTTTCACTATTTTATTTTTTCACATAACTTTTGTGGCCTGCGAGACCAAATTATTGTGCAATGTTCAAATATACACACGTTGAATGTAACACAATTATAGCAAAAACACTTGTATCATTATAATGTTGCTAAAACTTGTTTACACAAACAAACAATGTAAACAAATGTTTATTACGATTGTTTTATAATATACAGTGGACCCCCGCATAACGTTGGCATCACATAGTGTTAAATCCGCATAGCGATACATTTTATCGCTAAAATTTTGCCTCGCATAGTGTTAAAAAATTTGCTCAACGCGATTCATCCGAGACACATCCATGCGGCCTGAGCCAGCCTCACTTGTTCTGCCAGTAGCATTGTTTACAAGCCAGCTTCCGCGGTAACGTTCAAACATACAATCGGAACATTTCGTATTATTACAGCCTTTTTATAGTGATTTCGCCTGAAAAATAAGTGACCATGGGCCCCAAGAAAGCTTCTAGTGCCAACACTACAGGAATAAGGATGAGAATTACTATGGAGATGAAGAAAGAGATCATTGCTAAGTATGAAAGTGAAGTGCGCGTCTCCGAGCTGGCCAGTTTGTATAGTAAACCCCAATCAACCATCGCTTCTATTGTGTCCAAGAGAACGGCAATCAAGGAAGCTGTTCTTGCCAAAGGTTTAACTGTGCTTTCGAAACAGAGATCGCAAGTGATAGAAGATGTTGAGAGACTGTTATTGGTGTGGATAAACGAAAAACAGATAGCAGGCGATAGCATCTCTCAAGCGATCATAAGTGAAAAGGCTAGGAAGTTGCACGAGGATTTAATTAGAAAAATGCCTGCAACTAGTGGCGATGCGAGTGAATTTAAGGCCAGCAAAGGTTGGTTTGAGAGATTTAAGAGGCGTAGTGGCATACATAGTGTGATAAGGCATGGTGAGGCTGCCAGTTCGGAGAGAGAAATTGAAGAAGTTGCCTACTTCAAAGCTTAAGGAAATCTGTGCAAAGTGGCTTGAAGTGCAAACCTTCATGGATGAAAATCACCCTCACACAGCTATTGCAAGCCGTGCTGGTGACTATTACACTGACACTGTTGTGAAACACTTTAGGAAAGTCTTAAAGGAACGAGAAGTACAGGCCACTATGGACAGATATGTTGTGCGACAAAAGTCCAGTGACTCTGAAGCTGGTCCTAGTGGCATTAAAAGAAGAAGGGAAGCAACCCAGGAAAAGGACTTGACACCTCAAGTCCTAATGGAAGGGGATTCCCCTTCTAAACACTAAAACCATCCAGTCTCCCCTACTCCCATCCCATCAATCATCACCACATCTTCAATAAAGGTAAGTGTCATGTAACTGTGCATGTTTTCTTAGGTTAGTGTGTATTAAAATTCATATTTCATGTGGTAAAATTTTTTTTTTCATACTTTTGGGTGTCTTGCACGGATTAATTTGATTTCCATTATTTCTTATGGGGAAAATTAATTCGCATAACGATAATTTCGCATAACATTGAGCTTTCAGGAACGGATTAATGGAGTTATGCGGGGGTCCACTGTATATACATATGTACAGTCACGGGACACTTTTCTAGAAGTGCTGCAGCTTGTGGAGTTCTTTGAAACATGGGTATAAGCACAATGGTGTCTTACACTCCTCACATATAAAATAAGTGTGTCTGCGTTTTTGTGGGCGTTTTGTGGTATGTCCACAGACAAAACACCTCTTCTGAGCATTTTTCTTGGCAGTGGTATGGGGTAGTGATCACCAGGCCTCAGACGAGAGGACATGTGTTGATAATTTCGTGGGCGCTGGTCTGTTGCAGGTGTTGTTTCTTGGTACTTGAATATTATTTGTCTGATGACTGACAAACAAAATTCACCATATTTGGGTTTCTTCTTGGTCTTCAACTTATACATATTATAAGCATTCAGCATGGAAATGTCAAGAAGATGGAAAAACAGTTTTATGTACCACTTATAACTCTTGCAAACACAGTCAGCAAACCCAATCTGCATGTCATATTTGTCCAGTAAGTGCATATTGAGGTTGTAATCCATCACAGCTGCAGGTTTTACAATGGGTTCATTGGTCTCTCTATTCTGCTTGCCAGTGTCTACCATTTCGTGTCGGTGAACTGATGTCAGCAGTGTGACATCACGTTTGTCATGCCACCGAAATGCCATGATGTCATTGGCAGCAAACACCTGCACTTCACCTCTACGACTGCCAGCATTGAACCTAGGCATATGTTTACGATTTCCATGCACTGTGCCACACACATCTGTCATGTTCACTCGCAAGAAATCACTGAGTATAGGGCTTGTGTACCTGTTGTCAGTATATAAAATATGCCCCTTACCAAGATATGGCTCCATCATTGTTCTAACCACATCACCAGAGATACCCAGTAACTTTCTGGTATCTTCCAATGTTTTACCGCCAGTGTACACAATTATATCCAAAACCAGACCAGTTTTGCAATCACACAGAACAAATAACTTTATACCAAAGCATTTCCTCTTGCTTGGTATATACTGCTTGAATGAGAGTCTTCCTTTGAACAAAATCAAAGACTTGTCAATAACAAGCTTCCTGAAGGGATAAAAATACATACAGCATTTTTGTTTCAGGTACATAAACACACGTCTGATCTTATATAACCTGTCGCTTCTGTCAGGCCTGGTTTTGTCTGAAAAGTGTAACATACGTAACAGTAACACAAATCTATTCACTGGTATAATGTCACTGAAAGCAGGGGTTGAAATCAGGCGGTCTGTCGCCCAGTATGTGTTGACACTATGCTTATACACATGTGGCATAAGCATTATTGTGGCAAAGAACAGATACATCTCTGCCACAGTTGTGTCCTTCCACTGGTGTAGGCGTGATCTTGGTGACAGAATAGTGTTTGCCATGGTATACTCATAGTATGTATTGCTTCCCCTGACAATAATGTCCATCAGGGGTTCATCGAAGAACAACTGAAAGCATTCCAGTTCAGTGGGATTGTTCCCAAGTGTACATGATGGCCGTATTCCACTTTGTCCTCCATCAAAGTCATGGGGATTGGGAACAAACTCGTCATCTTGCTGCCAATCCCAGATGCGGTCAGCTGGTGCATTCTGGATATTGTAATGTGGTTGTGGTTGTGCAGGTTGTGGTTGTGGTTGTGGGAGTGTGGGGTCGGGTGAGGCTGGTTGTAGTTGTGCAGAGTCAGCAGCGCGGGTAGTAGCGTGGCCTGCTGCTGGTGTCACATGACTCATGCCACCATCACTATCACCACCACCGCCTGCTGCCTCACTTGCATCATTGATACCCATCGTAACAATATCGTCATCTTCACTATCAGGACGTGGTGTAGGGCCACGGGATGTGCTCCGAGATGTACTCCTTCCTCTTGGAAGAGCATATGGCACACTACCAGACCGCATGTGACGTCGTATATACTGCCGCTTCACTGGGGAATATTCACCCTCACTGTCACAACTAGAAGTGCTTTCAATAACCTTGAAATCACTATCACTATCACTTGCACTGCTCACATCTGAGTCTTGTACACGGGCAAATAGTTTCCTCTTTCGTCCTGGTACAGGTGAACATGAACGAGCCGGCCCAGCACCAGAGGTGGAAGGTTGTGGGTCATCTGGGTTTTCATCACTAATTATGTTATCCTGGGTAATTTTTTCGGTCACACCTGCTTCAAAACCAGGGAATTCACTTTCACTGACACTATCATCACTGTTTGAGCTATCACTTGGGAACAAAAGACCTCCAATCCGCCGAGGAGTGAGGAACTTCTTACCGTGAGGCATGGTGAAAATGGACTACCAAGATGGCGTTCCCACAATGCACTGCTGAGTCCCAGATTTTTTCACAGGGTGCACACCGACCACTGAGACCCATTCTCTCTCGTGTAGGCCTACCAGCCCTCTCCCGCTTGATTTGAAGCCGCTAGAATTTATGCGTATAGATACGTCAAACACAGTATCTCCCATGACGTTTATATACGACCGCGACAGTCAAAGGGTTAACTTAAAAAAAAAAATTCATCTTTCAGAATATTCGGAGCACCGTACAGGTGAATGTAGTTCTGCGTTTGGACAGTTTAACCCTTAAACTGTTCAAACATAGATCTACGTTTGCATGCATAGTGCTCCGAACGTAGATCTATGTTTTAATTCTCGTTCCTTCAAATTTGGCGCAATAGGCTTGAGTCACCTAAACATGAAAGAATGGGTCTGTGCACTCAGTGTGTGCAGTATTAAAAAAAAATCTGGGACCATTTAGTACCTTGTGGGAGCACCAGTTCAACTGAGCGCCAGCTAGAGCAAATAGCGTGGCAAACACCAGGGATTCACTGATGCCATGTCGCATTAACACTCCTATTTTAAGAGGAAAGTAAATATAGGTTAGATAAATAAATGAGTGAGTGTGGGTGGGTGTGAGTTGGACCTGAGTAGCTTGTGCTACTAGGTCTGATGTCATGCTCCTTCCTTCAATGGATGTGACCTGACTAGGTGGGTCACTGGTGTAAGCCAGGGGGTGACATGGACCTGCCTTGCATGGGTCAGTAGGTTTGCTGTAGTGTTCCTTCTTTCTAATGTTCTTATGTATTCAGTAGGCTGGCTGGCTGGCTTGCTTTGGCTGTCTCTGGCTGTGTCTCTGTCTATATCTCTGTCTCACATGTACACATAAGTACAGTTATTATACATAGTGCAAATTACCTAGCATAACTCAAAAATTCCCAGCAAAGATAGACAGACAGATACAGACAGACAGATAGACAGACATACAGATAGACAGACAGACAAACATGTTTGTGTGTATCAGTGAAAACAAATAAAGCCATGGTTCCCTGAGTGCCCATTTATCAAATGTCACTGGGCTGTCAACAGATGTCATAACACCATTCTTCAAGGAGCTTCATATTATACTCCAGGCAGACAGAAAGACAGATAAGCAGAGACAAGCAGACAAGACATGTTTGTGTGTAACAGTGATAACAAATACACCTAGGGTTAGCTATATACATGAGTGAGTGTGGGTGGGTGTGAGTTGGACCTGACTAGCTTGTGCTACTAGGTCTGATGTCTTGCTCCTTCCTTCAGTGGATGTGACCTGACTAGGTGGGTCATTGGTCTAAGCTGGGGGGGAGGTGGCATGGACCTGCTTTGCATGGGTCAGTAGGCCTACATAGAGTTAGGGGGATGTGATTGAGGTGTATGCACCTGGAGAAGAGAGGAGTGTAGAGAAGAGAGAGAGATATTGGGAGATGCTAAGTGAATGTATAGGAACCTTTGAACCAAGTGAGAGAGTAATTGTGGTAGGGGACCTAAATGCTAAAGTAGGAGAAACATTTAGAGAGGGCGTGGTAGGTATGGTTGGGGTGCCAGGTGTAAATGATAATGGGAGCCCTTTGATTGAATTTTGTATAGAAAGGGGTTTAGTTATAAGTACAGTGGACCCCCGGTTATTGGCCATAATCCGTTCCTGAAGGTTGGCCGATAACCAAATTAATATTTCCCATAAGAATTAATGGAAATAAAATTAATTCATTCCAAACAAAAATATTCACAAAAAAATCATTGTTTTACAGTTATGTAAGTATTACATACCTTTATTGAAGGCTAATGCTGGCTTCTGGAAGATAGGGAGGAGGAAAGAGGGAGGAGCTAGTGTTTGGAAGGGGAATCTTCCTCCATGAAGACTTTTGGTAGCAATGCCTTCTCTGGGGTTACTTCTCTTCTCTGTCTTTTAATGCCACTAGAACCAGCTTGAGAGTCACTGTCTCACAAAATAACTGTCCAGAGTGGTCTGTTTCTGGCATCTCTTTAAGATTTCCCTGAAGTGGGACAGGGTTTTGTCACTAAACATGTTGCAGATATGGCTTTTTTCAGCTTTGTCAGGGTGGTGTTTCTCTACAAAAGCTTGCACCCTGGTACACACTGCACACACCTCTTTAATCTCTGAAGAAGGCACCTCTTTCACTCCCTCTTCCTCCTCCTCCTCTGAAGCAAGTTCCTCAGCTGCAGTCTGTTGCTGTTCAAGTTGAAGCTTGCAGCTCTTCAGTGGGGTCCTCCACCAACTCTTCCACATCCTCACCACTCACCTCCAACCCCAGGGACTTCCCCAAAGACACAATAGAGTCCACAGGGTCAGCAGGGTTAGGGTCACAGTGAGTCTCAAACCTTTCAAAATCCCTCTCTTGGACACAATCTGGCCACAGTTTTCTCCAAGCAGAGTTCAAAGTCCTGGAAGTCACTCTCTTCCAAGCCTTACCATGGAGCCATGGTTACTTATTTCACAGTTGCACTGCAAAAAAACACTAAAAACAATGGTAAACAAGCAAAAATGTTTGGATGTATGAGCAGAGGCTTCCTCAGCCACCAAGAGACAAAGCCAAACTGAAGCGCAAGCTGCCCCAGCCGGTGGATGGATGCGTCCAAAACGGCCGATAATCGAGCGAACGGCCGATAACCGAGCGCTGAAAACCCTGCTGATAACTGAGTTGGCCAATAACCAAACCGGCCGATAACCGGGGGTCCACTGTAATACGTATTTTAAGAAAAAGAGGATAAATAAATATACAAGATATGATGTAGGGCATAATGAGAGTAGTTTGTTGGACTATATATTGGTAGATAAAAGACTGTTGAGTAGACCTCAGGATGTACATGTTTATAGAGGGGCCACAGATATATCAGATCACTTTCTAGTTGTAGCTACAGTGAGAGTAAAAGGTAGATGGGATACAAGGAAAATAGAAGCAGCAAGTAAGAGAGGGGTGAAGGTGTACAAACTAAAAGAGGAGGCAGTTAGGGTAAGATATAAACAGCTATTGGAGGATAGATGGCCTAGTGAGAGTACAGGCACTGGGGTCAAAGATGCATGGGGTAGGTTTAAGAATGTAGTGTTAGAGTGTTCAACAGAAGTTTGTGGTTACAGGAAAGTGGGTATGGGAGGGAAGAAGAGCGATTGGTGGAATGATGATGTAAAGAGAGTAGTAAGGGAGAAAAAGTTAGCATATCAGAAGTTTTTACAAAGTAGGAGTGATGCAAGGAGGGAAGAGTACATGGAGAGAAAAAGAGAGGTTAAGAGAGTGGTGAAGCAATATAAAAAGAGAGCAAATGAGAGAGTGGGTGAGATGTTATCAACAAATTTTGTTGAAAATGAGAAAAAGTTTTGGAGTGAGATTAATAAGTGAGGAAGCCTAGGGAACAAATGGATTTGACAGTTAAAAATGGAGGAAGGAAAAAGGGGAGGTGAAAGTGTGTGAGTGAGATGAAAGTATTTTCTTAGTTTTGGGGAATTTTTCTTTCCTTTATGGGGTCACCATGCCTCGGTGGAGAATGCCGACTTGTTGAAAAAAAAAAAATATTGTAAAAATAATAATAATTATTATTTAATTTATTTTTATTTTATTAAACACACTGGCCGATTCCCCCAAGGCAGGGTGGCCCAAGAAAAAAACTTTACCCATCATACCTCCATCACTTGTCTTGCCAGAAGGGTGCTTTAACACTACAGTATTTAAACTGCCGCATTAACACCCCTCCTTCAGAGTGCAGGACTGTACAGTTCCCATCTCCAGGACTCAAGTCCGGCCTGCCGGTTTCCCTAATCCCTTCATAAATGTTACTTGGCGCACACTCCAACAGCACGTCAAGTATTAAAAACCATTGATCTCATTTCACTCCTATCAAACACGCTCACCGTATGCCTCCTGGAAAGTCCAAGAGCCCCTCGCACACATAACCTCCTTTATCCCCTCCCTCCAAAACCATTCCTAGGGCACGACCACTATCCCTCCCCGCCTTCCTTCCACTACGACTGATACACTCTCGAAAGTCATTCTGTTTTCCATCCATTCTCTCTACATTTCCGAACCACCTGAACAACCCTTCCTCAAGAGCCTCTGGACAACCGTTTTGGTAATCCCACACTTCCCCTCCTAACTTCGAAACTACGAATTCTCATGCATTATAATTACACCACAACTAGCCCTCAGACATGACATCTCCACTGCCTCCAAGCCTTCTCCTCAGCTGCCAACATTCATCAACCCATGCTTCACACTCTTATAAAGAGCGTTGGTAAAACTATACTCTCATACATTCCCCTCTTTGCCTCCAAGGACAAAATTCTATGTCTCCACAGACTCCTAAGTGCCACCCTCTCACCCTATTTCCCCTCATCAATTTTATGATTCACCCACTTTTCATAGACCCATCCGCAGGACAACGTCCACTTTCCCAAAATATCTGAATACATTCACCTCCTCCCATACTCTTTCCCTCCAATCTGATATTCCAATCTTTCATACACCTAACCATTTTTGTTATCCTCATAACCTTACTCTTTGCCTCCGTAAACACTTTATAATTTTCTTTCTTTTGCATAACCCTGACCTAATTCATCCACCAACCTCTGCAACTCTCTTCAGAATCTCCCCAAGAGCCCAGTGTCATGCAGCAAAGAGCAACTGTGACACTCCCACTTTATTTTGTGATGTCTTTATCTTTTACAACCATGCCTCTTGCCAAGACACTCACATTTACTTCTCTTACAACCCCCATACTATAAATAATTAAACAACCACGGTGACATCACACACCTTGTCCAAGGCCTACTTTTAAACTGGGAAATAATCTCCCTCTTTCCTACAATACCTCGAAAGAACTTGAGCCTCACAATCCTCGTAAACTCATCACTGCTTTCAGTTAAGGCTACCTCCTACACCATACACCTGCAACATCTGCACATTACCCCCCTATCCCAACCCTTCATATGCTTTATTTCCAAATCCATAAATGCCACAAAAACTCTTAGCCTTATCTAAATCTGTTCACATATATGTATCACTGTAAACAAACCTGGTCCACAACACCCCATACCTTTCCTAAAGCCTCCTTGTTCATCTGCTTGTCCTATTCCCCCGTCTTGCTCTTATTCTTTCATAATAACTCTACCATTACACTTTACACCAGGATATACTCAACAGACTACTCCCCCTATAATTTTTGCACTCTCTTTGTCCCCTTTGGGGCCTTTTGTACAAAGGAACAATGCAATTCTCTCTCTGCCAATCCCAAGTACCTTACCCTTCCATACATTTATTAAGTAATTGCACCAACCACGACCCAAACTAAATCCCCACCTCCTTATAACATTTCTATCTTTTTTTTTTTTTATCCGCATCATCCCGTCTGGCCTTACCCCTTATCATTTTACCTACTGCTCATGAACTTCCCACACCACAACTGTCTCTTCCTCACTCCTACAAGATGTTATTCCTCCTTGCCCTATACTTCGAAATCATCTAACTTTCCCTACCTTCAACAACATTTTACAATTCCTCAAAATATCCCCCTTCCATCTTCCCAATGACCTCAACTCTCCATTAACCCTTTGAGGTTTCGGTACGTACTAGTATGCTTACGCGCCAGGTTTTTGACGTACAAGTACGCTAAATTCTAGCGCCGTCAAATCTCGCAGGAAAAGGCTGGTAGGTAGGCCTAGATGTGAAGAATGGGTCTGTGTGGTGGTGTGCGCAGTAGAAAAAAAATCTGGACCCCATTGTGCAATGTGGGGAGAATGCCAACGTTAGTAAACAATGTCCACCAAGCCTCCAGCGGTGAGAACTCCTCGCGTCCTCGGCGAATTGGGATACTTTTTGTTTTCCCATTGGACAGTTCAAATACAGATGGAATCCCCAGTTGATTTAAGGTTTCAATGTTTTGTGAGGTTTTGACTGAACCTAAATGGATCATAATATCGTTAATGTGAGTGAGGAAAACCCAGACCGACCCTCATCCTTCCCACCTCTTGTGCTGGGCTGTCTTGTTCACTTCAGTTTGTACCAGAATCCAAGAGGAAACTTCTGATTTTCCCAAATCCAGACCCAATGATAGCATGATGTGATGATAGTGAGATCGTGAGTATAAAATTACAAGCACTTCAAACTATTCCAGAAGTGAAAGTGTCTGCAATATTCCCCATGAAGCGTCCGTAATAAACTACGTATAACGCTCGGTATTTGTGCCATATCTTTCCAAGGGGAAGTCAGTGCATTCTCGAGTACATCCCCGGATCTGTACAAACAGGAACCGACAGTGAAAATGACGAAGATGCTGTTGCAATTGGTATGGAAAATGTGCGTGGTGGTAGGGGTGCCTGGCGGTGAGGCACCAGCATGTGGCCATGTTGCCACCCACACTGCTGCCTCTGCTTGATCTACAACAAAGGCCACCATCCCCCACCCACCCACCACAGCCACCTTCCACAACCACAACCTCCACAATTACACAACCTCACAACCACAACCACCTGCCATTGTCCAGTACCCACCAGCAGACCCGCACCTGGGTATTTGCAGGAAGCTGTCAATTTATGTTCCAAATCCCCACCAGTTTGATGACAGCCCAAAAGTGAAATACGGCCATCTATGTACACTTGGGAACAATGCCACGAAACAGGAATGTTTCGAGTTATTCTTTGAACGAACCCCTGATGGAAAGTATTGTCATTGGAAAGCAACACATACTATGAGTACACCATGGCAAACACATTACTTTCACCAAAATCACGGTCTACAACCAGTGGAAGGGAGGCATCTGTGGCTGAGATAGGTATCTTATTCTTTGCCACAATAATGCTTATCCACATGTGTATAAGCACAAATAAATCATACTGGTCAATCAGATCTGCCCTGATGCAGATCCCATGTTTCATAGGATAATAATGCCGTGAATCGATTTATGCTAAGTTACGATGCTTCACTTCTCCTAGACAAAACCAGGGCCAGACAGAACAGACAGGTTTATATAAAATTAGGAACGAGTTTTGTACTGAAAGAGAAAATCAATCCACATTTTTATCCCTTCAGAAAGCTTTGTAATTGAACGAGTCATTGATTCTGTTCAAAGGAACTCTCACTTTCAAGCAGTACATACCAAGCAAGATGGAAACGTCTATGGTAAAAAGAGTTGTTTGTGCTTTTATGATTGTTACATGTGTCAGGTATTGGATATTAATGTGTACACTGGAAGTTAGATGACATTGCACAATACAGTGGAGACCCTGCGACCAACGATGGCAACGATTAACGATAAATCCGACTAGCGATACATTTTAACGCAAAATTTTTTGCCTCATCGACAAACGCTAAAAAAACTCGCCTACACTATTTGTTCCGTCAGAAACGCGTCCACTTCTGGCCAGTGTTTACAAGCCCGCCAGCCACCTCGTCGCTTCCAATCCATACAGTCGGAACAGTTTCATATTATCACAGCCTTTTTGGTGAATGCCCTGCAAAATAAAGTCACCAATGGCCCCAAGAAATCTTCTAGTTCCAACCCTACAGCAAAAAGTGTGAGAATTACTAATGATATGAAGAAAGAGATCATTGCTAATTATCAAAGTGGAGTGCGTGTCTCCGAGCAGGCCAGGTTGTACACAATCCCTAATCAACCATCGCTACTATTTGGCCAAGAAACAGCAATCAAGGAAGCTTGTTCTTTGCCAAAGTTGCAACTATGCTTTCTAAACTTAGATCGCAAGTAACTCGAAGAGTTGAGAGACTGTTATTGGTGTGGATAAACGAAAAAACAGATAGCAGGAGATTAGCATCTCTCACGCGATCCATAAATGTTAAAAAGGCTAGAAGTTGCATGACATATATGAAAAAATGCCAGCAACTATGTGATGTGAGTGAATTAAAAAGCCAGCAAAGGTTGGTTTGAGAATTTAAAGGTGAAGGGAATCACCCCGGAAAAGGACTTGCCACCTCAAGTCCTAATGAAGGGGTTCCCCTTCTAAAACACTAAGAACCATCAACACCTCCCCCTCCTCCCATCCCAACAATCATCACCAAGATCTTCAATAATTGGTAAAGTGTCATGTAATCGTGCATGTCATCTTCATTTTGTGTGATTAAAATTTGATATTTCAAGTGGTAAAAAACATTTTTTATTTTCATCTTTGGTGTCCTACACGGATTAATTTTGTTACTATTATTTCTATGGGGAAAATTAACTTGACTAACTAATTTTGACTAACGATGACCTCTCAGGAAGGATTAATACGTTAGTCGAGGGTGTCCACTGTACCAGTCAAGTTATGGGCATCTCAGGTGATGTGGTTAGAACAATGATGAACCATACTTTGGTAAAGGGCATATATTGATATACAGATAACTGGTACACAATCCCCTCACACAGTGATTTTTTGCAGAGAACGTGACAGATGGTGTGTGCACCAGTACGTGGCAAATCGTGAAAACATAAGCCCATGTTTTGACGCTGGCAATCGTAGAGGTGAGTTGCAGGGCGTTTGCTGCCAATGACATCATGGCATTAATTGCGAGGCATGACAAACTAGATGTCACACTGTTGTCATCAGTTCACCCTAATACATGGCAATAGTGGCAGGCAGACATAGAGAGAGCAATGAACCCATTCTAAAACCATGCATGCTGATGTGTGATGACCTCTTCAACATGCGTTCAGTGACACATGTGCCTCAGATAGGGGTTTGCTGATTGGATTCGCAAGAGTTATAAGTTGTACATCAAACTGTATATTACCATCTTCAGGCCTTTCCCTTCTCAAGGCTTATAATATGTAAAGATGAGGACCTAGAAACAAACCACAGTAACGGAAAGTGCGGGGGGGGGGGGGTCTGGGGTCCATCAGACAAATAGTATTCAAGTAGCCAAGGAACAGCACCTTCAATTGACCGCCCACAAAATATCAACAACTACTGCTTGTCCTGAGCAATTGGTTGATCACATTTCCTGGTAAAACTGCCTGCTACAGCTTCAAGAAAAAAGGCTCAGAAGAGGTGCTTTATGTCTGTGCACATACAAAAGAAGCCCACAACAACCAGAGACACTCGTTTTTTATGTGTAGGGATTGCAAAACTCCCACTTGTGCATGACACCACAATGATTCAAAGAGTTCCACAGGCTGCATAAACTTCTAAAACATTCCCGTGACAGTATAATGTGGTATATAAAATAAAGTCAAATAGTAATAACAACCAATTCAAATCGGTTTGTTTGTGTAAATATATTTTCTATAATCCAAATAATGACAAACAGTGTTACGCCCTTATTTGATGTAGTATGGAAGAAGAAATAACTTACAAAATAAATGAACATGTTGGCCTCAGATGCCATAAAAGCTACTCAGAAAAAGAAAAATTGAAAAATAATTGAAAATAGTACATAAAAAAGTAAATAGAAAAATACCGGGATGACGGCACTCGGCGCTGTTACCACATGTTGTTTCAGTTTGACAAATACACGCCTCCATATCCTCGGTAAGTATTGATGGAAAAAATTTTTTTTTACCTATAATGTTAGAAAAAAAAAAACTATTTTTTTTTTTTTTTTTTCATAAGAAAAAAATAATTATTTTTTTTTGAAATTTGGCCAACCCCAGAGAACGAGTTTCTGAGAGGGCCTGTCGACCCGCAAAGGGTTAATAACACTCCTCTCCTATTTTAACTGACAAATCCATTTTGTTCTCTAGGCATCCTTAACTTAGTTAATCTCGACTCCAAAACTTTTTCTTATTTTTTCAACAAAATTTGTGATAACATCTCACCCACTCTCTCATTTGCTCTCCTTTTTAACATTGCTTCACCACTCACTTTAACCTCTCTCTTTTTCTCCAAGATACACTTCCCTCCTTAGCAACACTTCTACTTTGTAAAAACTTCTCTATGCTGAGTGAAACTATTTACCTCCCTACTACTCTCTTTACATCATCATTCCACCAATCGCTCCTCTTCCCTTCCCGCACAACTACCACTTTCCTGTAACCACAAACTCTGCTGAACACTCTAACACAACATTTTTAAACCTACCCCATACATCTTCGACCCCATTGCCTATGCTCTCATTAGCCCATCTATCCTCCATAGCTGTTATATCTTACTCTTAAACTGCCTCCTTCTCCTTTAGTTTATAAACCTTCCCTCTCTCTTCCCTGATGCTTGCTATTCCTTGTATCCCATCTCCTTTTACTCTCAGTGTGTTAGCCACAGACAAAAAAGTGATCTGATATATCTGTGGCCCCTCTATAAACAATACATCCTGAAGTCTACTCAACAGTCTTATTATCTACCAATACATAATCCAACAAACAAACTGTCATTTCGCTCTACATCATGTCTTTATACTTATTCTATCCTCTTTTATCATAAAATATGTATTACCTATGACTAAACCCCTTCCTATACAAAGTTCAAATCAAAGGGCTCACCATATCATTTAACCCAGGCACCCCAAACCATACCTACCAACAACCCTCTCTAAAAAGTTTCTCCAACTATTAGGCATTCAGGTCCCCTACCACAATTACTCTCTCACTTGGTTTCAAAGCCACCTATACATTCACTTAACATCTCCCAAAATCTCTCTCTCCCTCTACATTCCACTCTTCTCCAGGATGCATACACTCTTATTATGACCCACTTTTTCGCATCCAACCTTTACTCTAATCCACATAATTCTTGAATTTACACATTCATATTCTCTTTTCTCCTTCCATAACTGTTCAAGTCAACATTACTGCTACCCCTTCCTTAGTCTCTAACGTCTCTCAGATACTCCATATTTAACTCCATTTATTATCCCCCCAGCAGAATCATCCCCTACCCCCTTCAGTCTTTTTTCGCTTAGGGCCAGGACATCCAATCTTCTTTAAATTCATAACATCAGCAATCATCTGTTTCTTGTCACCCGCACTACATCCACGCACATTCACGCATCCCAGTTTTTATAAAATTTTCTTCTCATTTTTTAGTAAATGTCTACAGGAGAAGGGGTTACTAGCCCATTTCTCCCTGACATTTTAGTCACCTCATACACACGCATGGCTTACAGAGGAAAGATTCTTTTCCACTTCCACCATGGACAATAGAAGAATAAAGAAGAACCAGATGCTATTAGAAAAAGGAGAAAAAAAAACCTAGATGTATGAGTATATATATATAATATATATATATATAACCATATATGTATGTTTCGTGTCTGTGAAGTGTGACCAAAGTTGTAAAGTAGAGTAGCAAGATATCCCTGTTATCTACGTGTTTATGAGACTGAAAAAGAAACCAGCAATCCTACCATCATGCAAACAGTTACAGGCTTCTGTTTCATCCATCTGCAGGACGGTAGTACTTCCCTTGGGTGGTGCTGATCTACCACCTTACTTCCTATTATAATTAAAAATATTATTAATTTATTGCACTGGAGGCAGCAGATCCACTGTATAGCATCTGTCTGGTTATTTTGGTTAATCCTAGGAAATTTATGCTATGTATGATAACTTTACATTTAGTGGTATCCAGAGAATAGCTAAATAGATACAGTATAGAGAGACAGCCTAAAACAGTCACAGCCCAGGTAGCCAACCAACCAACCACCCACCAACCCACAGGCAAGCTAGCACCAGCCAGCCGGTATGTATTACACATTGTTCAGAGTTGTTTTCGCTTACTTAGTACATAGGTTATAGGACATTTCTGCAGGATGACACTACCAGTGGTATTCTCCCATTCCACTGTGTCGACAATACTTAACCCTTTGACCTGTCCGCGGGCCGTAAAATTACGTCTTACGAGGTACCGTGTTTGACGTATATATACTCTAAATTCTAGCGGCTTCAAATCAATGCAGGAGAAAGGCTGGTAGGCCCACAATGGAGAGAATGGTTCTGTGTGTCATTGTGCACCATATAAAAAAATCCTGCAGTCACGCGTGCATAATGAGGAAATAAAAAACTGACTGTTCCAATTTTTTTTAATTAAAATGCCGACTTTGTGTCTATTTTTTGTATAGTATTTATGGTAGTATTCTAGTTTTCTTGGTCACAATTGATAGAATGGAAAACAAATTTATAGAAATAGAGTAATTGTATGATGATTTTACTATAAAAATGAACCAGAAATGGAGCTCAAAGTAGGGGGACATGTTTGATTTTATTGCAATGTTCGAAAGTAAACAAATGATGTTCATTGTCCAATAAATGTCCCAACTAGCCAGTCTAAAGAGCAGTCAAGAATGGTAGTATGTTATTTTATACAATTATTACAGTATTTGGCAGAAGTCGCAAATATAAGTCTTCAATTTTTGTTTGATAAAATTCAAATTATAAAAGCAAGGTATATCAGAGGGTCCTGGAGACATGACAGATGAACAAAAGAAAATGTTATTTTAGGAGCCAGGAATGTCTGCATTGTTCATCTGTAACCTTATTTAGAGAAATTGTCCATATTTTTTAATTTTCGTGAAATGGCCAAAATGAAATGTTCTGACCTACATTAAGGTATTTGAAATCATTAAATGGGCATTTTCTTGTAACTCAATCCGATAGAAAAAATGGAGTACTAAAGATAATGCTATGATTGTCGGGGTCGATTGGAACAACGGAATAAGCCTAAAATAGGGCTCAAAGTCGGGCGAAAATCGCCGATTTGTAAAAATCGCCGAGAGGTCGCTAACTTCGCGAGTGCATAAATCCATCAGTTTTCCATCAAAATTCGTTTTTTTTTTTTTTTTAAATTTTGCGACAACCAGGAGACACCTCAGATTGGGGGTTTGCGAACAGTCAAGGTTAGAGATAAAATTAACGTGATACTGTATGAGTGTTGTAAAATTTACTAAAATGATTAAAAATATCAATAGTAAAGTATGGAAAAAGAATGAAATATAATGATTGTACATTACAGACAATGTAGTATCTATATAGGGAAAGGTTTGACATTATGCCCAACCCAAGTATGTTGGTCAAGTATTCAAAGGTTCAACTAACGTCCATTGACTTAAAACCATTTGGTCAGGAACCAACCTTTGTTGTAAGTCCAGATGGGTACTTTGTAATTGATAACTATATCAAAATTATGTTGTCAGAAAAAAAAGATTGGCTATGAAATCACAGTTGAACTACAAATTATATAAACTTAAAATAGCGAGAAAAAAGTACATCGGCAACACTTCTGCAACTGCAATACTGGATGTTGCCGTCAGATGAGCATCCAGAGCCAAATTCTCAGTCATATATCTCAGTAATAACTGGTCCCTAATTTTTTTTTTTTTGTCCTTATAACGCAACACCGAAAATTTCCCCTCTTTAACCCTTTGACTGTCGAAAGGCCCAATCCTAAGTGTCTCCTGTGACGAGCAAAATAATTCGCAAAAACAAAAAATTATTTCTTAGAAAATGTTAAAGATTATTTTTCTGAATTGTTTTTAAGTCCCCAAAAAAAAAAAATTTCCCACAGTACTTACCAAGATATAGAGTCCTGAAGTGTGCCAGAAATTTGATCTGTGAGCGGCAACAGCCAGCGACTGCCGCTCACCCGGTAAACTGTGATTTACTTGTATTCGATGTTTCTTGTTTTTTTTTCACTATTTTATTTTTCACATAACTTTTGCGGCCTGCGATACCAAAGTAATTGTGCAATGTTCAAATATACACACGTTGAATGTAACACCATTATAGCAAAAACACTTGTATCATTATAATGTTTCTAGAAATTGTTTACCCAAACTAACAATGTAAAACAAATGTTTATTTACGATTGTTTTATAATATACAGAGGACCCCCGCATAACGTTGGCATCACATAGTGTTAAATCCGCTAGCGATACATTTTAGCGCTAAAATTTTGCCTCGCATAGTTTTAAAAAATTGCTCAACCGCGATTCATCCGAGACCAACCATGGCGGCCTGACCACCTCACTTTGTTCTGCCAGTAGAGCATTGATTACAAACAAGCCAGCTTTTCCACCGCGGTAACGTTCAAACATACAATCGGAACATTTCGTATTATTACAGCCTTTTTATAGTGATTTCGCCAAAAAATAAGTGACCATTGGGCCCCAAGAAAGCTTCTAGTGCCAAACACTACAGTAATAAGTATGAGAATTACTATGTGAGAAGAAGAAAGAGATCTATTGCTAAGTATGAAAGTGAAGTGTCGCGTCTCCGAGCAGGCCAGTTTTGTATAGGTAAAAGCCCCAATCAACCATCGCTTTATGTTTGTCCAAGAGAAACGGGCATCAAGGAAGCTGTTTCTTGCCAAAGGATTAACCTGTTCTTCGAAACAGAGATCGCAAAAGTGATAGAAGATGTTGAGAACATTGTTATTGTTGTGGAAAAACGAAAAACAGATAGCATGGCATAGCATCTCTCAATCGCTTCTTAAGTGAAAAGGGGAGGAAGTTGCACGAGGATTTAATTAGAAAAATGCCTGCAACGAGTGAGCGATGCAGTGAATTAAGGCCAGCAAAGGTGGTTTGTAGTGATTTAAGAGGCGTATTGCAACAAGTGTGATAAGTCATGGTGAGGCTGCCAGTTACGGATAGAGTGAAAATGAAGCAGTTGCCACTTCAAGAGCTTAATGAAAGCTTGTGCAAAGTGGCTTGAAGTGCGAACCCTTCATAGGATGAAAATCACCCTATCACACATCTATTGCAAGCCGTGCTGGTGACTATTACAACTGACACAGTTGTGAAACACTTTAGGAAAGTCATAAAGGAACTGGAAAAAAAGGAAGTACAGGCCACTATGGACAGATATGTTGTGCGACAGAATCCATGATCTGAAGGCTGTCCTAGTGGCATTTTATAAAAGAAGGGAAGCAACCAGGAAAAGGACTTGACACCTCAATCCTAAATGGGAAGGGGATTCCCCTTCTAAACACTAAAACCATCCAGTCTCTCCCCCTACTCCCATCCCATCAATCATCCCCACATATGAATTGTTTTTTGGATGGTTCGGGTGCATGTTTTCTTAGGTTAGTGTGATTATTAAAATTCATATTTCATGTGGTAAAAATTTTTTTTTTTTCTACTTTTGGGTGTCCTTTGGCACGGATTAATTGATTTCCATTATTTCTTATGGGGAAAATTAATACGCATAACGATAATTTCGCATAATCATTGTAGCTTTCAGGAACGGATAATGGAGTTATGCGGGGGTCCACTGTATATACAATATGTACAGTCACGGTACACTTTTCTTAGAAGTGCTGCAGCTTGTGAGTTCTTTGAAACAAGTGTCTAAGCACAATGTAGTACTTACACTCCTCACATATAGAAATAAGTGTGTCTGCATTTTTGTGGGCGTTTTGTGGTATGTCTCAACCAGACAAAACCACCTCCTCTGACATTTTGTCTTGGCAGTGTACGGGGTAGTGATCACCATGCCTCATACGAGAGGAAATGTTGTTGATAATTCGTGGCGCTGGTCATTGCAGGTGTTGTTTCTTTGTACTTGTGACATATTATTTGTACTGATGACAGACATACAAAATTCACCATATTAGGGTTTCTTCTTGGTCTCAACTTATACTATTATAAAAGCATTCAGAACCAAGGAAAAGTCAAGAAGATGGAAAAACAGTTTTATGTACCACATATAACTCTTGCAAACCAGTCATCAAACCCCATCTCATGTCATATTTGTCCAGTAAGTGCATATTTAGGTTTGTAATCCATCACAGGCTGCTGGTTTTACAATGGGTTCATTGGTACCTCAATTCTGCTTGCCAGTGTCTACCATTTCGTCGTTGAACTGAAGCTGCAGTTTGACATCACGTTTGGTCAATCCACCGAAATGCCATGATGCATTGGCAGCAAACACCTCACTTCACCTCAACGACTGCCGCATAGAACCTAGGCATATGTAATAGCGGATTTCCCATGCACTGTGCCACCCACACTCTGTCGATGTTCACTGTGTCGAAGAAGATCACTGAGAATGGCGGCTTGTGTACCTGAATGTCAGTATATAAAATCTGCCCCTTACCAATAGATATGGCTCCATCATTGATCTAACCACATCACAAGAGAAACCCAGAACTATTCTGGTATCTTTCCAATGTTTTACCGCCGATAAACACACATATTATCTCAAAACCAGACCATTTTTGCAATCACACAGAAACAACTATACTTTATAACCAAAGCATTTCCATTCCTCTTGCTTGGAATAGTAAACTGCTATGAATGAAGAGTCTTCCTTTGAACAAATCAAAGACTTGTCAATAACAACTCCTGAAAGGGATAAAAATACAATACAAGCAAATTTTTGTTTCAGGTACATAAACACACGACTGATCTTCTATAACCTGTCGCTTCTGTCGGCCTGGTTTTGTCTGAAAAAGTTAACATTACTTAACAAAAACACAAATCTATTCACTGGTTATAATGCACTGAAAGCAGGGGTTGAAAATCAGGCGTCCTTGTCTCCCAGTAAGTTTTGAACACTATGCTTATGTACACATGAGGCATAGCATTAATTTGTGCAAAGAACAGATACATCTCTGCCACAGGTGTATCCTTCCACCGGTGTAGGCGTGATCTTGGTGACAGAATAGTGTTTTGGCCATGGTAATACTCATAGTATTGTATTGCTTCCCCAGACAAATAATGTCCAACAGGGGTTTCATCGAAGAACACACTGATAGCTTCCCGTTCAGTGGGGAATGTTCCCATGAATGATGGCCGTATTCCCTTGTCCTCCATCAAAGTCATGAGGGATTATTGGGAACAAACTCGTCATCTATAGCTGCCCAATCCCAGATGCGGTCAGCATGGTGCATTCTGTGATATTGTAAAGGTGGTTGTTGTTTGTGCAGGTTGTGGTTGTGTGTTGTGGGAGTGTGGGGTACGGTGAGCTGTGTTGTAGTTGTGCAGAGTCAGCAGCGCGGGAGTAGCGGCCTGCAGCTGGTGTCAATGCCCATGCCACCATCCACTACACCACCACCGCCTGCTGCCTCACTTGCATCATTGTGATTACCAGTCGTAACAATATCCGTCATCTCACTATCCGGAAGTTGTATGTAGGGCCACTGTGATGTGCTCCGAGATGTACTCCTTCCACCCACCCCCCCCGCAGAGTGCTCACCTCTTGGATAAAGAGCATATATTGGCACACTACCAGACCGCATGTGACTTCGTATAAACTGCCTGCATCACTGGGAAATAAACTCCCACACTGTGCAACAACTAAGAAGATGCTTTCAATAACCTTGAATCACTATCCACTATCACTTGCACTGCTCACCATCTTGAGTCTTGAACACGGGCATATAGTCTTCCTCTTTCCGTCCTAGGTACATGTGAACAGTGAACGAGCCCGGCCCAGCAACCAGAGTTGGAAGTTGTGGTTCATCTGGGTTTTTCATCCACTAATTATGTTTATCCTGGGTAATTTTATTCGGGACACACCTGCTTCAAAACAGGGAATTCACTTTCACTGACACTATCATACACTGTTTGTCTATCACTTGGGAACAAAAGACCTCAAATCCGCGCGAGGAGTGAGGAACTTCTACCGGTGAGGCCATGGTGAATAATGACTACAAGATGGTGCGTTCCCACAATCACTCTGAGTCCCGATATTTTTCACAGGGGTGCACACCGACCCCTGAGACCCTTCTCCTCGTGTAGGCCCAACCAGCCCTCTCTACCGCATGATTTTGAAGCCGCTAGAATTTAATGCGTATAGATACGTCAAACAACATGTATCCCCATGACGTTAAATACACCGCGACAGTCAAAGGGTTACTTAAAAAAAAAAAATTCATCTTTCAGAATATTCGGATGCACCGTACAGTGTGAATGTAGTTCTGCGTTTGGACAGTTATAAACCCTTAAACTGTTGCAAACAAAGATACGATTGCATGAATAGTGACCCCCCTCCGAACGTAGAACTATGTTTTAATTCTCGTTCCTTCAATTTGGCGCAATAGGCTTGATCCCCTAACCAAGAAAGAAGTGTCTGTGCACTCAGTGTGTGCAGTATTAAAAAAAGATCTGTGACCATATAGTACCTTGTGGGAGCACCAGTTCAACTGGGAGCGCCAGCTAGCCAATACGTGGCAAACACCAGGGGGATTCAACTGATGCTATGTTCGCATTAACACTCCTATTTTAAGAGGAAAGTAAATATAGGTTAGATAAATAAATGAGTGAGTGTGGGTGGTGAGAGATGGACCCTGAGTACGCTTGTGCTACTAGGTCCTGATGTCATTGCTCCTTCCTTCAATTATGTACCTGACTAGGTGGGTCACTGGTGAAAGCCAGGGGGTTAACCATGGACCAGCCTTGCATGGTTCAGTAGGTTTGCGAAAATGTAGTGTTTCCTTTCTTTCAAATGTTCTTATGTATTCATTAGGCTGGCTGGCTGGCTTTCGTTGCTGTCTCTGGCTGTGTCTCTGTCTATATCCTCTGTCTCACAGTACACATAAGTACAGTTATTATACATAGTTCAAATTACCAAGCATACCTCAAAAATTCCCAGCAAAGATAGACAGACAGATACAGACAGACAATAGACAGACATACAGATAGATACAGACAGACAAACATGTTTGTTGTGTATCAGTGAAAACAAATAAAGCACATGGTTCCCTGAGTGCCCCATTATCAAATGTCACTGGGCTGTCAACAGATGTCATTAACACCATTCTTTCAAGGAGCTTCATATTAATGACTCCGGCAGACAGAAAAGACAGATAAGCAGAGAACAAGCAGGACAAGAACATGTTTGTGTGTAACAGTGATAACAAATACACCTAGTGTTAGCTATATACATGAGTGAGTGTGGGGGGTGTTAGTTTGGTGACACCTGACTAGCTTGTGCACTAGTCTGATGTCTTGCTCCCTTCTTCATTGGATGTGACCTGACTAGGTGGTCCATATGTTCTAAGCTGGGGGGAGGTGGCATGGACCTGCTTTGCATGGGTCAGTAAGGCCCTACATTAGAGTTAGGGTGATGTGATTGAGGATGTATGCACCTGAGAAGAGAGGAGTGTAGAGAATAGAGAGAGATTTGGGAGATGCTAAGTGAATTGAAAGGAACCTTTGAACCAAGTGAGAGAGTAATTGTTGAGGTGAACGCTAAATGCATAAATAGGAGAAACATTTAGAGAGGGGCTGGTAGGTAATTGTGGTGGTGCCATGTGTAAATGATAATGGGAGCCATTTGATTGAATAAAATCTATTTTCAGCATTAGTATAGAAAGGGGTTTAGTTATAAGTACAGTGGACCCCCTGATATTGGCCATAAACCGTTTCCAGAAGGTATGGCCGATAACCAAATTATATTTCCCAAAGAATTAATGGAAATAAAATAATTCATTCCAAACAAAAATATTCACAAAACAATCATTGTTTTACAAGTTATGTAAGTATTTACATACCTTATTGACGGCTAATGGCTGGCTTCTCTAAGATAGGGAGGAGGAAAGAGGGAGAGCTAGTGTTTGAAGGGGAAATCTTTCTCCATGAAGACTTTTGTAGCAAATGCCTTCTCTGGGAGTACTTCCTTCTCTGTCTTTTAATGCCACTAAACCAGCTTGATGAGTCACTGTCTCACAAAATATCTGTCGCAGAGTGTCTGTTTCTGGTCATCTCTTTAAGATTTCCTGAAGTGGGACATGTTTTTGTCACTAAACAAATTTGCAGATATGGCTTTTTTCAGCTTTGTCAGGTGGTGTTTTCTCCTACAAAAGCTTGCACCCTGGTACACACTGCACAGCACCCTCTTTTAATCTCTGAAGAAGGCACCTCTTTCACTCCCTCTTCCTCCTCCTCCTCTGAAGGCAAGTTCCTCCAGCTGCAGTCTGTTGGTGAAAGTGTGTGAGTGAGATGAAAGTATTTTCTTAGTTTTGGGGAATTTTTCTTTCCTTTATGGGGTCACCATGCCTCGGTGGAGAATGCCGACTTGTTGAAAAAAAAAAAATATTGTAAAAATAATAATAATTATTATTTAATTTATTTTTATTTTATTAAACACACTGGCCGATTCCCCCAAGGCAGGGTGGCCCAAGAAAAAAACTTTACCCATCATACCTCCATCACTTGTCTTGCCAGAAGGGTGCTTTAACACTACAGTATTTAAACTGCCGCATTAACACCCCTCCTTCAGAGTGCAGGACTGTACAGTTCCCATCTCCAGGACTCAAGTCCGGCCTGCCGGTTTCCCTAATCCCTTCATAAATGTTACTTGGCGCACACTCCAACAGCACGTCAAGTATTAAAAACCATTGATCTCATTTCACTCCTATCAAACACGCTCACCGTATGCCTCCTGGAAAGTCCAAGAGCCCCTCGCACACATAACCTCCTTTATCCCCTCCCTCCAAAACCATTCCTAGGGCACGACCACTATCCCTCCCCGCCTTCCTTCCACTACGACTGATACACTCTCGAAAGTCATTCTGTTTTCCATCCATTCTCTCTACATTTCCGAACCACCTGAACAACCCTTCCTCAAGAGCCTCTGGACAACCGTTTTGGTAATCCCACACTTCCCCTCCTAACTTCGAAACTACGAATTCTCATGCATTATAATTACACCACAACTAGCCCTCAGACATGACATCTCCACTGCCTCCAAGCCTTCTCCTCAGCTGCCAACATTCATCAACCCATGCTTCACACTCTTATAAAGAGCGTTGGTAAAACTATACTCTCATACATTCCCCTCTTTGCCTCCAAGGACAAAATTCTATGTCTCCACAGACTCCTAAGTGCCACCCTCTCACCCTATTTCCCCTCATCAATTTTATGATTCACCCACTTTTCATAGACCCATCCGCAGGACAACGTCCACTTTCCCAAAATATCTGAATACATTCACCTCCTCCCATACTCTTTCCCTCCAATCTGATATTCCAATCTTTCATACACCTAACCATTTTTGTTATCCTCATAACCTTACTCTTTGCCTCCGTAAACACTTTATAATTTTCTTTCTTTTGCATAACCCTGACCTAATTCATCCACCAACCTCTGCAACTCTCTTCAGAATCTCCCCAAGAGCCCAGTGTCATGCAGCAAAGAGCAACTGTGACACTCCCACTTTATTTTGTGATGTCTTTATCTTTTACAACCATGCCTCTTGCCAAGACACTCACATTTACTTCTCTTACAACCCCCATACTATAAATAATTAAACAACCACGGTGACATCACACACCTTGTCCAAGGCCTACTTTTAAACTGGGAAATAATCTCCCTCTTTCCTACAATACCTCGAAAGAACTTGAGCCTCACAATCCTCGTAAACTCATCACTGCTTTCAGTTAAGGCTACCTCCTACACCATACACCTGCAACATCTGCACATTACCCCCCTATCCCAACCCTTCATATGCTTTATTTCCAAATCCATAAATGCCACAAAAACTCTTAGCCTTATCTAAATCTGTTCACATATATGTATCACTGTAAACAAACCTGGTCCACAACACCCCATACCTTTCCTAAAGCCTCCTTGTTCATCTGCTTGTCCTATTCCCCCGTCTTGCTCTTATTCTTTCATAATAACTCTACCATTACACTTTACACCAGGATATACTCAACAGACTACTCCCCCTATAATTTTTGCACTCTCTTTGTCCCCTTTGGGGCCTTTTGTACAAAGGAACAATGCAATTCTCTCTCTGCCAATCCCAAGTACCTTACCCTTCCATACATTTATTAAGTAATTGCACCAACCACGACCCAAACTAAATCCCCACCTCCTTATAACATTTCTATCTTTTTTTTTTTTTATCCGCATCATCCCGTCTGGCCTTACCCCTTATCATTTTACCTACTGCTCATGAACTTCCCACACCACAACTGTCTCTTCCTCACTCCTACAAGATGTTATTCCTCCTTGCCCTATACTTCGAAATCATCTAACTTTCCCTACCTTCAACAACATTTTACAATTCCTCAAAATATCCCCCTTCCATCTTCCCAATGACCTCAACTCTCCATTAACCCTTTGAGGTTTCGGTACGTACTAGTATGCTTACGCGCCAGGTTTTTGACGTACAAGTACGCTAAATTCTAGCGCCGTCAAATCTCGCAGGAAAAGGCTGGTAGGTAGGCCTAGATGTGAAGAATGGGTCTGTGTGGTGGTGTGCGCAGTAGAAAAAAAATCTGGACCCCATTGTGCAATGTGGGGAGAATGCCAACGTTAGTAAACAATGTCCACCAAGCCTCCAGCGGTGAGAACTCCTCGCGTCCTCGGCGAATTGGGATACTTTTTGTTTTCCCATTGGACAGTTCAAATACAGATGGAATCCCCAGTTGATTTAAGGTTTCAATGTTTTGTGAGGTTTTGACTGAACCTAAATGGATCATAATATCGTTAATGTGAGTGAGGAAAACCCAGACCGACCCTCATCCTTCCCACCTCTTGTGCTGGGCTGTCTTGTTCACTTCAGTTTGTACCAGAATCCAAGAGGAAACTTCTGATTTTCCCAAATCCAGACCCAATGATAGCATGATGTGATGATAGTGAGATCGTGAGTATAAAATTACAAGCACTTCAAACTATTCCAGAAGTGAAAGTGTCTGCAATATTCCCCATGAAGCGTCCGTAATAAACTACGTATAACGCTCGGTATTTGTGCCATATCTTTCCAAGGGGAAGTCAGTGCATTCTCGAGTACATCCCCGGATCTGTACAAACAGGAACCGACAGTGAAAATGACGAAGATGCTGTTGCAATTGGTATGGAAAATGTGCGTGGTGGTAGGGGTGCCTGGCGGTGAGGCACCAGCATGTGGCCATGTTGCCACCCACACTGCTGCCTCTGCTTGATCTACAACAAAGGCCACCATCCCCCACCCACCCACCACAGCCACCTTCCACAACCACAACCTCCACAATTACACAACCTCACAACCACAACCACCTGCCATTGTCCAGTACCCACCAGCAGACCCGCACCTGGGTATTTGCAGGAAGCTGTCAATTTATGTTCCAAATCCCCACCAGTTTGATGACAGCCCAAAAGTGAAATACGGCCATCTATGTACACTTGGGAACAATGCCACGAAACAGGAATGTTTCGAGTTATTCTTTGAACGAACCCCTGATGGAAAGTATTGTCATTGGAAAGCAACACATACTATGAGTACACCATGGCAAACACATTACTTTCACCAAAATCACGGTCTACAACCAGTGGAAGGGAGGCATCTGTGGCTGAGATAGGTATCTTATTCTTTGCCACAATAATGCTTATCCACATGTGTATAAGCACAAATAAATCATACTGGTCAATCAGATCTGCCCTGATGCAGATCCCATGTTTCATAGGATAATAATGCCGTGAATCGATTTATGCTAAGTTACGATGCTTCACTTCTCCTAGACAAAACCAGGGCCAGACAGAACAGACAGGTTTATATAAAATTAGGAACGAGTTTTGTACTGAAAGAGAAAATCAATCCACATTTTTATCCCTTCAGAAAGCTTTGTAATTGAACGAGTCATTGATTCTGTTCAAAGGAACTCTCACTTTCAAGCAGTACATACCAAGCAAGATGGAAACGTCTATGGTAAAAAGAGTTGTTTGTGCTTTTATGATTGTTACATGTGTCAGGTATTGGATATTAATGTGTACACTGGAAGTTAGATGACATTGCACAATACAGTGGAGACCCTGCGACCAACGATGGCAACGATTAACGATAAATCCGACTAGCGATACATTTTAACGCAAAATTTTTTGCCTCATCGACAAACGCTAAAAAAACTCGCCTACACTATTTGTTCCGTCAGAAACGCGTCCACTTCTGGCCAGTGTTTACAAGCCCGCCAGCCACCTCGTCGCTTCCAATCCATACAGTCGGAACAGTTTCATATTATCACAGCCTTTTTGGTGAATGCCCTGCAAAATAAAGTCACCAATGGCCCCAAGAAATCTTCTAGTTCCAACCCTACAGCAAAAAGTGTGAGAATTACTAATGATATGAAGAAAGAGATCATTGCTAATTATCAAAGTGGAGTGCGTGTCTCCGAGCAGGCCAGGTTGTACACAATCCCTAATCAACCATCGCTACTATTTGGCCAAGAAACAGCAATCAAGGAAGCTTGTTCTTTGCCAAAGTTGCAACTATGCTTTCTAAACTTAGATCGCAAGTAACTCGAAGAGTTGAGAGACTGTTATTGGTGTGGATAAACGAAAAAACAGATAGCAGGAGATTAGCATCTCTCACGCGATCCATAAATGTTAAAAAGGCTAGAAGTTGCATGACATATATGAAAAAATGCCAGCAACTATGTGATGTGAGTGAATTAAAAAGCCAGCAAAGGTTGGTTTGAGAATTTAAAGGTGAAGGGAATCACCCCGGAAAAGGACTTGCCACCTCAAGTCCTAATGAAGGGGTTCCCCTTCTAAAACACTAAGAACCATCAACACCTCCCCCTCCTCCCATCCCAACAATCATCACCAAGATCTTCAATAATTGGTAAAGTGTCATGTAATCGTGCATGTCATCTTCATTTTGTGTGATTAAAATTTGATATTTCAAGTGGTAAAAAACATTTTTTATTTTCATCTTTGGTGTCCTACACGGATTAATTTTGTTACTATTATTTCTATGGGGAAAATTAACTTGACTAACTAATTTTGACTAACGATGACCTCTCAGGAAGGATTAATACGTTAGTCGAGGGTGTCCACTGTACCAGTCAAGTTATGGGCATCTCAGGTGATGTGGTTAGAACAATGATGAACCATACTTTGGTAAAGGGCATATATTGATATACAGATAACTGGTACACAATCCCCTCACACAGTGATTTTTTGCAGAGAACGTGACAGATGGTGTGTGCACCAGTACGTGGCAAATCGTGAAAACATAAGCCCATGTTTTGACGCTGGCAATCGTAGAGGTGAGTTGCAGGGCGTTTGCTGCCAATGACATCATGGCATTAATTGCGAGGCATGACAAACTAGATGTCACACTGTTGTCATCAGTTCACCCTAATACATGGCAATAGTGGCAGGCAGACATAGAGAGAGCAATGAACCCATTCTAAAACCATGCATGCTGATGTGTGATGACCTCTTCAACATGCGTTCAGTGACACATGTGCCTCAGATAGGGGTTTGCTGATTGGATTCGCAAGAGTTATAAGTTGTACATCAAACTGTATATTACCATCTTCAGGCCTTTCCCTTCTCAAGGCTTATAATATGTAAAGATGAGGACCTAGAAACAAACCACAGTAACGGAAAGTGCGGGGGGGGGGGGGTCTGGGGTCCATCAGACAAATAGTATTCAAGTAGCCAAGGAACAGCACCTTCAATTGACCGCCCACAAAATATCAACAACTACTGCTTGTCCTGAGCAATTGGTTGATCACATTTCCTGGTAAAACTGCCTGCTACAGCTTCAAGAAAAAAGGCTCAGAAGAGGTGCTTTATGTCTGTGCACATACAAAAGAAGCCCACAACAACCAGAGACACTCGTTTTTTATGTGTAGGGATTGCAAAACTCCCACTTGTGCATGACACCACAATGATTCAAAGAGTTCCACAGGCTGCATAAACTTCTAAAACATTCCCGTGACAGTATAATGTGGTATATAAAATAAAGTCAAATAGTAATAACAACCAATTCAAATCGGTTTGTTTGTGTAAATATATTTTCTATAATCCAAATAATGACAAACAGTGTTACGCCCTTATTTGATGTAGTATGGAAGAAGAAATAACTTACAAAATAAATGAACATGTTGGCCTCAGATGCCATAAAAGCTACTCAGAAAAAGAAAAATTGAAAAATAATTGAAAATAGTACATAAAAAAGTAAATAGAAAAATACCGGGATGACGGCACTCGGCGCTGTTACCACATGTTGTTTCAGTTTGACAAATACACGCCTCCATATCCTCGGTAAGTATTGATGGAAAAAATTTTTTTTTACCTATAATGTTAGAAAAAAAAAAACTATTTTTTTTTTTTTTTTTTCATAAGAAAAAAATAATTATTTTTTTTTGAAATTTGGCCAACCCCAGAGAACGAGTTTCTGAGAGGGCCTGTCGACCCGCAAAGGGTTAATAACACTCCTCTCCTATTTTAACTGACAAATCCATTTTGTTCTCTAGGCATCCTTAACTTAGTTAATCTCGACTCCAAAACTTTTTCTTATTTTTTCAACAAAATTTGTGATAACATCTCACCCACTCTCTCATTTGCTCTCCTTTTTAACATTGCTTCACCACTCACTTTAACCTCTCTCTTTTTCTCCAAGATACACTTCCCTCCTTAGCAACACTTCTACTTTGTAAAAACTTCTCTATGCTGAGTGAAACTATTTACCTCCCTACTACTCTCTTTACATCATCATTCCACCAATCGCTCCTCTTCCCTTCCCGCACAACTACCACTTTCCTGTAACCACAAACTCTGCTGAACACTCTAACACAACATTTTTAAACCTACCCCATACATCTTCGACCCCATTGCCTATGCTCTCATTAGCCCATCTATCCTCCATAGCTGTTATATCTTACTCTTAAACTGCCTCCTTCTCCTTTAGTTTATAAACCTTCCCTCTCTCTTCCCTGATGCTTGCTATTCCTTGTATCCCATCTCCTTTTACTCTCAGTGTGTTAGCCACAGACAAAAAAGTGATCTGATATATCTGTGGCCCCTCTATAAACAATACATCCTGAAGTCTACTCAACAGTCTTATTATCTACCAATACATAATCCAACAAACAAACTGTCATTTCGCTCTACATCATGTCTTTATACTTATTCTATCCTCTTTTATCATAAAATATGTATTACCTATGACTAAACCCCTTCCTATACAAAGTTCAAATCAAAGGGCTCACCATATCATTTAACCCAGGCACCCCAAACCATACCTACCAACAACCCTCTCTAAAAAGTTTCTCCAACTATTAGGCATTCAGGTCCCCTACCACAATTACTCTCTCACTTGGTTTCAAAGCCACCTATACATTCACTTAACATCTCCCAAAATCTCTCTCTCCCTCTACATTCCACTCTTCTCCAGGATGCATACACTCTTATTATGACCCACTTTTTCGCATCCAACCTTTACTCTAATCCACATAATTCTTGAATTTACACATTCATATTCTCTTTTCTCCTTCCATAACTGTTCAAGTCAACATTACTGCTACCCCTTCCTTAGTCTCTAACGTCTCTCAGATACTCCATATTTAACTCCATTTATTATCCCCCCAGCAGAATCATCCCCTACCCCCTTCAGTCTTTTTTCGCTTAGGGCCAGGACATCCAATCTTCTTTAAATTCATAACATCAGCAATCATCTGTTTCTTGTCACCCGCACTACATCCACGCACATTCACGCATCCCAGTTTTTATAAAATTTTCTTCTCATTTTTTAGTAAATGTCTACAGGAGAAGGGGTTACTAGCCCATTTCTCCCTGACATTTTAGTCACCTCATACACACGCATGGCTTACAGAGGAAAGATTCTTTTCCACTTCCACCATGGACAATAGAAGAATAAAGAAGAACCAGATGCTATTAGAAAAAGGAGAAAAAAAAACCTAGATGTATGAGTATATATATATAATATATATATATATAACCATATATGTATGTTTCGTGTCTGTGAAGTGTGACCAAAGTTGTAAAGTAGAGTAGCAAGATATCCCTGTTATCTACGTGTTTATGAGACTGAAAAAGAAACCAGCAATCCTACCATCATGCAAACAGTTACAGGCTTCTGTTTCATCCATCTGCAGGACGGTAGTACTTCCCTTGGGTGGTGCTGATCTACCACCTTACTTCCTATTATAATTAAAAATATTATTAATTTATTGCACTGGAGGCAGCAGATCCACTGTATAGCATCTGTCTGGTTATTTTGGTTAATCCTAGGAAATTTATGCTATGTATGATAACTTTACATTTAGTGGTATCCAGAGAATAGCTAAATAGATACAGTATAGAGAGACAGCCTAAAACAGTCACAGCCCAGGTAGCCAACCAACCAACCACCCACCAACCCACAGGCAAGCTAGCACCAGCCAGCCGGTATGTATTACACATTGTTCAGAGTTGTTTTCGCTTACTTAGTACATAGGTTATAGGACATTTCTGCAGGATGACACTACCAGTGGTATTCTCCCATTCCACTGTGTCGACAATACTTAACCCTTTGACCTGTCCGCGGGCCGTAAAATTACGTCTTACGAGGTACCGTGTTTGACGTATATATACTCTAAATTCTAGCGGCTTCAAATCAATGCAGGAGAAAGGCTGGTAGGCCCACAATGGAGAGAATGGTTCTGTGTGTCATTGTGCACCATATAAAAAAATCCTGCAGTCACGCGTGCATAATGAGGAAATAAAAAACTGACTGTTCCAATTTTTTTTAATTAAAATGCCGACTTTGTGTCTATTTTTTGTATAGTATTTATGGTAGTATTCTAGTTTTCTTGGTCACAATTGATAGAATGGAAAACAAATTTATAGAAATAGAGTAATTGTATGATGATTTTACTATAAAAATGAACCAGAAATGGAGCTCAAAGTAGGGGGACATGTTTGATTTTATTGCAATGTTCGAAAGTAAACAAATGATGTTCATTGTCCAATAAATGTCCCAACTAGCCAGTCTAAAGAGCAGTCAAGAATGGTAGTATGTTATTTTATACAATTATTACAGTATTTGGCAGAAGTCGCAAATATAAGTCTTCAATTTTTGTTTGATAAAATTCAAATTATAAAAGCAAGGTATATCAGAGGGTCCTGGAGACATGACAGATGAACAAAAGAAAATGTTATTTTAGGAGCCAGGAATGTCTGCATTGTTCATCTGTAACCTTATTTAGAGAAATTGTCCATATTTTTTAATTTTCGTGAAATGGCCAAAATGAAATGTTCTGACCTACATTAAGGTATTTGAAATCATTAAATGGGCATTTTCTTGTAACTCAATCCGATAGAAAAAATGGAGTACTAAAGATAATGCTATGATTGTCGGGGTCGATTGGAACAACGGAATAAGCCTAAAATAGGGCTCAAAGTCGGGCGAAAATCGCCGATTTGTAAAAATCGCCGAGAGGTCGCTAACTTCGCGAGTGCATAAATCCATCAGTTTTCCATCAAAATTCGTTTTTTTTTTTTTTTTAAATTTTGCGACAACCAGGAGACACCTCAGATTGGGGGTTTGCGAACAGTCAAGGTTAGAGATAAAATTAACGTGATACTGTATGAGTGTTGTAAAATTTACTAAAATGATTAAAAATATCAATAGTAAAGTATGGAAAAAGAATGAAATATAATGATTGTACATTACAGACAATGTAGTATCTATATAGGGAAAGGTTTGACATTATGCCCAACCCAAGTATGTTGGTCAAGTATTCAAAGGTTCAACTAACGTCCATTGACTTAAAACCATTTGGTCAGGAACCAACCTTTGTTGTAAGTCCAGATGGGTACTTTGTAATTGATAACTATATCAAAATTATGTTGTCAGAAAAAAAAGATTGGCTATGAAATCACAGTTGAACTACAAATTATATAAACTTAAAATAGCGAGAAAAAAGTACATCGGCAACACTTCTGCAACTGCAATACTGGATGTTGCCGTCAGATGAGCATCCAGAGCCAAATTCTCAGTCATATATCTCAGTAATAACTGGTCCCTAATTTTTTTTTTTTTGTCCTTATAACGCAACACCGAAAATTTCCCCTCTTTAACCCTTTGACTGTCGAAAGGCCCAATCCTAAGTGTCTCCTGTGACGAGCAAAATAATTCGCAAAAACAAAAAATTATTTCTTAGAAAATGTTAAAGATTATTTTTCTGAATTGTTTTTAAGTCCCCAAAAAAAAAAAATTTCCCACAGTACTTACCAAGATATAGAGTCCTGAAGTGTGCCAGAAATTTGATCTGTGAGCGGCAACAGCCAGCGACTGCCGCTCACCCGGTAAACTGTGATTTACTTGTATTCGATGTTTCTTGTTTTTTTTTCACTATTTTATTTTTCACATAACTTTTGCGGCCTGCGATACCAAAGTAATTGTGCAATGTTCAAATATACACACGTTGAATGTAACACCAGGTACATAAATACAAGTATACATATTGTAAATTACCTAGGATAACCCAAAAAATCCAGATAAAGTGCTATACTCTGCTTGAAGATGTGAGTAAACGTGACCCTGAGACAGAGAGCTAGACGGATAGACAGATAGACAGGGAGCTTGACAGACAGACAAATCAACAGACAGACATGTTTGTGCACCAGCGAAAACAAAGCGAGGGCCGATGCTCATCAAATGTCACCTCTAATCTTTTCTTATCAAGTGTTATCACTGCACCCTCGCGTATGCTCATCAAATGTCAGCTCTTATCAAATGTTTTCTCATCTTATCATGTCACTGTCAGGGGTGGACTTTGTTTTTCATGCTTCAAGGGAACTTATTATTACCTATTACAGTGGTCCCTCGTTTTTCATAATTAATCCATTCCTGGAAGTGTGACTATTATCGAAATTGATGATTTTTTAATCCATTTTACCCATAAGAAATGATGTAAATCCAATTAATTCGTTCCAGACACCCAGAAGTATCAACAACAATTTTTTTTTTTTACCTTAAAGGTAGATTTACATGCACAAAAGAATGAACATTCAACATGACAGTTACCTTTATTGAAGGCTGTTGTTGATGGATGGAAGACAGGGAGGAGGAGAGAGGGAAGAGAGGTTATTGTTTGGAAGGGGAATCCCCCTCCATAAGGACTCTAGGTCACTTCCCTAGCTTAAATATAGATTTACATGCAGAAAAGAATGCCAAATAAATGTGAAGCACTAATAAAATGTATAAATGAACATTTAACATCACACTTATCTTTTATTGAAGACTTTTGTTGATGTAATGCAGACGGGGCAGAGAATATGACACTAATATCAACTCTACGGCTTATTTATCTATCACAATTCAACTAATATGACATAACAAAATTAATAACATAGAAACATGTAATATACTCTTGAATGAATAAAATAACTCATTATGTATGTCACGAGAGGTGTGTTGTGTTGTGTTGTTGTTGGGTTTATAAGGGCCACTGAGAGTAAGCTGTCCATAATGGTGGTGAAGCAGCAGTTGAGGCGGCGGTGTTTTCTGTAGCCCTATATAACTCCAACAACATTGGAGGAGTTGGTAGAATCGCTGAATCACTGAAGAAGACACCCTCTACCACCATCACAACCACTACCACCCTCTACCACCATCACAACCACTACCACTCTCTACCACCATCAATACCACCCTCTACCACTATCACAACTGCTATCACCCTCTACCACCATCACTACCACCCTCTACCACCATCACTACCACCCTCTACCACCATCACTACCACCCTCTACCACCATCACTACCACCCTCTACCACCATCACTACCACCCTCTACCACCATCACTACCACCCTCTACCACCATCACTACCACCCTCTACCACCATCACTTCCACCCTCTACCACCATCACTACCACCCTCTACCACTATCACAACTGCTTCCACTCTACCACCACCATCTTCATATTTTTCTACAAACTTTTTCTTAAATTATGTGTGTTTCTCACATTCTTTACCAAAGACCTGGCACTAGAAGCTTTCTTTGGAGCCATGGTGACTTATTTAGCAGTTGCAAGCACTAAAACAAACGGAATATTATGAAATGTATCATATTAACTCGTGGGATCAACCTCACTCACTGATAAACAATGGCACACTGGCTGGGAATGGGGTGTGAGGCGGCTCGGGGCTGTGTGTACGCATCCCAGACGAACAACTACAGTGGACCCCCGCATAGCGATATTAATCCGTGCAAGAGAGCTCATTGTTATGCGAAATTATCGTTATGCGAATGAATTTTCCCCATAAGAAATAATGGAAATCAAATTAATCCGTGCAAGACACCCCAAAGTGTGAAAAAAAAAAATTTTACCACATGAAATATTAATTTTAATACACGCAAACTGAAAAAGGCATGCACAATTACATGACACTTACTTTTATTGAAGATCTGATGATGATTGATGGGATGGGAGGAGGAGAGAGTGTTAGTGTTTAGAAGGGGAATCCCCTTCCATCAAGACTTGAGGTGTCAAGTCCTTTTCTGGGGTTACTTCCTTCTTCTTTTAATGCCACTAGGACCAGCTTCAGAGTCACTGGAGTTCTGTCGCACAACATATCTGTCCATAGTGGCCTGTACCTCTCGTTCTTTTATGACTTCCCTAAAGTGTTTCACAATATTGTCAGTGTAATAGTCACCAGCACGGCTTGCAATAGCTGTGTGAGGATGATTTTCATCCATGAAGGTTTGCACTTAAAGCCACTTTGCACAGATTTCCTTAATCTTTATAGTAGGCAATTTCTTCAATTTCTCTCTCCCATCCTTCGAACCAGTTTCCTCAGGTCTGGGCCTCTTGCTGTTGAAGTTGATCTATCAGCTCATCAGTGGTTAGTTCTTCATTGTCCTCCTCCACCAACTCTTCCACATCATCCCCACTAACCTCCAACCCCAAGGACTTCCCAATGCCCATAATGGATTCCTCAACTGCCATAGGATTCTCAGGGTTAGCCTGAAACCCTTCAAAATCCCTTTGGTCTACACATTCTGGCCACAGTTTCTTCCAAGCAGAGTTCAAGGTCCTCTTAGTCACTCCCTCCCAAGCCTTACCTATAAGGTTTACACAATGAGGATATTAAAGTGATCTCTCCAAAAGTCTCTTAGAGTCAGTTGAGTTTCTGAGGTCACTACAAAGCACCTTTAAACAGAGCTTTTGTGAACAGTTTTTTGAAGTTTGCAGTAACCTTCTGGTCCATGGGCTGCAGGAGAGGAGTGGTATTAGGAGGCAAAAACTTCACCTTAATGAATTTCATGTCCCCATAAAGTCGCTCTGCCACGTCTGTAGGATGACCAGGGGCATTGTCTAACACCAGGAGGCACTTAAGTTCTAATTTCTTTTCAGTTGGGTAATCTTTCACATTGGGGGCAAATGCATGGTGTAACCAGTCATAGAAAAAGTCCCTAGTGACCCATGCCTTACTGTTTGCCCTCCACAGCACACACAAATTTTCCTTGAGGACATTCTTTTGCCTGAACGGTCTGGGAGTTTCAGAGTGATACACTAATAAAGGCTTCACTTTGCAATCACCAGTAGCATTGGAACACATCAACAGAGTAAGCCTGTCTTTCATAGGCTTATGTCCTGGGAGTGCCTTTTCCTCCTGAGTAATGTAGGTCCTGCTTGGCATTTTCTTCCAAAACAGGCCTGTTTCATCACAATTAAACACTTGTTCAGGTTTCAGTCCTTCAGTTTCTATGTACTCTTTGAATTCCTGCACATATTTTTTCAGCTGCTTTGTGGTCCGAACTGGCAGCCTCACCATGCCTTATCACACTATGTATGCCACTTCGCCTCTTAAATCTCTCAAACCAACCTTTGCTGGCCTGAAATTCACTCACATCATCACTAGTTGCAGGCATTTTTTTAATTAAATTCTGATGCAACTTCCTAGCCTTTTCACTTATGATCACTTGAGAGATGCTATCTGTTTCTCATTTATCCACACCAATAACAGTCTCTCAACATCTTCCATCACTTGCGATCTCTGTTTCGAAAACACAGTTAAACCTTTGGCAAGAACAGCTTCCTTGATTGCCTTTTTGTTGCCCACAATAGTAGTGATGGTTGATTGGGGTTTACTATACAACCTGGCCAGCTCGGAGACACGCACTCCACTTTCATACTTATCAATGATCTCTTTCTTCATCTCTATAGTAATTCTCACCCTTATTCCTGTAGGGTTGGCACTAGAAGCTTTCTTGGGGCCCATGGTCACTTATTTTGTAGATAAAATCACCAGAAACACTGTAATAATACGAAATGTTCCGATTGTATGCTTGGATGTTACCGCGGAGGCTGGCTGGTAAACAATGCCACCAGCGGAACATGTGAGGCTGGCTAAGGGCGCACATTAGACGCATCTCGGACGAACAGCGTTGAGCGGGTTTTTTAGCGGTATGCGAGGCAAAATCTTGGCGATAAAATGTAGCGGTATGCGGATTTAACGTTATGTGATGCTAACGGTATGCGGGGGTCCACTGTATTTGCGAGTCAAATGAGGATTCGCGAGCCAATGTTTTGACAAAAATAATGTTTTGACTTTCGAAAATTACGACTATCGAGCCTTACAATTATCGAGGGACCACTGTATTATTATTACGTATTCTCCCGCTCCTCTCCCTCCTCCTCCTCCCTCCTCCTCGCCCCTCTGACTCCCCCCCTCCCCATCTCCCCCCCTAACCTCCCCCCCCAAAAACCTAGCACAGCCCGCCTCCCTCCCACCTCCACCCCCCCTCCTCCCCCTCCTCCTCCCCCTCCTCCCCCCCACCCCCCTCCCCTTCCTCCTCCCCCTCTCCCCTCCTCCCCCTCCCCCTCCCCCCTCCTCCCCCCCTCCTCCTCCCCCCTCCTCCCCCCTCCCCCCCCTCCTCCTCCCCCCTCACCCCCTCCCCCCTCCTCCTCCCCCCTCCCCTCCCTCCTCCTCCTCCCCCCTCCTCCTCCCCCTCCTCCTCTCCCCTCCTCCCCCCTCCTCCTCCCCCTCCTCCCCTCCTCCTCCCCCTCCTCCCCCCTCCTCCCCTCCTCCCTCCTCCTCCCCCTCCTCCTCCTCCCCTCCTCCTCCCCCTCCTCCTCCCCCTCCTCCTCCCCCTCCTCCCCCTCCTCCCTCCCCCTCCCCTCCTCCTCCTCCTCCTCCTCCTCCTCCTCTCTCCTCCTCTCTCCTCCTCTGTCCTCCTCCCTCCTCCTCCCCTCTCCCCTTTCCCCCTCTCCTCCTCCTCCCTCTACCCTTCCCCCTCTCCTCCTCCTCCTTCCTCCTCCTCCCTCCTCCTCCTCCTCCTCCTTCTTCTTCTTCCTCCTCCCTCTTCCTCCTCTCTCTTGTTCCTCTTCCTCCTCCTCCTCCCTCTTCCTCCTCCCTCCTATTCCTCCTCCCTCCTCTTTCTCCTCCCTCCTCTTTCTCCTCCCTCCTCTTCCTCCTCCCTCAACTTCCTCCTTCCTCCTCTTCCATTGCTGGGACATATAAATACTTTGTATATATTCCAAGACAATATAATAGTATATGGCTAAGGCAGGTGTAAATGTCCACCTGTCAGTGTGTTTGTGACAATTTGAGTACAATTTCAGTACCTAATATACTAGTGTCAGAACAAAGTTTGGTTATGAAGTGACAAGAACTACAATAAATTGTTATTATCAGAATATAAAAGTTATATAAAATATGAAAAATTGTAAAAAAGTATATCGGCAACACTTCTGCAAGTGGCAGGACTCGATGTTGCTGTCACGTGAGCATCCAGTGCCAACTTCTCGGCCTCATATCTCGGTAAGTACTAACCCTAATTTATTTTTATTCTAAAACATTTAAAAAAAAGTGCTCTTTTTTGCTATTAAAAAAATAAAAATTTTCAAAATATTCGGGGCGCTGCGCAAAAGAACGTATATATACGTTTGGACCGTTTAAGGGTTAAAGACAGAAGAGTGGAGTTATTAAATGGGGAGATGGCATGAATATTTTGAGAAGCTGTTAAATGTTTATGAAGGGAGGCAGTGATTTCATGCATTGGCCATGGAGATACAACATCCTTTAGGAGTGAGGGAGAGCCAGGTGTCAGTTGTAGAGGTGCATGAGGCAGTGGGTAAAATGAAAGAAGGGGTAAACGAGCTGTAATTAACGGAGTCATGACAAAATGTTAAAAGCAGGTGGGGATATAGTTTTGCACTGGTTCGTACTTTTATTCAGTAAATGAAAGTGGGGAACGTACCAAGGGACTGGCAGAGAGCATGCCTAGTTGTTTTATATTAAGGAAAGGGGGACAGTAGAGAATGCATATATTATAGGGGAATAGGTAGTAGGTTGGTAGACAGCAACCACCCAGGGAAGTACTACTGTCCTGCCAGATGACTGTGAAACAGAAACCTGTAACTGTTTTGCATGATGGTAGGATTGCTGTTTTCTTTTTCTGTCTCATAAACACGCTAGATAACAGGGATATCTTGCTACTCCTACTTACACTTTGGTCACACTTCACAGACACGCACATGCATATATATATACATACATCTAGGTTTTTCTCCTTTTTCTAAATAGCTCTTGTTCTTCTTTATTTCTTCTATTGTTCATGGGGAAGTGGAAAAGAATCTTTCCTCCGTAAGCCATGCGTGTCGTATGAGGCGACTAAAATGCCGGGAGCAATGGGCTAGTAACCCCTTCTCCTGTAGACATTTACTAAAAAAGAGAAGAAGAAAAACTTTATAAAACTGGATGCTTAAATGTGCGTGGATGTAGTGCGGATGACAAGAAACAGATGATTGCTGATGTTATAAATGAAAAGAAGTTGGATGTCCTGGCCCTAAGCGAAACAAAGCTGAAGGGGGTAGCGGAGTTTCAGTGGGGGGAAATAAATGGGATTAAATCTGGAGTATCTGAGAGAGAGTTTAGAGCAAAGGAAGGGGTAGCAGTAATGTTGAATGATCAGTTATGGAAGGAGAAAAGAGAATATGAATGTGTAAATTCAAGAATTATGTGGATTAAAGTAAAGGTTGGATGCGAGAAGTGGGTCATAATAAGCGTTTATATGCACCTGGAGAAGAGAGGAATGCAGAGGAGAGAGAGAGATTTGGGAGATGTTAAGTGAATGTATAGGAGCCTTTGAACCAAGTGAGAGAGTAATTGTGGTAGGGGACCTGAATGCTAAAGTAGGAGAACTTTTAGAGAGGGTGTGGTAGGTAAGTTTGGGGTGCCAGGTGTAAATGATAATGGGAGCCCTTTGATTGAACATTGTATAGAAAGGGGTTTAGTTATAGGTAATACATATTTTAAGAAAAAGAGGATAAATAAGTATACAAGATATGATGTAGGGCGAAATGACAGTAGTTTGTTGGATTATGTATTGGTAGATAAAAGACTGTTGAGTAGACTTCAGGATGTACATGTTTTATAGAGGGGCCACTGATATATCAGATCACTTTCTAGTTGTAGCTACACTGAGAGTAAAAGGTAGATGGGATACAAGGAGAATAGAAGTATCAGGGAAGAGAGAGTTGAAGGTTTATAAACTAAAAGAGGAGGCAGTTAGGGTAAGATATAAACAGCTATATGGAGGATAGATGGGCTAATGAGAGCATAGGAAAAGGGATAGAAGAGGTATGGGGTAGGTTTAAAAATGTAGTGTTAGAGTGTTCAGCAGAAGTTTTGTGGTTACAGGAAAGTGGGTGCGGAAGGGAAGAGGAGCGATTGGTGGAATGATGATGTAAAGAGAGTAGTAAGGGAGAAAAAGTTAGCATATGAGAAGTTTTTACAAAATAGAAGTGATGCAAGGAGGGAAGAGTATATGGAGAAAAAGAGAGAGTTAAGAGAGTGGTGAAGCAATGTAAAATGAGACAAATGAGAGAGTGGGTGAGATGTTATCAACAAATTTTGTTGAAAATAAGAAAAAGTTTTGGAGTGAGATTAACAAGTTAAGAAAGCCTAGAGAACAAATGGATTGTCAGTTAAAAATAGGAGGAGAGTTATTAATGGAGAATTAGAGGTAATTGGAAGATGGAGGGAATATTTTGAGGAACTGTTAAATGTTGATGAAGATAGGGAAGCTGTGATTTCGTGTATAGGACAAGGAGGAATAACATCTTGTAGGAGTGAGGAAGAGCCAGTTGTGAGTGTGGGGAAGTTCGTGAGGCAGTAGGTAAAATGAAAGGGGGTAAGGCAGCCGGGATTCATGGGATAAAGATAGAAATGTTAAAAGCAGGGGGATATAGTTTTGGAGTGGTTGGTGCAATTATTTAATAAATGTATGGAAGAGGGTAAGGTACCTAGGGATTGGCAAAGAGCATGCATAGTTCCTTTGTATAAAGGCAAAGGGGATAAAAGAGAGTGCAAAAATTATAGGGGGATAAGTCTGCTGAGTATACCTGGTAAAGTGTATGGTAGAGTTATTATTGAAAGAATTTAGAGTAAGACGGAGAATAGGATAGCAATGAACAAGGAGGCTTTAGGAAAGGTAGGGGGTGTGGGACCAGGTGTTTACAGTGAAACATATAAGTGAACAGTATTTAGATAAGGCTAAAGAGGTCTTTGTGGCATTTATGGATTTGGAAAAGGCATATGACAGGGTGGATAGGGGGCCAATGTGGCAGATGTTGCAAGTGTATGGTGTAGGACGTAGGTTACTGAAAGCAGTGAAGAGTTTTTACGAGGATAGTGAGGGCTCAAGTTAGAGTATGTAGGAAAGAGGGAAATTTTTTCCCAGTAAAAAGTAGGCCTTAGACAAGGATGTGTGATGTCACCGTGGTTGTTTAATATATATTATAGATGGGGTTGTAAGAGAAGTAAATGCGAGGGTCTTGGCAAGAGGCGTGGAGTTAAAAGATAAAAATCACACACAAAGTGGGAGTTGTCACAGCTGCTCTTTGCTGATGACACTGTGCTCTTGGGAGATTCTGAAGAGAAGTTGCAGAGATTGGTGGATGAATTTGGTAGGGTGTGCAAAAGAAGAAAATTAAAGGTGAATACAGGAAAGAGTAAGGTTATGAGGATAACAAAAAGATTAGGTGATGAAAGATTGAATATCAGATTGGAGGGAGAGAGTATGGAGGAGGTGAATGTATTCAGATATTTGGGAGTGGACGTGTCAGCGGATGGGTCTATGAAAGATGAGGTGAATCATAGAATTGATGAGGGGAAAAGAATGAGTGGTGCACTTAGGAGTCTGTGGAGACAAAGAACTTTGTCTTTGGAGGCAAAGAGGGGAATGTATGAGAGTATAGTTTTACCAACGCTCTTATAAGAGTGTGAAGCATGGGTGATGAATGTTGCAGCGAGGAGAAGGCTGGAGGCAGTGGAGATGTCATGTCTGAGGGCAATGTGTGGTGTGAATATAATGCAGAGAATTCGTAGTTTGGAAGTTAGGAGGTGCAGGATTACCAAAACTGTTGTCCAGAGGGCTGAGGAAGGGTTGTTGAGGTGGTTCGGACATGTAGAGAGAATGGAGCGAAACAGAATGACTTCAAGAGTGTATCAGTCTGTAGTGGAAGGAAGGTGGGGTAGGGGTCGGCCTAGGAAAGGTTGGAGAGAGGGGGTAAAGGAGGTTTTGTGTGCGAGGGGCTTGGACTTCCAGCAGGCATGTGTGAGCGTGTTTGATAGGAGTGAATGGAGACAAATGGTTTTTAATACTTGATGTGCTGTTGGAGTGTGAGCAAAGTAACATTTATGAAGGGGTTCAGGGAAACCGGCAGGCCGGACTTGAGTCCTGGAGATGGGAAGTACAGTGCCTGCACTCTGAAGGAGGGGTGTTAATGTTGCAGTTTAAAAACTGTAGTGTAAAGCACCCTTCTGGCAAGACAGTGATGGAGTGAATGATGGTGAAAGTTTTTCTTTTTCGGGCCACCCTGCCTTGGTGGGAATCGGCCAGTGTAATAATGAAAAAAAAATAATAATAAGCCTATTGCATTTACCAGGTAAAGTGTATGGCATAGTTATTATTGAAAGAATGAAGGGTAAGATGGAAAGCAGGACTGTAGGTAGATATGTAGACCAAGTGATTACATTGAAGCATATAAATAAACAGTAATTAGATAAAGGTAGAGAAGTTTTCATTGTTTTCATGGATTTGTGAAAGGCGTATGATAGGGTGGATAGAGGAGCAGTGTGGCAGATGTTGCAAGTATATGAAAGAGATAGTAAGTTAATAAATGTTGTTAAGAGTTCTTATGAGGATAGTGAGGCTCAGGTTAAGGTATGTAGGAGAGGAGATTATTTTCTAGTAAAAGTAGGCCTTAGACAAGGATGCTTGAAGTCGCTACAGTTGTTTAACATATTTATAGATGATACTGTAAAAGAAGTGAATGCTAGGATGTTGGGAAGATGTGTGTGGAATTAAAGTATGTGGAATTTAATACACAATGGGAGTTGTCATTGTTGCTTTTTGCTGTTGACACTGTGCTTTTGGGTATTTCTGAAAATAAGCTGCAAAGGTTGGTGGACAAATTTGAGAGAGTGTGTAAAAGATGGAAATTAAAAGTGAACATAGGAAAATCAAGGCGGTGAGGGTAACAAACGAGTTGGGTAATGGAAGATTGGAAATATAAACACATATGCAGCATAACGTGATCCTTTATTGACAACGTTTCACCCACACAGTGGGCTTTTTCAAGTCACAAACAGATCTACCTGGGGTGGAAGGTACGCAAGTATTTATAGTATTTACATCTGTTTGTGACTTGAAAAAGCCCACTGTGTGGGCGAAACGTTGTCAATAAAGGATCACATTATACTGCATATGTGTTTATATTTCCATCGTGTCGATATTTTATACCATTTATTTCTAATGGAAGATTGGATATCAGATTGGAAGGAGGAAATGAATGTGTTCAGATATTTGGGAGTGGATTTGTCGTCAGATGGGCCTGTGAAAGATGAGGTGGTCCATTGAATTGATGAAGAGAATAAGGTTGGTGGTGCATTGAAGCATCCATGGAGACAGAACAATATAAAGAGGCAAAGAGAGGAATGTACGAAGCATTTGTTGTGAATGTTGCGGCGAGGAGGAGGTTCGAGGCAGTTTAGATGTCATGTCTGAGGGCAATGTGTGGTGCAAATATGCAGAAGATTCATAACTAAAAAATTAGGAGGGGTGCAGAGATACAAAAAGTATTATCCAGAGAGCTGAGGAGGGGTTGTTGAGGTGGTTTGGACATTTAGAGAGGGTGGAGCAAAATAGGATGACTTGGAGAGTGTTTGAATCTGTAGTTGAGGGAGGGTAGGATAGGGATCGCCCTAAGAAAGAAAGGTTGGAGAGAAGGGGTAAAAGTTTTTTGTGCGAGTGCTTGGATATCCAGCAGGCGTGTGTGAGCATGTTAACCTGTTAGGTAGGAATGAGAGGAGGCAAATGGTTTTGGGACTTGACCATCTGCTGAAATGTGAACAAGGTAACATTTTGTGAAGAGATTCAAGGAAACTGGTTAGCTGGACTCGAGCTCTGGAGTTGGAAAGTACAGGGCCTGCACTCTAAAGGAGGGATAGGAATATTTTAGTTTGGAGGGGAATCTGAACTGTAGTATGTATGCACTTCTGATAAGGCAGTGATGGAGTAAATGATGGTGAAAGTGTCTTTTTCAGGTCACCCTGCCTCAGTGGGAAATGAATATTGTGATTAAAAAAAATTGTACCATGTGTCTTCATACCCTTGTACATCCATGAATGAAACAAGCACATGACTTTTACATATCAATTCCAATTCAGAATATCATTCAAGATATTCATATATGTTCCATAATACCTGGGAAATATTTATTATTTTTTTTTTTAACACTGGCCCTCTCCCACCAAGATAGGGTGACCCAAAAAAGAAACACTTTTACCATCATTCACACTATTACTTGTCTTGCCAGAGACGTTCAGATACAACAGTTTAGATGTCCCTCCAAATAGCAAACATCCCTACCAACCTTGAGAGTGCAGGTGCACTTCCCACTTCCAGGATTCAAAGTCCAGCTAACCGGTTTTCTTGAAATATTTCTACTGTATGTATTTTTTTGGCCTCATGTTCAAGGGAAGAAATTGACTTAATGTTTTTATTGAAGTTTAGAACATTTTGTTTGGCCACATGTGCAAAATGGTTGATGAGTGAAATGACACCTTAATTGCATTACTAGAATGTTTTTCTGTGCCAGCAACTGCATATATCCTCCCTAAGTGTGGTTTTTTTTTTTTCAAGGGAGGCTCCTTGACCTGTGCTTCCATTCCTTGGACTGAATCTAAATGCTTCCCATTCCCTTTAGGTTCTGCATGACCCCTATGTGTTTAATGCTTCCCCATGAATGTAATAATACTACTCTTGTATGTTTGCAAAGTTTGTTTTTTAAAAGCAGAAAGTCTTACAGATGGTTGAATGCTATTTTCTCTTAAAAATGTAGTTTTCTTAATGAAAGTAGTAAATAGGGATAAGAAAAATTAAGTCTTCATTATAACATATTGATTTTATTTATATGTGCTTGAAGTGTTTCATTTAGAAGAAATAAATTAGAATATATATATGTACTGTAAATATTTCTCAAATTGTGTGTTTTCAGGTCAAAACCGTTTTCCTGGGTGTCGGTGCAAAGCGTCATGTAACACAAAGCAGTGCCCTTGTTTCCTGGCAGTTCGGGAGTGTGATCCTGATTTGTGTGTGACATGCGGAGCACATGAATTTTCTATCAATAAAATCACCTGCAAGAATGTGTCTGTTCAGCGGGGCTTACGTAAGCTGCTGTTTTGTAAAAAAAAAAAAATCCATCTTCCATCTGTGGCATCATTACCACAACACTCTCTTTTAGCATTAGTAATGCATATACAGTATTATTGCCTGTAGGTTAGCCAAAGGTTAATTATAAAATTCTATTCTAGTTTTATTATTTGCTTCCCTTTAGAAACTTAATGGGAGATTCTATATAGAACCTTTTTCTGTTTTCAAATATTAAAAATTTATATACACAGAGTTTAAATAAATCACATACTGTACTAATTTGTCTCTTGCTTATGTGAATTAGTAATCTCTTACACTTAAATTTGCACTTACTCATTTCACACATTCAATGATGCATCAGTAATTACTTGTAAACTGTAGAAAATTGCATGCTGCATGCATGCATAAGCAATATGACTGCAAGAATGGAATAAAAATTCCAGGATCTTTTGTGATGCATCAGTCATATTCTCCAAGAACACAGTGAAGGAAATTTAGTAATTTTTTTTTTTTCAACAAACCGGCCGTATCCCACCAAGGCAGGGTGGCCCAAAAAGAAAAACGAAAGTTTCTCTTTTTAAATTTAGTAATAGATTATATATAATGGAAATGCATTTTACCAATAAACCTGACATGGCTATATAATAGTCAGGTGGACCGTACACTACTAGTGCCAGGTGAAAAGTGAACTGGACTGTTAACATAACTTAAAAGTCTTTACAGATTAAAATCAGCCTTAATGGCTTTTCAATTTGACTATTATGCTTTATTTGACCAGTGATTTGCTTGTAGCAGTTTTCTAGATTTTTAACCAGTGAATATGATGAAAATCTGTCACATAAATTAACAGAACATCTGAATCCTGATCAACTCTAATTCATTTAAAAATCAGTAGCATCTAGATTTTTAACCCGTAAACGATCCAGACGTATATACTATATGTTTTTACTGCTAGTGCCCCAAACGTATATATACGTTTTATATTTCCTGCCTTCAAATTTGGCACGACTGGCCTGAGATGCCTTGTCAGCATAGAATGGGTCCTAACACTCAGTGTGTGCGGTATTGAAAAAATATGGGACCATTTAGTACCTTGTGAGAGCACCAGTTCAAATGAGTGCCAGCTAGAGCAAGCAGTGCAGCAAACACCTGGGATTCACTGATGTCATGTAGTATTAACACTCCCATTTTAAGAGGAAAGTGATTTTGACGCTGAGTTTAGTGGCTTTGAGGTGGATGTGGCCACGAGTGGTCTAGGAAATATCAAAACACCTCGATAATAATTCACGTGCAATATTTGTGCAACACCCTTTCAGAATGTCGTATAACCTATGCCCTAAGTAAAGATAAACAATTCTGGCTGGCTGCCTGGCTGGCTGATTGGTTGACTAGCTTGCTGGCCAGCTGTCTGGCAAGCTGTGTGGCTGGCCGGCAGCTGGCAGCCTGGCTCTATCTCCGTTTGTCTGTATCTCTGTCTCTGTCTACCTGTCTCTGTCTATCCCTGTCTATGTCCCTGTCTTTGTTTATCTGTCTCTGTCTATCACTTTCTATCTGTCTCTGTCTATCTCTGTCTCACAGGTACACATAAATACAAGTATACATAGTGTAAATTACCTAGGATAACCCAAAAAATCCAGACAGTGCTATACTCTGCTTGAAGATGTGAGTAAACATGATGACCATGCAGTCTTGTGGCTCTCTCTGAGACAGAGAGCTAGACGGATAGACAGGGAGCTTGACAGACAGACATGTTTGTGTACCAGCGAAAACAATGCAGGCCCTAATCTTTTCTTATCAAGTCTTATCACTGCACCCTCGCAAAACCTCAGCTCTTATCAAATGTTATCTCATCTTATCATGTCAGTGTCAGGGGTGGACCCTGTTTTTCATGCTTCAAGGGAACTTATTATTTTATCTCCTCATCCTCCTCCTCCTCCTCCTCCTCATCATCTACAACTAACTACTACAACAACAACTACAACAAATACTACAACTACTACAACAACAACTACTACAACAACTACTACAACAACTACTACAACAACAACTACTACAACAATACTACAACTACTACAACAACTACAACAACAACTACAACAACTACAACAACTACAACTACAACAACAACAACTACAACAACAACTACAACAACAACTACAACAACAACTACACAACAACTACAACAACAACACTACAACAACAACAACTACAACAACAACTACTACAACAACTACAACAACAATACAACAACTACAACAACAACACTACAACAACAACTACAACAACAACTACAACAACAACTACAACAACTACAACAACAACTACAACAACACTACAACAACTACTACAACAACTACTACAACAACTACAACAACTACAACAACATACAACAACACTACAACAACAGCTACAACAACACTACAACAACAAACTACACAACAACTACAACTAACTACACAACTACTACAACAACTACACCACAACAACTACAACAACACAACAACTACAACAACAACTACAACAACTACACACAACAACTACAACAACAACTACAACAACAGCTACAACAACACTACAACAACAGCTACAACAACACTACAACAACTACTACAACAACTACACTACTACTACTTCCTTCTCTTTTTCTTCTTCTTTTTTCTTTTCTTCTTTTTCTTCTTTTTCTTCTTTTTCTTCTTCTTCTTCTTCTTCTTCTTCTTCTTCTTCTTCTTCTTCTTCTTCTTCTTCTTCTTTTCTTTCTTCTTCTTCTTCTTCTTTTTCTTCTCTTTTCTTCTTCTTTTTCTTCTTCTTCTTCTTCTTCTTTCTTCTTCTTCTTCTTCTTCTTCTTTCTTCTTCTTCTTCTTTTCTTCTTCTTCTTCTTCTTCTTCTTTTCTTCTTCTTCTTCTTCTTCTTCTTCTTCTTCTTCTTCTTCTTCTTCTTCTTCTTCTTCTTCTTCTTCTTCTTCTTTCTTTCTTTTTCTTCTTTTTCTTTTCTTCTTTTTCTTCTTTTTCTTCTTTCTTTTTTCTTCTTCTTTTTCTTCTTTTTCTTCTTCTTCTTTTTCTTCTTCTTTCTTCTTCTTCTTCTTCTTCTTCTTCTTCTTCTTCTTCTTCTTCTTCTTCTTCTTCTTCTTCTTCTTCTTCTTCCACATAACCAAAACATTGCTGGGACTTATAAATACTTTGTATATATTCCAAGTCAGGTGAAAATGTCCACCTGTCAATGTGAGAACAATTTCAGTACCTAATACTAGTATCAGAACAAAGATTTGTTATAAAATGACAAGAACTAGTAGTATAAATTGTTATTATCAGAACATAAAAATTATATAAAATAATATGAAAAATAGAAAAAAAGGTACAGTGGACCCCCGGTTTATGATATTCATTCCAGAAGTATGTTCAGGTGCCAGTACTGACCGAATTTGTTCCCATAAAGAATATTGTGAATTAGATTAGTCCATTTCAGACCCCCCAAACATACACATACAAACGCACTTACATAAATAAACTTACATAATTGGTCACATTGGGAGCCGATCATAAACCGGGGGTCCACTGTATATCAGCAACACTTAAGCAAGCAGCAGGACTCGATGTTGCTGTCACGTGAGCATCCAGTGCCAACTTCTCGGCCTTATGTCTCCTTAAGTACTGACCCTAATTTTTTTTTCTTATCCTATAACACTTAGATTTTTTTTTTTATCTTTTTTTTTTAATTAAAAAAACAATTTTTTTTTATTTTTCAAAATATTCGGGGCACTGGGGTAGTGAACGTATATATACGTTTGGACCGTTTATGGGTTAAATGAAGCACTAATGTATAATTTTTTCATACATGGTTCCTCATCTCTTATATTGTCATAGGTGTTTCTGCTCATTTTCAAAGGTTTATAAATAAAAGATTTTGGGTGCCTTAGGTAAAAGGCTATCCCAGACTTCATCTAATAAACTCTGGGATCACAGAGCTAATCTTTCCTGAATACTTTGTAAAGTGACTTGTACAGAAGTGTAATGGAACTGTTACTGAAAAGTGAAGGGCAAGATGGAGGGAGTGAGGTTAGAGGGCCAGCATAAAATGGAGAAAGTAAATTAGATTAGAGGACAGAAAGTAAGAATAAGAATATAAAGGAGAAGGATAGTTGATGAATACATTAGATTGGTAGGAGGGAGGGGGAGGAGCGTCTGCCTCCTCTTTGCCATCAAATGAAGAGGGGCTACTGCTGAGATATAACCAATTTGTAGAGAGTTGAACTGTTGCCATGCTTTTCCTCCAGCTCTTCCTGCGATGACCCCTGCTCTTTTACCACCCCAGATATATACACCCTCTTATTCATCCTATTCTGTTCCATCCTTCCTAAAAGCCAAAGCAGACTCAACAGTCCCTCCTCAAACAAAACATCAGTGCTGCCTCAAGCTTCCTCCTCTCTGCAACTTCAAAAGCCATGCCACACACCCAAATAATAGAGCTGATACTCCTGATTTGTGGAAGAGTTTTGTAGTCACTGTTTATAATACATGTACAGCTTTGTTTTATTTGTTGATGGTTGTTTCATTTTTTTTTTTTTTTTTTTTTTTTTTTTTTTTTTTTTTTTTTTTTTTTTTGAGTTTGTTTCATGGTAAGTTGTTGGAGCTGAAAACTGATTCAATTTCTTTAAATTAAGAAAACTTATTCAATTTCTTTAAATTAAGAAAACTGATTCAATTTCTTTAAATTAAGAAATATGAAGAGCAAAAAAACTCTCACTTGGTGATATGTTCTATTCTCTTTCCCTCTACAATGCTCTTTCAGTAAAAGCTATTTTCTGTCTTTTTCATTTTCCTTACTTATCCTTTGTGTTGAAGTATTCCTTTATATTTTTTATTGTATATACTGTCTGAGTCAGTATTATGTATTTTCTGTGTGGTGCCTGGCTCCAGCAGCATCTGCCAAATACATATTGACACACACATGCACACTCACTCACTCTCAAATACTCATACTCTCTCACTCACTCATACTCTTACTTTGATGTGTTCCTAGTAGTTTAAATGTTTTCTTGACTATGCAAACAGTAATCTATATATTTTCCACCTATGATATCTCTACTGCTTTGAATGGAGCTATAAACATAGAACAGTATTCTGGACATAAAAGTAAAAACAATTTGAATTGCACCATCATTGGTGTTATTTCCCTGTATTTTGAAAATTCTCATTATTTACCCTGACCTTTGTTGCATTTGCCTCATTTTGTTTCCTTAACCTTTTCACTGTCTAGACCCCTGAAATTAATATTGCTCTCAGTGTCCACTTTTTTTTTTTTTTTTTTCTTTTTTTTTTCTGAAATGGTAGAGGATCTTTTTCTGAAGGTAATGACACCAAAAATACAAAATTTAATGGAAAACACATGGAATGATGTTGGCACAAAGTAAGTGGTCTCGGCACAATTTATGCATCACCAATTTCGACCAGTTTGATTGCTATTGTATTCCCATTCCATTGTTCTGTTCGGCTAGATTCTCATCTGTTTTGCTAGTATGCCTTCCGTTCTATTGAATGAGTACAAGAAACTGCCCATTCAGCTATTTTAACTGCCCTGTAAAGTGACCAGAAGTCAGTAACTTGGCCACTTTTACACAAAATTAAAGACATACCAATTTAAAAATAGTGTCCATAATAAACAACACATACATTCTTGGCACTAAAAAACCATTTCTTCTGTTCATTAGTCACATTTCCAGGCCTCTCCTATATTACACACTTTCCACTTTGAATTTTTTTCACACAGAATATTTACTCTGTTTCTCAGATAACAAAATATAACCAGGAAAGATTAGTCATGGTTTACAGCAACCCAATAAATGATTCAGACTGATTAAAAATCCAAAAAACAAATTAGGGGTTGTTGGGGGGCCTTACCTGTCCTTGGGAATATCAGCAAAAATCTAATATTTCTGCTAATTTTAGCTCAATTTCAAGCTACTTCCAGTCCTGAGACCAATCAATATCATCTTTATTTCAGTAGTATGTCTTCCATTCTATGAAATGTTACTAAGAAACATCCAGTAAAAAAAATAAAAACCATCTGAGAAAACACCATCATGGAGGCAGGATTTTTTTTTTCTTTGCAAACTCACAGCACAGTCCCATTCTCTCATATCTAAGCTAAAATGTGACGTAGAACTATATCAGGGATCCTGAAACGGTTAATGATTACTCATTTTGTTCTATGAAATATTTGTCCTGTTTTACATTCTGTACAGTTTATGAGTTCTGTATTCTTTCCATATCTAGGTACAGTAGAGCCTCGGTTTTCAAACTTAATTTGTTCCAGATGTCAATTTGCCAACCAAAATTGACGACAACCAAAGCAATTTTTCCCATAAAGAATAACGTAAATAGAATTAATCCGTTCCAGACCCCCAAATGACAATATAATAATATATTAAGCCTTTGAGTGTCGCGACCCCTGCTCACAAACTTGTTCCCAGGGTTGAAGAATTAAAAAAAAAAATAATAATTTTTGTTATGGAATGATAGAGTATCTTTTTCCAAAGGTAATGAAACCAAAATTACAAAATTTGATGAAAAACTTATGGAATTATGCTCTCATGAAGTTAATAGTCTTGGCGATATTTACGCATCAGCGATTTCCTCCACTTTGAGCCCTGTTTTGGGCCAGTTCCATTGATCATCGTAATAATTGTATAACTAATGTCAGATTTCGTGAATGCATATTAGACCCACCAGCTGACATGTATTGGACACATGACATGATTTGTTTACTCTTGAACATTGGCAAAAATAGAACATTTCTGCTGCTTTAAGCTCAATTTCAAGGTATTTTCTGTCCTAAATCAGTCAAAATCATTTATGTTACATGTTTCTGTAATATATCTTCCATTCTATCAGTTGAGACCAAGAAACTTACAATAAAACCATAAAAAACATATGAAAATACACCGCAAAGTTGCTGTTTTAAACCAAAAACAGGGTTGCAGTTTTTTCCTAATATGCACTGCTTACTTCAGGATTATTTTTATATGGTGCACACTTACTGCATAGACTCATTCTCTCATATCTAGGCCTAAATTTACCGCTCCCAGCTTATCTGAATGAGGTGAGCTCATGACTTAGTACTACAGGACCAGCACTGGCTTCAAAACTGTATTACAATGGGACCGACCTTGAAAGGGTTAACTGGTGTGACTAATTAATGGTCCAAGTCGAACCAAAACGTCATCATAAGTTTCTTTCTCCTCCAGCCACCTCCTCTTCTGCTGTAACATTCAAAACCCATGCTTCACACCCATACACCAATGTTGGTATCACTATACTCTGGTACATTACCCTTTTTGTCTCCATGAATAAAGTTCTTTATCTCCACAGATGCCTTAATGCACCATCCACCATTTTTCCAGTAATGTTGTTCACTTCACCTCTAATAGAACCATCTGATGACAAACCCATTCCCAAGTATCCAAACATATTCACGTCCATACCCCCGTCTTCCAATCTGATATGTAATCCCTCATTGCCTCTATTTTTTGATACTTTCAACACTTTGCCCTTTTTCTCTATTCACTTGTAATTTTCTTTGTTTACATACCCTCCTAAATTTGTTTACCAACCTTCATGACTTCTTCTTTGGACTTTTCCAATAGAACCATATCATCGGCAAAAAGCAACTGTGATAACTCCAACTTTGTACCAGATTTATTATCTTTCAATCCCACACTTCTGAACACCCTAGCATTTACTTCGTTTACCGTCCCATCTATAAATATGTTAAAAAACATGGTGGCATCAAACATCCCTTCTTAAGGCAAACTTGTACTGGAAAATGATCTCCCTCTCTCCTACATATCCTAACTTTAGCCTCACTACCCACACAAAACATCATGTTTTTTTTTTTTCCAATGTTTACAAAAAGATTTCAATGTTCTCTTGTAATTTTTCCATCTTCTGCTGTTTTAACTTTCACTCTTACAGTGGACCCTCTGTTTTCATGATACAGTGGACCCCAGGTTATCGGCCGGTTTTTCGGTGCCCGGTTATAGGCCATTAATTCGGTGAGCGGCCATTTGGGACGCGTTTGTCCACCGGCCCCAGCTGCTCGAGTGTCAGTTTGGCTGTGTGTCTGGGCGAGTGAGGAAGCTTCTACTCATTCATCCAAACATTTTGCTATAATCCATTGTTTTTTGTAGTTATTGATTGAGTGCAACTGCAAAATAAGCAACCATGGGCCCAAAGAAACACGTTACATAGTATATAAAAACTTGCAATGTTTATATGCTATGTATATTTAATAATAATCACTGGTACATTAAATGTCTTATTTTACGTTAATATAGACATTTTCATTAATCCCCCTATTATATCTTCTTCAAAATTATATAAGAAACACGTTACATAGCATATAAACATGCAGTGTTTATTATATGCGATGTATATTAATAATCACTCTTTGGCATATTAAATGTCTTATTTTACGTTAATATAGACATTTTCATTAACCCTTTCAGGGTTTCTGACGTACTAGTACAGCTTACGCACCAGGGTTATTGACGTACTAGAACTCCTAAATTCTAGCGCCTTCAGATCTAGTGAGAGAAAGCTGGTAGGCCTACATATGAAAGAATGGGTCAGTGTGCACAGTATAAAAAAAATCCTGCAGCACACAGTGCATAATGAGAAAAAAACTCCAACCGTGTTTTTGGTTTAAAACAGCGACTTTGCAGTGTATTTTCGTATGCTATTTCTGGTTGTATTCTAGTTTTCCTGGACTCATTTTATGGAATGGAAGACATATTACAGAAATTGAGATGATTTTGATTGGTTTCATAATGAAAAGTACCTTGAAATTGAGCTCAAAGTGGCAGAAATGTTCGATTTTTACCAAATTTCAAAAGTAAACAAATCGTGCCACGCATCCAATACACGTCATCTGGTGAGTCTAATATTCTTTCACAAGTGCACTGATATTATTTATACTATTTCTACACTAATGCAGTAGTCTACATAACAGTAAATCTTCCATTTTTTGTGAGAATAAAAATTCAAAGTGAAAAGCAAAAGAGATGTAAGAGGGGTGTGGGGACGTGGCTAATGAACAGAGAAAATGTTATTTTAGTGCCACGTATGTCTGTCTTGCTTATTCTGGACATTATTTGGGAATCAGCATCTTCTGAAATTTGTGTGAAATTGGCTAAATTGCCAATTTCTGACCACTTTATTGGATACTTGAAATTGGTAAATGGGTGGTTTCTTGTACTCATTCGATAGACAAAATGAAATTCTAGCGAAATAGATATGTTTTTTGTCGACTAGTACACTGAAATTGGCTGAAAAAAGGGATCAAAGTGGGCGAAATCGCCGATGCGTAAACATCGTCAAGACCACAAACTTTGCAAGAGCATAATTCCGTAAGTTTTCCATTAAATTTCATACTTTCGGTGCCATTATGATCGCGAAAAGATTCTCTATAATTTCATAAGAATTTTTTTTTTTTTTCCCGAAAAATTTTCGACCCTGAGAATGAGTTTAGGAGAGGGCCTCTCAACCCTGAAAGAGTTAATCCATCTATGATATTTTCTTCAAAATTATATAAGAAACATGTTACATATGTAGCATATAAACATGCAATGTTTATGTTATCGAGCAGAGAGTCGGATGGAGAGTAAACATTATGTTTTGTCTAATGCTGCGTTAGAGAAAATTGTGAATCTGGCGACTGGTGCAGTAACTGCCCTTCATACGCGTTTGTTTACAATTCTCGGCATGAATTATTCATTACTTCTCCCTTTTTTTATGATGGCATATAAAGGTAGTTGTTAGAAACGATTAAACTCGGTGAACATGATAATAATGTGGCTGTGTAGTGTGATAATATGGATGTGTAGTGTAATATAGCTGTGTAGTGTAGCCCGGGGGGGAGGGCTACATACGTGTACTGTACCTACATCTACCGCTACCTACACTGACTTCCTACAAATAAATACTACTCGCCCCTTGCCCTACATTAAGAATACAAATACTTTAAGGTAAGCAATGAATGTACTGTAGCAGTAAATGACAAATTAAAGAGGTGTGTGCAGTGTGGACTAGGGTGCAAGCTTTTGTAGAGAAACACCACCCTGACCAAGCTGAAACAAGCCATATCTGCAACATGCTCAGTGACAAAACCCTGTCCCACTTCAGGGAAATCTTAAAGAGATGCCAGAAACAGACCTCTATGGACAGATTTGTTGTGCGACAGGGGTCCAGTGACTCTTAACCCTTTGACTGTTTCCGACGTATAAATACGTCTTACGAGCCAATGTTTCTGACGTATTTATACACACAAATTCTAGCGGCTTCAAATCAAGTTCCAAAGGCCTGGTAGGCCTACACGAGAGAGAATGGGTCTCAGTGGTCGGTGTGCACCCTGTGAAAAAAATCTGGGACCCAGCGGTGCATTGTGGGAACGCCATGTTGTTAGTCCATTTTCACCATGCCTCTCGGTAAGAAGTTCCTCACTCCTCGGCGGATTGGAGGTCTTTTGTTTCCAAGTGATAGCTCTAACAGCGATGAAAATGTCAGTGACAGTGAATTCCAGGGTTTTGAAATGAGTGTTACCAGAAAAAGAGCCCAGGATAACGTAATTAGTGATGAAAACCCAGATGACCCACAACCTTCCACCTCTGGTGCTGTGCCGGCTTGTTCACGTTCATGTTCGCTTGTACCAGGACGAAAGAGGAAACTATTTGGTCGTGTACAACACCCAGATGATAGCAGTGATAGTGATTTCAAGGTCATTGAAAGCAGTTCTAGTGACAGTGAGAGTGAATATTCCCCAGTGAAGCGGCAGTATGTACGACGTAGCATGCGGTCTGGTAGTGTTTTATATGTTGTTCCAAGGGGAAGGAGAAACTCTGGGAGCACATCCCGTGGCCCTACACCACGACCTGATAGTGAAGATGGCGATATTGTAACGATGGGTATGAATGGTGACAGTGAGGGAGGAGGCAGTGGTGGTGATAGTGAGGGTGGCACGGCCCATGTGGCACCATCAGCGGGCCATGCTGCTGACTCAGCACAACAACCAGCCTCACCCTACCCCACACTCCCACAACCTGCACCACCACAACCTGCACAACCACAACCTGCACAACCACAACCTGCACAACCACAACCACGGTACAATATCCAGACCCCACCAGCAGACTGCATCTGGGATTGGCAGGACGGTGACGAGTTTGTTCCCAGTCCCCATGACTTTGATGAAACACAAAGTGGAATAAAGCCATCTTGTCCACTTGGGAACAATGCCAGTGAACTGGACTGCTTTGAGTTATTCTTCGATGAACCCCTGATGGACATCATTGTCAGGGAAACAAACACATACTGTGATTACACCATGGCAAATACAATTCTCTCACCAAAATCACGGCTGCACAAGTGGAAGGAGACAACTGTGGCAGAGATGTACCAATAATGCTTATGCCACATGTGTATAAGCACACTGTCACCACATACTGGGCAACAGAACGCCTGATTTCAACTCCAGGTTTTAGTGACATTATAGGTGTCAATCGTTTCCTGATACTGTTACGTATGTTACACTTTTCAGACAAAACCAGGCCTGATAGAAGCGACAGGTTATATAAGATCAGAAATGTATTTATGTACCAGAAACAAAAGTGCTGCATGTATTTTTATCCCTTCAGGAAGGTTGTTATTGATGAGTCCTTGATTTTATTCAAAGGAACTCTCTCATTCAAGCAATATATACCAAGCAAGAGGAAACGCTTTGGTATAAAGCTATTTGTACTGTGTGATTGCAGAAGTGGTCTAGTTTTGGATATCATTGTGTACACTGGCAGTAATACTTTGAGAGATACCATGAAGTTATTGGGTATCTCTGGTGATGTGGTTCGAACAATGATGGAACCATATCTTGGTAAGGGGGATATGTTATTTACTGATAACTGGTACACAAGCCCCTTACTCAGTGATTTCTTGCGAGTGAACTTGACAGACGTGTGTGGCACAGTGCGTGGTAATCGTAAACATACGCCAAGGTTCAACGCTGGCACTTGCAGAGGTGAGGTGCAAGCCTTTGCTGCCAATGACATCATGGCATTTCGGTGGCATGACAAACGTGATGTCACATTGTTGACATCAGTTCACAGAAACGAAATGGTACCCAGTGGCAGGGACAACAGAGAGACCAATGAACCCATTCTAAAGCCTGCAGCTGTCATGGACTACAACCTCAATATGCGCTTAGTGGACAAATGTGACATGCAGATTGGGTTTGCAGACTGTGTACGCAAGAGTTATAAGTGGTATATAAAACTTTTTTTCCATCTTGTTGATATCTCTATGCTAAATGCTTATAACATATACAAGTTGAGGACCAACAAAACACCAAAATATGGTGAATTTTGCCTGTCAGTAATCAGACAAATAATTGCAAAGTACCAAGGAGCAACTCCTGCAATAGACCAGCGCCCACAGACGTCATCTCGTATGAGGCCTAGTGATCACTACCCCATACAACTGCCTCCTACTACTGCCAAGAAAAATGCTCAGAAGAGGTGTTATGTATGTATGCATACCACAAAACGCTCACAAACACTCAAGACACTCGTTTTATGTGTGAGGAGTGTTCAAGCGTGCCACTCTGCATATACCCATGTTATTTCAGAGAGTACCACAAGCTTCAGCGTTTTCTAGGAACGTGGTTAGTGACTGTATACATAGTATATATATTATGGAACAATAGTAATAACCAATGTTTTGTATTGTGTTGTTTGTTTAAACAAAGTGTATACACAAACTATAGTGATAAGATTTGTTCTGTTATTGTGTTGTAAACCAAAATGAGTTTATATTTTGAAGAATGCACCTTACATGGTCTCACAGGCCACACATAAAGTTCCCTGGAACAGAACAATATTGAAAAATGCAAGAAAACCTTTGATTAGAGTAAATAAAAGAATACCGGGTGGCGGCAGTCGCGCTGTTTGCTGTTACGCCCGTCACTTTACTGCAACCTTGCAGCTCTATATCTCGTAAGTACTGATTGCAAAATGTTTTTTTTAGCATAAAACTACTACTAAAAATATTCCCTAACATTTTCATAATAAATTTTTTTTTTTTTTTTTTTTCGAATATTGGCGACATAGAATGACAGTTTCAGAGAGGGGCCTGAAAACCGTCAGAAGGGTTAAGCTGGTCCTAGCTGGCATTAAAAAGACAAAGAAGAAGGTAACCCCAGAAAGCTTTGCTACCCTAAAGTCTTATGGAGGGGGATCTACCCTTCCAAACACTAATTCCTACTTCCACTTTCCTAACTTCCAGAAGTCAGCAATTAGCCTTCAATAAAGGTATGTAAATACTTTACATAAATGTTAAAAAAATTAATTCTTTTTATCAGTATTTTTTGTCTGCAATGGTTTAATTGTATTTCCATAATTCTTATGGGAAATATCTAATTCGTTTTTTGGGCCATTCTTTGTTATTGAACCGAGCCTACTGGAACTGCGAATTACGGCCGAATCCGAGGGTCCCCACTGTATTCAATTCAGATGAAACTTTTTTTCATAAAAAAATAGGCTCTGTTTTCGGTACTTAACCTCTGTTTTTTGTCTGTCTACGAACACATCCAGTGTGGCCTCACACACCTTATACTAAGCCTTCCCCACACATGCATTATGAGTCAGTCTGACATTGTTTTCTCCGGCGAGTGAACAAACCCTGCCAAGGCCTTACAAAGCATATCGTAATAATAACATTGTTTTTTGCCTCTTGTTTATCTTGTGTGTAACTGCTAAATAAGCCATCATATGCCAAAAGAAAGCTCCTAGAGCCAGCCCTATGGTAAAGAAGGTGAGAAACACGATAAATGCAAGTAAAAAACACATAAGCAAGTACTGAAGTGGAGGAGGAAGATGAGAGGGGAGACTGTTGCAGCCTTCAGTGATTCTACGATATTTAACAATCACTAAAAGGCAGCCAGGATCAGGTATAACTGTGGTGCAGCCAGCGATAAAGTGTAGCATTAACCGAGTAGCAAGTAAGTCATAAGCATAGAAAAAGGAACACGAAACTACACTCCTCCAATTGTTTTTGGAGATGGTATAATACGCTAGAGCCACTGGCTAAGATGCAGCCGCCCTGCTATCTTCCACCACCTCTAAACCAATGAGCCAAGCATCTCCTTCCACGGTACTAACTACACTATTTCTTATTTTTAAATTACATACACTGTTTCAGTGATGAATGTTTGTGGTGTTGCTTCTGCTGACCCAACCTACCAGTCGTGGGCAATATTACGGCTATGCTGTCATTGGACCTTTATAAACCCTACAGCAACACCACCACCACTCCTCGCATAACCGTAATGAAAATATTCTTTACTTCTCATTCTCTGGAGTATATAAATCATGTATTCTTCATAAAATTAAAAATGTTTTAGTGTCGAAATTAGGTGAATTATCGATAGATAAATATAAAGCATGAAATGAACTAATATATTCAGCACAGAATGTACTTTTTCATGTTTATACTTCTCTTGAGGGCTTTCCTAGACAACGGATTAATTGGTTTACATATTTATTATGGGGGAAAATTATTTTTCGGTTTTTCTTCTTTGATTTTTCCGGTTCTCATCAGTACTCTTCTGGAATGGATTAGATCACGAAAACAGAGGTTCACTGTATCTTGGTTCTTCTGCAAAACTGTGGTTCATGATTTTCACAAAATGTAGAATAATTTATGATAAACCATGAAGGGTGTCCAAGATGTTTTTAATATTATGCAATAAACTTGTGACTTTAATGAATGCGCCCATTATCTTGATGATAATTTTTTGTAATACTATATGAAGGAAAAGTTGCAGTTTGATTGAGGTAATGTATGAATGACTTTAAGAAATTACAATTAAGAAAAATAAAACATCAAATTGGTTTAAGTATTATTTTACTTTAAATTTAAGATAAATAATACCCAGTTATCTTGGGACAGCTAAAGAGAATAAGCAAGACTGGAGCTTTATTTTTATAATAATCTTACAGGAATATCATTTGTTTTGTATCAAATTGTAATTAAATTTACCATTAATAGGCAGTACACTTATATAAAGGCTGGGGCCATGGGATGCAAATCATTAGTTAACATTTCTTCAGTCATATTAATGAAAAATATATTATCATTTTTTTTTATTTGGGTAGTAACTACCTTACTTATAGGCAGTAGTAGAAAATTTTAGGTCAGTCTCTCTAATAAAGTAAAGCAAAACGAGTTTTTCACTTGTGTATATGAGTTTATTTTCATTCCCTCCCCCTCCTCCCCCCAAATAAAGTTGGTAGTTTTTTTTGACAAATAAATTATCAGCCCTATCTCACCCACTGCCATAAATGCAAAAATATGCTGGATATTTAGAAAAGGCATAGTGGTAATTATAAAACATACATTGATGAATAGCATACTGTGAAAATTGTTTCATTTCCGTTCATTATTTATAAAGAGATACATAGAAAATAGAGCCACAATAACATATTTTTGAGATATTCGGTGAAAATGGCAGCAACAGCCCCATGTGAGAAAACAAATATTTCCATTTTATTTTTTTGAGAATGATTGATGCTATTTATGTGTAACAGCATACGAGTGGATAGTTCAACTCCATCTTGTATAGTATCGAAAAACCTATCCAAACCACAATTTCTCAGTGGCATTGGTTTATAATGTAGTATTTCATATCCTACTGCAACATGGACCAACAGTGCTGAGTCATTTGAGTAACACCACATTTTAGGGGGTAGTACACTGCACTTGGGGTAGGAAATGTAGACCAGTGCACCCAGATATTTCAGGAGGGCACAGGGCCTACCCAACTGTAGAATAATATTGGGATCTCCGTTAAGTGTTTTAGCTTGATGATAGCTCACTTAGAGGCAGATAGGATGGTGGGTCAGTTTTTCATTCTTTTTTCAGTAGGTTTTTGTACCCTGGCCCCACTGCTGGGCCCCTAATGGTCCTTATATATATACAAGGCTGTGGCAGAGTAACAGTTTAATCCTTTTCCAGGTTGTACAGTAGATAGGTATTATTCCCATGATCACTGTTTAAAGGATGCCTCCATGTGGTAAACATGTAGTTCTCTTGATGACAACTGTTACATAGTGCTCTTTAAGAAACCTTTTATTATAACAATGTTCTGTGTTTTCTTGCGACGGCGACAGATAAAACCTTCTCATGGCACCATCAGATTGGAGCTGCACTGGGTCAAATAATCTGAAGGACTCAGCACAAAAAACTGAATTCATCTCTGAATACTGTGGTGAAAAAATCTCCCAAGGATGAACTGATCGGTCGGACAAAGTCTATAAAATTACAGTGCTCTTTTCTTTCAATCTTAATTAATGTAAGTTTAAAAAACTTGGATATTCTGGTGTTTATAGATTAAAAACAGTTAATAACCCTATATTTCCACTGATATAGTGAGTGATTTTTTTGGAGTTAATATTGAATATGCAGCACAGGAAAGTTAAGGAGGACAGTAAGAACAAAATATCATTGCCTTAGGTCTACTAGCTTACTCTAGATGGTTGTGCACATCCATCCTTTTCCATCACATAATCTTGTAACCTGTTTATTAAATTGCACCCAAGGAAATAGTTTTCCCTTCCAGTTTTCTGGAATCCTTATTGCTAAACCATTTGCTTTCTGTGACCTTTCTAATTGGATTTGGGGTGCGGTCTTTACATTATGCAACATCACCAAAGTGCAACCACTACCCTATTCCAACTTCCACTAACTGATGTCCATGATCCTCTCTCATAATGTTTACCATTTCACACGAACTCCAACATCAACTAGTTAAAAATCTTCGATGGAAGACGTTTCTTATTCTCCATTAACCCTTTATCTGACTGCTCAACACAACTTGCTGGATACTCAAGCCACTCAAATCCTCTTTTAACCCCCCTCACATCCAACCTGATTATAAGCTGATTTATACAAAATTTTCTTATCATCAGGTTGTTTATACATTACACATTAAGGCCACCATTTATTTCAGACTTCGTTGTGGATGCAACCCGAAAGGGAAATAAAATCCGGTTTGCAAATCACTCTATAAATCCCAACTGTTATGCCAAAGTTATGATGGTGAACGGTGACCATCGAATTGGTATCTTCGCAAAAAGACACATCCAGTCTGGTGAAGAACTCTTCTTTGACTACAGGTATGTTGTTCAATTTGTGCACAACTACAGGTATGCTGTTCAGTTTGTGCACAATCTTAATTTAAAAAGTATGGCAAACCACAAAAACATAAAGTTTATTAGACTGAAACTGAATATTCCAGACCAAAAAGTTAGTGTTGATATACATAATATTATTCAAGATAACTTTAGGAATAATTATCAGATTTGTACGCGACCTGATTTTGAGTGCTTGAGGGGCGGTATAAGGTGCACGGTGCGCGAACGATTTTTTTTTTTTTTTTTTTTTTTTTTTTTTATTTTTTTTTTTTGGGGGGGGGGGGGGGGAGAAAAATTATGGAAATTGAGTTATTCGTATAGAAAAATAGCTTAACTCTTTGGCAACACAGTGGTAGAAGAATCAGTGTTCTATAACGTTTCTACAAGAAATTATAGTCATTTATATCAGGTATGGTGATGGCGATGTGCGTAATGCGTCTGCTCTCAGCCCATATACGTATTTTTTGGAATTTTTCCTTGTTTTTTATCGCTTTTTCTTGCATTATTCTTTCTATAATAATTGGCTATTTGGCATCATAAAAAAGTAGGCGGAGCTTACCGTAGATTCTTCTAGCCAATCATGAAACATTCTGGAACACCAGCAGTATTCCTGCTGCAGAGAGAGGCATGGAGAAATCACTTCATTTTACGCTTATTTCCAAACTCCTTGTCGCTTATTATCTTCAGAATTGATTAAATATATATAAATACTATAAAATAACATACAAACGGTTTATACTCTGACTGAATAAAATAGGCCATAAATGGTGAGAATGTTTTTCGCACCAGCAATATTTGATATAAAAAACATTACCCCTCCTCCCCATGTCTATTCGCTTTCTGCCTTGAGTAAGAGAAAACAGTGTTTTTGAAGAGGATAACTGCAGTAGAACACCTGTTTAGCAGGAAAACACTAAACGAATGGATTTTCGCGAAAAAAAAAATTTGAGACGGTGGGCCCCAGCGTTCCAGGCTAAATCTCCGGAAGTACCTTTATTCACCATATATTTCACTAACTGGTGCCTTTATTACTTAATTTAAGTGGGTTAATATTCACAGAAATGTAAAGATAATGATTGTTCTTAATTTTAGTGATGCAACTATTGGAAAATATATACAAATATTTTGGATTTATGTGGGAGTCAAGGGCAGATTTTTTGCAAAAGTCTAATAACATAGCCAACCTTTATTTTTTTTGGAATAAAGAAAATAATTAGAGGAAAGTGCAACACCAAAAAAAATCGGCATTAGCATTGTTCTCTCTGGTACCGGCTTCTGAGGCTAAGTGAACAAACAACCTTACCTTGGTACCATATGGGACGACCCTCCTGCCAAGGGCATTTTCAGTACATCGTCTTCTTTCAATTGTTGTATGGGATATCTTATGACAAAAATTTACAGTAATCTAAAGTGTAAATACTTCATCTTGTGCACCAACTAGAAAGAAATCTGACTGTAAAAAAAAAAAAATAGTTGTCTACTGTTCACTGCCCCTTGATGCTCATAGGCAGGTGTGCCACATGGCTCCCAAATTTTTTCCTGCTTTCTAATTTTTCTCGTTTTCTTATTTTATTTGTTTTTTGTTTACACTTATAAAGCTATAATATGGAAGTGTATATTTGACAAGTTAATAAACCACTTTGTACTTAAGATATCTTGCTTTTAAGGTAGAAAAAAGTTTTTGAAAAGTTAAATATATAAGAGAGTTAATACAGTAAAAGTCCTGTTATCTGTCCACCATAGTACCTGAAGCAAGATAAAAAATGAACTAGCCCATAACACAGAATGTTATACAATAGTGTCCCACTTATATGGCAGGTTACGTTCCAGGTTACCGCCGTAAAGCAGAACGCCCTTTTTTTCCACACACCCACACACACACACACACACACACACACACAGCTGCTCCATAATATTGTTTCAAGTACATAAAATAGTGTAAAATTATCAAAACACGATTAGTTAACCTGTTGTGAATATACTTAGATTAGTTACCAAAATAAAGTAAATGGTTTTGGTGTGTTTGGCATTTAGCAAAACTATGAAGTAGTGATGTACATTCTCAAAAAAAAAAAAAAAAAAAAACTTGGAACAGGTGGGGCTTGAACCCCTGATTAGCGAGTCCTAAAACTCAATAGGCCAGTGCATTAACCACTTGGCCAGCTGGCTGAGTGGTAAATGCATTGGTATACAATGAATTCAAGACCCACCCATTCCATGATTTGTTTACAATCATAGTATGATATTGTGAATGATGTATATTCCTGTACAGCAAAATTACTTGAAAATAAGGTACCTGTTGTACAAAATCTGACTAGGGCATGTTGTGTTAAATTAAAGTTGGAAGGTTTCACCATATGAAACTTGCAAATCAGGGAACAGACCTTTGCAGTAAGTTCGCAAGTATTGGCTACTGTTAGTGTTTGTTTTCCCAGAATATGGACCAACGGAACAACTCAAGTTTGTCGGCATTGAAAGGGAAATGGAATTTCTGTAAATAGTTAGTCAGAATTATATAATATCTTTTTTACTAAACAATATATTAGCACCTAAACCAGCTTCTATTTCTACTTTTCATAACTCTGGCACTTTTCAATTATTCATAGGATACTACACACCAGCCATGTATGGTGAGATTATGAGTGCATCTCTACAGTATTCCAGTTTTGTAGCAGTAACTTTTATTTTCTCCAATCATATTTGAGTTACATTGAATGCCCACAGTATTGTATAGTAATTAAGAAAAACGTAACATTTATCTGTTTGATTCTTTTTCTTATTGCTTCTTCAGTCTAAACTACACTTCTGTAAGATATCACTATGTAGTAGACCTACTTTGGCATCTCAGGAAACAGTCAATGAGGACAGGGACGGAGTGCATTTTCTCACTGTTTAAAGTTATTCTTGGCTATAGTAATAGATGCACCACTTGTGGGTTATGCCCCATAATCTCAGCCATCACATATTTCATTCCTTCATATGTTTCACTATGCTTGTGCCTTTGGTATTTCCTGTTTTAAATGGGGGAGGGGGGGGGTGTGTGTCTACGGCGATGGCTTGTCTCAGTTTATCAACACAGATTATGGGGGGTGTTACTCATTTGTTATTTAAAGCCCAGTCAATCAGCAGTAAAATTTTTCAGACATACATTGTCAAGAACGTACCTTTACAAGGTGGCTATAAATAACTGAAAGAATTCAGCATCCAGTTTCACAAACCCTTGACTAAATGAAGCAAAGTTCCCCAGAGGAAATCTAAAGGCATCCAGATGGAGAACAATTATAATTTTTTTAGTTGATAGAGGCCTTTGGAGCAGTTGTCAAACATACTTTTCAAGGACCATTAGCCTTTCCAGATCCATTGCGTTCAAGTATTAACAATAATACATCCAGGTGGGGGGGGGGGGGTCGAGGATCATCAGCCACCTGCCTCTGAGTCTCAAAACACATGTCACATTATATTCTTTGAGCTTTTCTACTGTACATTATTGACAGGTGTTGGACAGATTTGTTTCTTAATATCAAATAAAATCAATTAATACTTTGTCACAAAAATGTACTGCTCTGATCTTCTTCTACATAAGCAACGCAACTGTTGTACTAATTCATTGGATGATGTTGGGTATATCACCAAACACCTAGTCCAGTGACTTTGTAGAAATGTTTACCTGTACTATAGACACTTAAATGTTTCTGGTAGTTGTAATTGTGGTTAAAATTACAAGATTTACCTAATAAAGTTGTTGATTTAATTAGCGTATGTTATTTGCCTATAAAAGTAACGGTATTTTTTCATCATTTAAGTCATAGGCAAACATATAAGCAAATAGTAAATTTTGAGAAATTGTAAAGAAACAAAAATTATGGAGTTATATGTAACAGTACTCTTCATGTAAAAGACAATGGCTGCATGTAAATCTTGTCAGCCTGGATATAGGATATTAGAAGCACATCCAGTGTAATTTCTGCCGAGCCTTCCTTTACTGGAGAAGCGAGAAGGTACTAATTTGAGGTGTTCAATTTCATAGCTTAGAATTAAAGGTGGTAAAGGCCCCACAGGCTAAATCATTAACATAAGAAACAACAGAGATTTGTTATACTGAGAGCAAGATCAGCAGCTGGAGATGGCATCACTAGTAGAAGCAGCCCCACTATTGGAAAGTTGGTCATGTAAACAAACCCGTTTAGCATGAGCTACAATTATTACAGTTAAACCAAGCATTAAACCCACAGGGTCATAATAGCAGCATGACCAGCTGAGGTTGTAAAAGTTTTTCACCCTTTACCAAGATACCATGCACTGCGCTTGTATCACCCAGTATAAATGTTTTATGCATTCCCTCTCACAAAAGTTCCTTGATGTTAGTTGTGAGGGCTCTTGGATTTAGGAATTGGATCTTGATTTCCCAGTTCCCTGAATTAAGCCTGATGCCTAGCCACATCCCCCCCGCCCCAGGCGCGTATAATTCTATGGTTTTAGCCACATCCCCTTGATTAGTAATAATAATAATATAATGTTATTAATGGTATACATGTTGATTAATAAAAAGTGTGTATTTGAGTGAAGACTTATCAGACAAAATGTATTCAGCAATATCAATGCCAAGTGTAGCAAGTTTGTAGTATCATCAACTTGCCAATATGGTATACTATTAAAAAACAAATCTTGTTATGCAGTCAGTATTCTCTCCTTTTTAACAGTACAAATCGTATGAAGCTCTGTAGTCTGCAGCAAGTCAAAGAAAAATGGGCTTCACAAGGATAAAAATGTCATTTTTGAGAAAATTGTGTACAGGCCCCATGTGCAGATATCCAAGAACTAGCTACAAGCAGTATTAAAATCCAGGAAGTGTTTGTTGGGTATGCCCCAAATGAGATAAATCTGTGAACTAAAATCACAAGGGCATTAAAAGAGGATAACATCAAAGCTGCTTTCAATAAACCTGGAAGATTTCTACAACAGATGGAACATAACAAGTCTGGGCTGGATGGTAACTGCCTTGATGCAGGGCCATGTAGTCAGAAACTGTAAGGCTGGAGGTGCTGTCCAGGTAAGTAAATGGGGGTTGAAAGTGCGTCCTGGGAGACAGTAATGGGTGAAGCCTGGAGGTGCTGTCCTGGGAAGACATAATGTGAAGCTGGAGATTGTAGTCCAGGTAGTCGAGAGAATAATGCAGAGGGAATACATTAAATGACCCCATGGAGACAGGAGCTGTAGTGGGAGAAACAATTGTGTCAAAGATAAATAAAAACCAATATTGCAAATTATATAGTACCACAGTAAAAAGCAAGTAAGAGGACTCCATCTAGGCATAGTGAGGATATATTACCAAAACAACTTGTGGATAGCTCCACTGTTGGGCAGTAGGGAATAGGATAAGACAGGAATCAAACATGGAAGCCAACAATGGAAATACAGTTCACAGAAACCCAAGGACAAAACGGAAACCAGCCTGTGCACATACTATCGCACTTGATCTGCAGACATGGTGGAAATCTGGCAAAACAGAAGGGACTGCAACTATGACCACACTAGAAAAGCCATGCCCCATATGACAACCGGAATAAGCAAACTCCCTTCCTTAAGGCTGTTTTCACCCTGAAATGTGTACCATCTTCAGTACAGGAAAGACTGTGCTAAAAAAAAATAACATACAATTGCCAGCACACCATCTAAAGGGACAAAAAGATAAAAACATACAGGCCATGGAAAACCTGGGTAGCCACAGCCACTCAAGAGTAGAGGTTTTTTAGTGCCTGGCAAGGAAAAAAACTGCAGGAAAAGCACGACAATCGTAACACCAATATCCAGTCATTCCTGAGTGGAACCACAGTCGATGGCCTCCACTCCAAACCAAACAGATACAGAGACTATATGCCGGAAAAAATATCCCCCCCCCCCTAGTACCAACAATACCACCAATCCGATGACATTCTTCTTGCAAATTATACAGGTCTAAAGCCAGCAACAAACAACAAAATACCTTTCATCTGTGACTGCTTGCAGAGGCAAATGCAATGTATCACGGCTTTCACTGAGACCCACATAAAGGGATCACATGGACAACGAAATATGATCCAGATTACAACCCTAGTTCAGATCGACTGAGTGAACAGGCAAAAGGATGGGGGGTTGGTGGCCTGTACATTCGCAGAGTCACATGTTTGCACAGAACAGCTTAATGCCTCAAATGATGTAGTGGAAGTTTTTAGCAGTAAAGATCGAGAACCAAAACCTAGTCATTGGATAGTCACAAGCCACCGGATGCAACATCCCAAGCAATTCAGGAACGCATGTTAAAAAATTGACCACTGTCTGAAAAATCTTCAGCTCCTGGCCCACAACATCTTGCTCCTGTGGGATTTCAACTTAAGGCACCTAAAAATGAGAGAGTAATAAGCAAATAATGTTGTAGCAGGTAACTCACCTCAGAGGCAGTCTGATGAGACCTCACACACACACGAGCTTTAAATCTCTGCACAAAAATTCAATTTAAACCAGCAAATAATAGAGCCTGACTAGACTGAGAATACAATAGACCTCATCTTCACCTAACAATGATGATCTGATATGAAATGTCACACATATCAAAAACAATAAACTCCAGATCACAACATATTGAGGTTCAGACATGAATGTGCGGAGACCCAGACCGCATAATGAATTAGTCACGAGGGAGCATTCACCAAATTCAACTTCAATAACGGAAAAAACATAAAGTGGGACCAAGTAAACCCAAGTCCAACCGAATATAAGCTGGTAAGATATACTAAGCAACACAGACCCCAACTTCTATGCCTAGAACACGATTAACTCGGTGGTACCGATGTATTTGGGCCCCCACAAGGTTTATTCCTCTAAGGAAAAGGAGGATAGATGTAAAACAGAAAGAGACAGGACACTCCCCTTTACAAAGTGATGGAAAAGAAATAACAGAGCGGTTAAACTAAAAGATGTCAATATAACTGAAATGCAAAGGGAGTTTCACGGTCAGTAGTAAAATGCAAGCAACGAACTTAAGCTAAAGGAATTCTATAGGAGTCAGGAATCGCGGAAAGAACTAAAAACCATAAATGAATTCGAAAGAAACCCAAATTATTTCTCTATGCAAAATCAAAGTCGAGAACAACGTCCAGTATTCGGCCTCTTCTACTTAACAGATGGGTCCCTACATTCAGATGACAGCAAGAAATGAGTCTACTCAAGTCCCTTTATGACTCAGTTATTTAGCAATCAAATTCAAATTCAAATTCAACTAGCTTATTTCTCTAATAAAGATTACAATGTCTGAAATTTTACAGAATTTTGGTAGTTTCGTGGTTTACATGTAGTTTTAATATGGAATTACCGTAGTGTACCACAAGAACGCCTATCATGGCTAGACATTTCGTTCGGCCCAGACTTTAGTTTAATTTCTTTATTTTAAATATTATCAAATTATGAGTTAATGGTGGGTATTAGGCTAAGTGACAAATACTAGTGTGGGCGTATTAGCAATGTGAATTCTTTTGTTTTGGACAACAGTACAACGTTTTCAGTATTTGTGGATTATCATAGGATTCTATTATTTGAAAGATTGAGATTAATATTTTTCTGTTTATGGTCAAAATGGGGTGAGTGAGTGTTAAGTGTGAACATCCCAATGTGTATTCGGGTAGTTAGTTGATGGGGTTTACAGGAGATGATGTTTTCTAATGGTTTTTGAAGGGTGATGAAATGTGTCTGTGCAGTTCAAGTTCTCAGTTTGGTGTTCCAGATTTTAGGGCCTTTGTCAACCTTGAATTTTTGTAAAAAGGTTGAGTCGGACAAGGGAATTTCCGCGAGATGTTTTGTATCTGGTGTTACGCCTGTTGGTTCCTGATCACAACTATCAAGAAAGAATTTTAGGTCAAGGATGATATTGGATTTAAGGTCCTGTAGATGTAGATTGGGCACAGTAGAAAGTGGATAGTACGAACAGGGAGTATTTAGATCTTTGAAGAGTGGGGGGGGTGTTGTTGCCAGGGATGATTTAGTGATTATTCCTTACTGCAGCTTTTTGTTGGGTTCTTATTAAATGCTTTAGTGTGTTGGCTGCAGTTGATCCCCAAGCACAATAGCATAGGAGCGGTATGGAAAATGAGTGAGTGGTGTGTATAGAGTGATACTGGGGCATTTTGCGCCGGCAACGTAGTATCGTATCTTGGATAGGATGCCTCCGCAACTGATTTGGATTACTATTTGGTTATGTTTGAATATGGCGCTGAAAATCAGTTGTTGTCAATGGTATAGGCCTAGGAATTAGCCCTCATTATGTCTGGTAATAGAAGTGTTTCGATCTGTAATGTTAATTTTGTGGTCATCTGCTAGCTGCACCAAACATAATATTAGTCTCTAGGTGGGGGGGGCAGTTAAGCGTAAGTTTATTGGCTGTCCAACCAAGGCGAGCATTTTGATACAGCTCCCTCGTTAACATATGCGTGTTGAGGGTGGCAAGATTAAGGGTGAAGATGACATAAGTCGTGTCCGTCCAGCAAAAGGATATGGGTTTTCATGTTGGACACGTTTTGAAGATCATTGATATGTATACTTAGGAATAGCCAGGGACCAAGGAACACTTCCCAGTGCGAAACCCAGATCAAGTGACAAGTGAAGCCGTGTTGTTGATGCTGTGTCTTTATGGAAACATACCTGATGACCTATTAGTAACGTAAGATTTTGAAATAAGCAAGCGCATGGATAAGGAATGCCACATATACCGTTAATGGTCAAGTTTGTGGAGAAGGATGCCGTGGTCTACCTTGTCAAAAGCATTTACTTAGGTCAATAAAAATTCCTAGTTGACTATTCCCTTATTTCCAATCTGGTGTACAAGCAGATCGAGCATTTTTTAGATTGCCTCATTAGTGGTTCTTTTAATTTTTCCTAAAATTCCAAATTGCCAAGGGGTTAGTATGATTTGTGCTTGTTTATAATGAAATATATCCTCCTGTGGCACGAGTTTCTCAAAGATTTTGGATAGCAATGGTAAGTTTGATATTGGCCTATAGTAGTTAAGTCTGAAGGGTCACCACCTTTATTATTGGTTGTAACCCTTGCCATCTTTGAGTAGTTTCGAGAAGTGCAGGTTTCTATGACTTTGTTAAAAGTAAGAAATAGCATCAAAGAGGTAATATGGGCCCGTCGCTTGTACGTAATGAGACATTAGACTGATTCCTGCGTTGTTTATATAAGCTGACTTTACTATCTCGTACTTCCGAGGGCTCAGTTGGTGCAAGAGTTAGACAGGAAATTTGGAATTCCCACTAGGTATCCCCTGCATGGGCATTAGTTAAGGATTTTATGTCGAGATTAATCCTATGGTTTGAGAAGGAAGTCCGTGATTATCTTTGTTAGCTGTTCCCCACCCCAGTGGGATGTATTGGTGTTTCCATTAGTTTAGAGTTAGACACATCAAGAATAGTATCCAAGAAACCTACAGTTAGTTAGGTAAGACACATATCAACAGTTTAGACAACTTTATTTCCGAAACGTTCGCCTACATAGCAGTAGGCAGTCTTCAGTCAATTACAGAAAGTAGCAGAACAGTAAGATGTGAAGAACGATGTAATCAGTCCATCACCCTAAAGTTCGTATATTTGCGAGGTTTGTCAGTCCCTCGCCTGGAGAAGTTCATCATATCAGAACTATCTGGAAGAACAAGCCGACAGTGCGGAACTATAAATAACGTCTGTAGGAAGGAGAGGATGCAGGTAGTAGTAGAGTGGTAGTAGTAGTAGTAGTGTAAGGCCACCTGAGAGGTCATGCGTCCCTCTCAGATACAACACTTCCTCACTTCTGAATAGCCTGTCCAAGGAGTGTATTTTCTTCTGTACCAAGATGCCACGTGTTGCAGTGTCTGATCAAAATGAACATCAAAATGGTATACACTACCGACAGGTTGTATGTAAGACACATATGTCATCAGTTAGACAACTTTATTCCGAAACGATTGTATTCCATTTTTGATGGTTCATCTTGTCAACACTGCAACACGTGGCATCTGAGTACAGAAAACACCTTGACAAGCTTTTCCAAGTGAGAAGTGTTGGATCTGAGAGGACATGACATCTCAGTGGCCTCCTCACTACTACTATTTTTCTACTACCACTACTACACCCTGCACCTCTCCCTCCTACAGTATTTTAAGTCTCCGCACTGGCGCTGTTCTTCATATAGTTTCCTGACATGAACTGAACTTCTCCAGGCCCGATGGACGACAACCTCAAATTCTACGACTTTAAGGGTGAGTGGACTGATTACATCGTCTCACATCTCTACTGTTTCCTGCCTACATTCTGTATTCGACTGAAGAAGCCTACTGTGTAGCGAAACATTCGTACTAAATCTTGTCTAACTGGTGCATAGTGTCTTACCTAACTACCTACGGTATTGTATACCATTTTGATGAGTTTCCTTCTTTGTCAACACTGAGCTACCTGCATCTTGGTACAGAAAACCCTGTACAAGCTTTTCAAGTGAAAGGTGACTGAGAGATGACAGACCTCTCAGTGGCCTCTCACAACTACTACTTAACTACCCACTACTACTAACCCTGCATCCTCTCCTTCCGACCGTATTTAAGTCTCCGCACTGTCGCTTGTATCTTCAGATAGTTCCTGACTAATGGAACTGAACACTCCGGCCGGAGGGCACGACAACCACAATTCTACTACTATAAGGGTGATGGACTGATTACGATCCCGTCTTCACATCTCTACTGTTGCCTGCCTACTTTCGTGTATTGCGACTAAGAAGCCTACAGTGTAGGCAACGTTCGAATAAAGTTGTCAAACTGTTGCATATGTGTCTTACCTAACAGAGTTTAGTAGACAATATTCTGGTATTTTTTCAGTTTGTGTCCCTAAATCTGAGAGAAGTTTCCAGTCTTTTTATAGCTCCTCTAGTGTCTGTGAATCGACTGGAGTAGTATATTTTGTTTGCTTTCATTTATTACCTTTGGTGATAACTGATGAATAGTGTTTAAGAATATCTTGTGTATAAGCCCTGTCTATATTGCTTTTCATATTGTGTTTCTGTCAATGGATTCCAGAATGGTGCTGGTTAGCCATGGGGAACCAAGCCGTTTGTTTGTGATCTGTATTTCGTTTTTTATAGGCAATGTTGTTGTATAGTCTAAGTAATTATTGTTAAGAAAAATGTATGTCCAGTCATCAATACCATTGGCCTTGGAGAATTTCTGTAAGCCAGTCAACATCTCTAAGTCGTTCTGTGAACTTCCTTATTGAGGCTCGTCATGGAGTCCCTAATGAACTTTGTTGTTATCAAGTGGGGGTACTAATTAATGTTTGTCAGGAGTGAAGGTAGGGTAGTGGCTGTAGTGCTATCTGTGATTACCCTGAGTTTAAGTGCCTATATACTTGTCCATATGTGGTCTATTATGTGGTATGCCCTTGTCCACAGTGAAGCCTGGTTGTTTTAGTTATTGCTTGGTATGATCAAGTGAGTTTTTTCATATGTTGATGAAAGTCAGTTACAGGCTGAACATCTAGTAAGCCAAGGTTGATGTTTAAGTCTCCAGCTAAGAGAAGGTGGTGCTTATTCATTTGTCTGTTTTGTTATTAGTGACTTTAAATTCGCACTGAAATTTGGGATGTTTGTCCCTAGTGATCACATACCCCAAACAACTGCCCTCCTACAACTGCCAAGAAAAATGCTCAGAAGAGGTGTTATGAATGTAAGCATACCACAAAACGCTCACAAACACTCAAGACACTCGTTTTATGTGTGAGGAGTGTTCAAGCGTGCCACTCTGCATATACCCATGTTATTTCAGAGAGTACCACAAGCTTCAGCGTTTTCTAGGAACGTGGTTAGTGACTGTATACATAGTATATATATTATGGAACAATAGTAATAACCAATGTTTTGTATTGTGTTGTTTGTTTAAACAAAGTGTATACACAAACTATAGTGATAAGATTTGTTCTGTTATTGTGTTGTAAACCAAAATGAGTTTATATTTTGAAGAATGCACCTTACATGGTCTCACAGGCCACACATAAAGTTCCCTGGAACAGAACAATATTGAAAAATGCAAGAAAACCTTTGATTAGAGTAAATAAAAGAATACCGGGTGGCGGCAGTCGCGCTGTTTGCTGTTACGCCCGTCACTTTACTGCAACCTTGCAGCTCTATATCTCGTAAGTACTGATTGCAAAATGTTTTTTTTAGCATAAAACTACTACTAAAAATATTCCCTAACATTTTCATAATAAATTTTTTTTTTTTTTTTTTTTCGAATATTGGCGACATAGAATGACAGTTTCAGAGAGGGGCCTGAAAACCGTCAGAAGGGTTAAGCTGGTCCTAGCTGGCATTAAAAAGACAAAGAAGAAGGTAACCCCAGAAAGCTTTGCTACCCTAAAGTCTTATGGAGGGGGATCTACCCTTCCAAACACTAATTCCTACTTCCACTTTCCTAACTTCCAGAAGTCAGCAATTAGCCTTCAATAAAGGTATGTAAATACTTTACATAAATGTTAAAAAAATTAATTCTTTTTATCAGTATTTTTTGTCTGCAATGGTTTAATTGTATTTCCATAATTCTTATGGGAAATATCTAATTCGTTTTTTGGGCCATTCTTTGTTATTGAACCGAGCCTACTGGAACTGCGAATTACGAAAGTGTGTTGTTCATATTGTTGATGAAATCAGTTACAGGCTGATCATCTAGTAAGCCAAGGTTGATGTTGAAGTCTCCAGCTAAGAGAAGGTGGTGCTTATTCATTTGTCTGTTTGTTATTAGTGACTTTAATTTCTCACTGAAATTTGGGATGTTTGTGTGAGGTATCCGGTAAATGGCACCGATTGTTATAGGTGTCTTAAGGTTTTTTACATTAAAATTAGCTAACCAGACTGAGAGTCGAAGATCAAAATTAATTTTTTATGAGAGAGCCACAGAATTTGGTTAACACAAGCCTACCTGATGTTATCCTGACGCCAAATGACTTCGAACAGGCGATAAATGACATGCCCATGCACTCTGCCCCAGGGCCAGACTCATGGAACTCCATGTTCATCAAGAACTGCAAGAAGCCCCTATCACGAGCTTTTACCATCCTATGGAGAGGGAGCATGGACACGGAGGTCGTCCCACAGTTACTAAAAACAACAGACATAGCCCCAATCCACAAAGGGGGCAGTAAAGCAATAGCAAAGAACTACAGACTGATAGCACTAACATCCCATATCATAAAAATCTTTGAAAGGGTCCTAAGAAGCAAGATCGCCACCCATCTAGAAACCCATCAATTACACAACCCAGGGCAACATGGGTTTAGAACAGGTCGCTCCTGTCTGTCTCAACTATTGGATCACTACGACAAGGTCCTAGATGCACTAGAAGACAAAAAGAATGCAGATGTAATATATACAGACTTTGCAAAAGCCTTCGACAAGTGTGACCATGGCGTAATAGCGTACAAAATGCGTGCTAAAGGAATAACGGGAAAAGTTGGTCGATGGATCTATAATTCCCTCACTAACAGAACACAGAGAGTAGTAGTCAACAGAGTAAAGTCTGAGGCAGCTACTGTGAAAAGCTGTTCCACAAGGCACAGTACTCACTCCCATCTTGTTCCTCATCCTCATATCTGACATAGACAAGGATGTCAGCCACAGCACTGTGTCTTCCTTTGCAGATGACAGTGTCTTCCATTGCAGACACTGCAAGGCTCCAGGCGGACATCAACCAAATCTTTCAGTGGGCTGCAGAAAACAATATGAAGTTCAATGAAATTTCAATTACTCAGATATGGTAAACACGAGGAAATTAAATCTTCATCAGAGTACAAAACAAATTCTGGCCACAAAATAGAGCGAAACACCAACGTCAAAGACCTGGGAGTGATCATGTCGGAGGATCTCACCTTCAAGGACCATAACATTGTATCAATCGCATCTGCTAGAAAAATGACAGGATGGATAATGAGAACCTTCAAAGCTAGGGATGCCAAGCCCATGATGACACTCTTCAGGTCACTTTTTCTATCTAGGCTGGAATATTGCTGCACACTAACAGCACCTTTCAAGGCAGGTGAAATTGCTGACCTAGAAAATGTACGGAGAACCTTCACGGCGCGCATAACGGAGATAAAACACCTCAATTACTGGGAGTGCTTGAGGTTCCTGAACCTGTATTCCCTGGAATGCAGGCAGGAGAGATACATGATTATATACACCTGGAAAATCCTAGAGGGACTAGTACCGAACTTGCACACGAAAATCGCTCACTACGAAAGCAAAAGACTTGGCAGACGATGCAACATCCCCCCAATGAAAAGCAGGGGTGTCACTAGCACGTTAAGAGACCATACAATATGTGTCAGGGGCCCAAGACTGTTCAACTGCCTCCCAGCATACATAAGGGGGATTACCAACAGACCCCTGGCAGTCTTCAAGCTGGCACTGGACAAGCACCTAAAGTTGGTACCTGACCAGCCGGGCTGTGGCTCGTACGTTGGTTTGTGTGCAGCCAGCAGTAACAGCCTGGTTGATCAGGCTCTGATCCACCAGGAGGCCTGGTCACAGACCGAGCCGCGGGGGCTTTGACCCCCGGAACCCTCTCCAGGTCTCCAGGTAAACACTGTTTCTTTAAGGGAGGCACTTTGATGTCAGAAAGGGATTCTTGATCTAAAGAATTGAACCTGTCTTACCCCTTCCTTGGATAAATTTGATTTGCCTCCCTTGACCCTTCAACTGTCCAAACGTAGATCTACGTTTACTTGCGTAGTGCTCCAACCTTTATTATCTCCATTTGAAAACATGTAAAAAAAAAGTAGATCTACGTTCGGAGCGCTACGTACGTGAACGAAGATCTACATTTGGACAGTTTAATCCTTTCAGGGTTTTCAACGTACTAGTATGGCTTATGCACCAGGGTAATTGGCGTACTATTAGACCGCCTAAATTCTAGCGCCTTCAAATCTAGCGAGAGAAAGCTGGTAGGCCTACGTATGAAAGAATGGTTCTATGTGGTCAGTGCACGCAGTATAAAAAAAAAAATCCTGCAGCACACAGTGCGTAATTAGAAAAAAAAAAAACTTTGACCGTGCTTTTGGATTAAAACAGCAACTTTACACTGTATTTTCGTATGGTATTTATGTTTGTATTCTAGTTTTCCTGGTCTCATTTTATAGAATGGAAGACATATTACAGAATTTTTTTTTTTTTTTTATTATCACACCAGCCGATTCCCACCAAGGCAGGGTGGCCCGAAAAAGAAAAACTTTCACCATCATTCACTCCATCACTGTCTTGCCAGAAGGGTGCTTTACACTACAGTTTTTAAACTGCAACATTAACACCCCTCCTTCAGAGTGCAGGCACTGTACTTCCCATCTCCAGGACTCAAGTCCGGCCTGCCGGTTTCCCTGAATCCCTTCATAAATGTTACTTTGCTCACACTCCAACAGCACGTCAAGTATTAAAAACCATTTGTCTCCATTCACTCCTATCAAACACGCTCACGCATGCCTGCTGGAAGTCCAAGCCCCTCGCACACAAAACCTCCTTTACCCCCTCCCTCCAACCCTTCCTAGGCCGACCCTACCCCGCCTTCCTTCCACTACAGACTGATACACTCTTGAAGTCATTCTGTTTCGCTCCATTCTCTCTACATGTCCGAACCACCTCAACAACCCTTCTCAGCCCTCTGGACAACAGTTTTGGTAATCCCGCACCTCCTCCTAACTTCCAAACTACGAATTCTCTGCATTATATTCACACCACACATTGCCCTCAGACATGACATCTCCACTGCCTCCAGCCTTCTCCTCGCTGCAACATTCATCACCCACGCTTCACACCCATATAAGAGCGTTGGTAAAACTATACTCTCATACATTCCCCTCTTTGCCTCCAAGGACAAAGTTCTTTGTCTCCACAGACTCCTAAGTGCACCACTCATCTTTTTTCCCTCATCAATTCTATGATTCACCTCATCTTTCATAGACCCATCCGCTGACACGTCCACTCCCAAATATCTGAATACGTTCACCTCCTCCATACTCTCTCCCTCCAATCTGATATTCAATCTTTCATCACCTAATCTTTTTGTTATCCTCATAACCTTACTCTTTCCTGTATTCACCTTTAATTTTCTTCTTTTGCACATCCTACCAAATTCATCCACCAATCTCTGCAACTTCTCTTTCAGAATCTCCCAAGAGCACAGTGTCATCAGCAAAGAGCAGCTGTGACAACTCCACTTTGTGTGTGATTCTTTATCTTTTAACTCACGCCTCTTGCCAAGACCCTCGCATTTACTTCTCTTACAACCCCATCTATAAATATATTAAACAACCACGGTGACATCACATCCTTGTCTAAGGCCTACTTTTACTGGGAAATAATCTCCCTCTTTCCTACATACTCGAACTTGAGCCTCACTATCCTCGTAAAAACTCTTCACTGCTTTCAGTAACCTACCTCCTACACCATACACTTGCAACATCTGCCACATTGCCCCCCTATCCACCCTGTCATACGCCTTTTCCAAATCCATAAATGCCACAAAGACCTCTTTAGCCTTATCTAAATACTGTTCACTTATATGTTTCACTGTAAACACCTGGTCCACACACCCCCTACCTTTCCTAAAGCCTCCTTGTTCATCTGCTATCCTATTCTCCGTCTTACTCTTAATTCTTTCAATTATAACTCTACCATACACTTTACCAGGTACACTCAACAGACTTATCCCCCTATAATTTTTGCACTCTCTTTTATCCCTTTGCCTTTATACAAAGGAACTATGCATGCTCTCTGCCAATCCCTAGGTACCTTACCCTCTTCCATACATTTATTAAATAATTGCACCAACCACTCCAAAACTATATCCCCACCTGCTTTTAACATTTCTATCTTTATCCCATCAATCCCGGCTGCCTTACCCCCTTTCATTTTACCTACTGCCTCACGAACTTCCCCCACACTCACAACTGGCTCTTCCTCACTCCTACAAGATGTTATTCCTCCTTGCCCTATACACGAAATCACAGCTTCCCTATCTTCATCAACATTTAACAATTCCTCAAAATATTCCTTCCATCTTCCCAATACCTCTAACCTCCATTTAATAACTCTCCTCTCCTATTTTTAAACTGACAAATCCATTTGTTCTCTAGGCTTTCTTAACTTGTTAATCTCACTCCAAAACTTTTTCTTATTTTCAACAAAATTTGTTGATAACATCTCACCCACTCTCTCATTTGCTCTCTTTTTACATGCTTCACCACTCTCTTAAACTTCTCTCTTTTTCTCCATTTACTCTTCCCTCTTGCATCACTTCTACTTTGTAAAAAACTTCTCATATGCTAACTTTTTCTCCCTTACTACTCTCTTTACATCATCATTCCACCAATCGCTCCTCTTCCCTCCTGCACCCACTTTCCTGTAACCACAAACTTCTGCTGAACACTCTAACACTACATTTTAAACCTACCCCATACCTCTTCGACCCCATTGCCTTGCTCTCATTAGCCCATCTATCCTCCAATAGCTGTTTATATCTTACCCTAACTGCCTCCTCTTTTAGTTTATAAAACCTTCACCTCTCTCTTCCCTGATGCTTCTATTCTCCTTGTATCCCATCTACCTTTTACTCTCAGTGTAGCTACAACTAGAAAGTGATCTGATATATCTGTGGCCCCTCTATAAACATGTACATCCTGAAGTCTACTCAACAGTCTTTTATCTACCAATAATAATCCAACAAACTACTGTCATTTCGCCCTACATCATATCGTGTATACTTATTTATCCTCTTTTTCTTAAAATATGTATTACCTATAACTAAACCCCTTTGTATACAAAGTTCAATCAAAGGGCTCCCATTATCATTTACACCTGGCACCCCAAAAATTACCTACCACACCCTCTCTAAAAGTTTCTCCTACTTTAGCATTCAAGTCCCCTACCACAATTACTCTCTCACTTGGTTCAAAGGCTCCTATACATTCACTTAACATCTCCCAAAATCTCTCTCTCTCCTCTGCATTCCTCTCTTCTCCAGGTGCATACACGCTTATTATGACCCACTTCTCGCATCCAACCTTTACTTTAATCCACATAATTCTGAATTTACACATTCATATTCTCTTTTCTCCTTCCATAAAATGATCATTTAACATTACTGCTACCCCTTCCTTTGCTCTAAACTCTCTCAGATACTCCAGATTAATCCCATTTATTTCCCCCACTGAAACTCTCCTACCCCCTTCAGCTTTGTTTCGCTTAGGGCCAGGACATCCAACTTCTTTTCATTCATAACATCAGCAATCATCTGTTTTTGTCATCCGCACTACATCCACGCACATTTAAGCAACCCAGTTTTATAAAGTTTTTTCTTCTTCTCTTTTTAGTAATTGTTATACAGGAGAAGGGGTTACTAGCCCATTGCTCCCGGCATTTTAGTCGCCTCATACGACACGCATGGCTTACGGAGGAAAGATTCTTTTCCACTTCCCCATGGACAATAGAAGAAATAAAAAAGAACAAGAGCTATTTAGAAAAAGGAGAAAAACCTAGATGTATGTATATATATTATATGCATGTGCGTGTCTGTGAAGTGTGACCAAAGTGTAAGTAGGAGTAGCAAGATATCCCTGTTATCTTAGCGTGTTTATGAGACAGAAAAAGAAACCAGCAATCCTACCATCATGCAAAACAGTTACAGGTTTTTGTTTCACAGTCATCTGGCAGGACGGTAGTACTTCCCTGGGTGGTTGCTGTCTACCAACCTACTACCTATATGAGATGATTTTGATGAGTTTCACAATGAAAAGTACCTTGAAATGTTCGATTTTTACCAAAGTTCAAAAGTAAACAAATCATGCTATGCATCCAATACACGTCAACTGGTGAGTCTAATATTCTTTCACAAGTGCGCTGATATTATTTATACCATTTCTACATTAATGCAGTAGTCTGCATAACAGTAAATCTTCTATTTTTTCAAAAAGAATAAAAATTCAAAGTGGAAAGCAAAGGAAATACAAGAGGGGCCTGGGGACGTGACTAACGAACAGAGAACTTGTTATTTTAGTGCCAGGAATGTCTGTCTTGTTTATTCTGGACCCTATTTGGAAATTGGCATCTTCTGAAATTTGTGTGAAATTGGCAAAATTGCAAATTTCTAACCACTTTATTGGATAGTTGAAATTGGTAAATGGGTGGTTTCTTGATCATTTCATAAGAAAAATAATATTTTTTTTTTTCCGAAAAATTTTCGACCCTGAAAAGTTTAGGAGAGGGCCTCTCGACCCTCTAAGCCCTTCATTGTCAAGACGCTTGCTCTCAGTGTCGAAGAATTTATAAAAAAAAAAAAAATTATTTTATCTTATGAAATGATAGAGAATCTTTTTCCAAAGGTAATAAAACCCAAAATTTGATGGAAAAATCATGGAATTATGTTCTCACAAAGTTAGCGGTCTCAGCAATTTTGCCCACTTTGTGCTCTATTTTTGGCCAATTCCATTCTTCCAGTTAATTAAACTTGTAGTTATTTCACTAGTATTCCCTCCACTCTATCGATTCAGTACAAGAAACCACCCATTTACCTATTTTAACTACCCAATAAAGTGATCACAAATTGGTAATTTTGCCAGTTTCATACAAAATTCAACAATTGCCAATTTGAAAATAGGGTCCAAAATAAACAATGTACACATTCCTGGCACTAAAAAAAAAATTTTCTCTGTTCCTTAGTCACATGTCCAGGCCCCTATTATATTACGCTTGCTTTTCATTTTGAACTTTTATTCACACAAAAAATAGAAGATTTACTGTTATGCAGACTGCTGCATTATTGTAATTATTGTATAAATGTCAATGCTTTCCTAAATGTGTATTAGACTAGCCACTTGTGTACTATGGAATATTGGCAAAAATTTAACATTTCTGCTACTTTGAGCTCAATTTCAAAGCTACTTTCAGTCCTGAAACTAATAAAAATCATCTCTGGTTGTGTAATATATTTTCCATTATATCAAATGAGACTAAGAAACTGAGAATACAACCATAAAAACTAAATCCCATCCCTGGCAACACCCCCCCCCACTCTTCATAGATCTAAACTTACTCCCTGTTCAGTACATCCACACTTACTACTGTGCAATCTACATCTACAGGACCTTAAACTCCAATATCAACCTTGACCTAAAACGCTTTCTTGATAGTTGTGACAGAACCCACAGGCATAACACCAGACACAAACATCTCTACGACATTCCCCATGTCCGACTAAACCTTTACAAAAATTCAATGTATGTCAAAGGCCCTAAAATCTGGAACACCCTACCTGATAACTCTAGAACTGCACACACATTCATCACCTTCAAAACTACCATTAGAAAACATCTTATCTCCCTGATAAACCCCATCAACTAACTACACGAATACCACCTGGTGGTTCACACTTACACTCACTCACCCATTTGACCATAAACAGAAATATTAATCTCAATCTTAAAATAATGAATCCTATGATACTCCACCCCTCAAGGAAGGTTCCTTGATGTTGGTGAGGGGCTCTTGATTTAGGGAATTGGATATATGCTCCAGTTCCCCGAATTAAGCCTGAATGCCTTCCACATCCCCCCCCCCCAGGCGCTGTATAATCCTCCGGGTTTAGCGCTTCCCCCTTGATTATAATAATAATAATAATAATAATAATATGATACTCCAATACTGAAACTATGTACTATGCCAAAACAAAAGCATTCATATTGCTAAACTCACAAACTAGTATTTAGTCACTTAGCCATAATACCAACTTACCCCATAATTTGTAATATTTTAAAATAAAGAATTAAACTAAAGTCTGCCCGAAATGCCTAGCCATGCTAGGTGTTCTAGTGGTACACTCTGTAATCATTATTTAACTACATGTAAACCACACAACAACCAAATTCTGTAAATTCAACATTGTAATCTTTATAGAGAATAAACTTTGAATTGAATTGAATTGAACTGAATAGGAAAATACACTGCAAAGCCGCTGTTTTAAGCCAAAAACATGTACTCACCTATATGTGGTTGCAGGGGTCGAGTCATAGCTCTTGGCCCTGCCTCTTCACTGGTCGATACTAGGTCACACACTCCCCGCTCTTAGAGCCTTATCATACCTCTTCTTAATGCTGTGTATGGAACTTGCCTCCACTACTATGTTCTCCAGATTATTACACTTCCTAACAACTCTAAGGCTAAAGAAATACTTACTAACATCCCTATGGCTCATCTGGGTTTTCAATTTCCAACTGCGGCCCCTTGTTCCTGTGCTGTTTTCCATTTCTGAAACACTCAAGCCCCTGTCCACCTTGTCAATTCCTCTCGGTATTTTATACGTCGTTATCATGTCCCCCCCATCCCTCCTATCATTCACAGTTCTTTGTTCTCTTTATGTACTGCGTGCTGCACGATTTTTTTATATGGTGCACACTTACCACATAGACCCAGTCTCTCATATCTAGGCCTAAATTTACCACTCACAGTTTATCTGAGTGAGCTGAGCTCATGGTGTCTTACTATGGGACAGACACTGGTTTCAAACCCGTGATACAACAGGACTGATGGTGAAAGGGTTAAGTGCTGCATGACCCATAGTACTTCCCACAAAATATATTATGATATTCAGGGAGCGAATGGATTCGACAGTTAAAAATAGGAGAGGAGAGTTATTAGATGGAAAGTTGGAAGTATCAGGAAGATGGAGAGAATATTTTGAGAAACAGTTAAATGTTGATGAAGATAGGGAAGCTGTGATTCTGTGCACTGAGCAAGGAGGTATAACATCTTGTAGGAGTGAGGAAGAGCCAGTTATGAGTGTGAAGGTGTGTGAGGCAGTGGGTAGAATGAAAGGGATAAACCAGCTGGGATTGATGGGATAAAGACAGATGTGTTAAAAGCAGGTGGAGATATAATTTTAGAATGGTTGGTGCTTTTATTTAATGTACTGAAGAGGGGAAGGTACCTAGGGATTGGCAGAGAGCATGCATAATTCCTTTGTATAAAGGAAAGGGGATTAAAGAGAATGTAAAAATTATAGAAGAATAAGCCTGTTGAGTATACCTCATAAATTGTATGGTAGAGTTACTATTGAAAGAATTAAGAGTAAAACAGAGAGCAGGATCACAGATGAACAAGAAAGCTTTAGGAGGGGTAGGGGGTGTGTAGACCAAGTGTTTACAGTGAAACGTATAGGTGAACAGTAGATAAAGGGAAAGTGGTTTTCGTTGCATTCATGGATTTGGAAAAGGCATATGATAGGGTGGATAGGAGAGTAATGTGGCAGATGTTGCAAATGTATGGAATAGGCGGTAGGGCGCTGAAAGCAGTTTTTACGAGGACAGTGATGCTCAGGTTAAGGGCGATTGTATCCCAGTAATTGTATAGTTATAATCATGGGGGAGAGCTAAACTCATAGGGTTATACAGTGCTTGTGGAGAGGGTGATGGTAGGTATTCAGACGCAATTCATGGAGCTGAAGCACAGATCCAGTTCCCTAGATCAAGAGCCCCTCACCAGCATCAAGGAACCTTCCTTGAGGGGTATTTCCCAGTAAAAGTAGGCCTTAGACAGGGATGCGTGATGTCACCATGGTTGTTCAGGATAGTGGACCCCCAGGTTTCATGATTAATCCGTTCCAGAGAGTCCGCTGAAAGACGAAATTCACGATTGGCGAATCCATTTTCCCCATAATAATGAAAATCCAATTAATCAATTCCAAACCAAAAGTATTAACAAAAAATATTTTTTTACATTAAATATAGATTTACAGTACATACAGAAAACAATGAGACATCAAGTATAAAACAATAACATCACACTTACCTTTACCAAAGACTCTTATTTGTGTATGAATAAAATGTCATTACATATGTTAGGAATTGTGGCGGCGGCAGGAGTGTCTTCGGAGACGGGACAAGAAAGTCCTTCAATATAACACTAATATCAACTCTATGGCTTATTTATCAATCACAATTAACACAGAAACATGACATACACTCTAGAATGAATAAAATGTGTCATTACGTAGGTCACAAGTGCTGTTGTGTTGTGTTGTTGTTGGGAGTATAAGGGCCACTGAAAGATAAGCCTTACATAGTGGTGGTGAATGGCAGCAGCAGAGACAGCAGTGTTAATCAGTCGCCCTATATACCTCAAGCAACAATGGAGGAGTTATGTTTCGTGTCGTCATTTTTCTCTCAATTAATCGCTTATCTTACTTGCTACACTGTTAATGCTACACTTTATCGCTGGCTGGTACTATAGCCTTTATTGACTCCTGCTGTTTTAGTATCATAACATATCGTACAATCACTGAATCACTGAAGAAGACACATTCTCCCCTCTGTCTCAGCCCTTTAACAAAGGGCTGGCACTAGAAGCTTTTTTTGGGCCCATGGTGGCTTATTTAGCAGTTGCAAGCACAAAAACAAATGGAGTATATCTTATGAATGCCTGAGGTGATGGTCACTCGCCCATAAACAATGCCACACTGTGGTGTGGGAGGGAGGCTGGCTTTGTTTGTAGGCTGATGCTGGGAGAAGGGCCAGACACGTACCTTACTGCCGCTGAATCGCAAATAAAATCACGAACCATGAGTATTTTTTGCTGAAAAAAGGCACTGAAAGGCGAAATTCATGAAGCATGATGCCGCTGAAACTCGGGGGTCCACTGTATGTTTATAGATGGGGTTGAAAGAGAAGTGAATGCTTGGGTGTTGGGAAGAGATGTGGGATTAAGAGATAAAGAATCTAACACAAAGTGGGAGTTGTCACAGTTGTTTTTTCCTGATGACACTGTCCTTTTATATTTCTGTATATTTCTGAAGTTGCAGACCTTGGTGAGCAAGTTTGGAACGGTATGTAAAAACAAAATTAAAAGTGAACATAGGAAAAAGCAAGGTGATGAGGATAAAAAAAATATAGGTAAAGAAATGACTCATATTCCTAATGACATGATTGCAAACAAACCACGGTACGGGCAGAGATTGAACTTGCCGGTCTGGAGTTTTATGACTCACTAGCTGCAAGTTCAGTCCCCGCCTGTACTGTGGTTAGGTAAAGAAAGATTGAATATGAGACTGGAGGGAGGGAGTATGGAGGAAGTAAATATATTCAGATATTTGGGGGTGAACTTGTAAGCAGATGGGTGGGTCTATGAAAGATGAAGTCAATCAAAGAACTGATGAGGGGAAAAAGGTAAGTGGTGCACTGAGGAGTCTGTGGAGACAAAGAACTTTATCTATGGAATCAGTACAATGTATGATAGTACATGTATAGTGGTACCAATGTTCTTATATGGGTGCGAAGCATGGGTGGTGAACGTTGCAACAAGGAGAAGACTGAAGGCAGTGGAGATGATGTGTCTGAGGGCAATGTGTGGTGTGAACATAATGCAAGGAATCCGTTGCTTGGAGATCAGGAGGTGGTGTGGGGTTTCTAAAAATATTATCCAGAGGGCTGAGGAGTGGTGGTTGAGGTGGTTCAGAAATTTAGAGGACAGAGCAAAAAGGAATGACTTGGAGGGCTTATAAATCTGTAGTGGAAGGAAGGCAGGTTAGGGGTCACCCTAGGAAAAATGGAGGTTTTTGTATGCAAGAGGCTTGGACCTCCAGCAAGCATGCATGAGTGTGTTAGAAGCGAGTAGAGATGAATGTTTTTATGATGATGTGCTGTTGGAATGTGAGCAAAGTAACATTGATGAAGGTATTCAGGGAAACCTGTTAGTCAGACAAGAGTCCTGGAGGTGGGAGGTACAGTGCCTGCACTATAAAGGAGGTGTGTTGATATGTTGCAGTTTTTAAACTGTAGTGTATGTGCATCTCTGGAAAGTGATGGAGTCAATGATGATGAAAGTGTTTCTTATTTTTTGGGTCACCCTGCCTTAATGGGAAATGGCCTGTGTCTTAAAATATTCAGTATCCCTTCAGGGGGAGTTGCCTGGATGCTGAAAGGGTCTTGATCCAAGGAATTGGTGCTACCCTCCCATTCCTTGAATTAAACCTGATTACCTCTCATTTGCTAGGTGCTGTATGACCCATATGGGATTAGCACTCCCCCACGAATATAATTAGCATATACCTGGCTGCAAGTACCAAACAAATTTTTCCTAACCAATTTTCTTTTTGGTTGGCTGTTATCACTAATCTTCATTGTCCCCATGGTGATTTGTTTATATAAAAAAAACGCCAAAAAACGCAAAGAAACACTAAGTAGTTTACAGCGAAGCTTTGGCAGGTCATGTTTGTTTGGTCAAGTGCCAAGCAAACGGTTGGCTACCAAGCATTATTTTTTACTGAACAAAGTGTCTGAATACCGAATTGTTCGAGCAGGGAGCTGTTCGAGTACCGAGGTTCCACTGTATATTTCTACAGTCACCAGCAAACAAAATGTAGAATTATAAATACAGAAATTTCACTGTAAAAAGCATAGAAATTTTTATGGTATTACTGAGAAACCTTTTCATAACAAAGCATCTTTTTTGCCTTCTTACTCTATTGTATGCCTTTTTAGTCATCAGCAAATACTCCTGTTGTAGAATCATGACTAACATGGTGCACATTTTGTAACAGAAGCCACAGGAAATTATTTTATTTTATTTTATTAACACATCGGCCGATTCCCACCAAGGCAAGGTGGCCTGAAAAAGAAAAACTTTCATCATTCACTCCATCACTGTCTTACCAGAGGGGCGCTTTACGCTACAGTTATAAAACTGCAACATTAACACCCCTCCTTCAGAGTGTAGACACTGTACTTCCCATCTCCAGGACTTAAGTCTGGCCTGCCAGTTTCCCTGAATCCCTTCATAAATGTTACTTTGCTCACACTCCAACAGCACGTCAAGTATTAAAAACCATTTGTCTCCATTCACTCCTATCAAACATGCTCACGCATGCCTGCTGGAAGTCCAAGCCCCTCGCACACAAAACCTCCTTTACCCCCTCCATCCAACCTTTCCTAGGCCGACCCCTACCCCGCCTTCCTTCCACTACAGACTGATACATTTTTGAAGTCATTCTGTTTCGCTCCATTCTCTCTACATGTCCGAACCACCTCAACAACCCTTCCTCAGCCCTCTGGACAACAGTTCACACACGCTTGCTGGAAGTCCAAGCGCCTCGCACACAAAACCTCCTTCACCCCCTCCCTCCAACCCTTTCTAGGCCGACCCCTACCCTGCCTTCCCTCCACTACACATTTATACACTCTTGAAGCTATTCTGTTTTGTTCCATTCTCTCTACATGTCCGAACCACCTCAACAACCCCTCCTCAGCCCTCTGGACAATAGTTTTGGTAATCCCACACCTTCTCCTAATTTCCAAACTACGAACTCTCTGCATTATATTCACACCACACATTGCCCTCAGACATGACATCTCCACTGCCTCCAGCATTCTTCTCGTTGCAACATTCATCACCCATGCTTCACACCCATACAAGAGTGTTGGTACAACTATACTCTCATACATTCCCCTCTTCGCTTTCACAGATGAAGTTCTTTGTCTCCACAGACTCCTAAGTGCACCACTCACCCTTTTCCCCTCATCAATTCTATGATTCACCTCCTCCATACTCTCTCCCTCCAATTTGATAACCAATCTTTTACCACCTAATCTTTTTGTTATTCTCATAACCTTACTATTTCCTATATTCACTTTTAATTTTCTTCTTTTACATACCCTACCAAACTCATCCACCATCCTCTGCAACTTTTCTTCAGAATCTCCCAAAAGCACAGTGTCATCACCAAAGAGCAACTGTGACAACTCCCATTTTGTGTTTAATTCTTTATCTTTTAACTCCATGCCTCTTGCCAAAACCCTCGCATTCACTTCTCTTACAACCCCATCTATAAATATATTGAACAACCATGGTGACATCACACATCCTTGTCTAAGGCCTGCTTTTACTGGGAAATAACTTCCCTCTCTCCTACATACTCTAACTTGAGCCTCACTATCCTCATAAAAACTCTTCACTGCTTTCAGTAACCTATCTCCTATACCATACACCTGCAACATCTGCCACATTGCCCCCCTATCCACCCTGTCATGTGCCTTTTCCAAATCCATAAATGCCACAAAAACCCCTTTACACTTATCTAAATATTGTTCACGTATATGTTTCACTGTAAACACCTGGTCCACACACCCCCTACCTTTCCTAAAGCCTCCTTGTTCATCTGCTATCCTACTCTCCATCTTACTCTTAATTCTTTCAATAATAACTCTACCATACACTTTACCAGGTATACTCAACAGACTTATTCCCCTATAGTTTTTGCACTCTTTTTTCATCCCCTTTGCCTTTATACAAAGGAACTATGCATACTCTCTGCCAATCCCTAGGTACCTTACCCTCTTCTATACATTTATTAAATAATAACACCAACCACTTCAAAACTATATCCCCACCTCCTTTTAACATTTCTATCTTTATCCCATCAATCCCAGCTGCCTTACCCCCTTTCATTCTACCCACTGCCTCACGAACTTCCCCCACACTCACAACTGGCTCATCCTCCCTCCTACAAGATGTTATTCCTCCTTGCCCTATACACGAAATCACAGCTTCCGTATCTTCATCAACATTTAACAATTCCTCAAAATATTCCCTCCATCTTCCCGATACCTCTAACTCAATATTTAATAACTCTCCTATTCTATTTTTAACTGTCAAGTTCATATGTTCCCTAGGCTTCCTCAACTTATTAATCTCACTCCAAAACTTTTTCTTATTTTCAACAAAATTTGTTGATAACATCTCACCCACTCTCTCATTTGCTCTCTTTTTAGATTGCTTCACCAGTCTCTTAACCTCTTTTTTTCTCAATATACAGTGGACCCCTGCTTTACGATCACCTCCCAATGCGACCAATTATGTAAGTGTATTTATGTAAGTGCATTTGTACATGTATGTTTTGGGGTCTGAAATGGACTAATCTAATTCACAATATTCCTTATGGGAACAAATTCATTCAGTACTGGCACCTGAACATAATTCTGGAATGAAATAATATCGTAAACTGGGGGTCCACTGTACTCTTCCCTCCTTGCATCACTTCTACTTTCTAAAAACCTCTTGTATGCTAACTTTTTCTCCCTTACTACTCTCTTTACATCGTCATTCCACCAATCTCTCTTCTTCCCTCCTGCACCTACTTTCCTGTAACCACAAACTTCTACTGAACACTCTAACACTACATTCTTAAACCTACCCTATACATCTTCGACCCCATTGCCTATACTCTCACTAGCCCATCTATCCTCCAATAGTTGTTTATATGTGATGAATGGTTTGAAAAACCGACAAGTTAAAGATTGAGACACTTATGCAACATATGGGAATCTTTATTTAGGAAACGTTTCACCACACAGTGGCATCATCAGTCTGATACAAAGTAGAAAGGTGTAAGGAGAGGAGGAGTTTGAGGTAATCAGTCCCTCAGCCTGGAGTCGATGTGTTCGGTCCATCAATCTTGTAGAATGTACAGCATAGGGCTGTAGACGTGGCTTATATACTGTAGTCAGTTAAGGCGAAGCAGGAGGAGGTGGGGTCATAGTGGTACCATCCACTAGTCGAAGTAGGTCTTCGTCCAAAGGTTGGACAAGTGTTGAAGAAGTCGGCTAGTGGATGGTACCACTATGACCCCGCCTCCTCCTGCTTCGCCTCACCTGACTACAGTATATAAGCTACGTCTACGGCCCTATGCTGTACATTCTACAAGATTGATGGACAGAGCACATCGACTCCAGACTGAGGGACTGATTACCTCAAACTCCTCCTCTCCTTACACCTTTCTGCTTTGTAATGGACTGATGAAGCCACTGTGTGGCGAAACATTTTCTAAATAAAGATATTTTTAAGGAAAAGTGGCAGGTAGCCTCAAAGGCCTAAGTAATGAGCTTGGGCCAAGATGTTATATCGCCAGGTAATGTCGTACACTTTTTCAAGATCAAAAACGACTGCAAAGGCATTACTAACATAGGTATCTCAACAGAGTAAGAGGTCAATAGTGAATCAGCCCTCACGAGAGCCAAAATAAGCAGTGGAAAAATAACTGTCTTCAAATACCACACCCAACATTTATTGATCAGACATTCCAGCAACTTACAAACTGCACTACTAAGAGCAAAGAGTCAATAATAGGAGGCATCATGGCCTGAAATACCTGGTTTATGAAAGGGCAGTACAGCACCAGTTTTCCATGGACAAGGAAGAACCCCTTGTAACCAAACAACAACATGTTCAGAACCTTGAGCTTTTCTCTTTATTTTTTTTTCAATTTATTGTTTTTTTCATATTTTCTTGGATAGCTTGCATTTATATTGTGGTGAGTATTACTATGGACACATGTATTTAGTAAAAAATCTCTTAGCAAGTAAAATATGGCATTTTTACTGATATTTGCAAGTGATAGCTGATGGCAAGTAAGATCCTGTTGTTAAATTAGACACATGTGCAACTCTTGGGTATCTTTATTGAGGAAAAGTTTCACCACACAGTGGCTTCATCAGTCCATACAAAGGAGAAACTTGAAGAACAGGAGGAGAATGAGGTAATCAGTCCCTCAACCTTGAGTCGATGTGGTCAGTCCATCAATCTTGAATAGAATACGGCATATGAGCGGAGAAGCAGCTTATAAACCGTAGGGAGGAGAGGGGCAGCAGTGGTAGGTGGTGTCACATTTGTCTACTGTGGAAGTAGGTGATTCTAGGGACCCACAAACTGAAAAAAAACAAGAATATTGTCCTAACTAAACCTAATGAAAAACCACTGCATCCCACTGACACAGCTAACAAGATAAACGACTTCTTCTCAACCATAGGTTCTAATCTCGCCAATAAAATCCCACGTGCCAATGCCCATGCCGGGGACTACCTAGATGGGAATTTCCCAAATTCCTTCTATCTTGCTCCAACTGAGCCCACGGAAGTCACCGAGATTATAAAGGCACTTAAAAATAGCTCAGGGAATCTGTCTCATGTCCCACCATTATTGTACAAGAGAGCGGCCCATGTCCTCTCGCATGCTATCTCATTACTTTTTAACAAGTCACTAGAAGCTAGCACCTTCCCGAAACTACTCAAGATGGCAAGGGTTACACCAATACATAAAGGTGGTGACCCTACAGATTTAAACAACTATAGGCCAATATCAAACTTACCATTGCTATCCAAAATCTTTGAGAAACTCGTGCACAGGAGACTATATTCATTTATAACGTCACAAAACATACTCAACCCCTGCCAATTTGGATTCAGGAAAAATAAAAGCACTAACGATGCAATTATAAAAATGCTAGATCTGCTTTACACAGCATTGGAAAATAAGGAATATCCACTAGGAATTTTTATTGACCTAAGAAATGCTTTTGACACAGTAGACCACGGCATCCTACTCCACAAACTTGACCATTATGCTATAAGAGGCAATGCGCTTGCTTATTTCAAATCTTACCTTACTAATAGGTATCAGTATGTCACCATTAAAGACACAGCATCAACAACACAGCCACTTGATACTGGAGTTCTGCAGGGAAGTGTCCTTGGTCCCCTGCTCTTCCTCATATACATCAATGATCTTCCAAACATATCTCGACACTTGAACCCCATTCTCTTTGCTGACGACATGACTTATGTCATCTCTCACCCTAATCTTGCCACTCTCAACACCATTGTTAATGAGGAGCTGATCAAAATATCGACTTGGATGACAGCCAATAAACTTACACTTAACACTGACAAAACCTACTACATTATGTTTGGTAGCAGAGCAGGAGATGCGCAAATTAACATTAAGATCGACAACACTCTAATTGCCAGGCATAATGAGGGCAAATTCCTAGGTCTATACCTCGACAACAACCTGAACTTCAGCACCCATATCCAACACATAACCAAAAAAGTATCCAAAACGGTTGGGATCCTCTCCAAGATACGATACTACGTGCCACAAACTGCCCTTCTCACACTATACCATTCACTTATATATCCATACCTCACCTATGCTATCTGTGCTTGGGGTTCAACTGCAGCAGCACACCTAAAGCCAATAATAACCCAACAAAAAGCCGCAGTAAGAATAATCACTAAATCCCATCCCTGGCAACACACCCCCCCACTCTTTATAGATCTAAACTTACTCCCTGTTCAGTACATCCACACTTACTACTGTGCAATCTACATCTACAGGACCTTAACCCTTTGAGGGTCGACAGGCCCTCTCCGAAACTCGTTCTCAGGGTCGGCCAAATTTAAAAAAAAAAAAAAATTATTTTCTCTTATGAAAAGATAGAGAATCTTTTCCCGATCATAACGACACCAAAAGTTTGAAATTTGATAGAAAACTTACGGAATTATGCTCTCGCAAAGTTAGCGGTCTCGGCGATGTTTACGGATCGGCGATTTTGCCCACTTTGAGCCCCATTTTCGGCCAATTTCACTGTACTAGTCGACAAAAAACATGAATATTTCGCTAGAACTCCATTTTTTCTATCGAATGGGTGCAAGAAACCACCCATTTATAAATTCAACTATCCAGTACAGTGGTCAGAATTTAGCAATTTTGCCAATTTCACACAAATTTCAAAAGATGCCAATTTCGGAATAGGGTCCAGAATAAACAAGAAAGACATTCCTGGCATTAAAATGACATTTCCTCTAGTCATTAGTCACGTCTCAAGGCCCCTCTTATATTCTTTTGCTTTCCACTTTGAATTTTTATTCTCACAAAAAATATAAGATTTACTGTTATGCAGACTACTGCATTAGTGTAAAAAATGGTATAAATATTATTGGTGCACTTGTGAAAGAATATTAGACTCACCAATTGACGTGTATTGCACGCTTGGCACGATTTGTTTACTTTTGAAGTTTGGTAAAAATCGAACATTTCTGCTACTTTGAGCTCAATTTCAAGGCACCTTTCATTGTAAAACCAGTCAAAATCATCTCAATTTCAGTAATATGTCTTCCATTCTATAAAATGAGACCAAGAAAACTAGAATACAACAATAAATACTATACGAAAATACACTGCAAAGTCGCTGATTTATTAAAAAAAAATGGAAAAAGTTTTTTTTTTCTCATTATGCACCGTGTGCTGCAGGATTTTTTTTAGACTGTGCACACTGACCACATTGACCCATTCTTTCATATGAAGGCCTACCAGCTTTCTCCCACTAGATTTGAGGTCGCTAGAATTTATGAGTACTAGTACGTCAAAAACCCCTACGCGTAAGACGTACTAGTACGACGAAAACCCTCAAAGGGTTAAATTCCAATATTAACCTTGACCTAAAACGCTTTCTTGATAGTTGTGACAGAACTCACAGGCACAACACCAGACACAAACATCTCTATGACATTCCCCGTGTCCGACTAAACCTTTACAAAAATTCAATGTATGTCAAAGGCCCTAAAATCTGGAACACCCTACCTGAAAATTCCAAAACTGCAGACACATTCATCACCTTCAAAACTACCATCAGAAAACATCTTATCTCCCTGATACACCCTGTCAACTAATAATACGAATACCACCTGGTGGTTCACACTTACACTCACTCACCCATTTGACCATAAACAGAAATATCAATCTCAATCTCAAAATTATGAAACTTAACTAGTGATAAGTTGGCCTGTGATACTCCAATACTGAAACTATGTATAGTGCCAAAACAAAAGCATTCACATTGCTAAACTCACAAACTAGTATTTAGTCACTTAGCCATAATACCAACTTACCTCATAATTTTGTAATATTTTAAACTTAAGATTTAATTTAAGTCTGCCCGAAATGCCTAGCCATGCTAGGTGTTCTAGTGGTACACTCTGTAATTATTATTTTACTACATGTAAACCACACAATAACCAAATTCTGTAAACTCAGCATTGTAATACTTATAGAGAATAAAGTTTGATGTGAGTGAATTTAAGGCCAGCAAAGGCTGGTTTGAGAGATTTAAGAACCGTACTGGCATACACAGTGTGGTAAGGCATGGTGAGGCTGCCAGTTCGGACTACAAGGCGGCTGAAAAATATGTGCATGAATTCAAGGAGTACATAGAGGCTGAAGGACTGAAACCTGAACAAGTGTTCAATTGTGACGAAACAGGCCTCTTTTGGAAGAAAATGCCAAAGAGGACCTTCATTACACAGGAGGAAAAGGCAATGCCAGGACACAACCCTATGAAAGACAGGCTGATGCTCATGTTCTGTGCTAATGCTAGTGGGGATTTCAAAGTGAAGCCATTACTAGTGTACCATTCTGAAAATCCCAGAGTGTTCAGGAAAAACAATGTTATGAAGAGTAAATTGTGTGTGTTTTGAAAATCTAGTAGTAAGGCATGGGTCACGAGGGAAATTTTCGTCGAGTGGTTCAATGAAGTGTTTGGCCCTAGTGTGAAGAATTACCTCCTGGAAAAGAAATTGGATCTCAAGTGCCTGCTAGTAATGGACAATGCACCTGCTCATCCTCCAAACTTGGATGACCTAATTTTCGAGGAGTTTGGGTTCATCGCAGTAAAGTTCTTGCCCCCGAATACCACTCCTCTCCTCCAGCCCATGGACCAGCAGGTCATTGCAGTGGTAAAGTGCGGTCATACCGCTAAGCTCTTGGGAGTTAGCGTGGGCTGTTACCCATACCATGGCTTGTTGTAGTGCTTTAGAATCCCAGGTTCATGTGTTGAAGAAGGAGATTCTACTTCTTCAGGAGGAAAATAAGAAGCTGAAGCTTCGCATAGATGAGTTTGGGAGCAAGTGTGAGAAGGATTTAGCTGGTAAGGTAGGAATGGTCACCAGCAGTGATAGTGGCAGCCGCTTTAAATGGCAAGTGGTTCACAGTTCAGGAAGAAGGAAGATGAGGAGAGTTAATAGAGATGTGAAGGTAGGAAATCGATTCTCTGCTCTCCAAGACGAGTGTACTGCAGTGGTTAGTGAGGTTGAAGGTACCACTGATTTCCCCTGCTAATCAAGGTAAGAATATTTTAATAGTAGGCGATTCTCAGGTAAGATATATGGACCGTGCATTTTGTAACAGAGACAGAAGGTCAGACAGAGAGTGTGTCTTCCTGGAGCTGGTGACAGTCAGCAGGTTGGATAATATTATGGCAGGTAATGGGAACAAGCCCATTATCTGTCTTAGTGCTGGGGGTAATGACATTGGGAAGGGCAGGAGAGAGGAGCTGCTGGATAAGTACAGGTCAGCCATAGAAGTAGTTAGGTCTAAGGGAGGGATCCCAGTCATATGTAGCATCTTGCCTAGAAAGAGAGTGGGCAATGAGTGGATGCCTAGGGCAATTAGTATAAATCGCTGGCTAGACAGGTACTGCAAGGAACTTGCAATCCCATTCATTGATAACTGGGGCCTTTTCTTTGGCAAACGTGATATGTATGCAAGGGTAGGTTCATCCTTGGGATGGAGTGGTTGCAAGCCAATTCTTGAAGGGTAATTGATGACTTTCTGGGAAATTTTAAACGATAGATTATGGGGGTATGGTGTTGTGGGAAAAAAACAGCCAGCATTAGTTAAAAACAGCGTTATTCCCGGGGAACCTCGGGGATATGTTTAAAGACAATTTTCAAAAAAAGTTGCTAGTAATGGAAAATCAATTGATCAAAAAACAAAAGAATACAAAAGGGCAAGGTGATATTTCCTTTAAAGGGTTTACTATACAAATATAGGAGTCAAAGAAATAAGATAGAGAGAAAATTTACTTGCAAGTGAGGTAAATAGATATTTTTGGTATAACAGAGACCGGGTTCAACCTGAAAATAGAAAAATGCTTCGAATGCAACAACAGGTTATAAATATTCCCCCCCGATGGGTCAACGGGGAAGGGGGGTGGGTTGGCGATGTTTTCAGAAAAAAATTTTAAATTTGTTGTTTTAGACATATTTAAGATTAAAACTCAACACAGAATGGGTTTGGTTTCATTTCTCGGGGGGGTTGGAAAAATTTAATTTTTAGTGTGATTTATGGCCCCCCCAAAACCTGATAGGGAGTGCAGTAAGTTTTTTTTTGGGGACAAATTCATAAGGCACTGATGGAAATGTTTGATAAGGGGGTTTTAAATTTTAGACAAATTGATGGAACAATATGACAGGAAATCTTGGTTAGTGATTTTCTTGATACGGTTAGGATTGCTTTTTAGAACGGGTTTGACGAACCCCCTAGGGGAAAACAATCTGCTTGACTGGTTCTTGCAACAAAGTTTCACTAATTAATAATTTGGGGTTTAATGATGAGTGGGGGAAAAGTGATAACAAATCACTTGTTTAAATTAATCGGGGAATTACCCAGATAACTGCAAAAAAATCTTTTCCCCCAATTTCACTTGCCGACTCGGGGACAAAAAAATTATTTGGTGGGGATAAATTGGGTTTCCCTAACATGGTCATGGGTGTCGGGATCCCAAATATGACTTTTTCAGAGCATTTTTCTACGCGTAGACAACTTTTGTTCCCAGTAGGAAATTGACAACAAAAAAAGATCCCAAAAAGGATGAATAAAAATTAAAACATTCCCTTGGTCAAAAAAAGGCATAATAGGGGATCAAAGGGGGAGGGGGTTTAGAAAACATTTTATTCTTAAAGAAGAAATAAAGAAAGGAAAAGAAAAGGGAAAAAAAAGATTAAGGTTTTTAAAGGGCAAAAGGGATTCAAAGACAGCCCCAAAAGGGGTTTTTTCAGGATCAGAAAAGATTGGGGCAAAATTGGCCCACTTAAAGAACTCTGGTCAGATCACGACGTGATAAGGATATGTGGAAATTTAAAACCTACTTCCTCTCTTTTCACCAGGAAAAAACTAGCGATATTCCTGAAATAAAAGATTAAATAGAACAGGTGAAAAAAAATGTACGATTGCGGTAACTAGTGAAGGTCCCAACAAAAAAAGAAACTAAAACCTAACAAAACCCAGGTCCTGATGAACTGTTGCAAGGATTTAAAGGAATGTAAAGGGAACTTAGCATACCTTTGGCTAAATTTTTTAACAAATACTACAAAAGGCTAGTGCCTGATAAGTGGAAAATGCAAATGTAATCCTATTTACAAGGCATGACAGGCCCTTGGCTTCGAACTATAGACCAAAAAGCCTACCCCCATAGTGGAAAATTTTTGGGAAACAATAATTTCCGAAGCAATTCTACCATCTGACAGGCACAATTGAATTTTAAAGATTCTCAACACGGTTTACAAAGGGGCGTTCCGTTTACAATTTACTAACTTTTTTCACTAGGTGTTTGAGGAGGTAGATCATGGTAATGAATTGATATTTGTATTGGACTTCAGTAAGCCTTTCAATAGAGTTCCCACCAGAGCTATTGAGGAAAATTTGGGCACACGGGAAAAGGAGGAGAAATTTTTCCTGGTTTGAGGGAGGGGTGACAAAATAGACAGCAGAGAGTTTTCATAAATGGGGGGAAATCAGAATGGGGGGACGTCACAAGTGTGTGTTCCTCAGGGGTCAGTTTTGGGGCCCGTTGTTGTTCACAATTTACATAAACAACTAGAAAGGGAATAAATAGCGACATAAGCAAATTTGCTGATGACACCAAAATAGGCCGCCCAATTCATTCTAATGAGGACATTAGAGCACTCCAGGATGATTTGAATAGACTGATGCAATGGTCAAGAAGTGGCAGATGCAGTTTAATATTGACAAAGCAAAGTTCTAATGTTGGACAGTTTAAATAACCATCCCACATATAAACTAAATAATGTAGGATTTTAAAAACTACCGATTGCAAAAAGGATTTAGGAGTTCTGGTTAGCAGTAACCAAAAACCAAGACAACAGTGCATTAGTGTTCACAATAAAGCTAACAGAATTCTTGGCTTCATATCTAGAAGTATAAATAATAGAAGTCCTCAGGTTGTTCTTCAACTCTATATATCCTTGGTTAGGCCTCATTTAGACTATGCTGCTTAGTTCTGGTCACCCTATTACAGAATGGATATAAATGCTCTGGAAAACGTACAAAGGAGGATGACAAAGATGATCCCGTGTATCAGAAATCTTCCCTATGAGGATAGATTGAAGGCCCTGAATCTGCACTCTCTCGAAAGGTGTAGAATTAGGGGGGATATGATCGAGGTGTATAAATGGAAAACAGGAATAAATAAAGGTGATGTAAATAGTGTGCTGAAAATTTCCAGCCAAGACAGGACTTGCAGCAATGGTTTCAAGTTGGAAAAATTCAGATTCAGGAAGGATATAGGAAAGTACTGGTTTAGTAATAGAGTTGTGGATGAGTGGAACAAGCTCCCGAGTACAGTTATTGAGGCTAAAACGTTGTGTAGTTTTAAAAATAGGTTAGATAAATACATGAGTGGGTGTGGGTGGGTGTGAGTTGGACCTGACTAGCTTGTGCTGTTGGGTCTGGTACAGTGCTCCATCCTTGAGTGGGGATGACCAGACTGGGTGGGTCATTGGGATAATCTGGGGGGTGGGTCATTGGTCTAATCCAGAGGGGGGACATGGACCTGCTCCACATGGGTCAGTAGGCCTGTTGCAGTGTTCCTTCTTTCTTATGTTCTTATGTTCTTACACCAAAGCAATGTTTCACAGGTGTTTGACTGTGACCACAGACACTCACTTGACCCTAAGGGAATTTTGGAGAGAGCATTTCATCATCCTCCACTGCATAACCCTCATAGGTATGGCTTGGGAGGGAGTGACTACCAGGACTTTGAACTCTGCTTGGAGAAAATTGTGGCCAGATTGTGTCGACAAGAGGGATTTTGAAGGGTTTGGGAGTGACCCTGATGAGCCTATGTCTGTTGTTAAATCAATTGTGGCACTGGGGAGTTCCATGGGGTTGGATGTGAGTTTGGAGGATGTGGAAGAATTGGTGGAAGACCACAACGAAGAGCTCACCACTGAGGAGCTGCAAGAGCTTCAGCAGCAAGAGCAACAGATCGCAGCTCAGAATCTTGCTTCAGAGGAGGAGGAAGAGAGATGGAAGAAGGTGCCTTCTTCAGAAATTAAAGAGATTTTTGCTATGTGGGGTAAGATGGAAAGCTTTATGGAGAAACATCACCCTAACAAGGTTGTTGCAAGCCATGTTGGCAACATGTACAGTGACAAAGTCTTGGGCCATTTTAGGGAAGTGTTAAAGAGATGCCAGAAACAGAGCTCTCTCCACAGTTATTTTGTGAGACAGGACTCCAGTGACTCTCAAGGTGGTCCTAGTGGCATTAAGAAACAGAGAAGAGAAGCAACCCCAGAAAAGCAATTGGTACCTGAGGTGTTGATGGAAGGGGATTCCCCTTCCAAACTGTAAACAATCCAATCTCTCTCCTCCGCCAGTCTCCCATACACTAAGAAGAATCTCCAATAAACGGTAAGTGTTATGCTGTTAATGTCTCATTCATCATTTCCCATTGTATTGTTTATGTACTACATCTATATTTCATGTAAAAAATATTTTGTTTTAATACTTCTGGGTGTCAGGAACAGATTAATTGTATTTACATTATTTCTTATGGGGAAAATTGATTCGCAAATCGTAGATTTCAATAATAGTAGCAACTCCAGGAACGGATTAACTATGAAAAACGAGGGACCACTGTATTAGCAAGGGGCGATGAATTTGTTTACTGACGTGGTCTTAGGAACAGAACTCTGTTGGTAAGTGAGGAGAGGCTGTACTTACCAGTCATGCTTATGCCTCATATCAATAAGCACAAAATAGCACTTTATCTTTTTTTTTTGGGGGGGGGTTATCCTAGGCAATTTAAACTATGTATAATAACTGTACTTATGTGTACCTGTACCTAAATAAACTTACTTAGTCCCTGATTCTGGTTTATGAGTGGTTCTGGGACAAAGACAGTCAGAAAGAAAGGCAGAGAAAGAGACAGATAGAGTGAGCTAGCCAGTTAGTCAGCCAAACCCAGCCGGCTTGCCAAACACATATTACATGTTACAGAATCATTTCTCTTTACTTAGGGATGTTGCACAAATGTTGCACACGGGTTTTCTAGGTTTTTTATATTTCTTCGACCACTTGTGGCCACATCCATCTCAAAGTTGCTAAACTCAGGGTCAACATCACTTTTCTCTTAAAAGGGGAGTGTTAATATGACATGGCATTAGTGAATCCCTGGTGTTTGCCACGCTGTTTGAACTGGTGCTTCCCAGATTTTTTTAATACCACACACACTGAGTGTTAAGACCCATTCTATACTGCCTAGGCCTATCAGGCCTCTCATGCCAAATTTGGAGGCAGGAAAAATAAAACGTTGATCAATGTTTGGAGCGCTAGCAGTAAGAATGTAGATCAGTGTTTGGACAGTTAACCCTTAAACTGTCAAAACATAGATCTATGTTGCTACTGCTAGTGCTCCAAATGTAGATCAACATTTTATTTTTCCTGCCTCCAAATTTGGCATGAATGGCCTGATATGCCTGGTCAGTACAGAATGGGTTGTAACACTCGGTGTTTACTGGAGTTTATCTGGAGAGAGTTCCGGGGTCAACGCCCCCTAGCGGCCCGGTTGTGACGGCTCCATTAGGTCAGTGTCCCAGGATGCGACACACCAGTCGCTAACACCAGGTACCCATTTACTGATGGGACATAGACAATAGGTGGAAAGACACTCCAAGTTCTCTCTGCTGGAATCGAACCCAGGCCCTCACCGTGTGAAGCGAGAGCGTTAGCCACCAGGCCACCAGTATTAAAAAATCTGGACCATAGTACCTTGGGGACACAGTTCAACTGAGTTCAGCTAAGCAAACAGCAAGCAAACCCAGGGTTCATGATGCCTTGTCATATTAACATCCCTTTAGAGGAAGTGTGTTGACCCTGAGTTTAGTGCTTTGAATGGATGTAGCAAAAGTGTGAGAAATATCAAAATCCTCAAATAACCATGTGCAGTATCTTTTCAGTTTGATACCACTGGTAGTGTCATCCTGCCAGAATGTCCTATAACCTCTGCCCCCAAGTAAAGAGAAACAATTCTGGAACATGTGTAATATATATTTGGCAGGCAGGCTGGCTGGGTGGTTGACTGGGTGGGTGGCTGGTTGGCTGGCCAATTGGCTGGCCAATTGGCTGGCCGACTGGCTGGCTGGCTGGTCAATTGGCTGACTGACTGGCTGGCTGGTCGACTGGCTGGCTGGCTGGCTGATTGACTTTGGCTGTCTGTATCTGTCTCTGTCTGTATCTGTCTCTGTCTATCTCTGTCTCTGTATTTCTGTCTCTATCTCACAGGTACACAAAAATGCAGTTATCATACATAGTGTAAATTACCTAGGATAACCCCAAAAATGCAGACAAAGTGCTATACTGTGCTTGCAGATATAAGGCATAATAAGCATGACTGGCAATAAGCATTTTCACTTGATCAGAAATCAGACGTGATGACTCTGCATCGTGTGCAATACCTGTTGGTTCATGAGCGGCTCTCTGAGACAGAGACAAGCAGAGACAGGAAGAGACAGAGACAAGCAGAGACAGGAAGACAGACACACACAGGCAGACAGATGAGGATAGACAGACAGACAGATAGACAGACATGTTTAAGTGTAACAGTGAAAACAAATAAAGCCACAGTTCCCTGGAGCAGTGCTTGATCATCAAGTGTCACTCCACTACTACACTGTCAGCAGTGGAGTGATACTCGTCTTACCCCTTGCTTCAAGGAGTTTCATATATACAGTACTCCAGAATCTCTAAAACATTGCTGGGACATATACAGTGGACCCTCGAATTTTGAGCTTAATCAGTTCCAGGAGCTAGTTCTAAAGATGAAATGTTCAAAAGTCGAACCAATATTTCCCGTAAGAAATGATGGAAATACAATTAATCCGTTCCAGAAACCCAAAAATATTCACAAAAAAATACATTTTATAGAGATTACATTATAGTTTTACATACACACAACAAACATACATAGTACAGTTAGTAATAAATTTAAATAAACATAAAAATAACATTTTTACTTACCTTTATTGAAGATTGGTGATGGCACCTGGAAGATAGGGAGGAGGAGTGAGGGAGTTGGGGTTAGCATTTGGAAGGGGAATCCCCCTCCATAAGGACTTTAGGTATCAAAGCCCTCTATGGGGTTACTTCCCTTCTCTGTCTTTCAATGCCACTAGGACCAGCTTGAGAGTCACTGGACCCCTGTCTCACAAAATAACTGTCCACAGTCCTCTGTTTCTGGCGCCTCTTTAACATTTCCCTAAAATGGGATATGGTTCTGTCACTGAACTTGTTGCAAAGATGGCTTGTTTCAGCTTGCTCAGGGTGGTACTCCTGCACAAACATTTGGACATCAGTCCTCTGTATCTGGCACCTCTTTAACATTTCCCCGAAGTGGGACATGGTTCTGTCGCTGAACTTGTTGCAGAGATGACTTGTTTCAGCTTGGTCAGGGTGATACTTTCCAACAAAAGTTTACAACTCATTCCACTTTGCACACATGTCCTTAACCCATTCAGGGTCCAGAGGCCAAATTTCAGTGTGCACCAGTGTCCAAAAATTTTCAAAAAATAATTTTGTTATTTTTTCTTATGAAATGGTAGAGAATCTTTTTCTGAAGGTAATAAAACAAAAAGTATGAAATTTGATGGAAAATTGACGAAATTATGCTCTCGCGAATTTTGATGTGTCAGCGATATTTACGAATCAGTGATTTTGCCAACTTTGACTCCCATTTTAAGCAAATTACAGTATTCCAATCAACCAAATTCTTAGCTATTTCACTAGTATTACTTCTATTCTATCGATTGAGCACAAGAAATCGCTAAGTCAACTGTTTCAACAACAAATAAAGTGACCGGAAATTGGTAATTTGGCCAATTTGATGCAAAGTTCAAAATATTCCAATTTCAAAATAGGGTCCAGAATAAACAATGCACACATTCCTGCCACTAAACTAACATTTCCTCTGTTGATTAGTTACGTTTTCAGGCTTTACAAATGAATTCCATTTTGATTTTTTATTCACATAATGAATTTTTATTCAAGCCAAAAAATAGAAGATTTACTGTTATGCAATACTTTAATAATTGTATAAATTATATCATCACATTTGTGAACATATATTAGACCCACCAGCTGGTGTGTATTAGACGTGTGAGGTCATTTGTTTACTCTTGAACATCGGCAAAAATTTAACATTTCTGCTATTTTGAGCTCTGTTTCAAGCCATTTCCAGTGCTAAAACCAATCAAAATCATCTCTATTTCTGTAGTATATCTTCCATTCTATCAAATGAGACCAAGAAATTGCAAATGCAACTATAAAAAACATACGAAAAAACACTGCAAAGTCGCTGTTTTAATCGAATATTAAAGTCTCAGTTTTTTTCTCTCATTATGCACTATGTCCTGCAGTATTTGTTTTATGTGGTGCACACATACCACATAGATGTATTCTCTCACATCTAGGCCCAAATTTACTGCTCACAGCTTATCAGAGAGAGCCGAGCTCATGGCATAGATCTACGGTTTGGACCCTAAACGTAAAGCCGTAGATCTATGGCACGGACCCTGAAAGGGTTAATCACTGCCATCTCTTTATCCTCGATCCACACTAGCAACAACTTCTCAACCTGATTGACTGTCTGTGGTCTATTTTTGGTTAGCATATCAACACCTTTTGCAACATCAGCTTCCTTGATTTGTTCTTTCTTTGCCAGGATAGGAGTGATGGTTGACTTGTTTTTGCCGTACATCCTAGCAAGCTCAACAGGTCTCACACCACTCTCATATGTTTGTATCTTTCCTTCTTCACGTCTATGGTGTTTCTCGTTTTCTTTACCACAGGGGTACCACTAGCAAGTTTCTTTGGGCCCATGGTAGCTTATTTCACTGTCGCACAAGCACTCAACACAAAGAATTAATAGTGAAATGTTTGAATGAGCGCACAGGTTAGTGTTCACTCAAGCATCAACAAAGCCAGACTGCTCACGATGCCTGCACGAGGACGCAGACAGAGCGGGCTGGCAGACAGGTCCGGTACCCGGTGGTTCAAAAGACGGGTAGAGTTCGATACTCGGAACAAACTTCTTTCGAAAAAAGCGGTCGAAACTCAAAAAGGTCGATAATCGGTATGTTCGAAACTCGAAGGTCCACTGTAAATACTTCGTATATATTTCTAGACCAAGGCAGATGAAAGTGTTCACCTGTCAGTGTGTTTGTGACTATCTGAGTACTATTTCAGTACCTAATATTAATGTCAGAACAAAGGTTGGCTATGAAATCACAAGAACTACTACAAAATTTAATTATCAGAACATAAAAATTACTATATAAATTGAAAAACCAGCCTGATAAGAAGGGCAAAAAAATTGTATTATGAGAACAGATTATCCAACTTACGAGGTGATATAAAAAAGACCTGGAAAACCCTATCAGAAATTCTGGGAACAAAAAAGATATCACGAAATAGCGAAATAAAATTAGCAAAATCAGATGAACCCCAACTCCCACCAACAGAAACAGCAAACAGACTCAATGATTTCTTCTCCACTATAGGACAAAACCTTGCCAATAAAATCCCAAGCTCAGATACCCCACCAAATGACTACCTCACCGGCAACTACTCGAACACACTGTTCCTAGCTCCGACTAACCCATACGAAGTCTCCCTTATTATCAACGCACTAAAAAACAAGGCAGGAGATTTAAATACCTTACCACCCTTTATATACAAAAAAGTGTCACAAGTGCTATCACCAATCATTGCAACACTCTTTAACAAATCCATTGAATCCTCCACCTCCTACGTACTCAAAATAGCAAGGGTCACCCCGATCCACATAGGAGGAGACCAAACAGAGTTGAATAACTATAGGCCAATATCCAACTACACCCCTCTCACAAAAATCTTCGAAAAATTAATTCATAAACGAATCTACCCTTACCTTATCTCCCAAAACATACTCAACCCCTGCCAATTTGGATTCAGGCCTAATAAAAATACTAATGATGCATTATACACATGCTAGAACATATATACACTGCAATAGAGAAAAAAGAAGTCCCACTGGGGATCTTCATTGACTTACAAAAAAGCTTTTGATACAGTTGATCATGACTTGCTCCATGTAAAATTGTCACACATGGTATAAGAGGGCACTCCCTCAACTACCTCAAGTCATCCCTCAGCAACAGAAGCCAATATGTGTACGCAAATGGGGCAAACTCTTCTGCACAACCAATTACAGTTGGTGTCCCACGGGGAAGTGTCCTTGGCCCTCTTCTTTTTCCCCTATACATAAATGACCTACCAAATGCTTCGCAATTACTCAAACCACACTATTTGCAGATACACTACATACGTCTTCTCCCACCCGACCCAGTCACGCTAGCCAATACTGAAAATACCGAATTACAGAAAATATCTACCTGGATGAGGACTAACAAATTTACACTAAACATTGACAAAACCTACTTCATTCAGTTTGGTAACAGAGCTACAGATGTCCCTCTTAACATAATGATAAACGGATCACCTTTTCACAAAGCTAACAGAGGGAAAATTCTTAGGAATCCACCTTGATATAGACTCAAATTTCATACACATATACAAAAAAATTTTTTAAGAAAATTTCAAGATGTAGGCATACTATCGAAGATACGGTACTATGCTCTACAGTCCAGCCCTCCTGGCCCTATATCACTTTTTTATTTACCCCTATCTCACCTATGGAATTTGTGCATGGGCCCCAACAAAAATTAACCATCTCAGACCACTAATTACCCAACCCAAAAAACTGCAGTTAGAATGATAACAAATTCTCACTACAGGCAGCACACTCCACCAATATTCAATACAAATAAACCTACTCACCATACAAAACATCCATACTTATTACTGCACCTATTACATACATAGAACACTTAACTCTGATATTAACCCTCCCTCAAACATCTCCTTGCCAACCTCAACAGAACACATGACCATAACACAAGCACAAGATTCACTCTTTGATGTTCCCCCGTGTCCATCTCACACTATGCAAAAACTCAATGCACATAAAAGGCCCTAAAATCTGGAATTCATTACCTGTAAATATAAAAGAAACACTAACCCGTTTATAAATTCAAGTCTCTCTCAAAGTTCACTTACTCACCCAAAACCAAAAAAATACTGAATAACTGAACCTTATAAATTGATACTTAAATGTTTCTCACAATTATATCACATAAATGTTAAACCTAAAACCCAATCTAACTTTATTATTTTTTAAAACACTACTAACAGAATACTCCCCTACGACTGAATGTACAACAAAAGCATGCAACCATATGACCTGTCTTTGTAATACTCACTTGTGCTTTAAGTAATCTTTTTACATTAATGTTTTACCTGTTTTCACCCTTGCTTATTAAAACTTAATTTAAATTTTTAAGCCACCCGAAATTTGCATGCATAGTAAAAGTGGTTTTGGCAGCTGCCCCTTACTGTTTTTTTTTTTGTACCTCTGTTTTTGGAAAAAATTTGTTAATAAATAAATAAAAAATAAAAAAAAATAAATAAAAAAAAAAGGGGGAAAAAAAAACCAATGTATTGCTGAAGAGTCATACTAGGGATGTATATGAATGAAATTAAAGCAAGTCATCCCAAAGGGTAGTGGATATATTACATGCTTGAGGATTGCAAATTTCTTTAAATTTTTTAAAGAAAAATAATTCTTTAAAGAAAAGGTTAATCCTCTTGGGTTTGTAATAATTTTTAAATCTTTCAGGGTAAACACGCCAAATCTCAAAGGGTGCACCAGGGTCCAAGAATTTTTTAAAAAAAAAAAAAAAAAAAAAAATATTTTTTCTTACAGAATTAAAGATAGTACTTTTTCTGTAGGTAATACAACCCAAAAAATTTTTTTTGATTAGTAGTTACAGAGATATAGAGGTGTGAAGTTGACCCTCAATGACCTGGTGGTGGCAACATCCGCAACTTCCGTAAAGTTTCATTATTTTATTTTAGGATTTTGGTACTTTTTTTCTTTTCTTTTCTAAGTTTTTTCCAGTAACTTTTGTGGCCTGTGAGACCAATATAATGTATAATGTATAAACGTACATTCATTGTACATACTCAACACAATAACTGCACTAATTTGTTTATCATTATATTGCTTACAAAACTTGTTTACAAGTTAATTGTAAACAAAATAATGATGAAAATATTAGTGCGGTTGTGTTGAGGACAACGGTACCATATAGTACCATATGGTATAATGGTACCACAGGGTGCAATGATACCCTGTGGTACAATATACCTTAGGGTGCAATGGTACCATATGGTACAATGGTACCATAAGATACAATGGTACCAAATGGTGCAATGGTACCATATGGTACAATGATAAATTATGGTACATTGTACCATATGGTACTGTTGTATTCAACACAATAACTGCACTAATATTTTCATCATTATTTCATTTAAAATAATTTTTTACAACAAAAAATGTAAAAATGTTGTATATTAATGTTCTCATATGTATTTTTACATATGTACAGCCATTGGACATGTTGCTTGAGGTGGATGACGAAGTGCTTTGTCTGGGAAACTGCTGAGTCGGGGGCTTGTGTCCCCACTCACTCACTCACTCAGTCCTGGCTGGTGCCTTGTGGCACCAACACCTCCTACTGGCCATGTGGACCAGGGTACCACATGGTACATTGTACCATATGGTACATGGTACCATACAGTACAGAATACCATATGGTGCAGGGTACCATATTGTACAGGGTACCATATGGTGCATGGTACCATATGGTGCAGGGTACCATATGGTGCATGGTACAATATGGTGCAGGGTACCATATGGTACATGGTACCATACAGTACAGGGCACCATATGGTACAGATACAGGGATCCCTATGGAAATAAGTCACACCTGACTTTTTTGGGTTATCCTAGGATTTTATACATATGTTGCTATGTATAATAATCTATGTAACTGTATTTCTGTACACCTGAATAAACTTACTCAAGCACATGTGGCATCATAAGTAAGTTTATTTAGGTATACACAAATAAAGTTACATAGATTATCATACATAGCAGCATATGTTTGGAGACCTAGGATAACCCAAAAAAGTCAGACAGACTTATTTCCATTAGGGCACCTGTACCCTGTACCATATGGTACAATACATCACTTGGTATAATGTGCCATATGGTAAAATGTACCATATTGTACATTGTACCATATTGTACATTGTACCATATTGTACATTTACCATATTGTACATTTACCATATTGTACATTGTACCATATTGTACATTGCACCATATATCATTGTATAATATGGCACCAGTGTGCCATATGGTACCATTGTACCATATGGTACCATTGTACTATATGGTACAATGTACCATATAGTACCAAGAATATTGTCCTAACTAAACCTAATGAAACACCACTACATCCCACTGACACAGCTAACAAGATAAACGATTTCTTCTCAATCATAGGATCTAATCTCGCCAATAAAATCCCACATACTAATGCCCATGCCGGGGACTACCTAGATGGGAATTTCCCAAATTCCTTCTATCTTGCACCAACTGAGCCCTCGGAACTCACCGAGATTATAAAGTCACTTAAAAACAACTCAGGGAATCTGTCTAATGTCCCACCATTACTGTACAAGCGAGCGGCCCATATCCTTTCGCATGCTATTTCATTACTTGTTAACAAGTCACTAGAAACTAGCACCTTCCCGAAACTACTCAAGATGGCAAGGGTTACACCAATACATAAAGGTGGTGACCCTACAGACTTAAACAACTATAGGCCAATATCAAACTTACCATTGCTATCCAAAATCTTTGAGAAACTCGTGCACAGGAGACTATATTCATTTATAACAGCACAAAACATACTCAACCCCTGCCAATTTGGATTTAGGAAAAATAAAAGCACTAATGATGCAATCATAAAAATGCTAGATCTGCTTTACACAGCATTGGAAAATAAGGCATATCCACTAGGAATTTTTATTGACCTAAGAAAAGCTTTTGACACAGTAGACCACAACATCCTACTCCACAAACTTGACCATTATGGTATAAGAGGCCATGCGCTTGCTTATTTCAAATCTTACCTTACTAATAGGTATCAGTATGTTACCATTAAAGACACAGCATCAACAACACGGCCACTTGATACTGGAGTTCCGCAGGGAAGTGTCCTTGGTCCCTTGCTCTTCCTCATATACATCAATGATCTTCCAAACGTATCCCAACACCTGAAATCCATTCTCTTTGCTGATGACATGACTTATGTCATCTCTCACCCTAATCTTGCCACCCTCAACACCATTGTTAACGAGGAGCTGATCAAAATATCGACTTGGATGACAGCCAATAAACTTACGCCTATCACTGACAAAACCTACTATATTATGTTTGGTAGCAGAGCAGGAGATGCACAAATTAACATTAAGATCGACAACACTCTAATTACCAGACATAATAAGGGCAAATTCCTAGGCCTATACCTTGACAACAACCTGAATTTCAGCACCCATATCCAACACATAACCAAAAAAGTATCCAAAACAGTTGGGATCCTCTCCAAGATACGATACTATGTGCCGCAAAATGCCCTTCTCACACTATACCACTCACTTATTTATCCATTACTGTAATTACTACACTGCAGAACAATCAAAGGCACTTCTCAATGCCAACAACAACATAACTATCTTTAACTATAATATCAGATCTTTAAGCAAGCATTATGATGACCTCATAGCATTACTAAATTCCTTACATGCCAATATGTCCATCATTACACTAACTGAAACCTGGCTAAAGCCTGATAGTATAGATGTCTATGCCATTCCTGGTTACACAGCCATACACAACTGTAGGCCAGACCAACAAGGGGGTGGCACAGCCATATACTACTCAGACCAACTACAATGTATCACTAATACTTGCACAAGGGATGAACATGGGGAATATATAATAGCTAAATTCAAATCCAAGTACCTACAAAAACCTCTCACATTGATAAACATCTACAGAGTTCCACAGTCAAACATTAGCCAATTTAGTCAAATCTAGGAAGTATGATAACTGATGCACGCATGAACAAAGATCACTTACTACTCTCAGGTGACTTCAATATAAATCTCCTGCAAGACCAGGACCCACACGTTACTGAATTCACAAACACAATGAGTAACTGTATGTTACTACCAACAGTAACAAAACATACAAGAGTTACAGAGACTAGTGTTTCCCTACTTGACCACATCTGGACCAACACCATATCCCCTTTAAAATCAGGCATAATTACAGATAATACCACAGACCACTACCCTACTTTCCTCATAACAACTCTTGGTAAACTACCCCAAGACACTACTAAAGTCACCTTCAGACTTCACAATGAGGCAGCCATTAATAACTTCACAACAGCAGTAGCAAACATTGATTGGCACACTGAGCTAGAAACCTATACAGATATTGACGAATGTATTAATAATTTTCTAAAAAAAAACCAATACCTCTATAACAAGCACTGCCCTAAAAAAACTAAACAGATGACAGCAAAGAGACTGAACAGTCCCTGGCTAACACCCAGCATTCTCAAATCCATAAATACAAAACACCAATATGAAAAACAGTACAGAATGGGTCACATAACCAAGACCAAACAAAACGTTACTCGTCAATCCTAACCAGCCTGATAAGAAGGGCAAAAAAATTGTATTATGAGAACAGATTATCCAACTTACGAGGTGATATAAAAAAGACCTGGAAAACCCTATCAGAAATTCTGGAACAAAAAAGATATCACGAAATAGCGAAATAAAAATTAGCAAAATCAGATGAACCCCAACTCCCATCAACAAAAAACAGCAAAACAGACTCAATGATTTCTTCTCCACTATAGGACAAAACCTTGCCAATAAAATCCAAGCTCAGATACCCCCCCAAATGACTACCTCACGGCAACTACCCGAACACATGTTCCTAGCTCCGACTAAACCATACGAAGTCTCCTTATTATCAAGCACAAAAAAACAAGCAGGAGATTTAAATACCTTACCCCCCCATTATAACAAAAAAGTGTCACAAGGCTATCACCAATCATTGCAACACTTTTTAACAAATCCATTGATCCTCCACCTTCCCTACAGTACTCAAAATAGCAAGGGTCACCCCCATCCACAAAGGAGGAGACCAAACAGAGTTGAATAACTATAGGCCAATATCCAACTTACCCCCTCTCTCAAAAAATCTTTAAAAATTAATTCATAAACGAATCTACTCCTATCTTATCTCCCAAAACATACTAAAACCCCTGCCAATTTGGATTCAGGCCTAATAAAAATACTAATGATGCTATTATACACAGCTAGAACATAATTACACTGCAATAGAGAAAAAAGAAGCCCCACTGGGGATCTTCTTTGGGACTTACGTAAAGCTTTTGATACAGTTGACCATGACTTGCTCCCGTAAAATTGTCACACAAATGGTATAAGAGGGCACTCCCTCAACTACCTCAAGTCATACCTCAGCAACAGAAGCCATATGTGTACGCAAATGGGGCAAACTATTCTGCGCAAACCAATTACAGTTGGTGTCCACAGGAAGTGTCCTTGGCCCTCTTCTCTTTCTCCTATACAAAATGACCTTCCAAATGCTTCGCAATTACTCAAACCCACACTATTTGCAGATGACACTACATACGTCTTCTCTCACCCGAGCCCAGTAAACGCTAGCCAATACGGGTAAATACCGAATTACAGAAAATATCTACCTGGATGAGGACTAACAAATTTAACACTAAACATTGACAAAACCTACTTCATTCATTTTTGGTAACGAGCTACAGATGTCCCTCTTAACATAATGATAAACGGATCACCTATCACAAAACTAACAGAGGGGAAAAATTCTTAGGAATCCACCTTGATAATAGACTCAAATTTCTACACATATACAACAAATTTCTAAGAAAATTTCCAAGACTGTAGGCATACTATCGAAAAATACGGTACTATGTTCCACAGTCAGCCCTCCTGGCCCTATATCACTCTCTTATTTACCCCTATCTCACCTATGGAATTTGTGCATGGGGCTCAACAACAATTAACCATTTAGACCACTAATTACTCAACAAAAGGCTGCAGTTAGAATGATAAAAATTCTCACTACAGGCAGCAAAACTCCACCAATATTCAATACACTAAACCTAAATCACCATACAAAACATCCATACTTATTACTGCACCTATTACATACATAGAACACTTAACTCTGATATTAACCCTCCCCTCAAACATCTCCTTGCCAATCTCAACAGAACACATGACCATAACACAAAGGCACAGATCACTCTTTGATGTTCCTCGTGTCCATCTCACCTATGCAAAAACTCAATGCACATAAAAGGCCCTAAAATCGGGAATTCATACCTGTAAATAAAAAGAAACACTACCTGTTTATAATTCAAGTTCTTCTCAAGATCACTTACTCACCCAAAAACCAAATAAATACTGAATAAACTGAACCTTAATAAATTGTATATCTTAAATGTTTCTCACAATTTTTATCACATAAATGTTAAAATTAAAAACCAAACTAACTTTATTATTTTTTAAATACACTACCCAACAGAATACTCCATACGACTGAATGTACAACAAAGCAAGCAACCATATGACCTGTCTTTGTAATACTCACTTGTGCTTTATAGTAATCGTTATACATTAATGTTTTATCACTGAATTTCATCATTGCTTAGTTAATCTTAAGTTAATTTTAAGCCCGCCCGTAATGCTATGCATAGTATAAGTGGCTTTGGCATACTGCTCTTATCTGTATTTTTTTTTACCTCTGTATGTGTGCTCAAATTGGAAATAAATAAAAAAAAAAATACCTCACCTATGCTATTTGTGCTTGGGGATCAACTGCAGCAACACACCTAAAGCCAATAATAACCCAACAAAAAGCTGCAGTAAGAATAATCACTAAATCCCATCCTGGCAACACACCCCCCCCCTCTTCATAGATCTAAACTTTCTCCCTGTTCAGTACATCCACACTTACTACTGTGCAATCTACATCTACAGGACCTTAAACTCCAATATCAACCTTGACCTAAACGCTTTCTTGATAGTTGTGACAGAACCCACAGGCATAACACCAGACACAAACATCTCTACGACATTCCCCATGTCCAACTAAACCTTTACAAAAAATTCAATGTATGTCAAAGGCCCTAAAATCTGGAACACCCTACCTGAGAAAATCTAGAACTGCAACACATTCATCACCTTCAAAACTACCATTAGAAAACATCTTATCTCCCTGATAAACCCCATCAACTAACTACAAAGAATACCACCTGGTGGTTCACACTTACACTCACCCATTTGGGCCATAAACAGAAATATTAATCTCAATCTTAAAATAATGAATCCTATATACCCCAAATACTGAAATTTTGTCTGGGGCCAAAACAAAAGCATTCACATTGCTAAACTCCAAACTATTTTTAGTCACTTAGCCAAAATCCCAAAACTTACCTCATAATTGTTATTTAAAATAAAAATTAAACTAAGTCGCCCAAACCCTACCATTGGGCTTCAGGGTACACTGAAAACATTTTTTAATAATTAAACCACACAACCCCAAAATTTCTTAAATTCAAATTGTAATCTTTTAAAGAGAATAAACTTTAAATTTAAATTTAATGAAAAGTTCAAACCATAGAATATCCTTCAGATCTACTTTCATCACTCAAACATAATTGGGAAGGGGAGAGTCAAAATTTGCCTGGGGAGTGAGAGCTCCTTTCCGCCGGGCATATAAATAAAGCCCTTTTGGGGGCGTTCCCACAATGCCATGATCCGATTTTTCTATAGTGCGCACACGACCACCCGACCCTTTTGTCAGATTGGCCCTACCAGCCTTTTTAATCTAAATTTGAGGTGCTAGCTTTTGGCGTAGTTCTACGGTTGACCCACAACTCAAAGCTGTAGAACTATGGCACGGACCCGAAAGGGTAACACCACTTCCTTTTTTTTTCTATCATTTATATTATAAACAAGAGATCAAAACTTAGTCAAGACCTATTAATTAATTAAAAGTATGATACCTTTTTTTTAGTTAGGTACATAATACATTGACAATAATACATAATATGAATCTCCTGCTTAGTTAACCTTAATTTAATTTAAAGCCTGCCATAATCCCTCTGCACAAGAGCTTTGCATGTTGACTTTAATAACCTTCACTTGTACTTCTCTGTATCATGTTCAAATAATAAATAATAAATAAACGTAGGCTCCACTTATATGACAGGTTAGGTTCCAGGCTACCGCCATAAAGCAAAATCAACGTAACTGGAACATCCTTTTTTCCACTTTAATGCATATATACTAGACACAAGTTTACACTAAATATTATTAGTAATAGAGCTAGCATTAAAAACAATAAAAGTAAAATACACATATACACACCATTATTTCTTAAAATATTTGTATCTTAATCTAGAGTGAGATGAGTAGTATTTATTTTAAGAAATTCTAATGTGGAAATTTTTATGGTAGCAGCCAGCACCATACAGCCATTCCACCCACACATATCTATGACATTTAAGCATCCAAGTGGTAAAATCAATACAGTTACTCATACTTACTTAAAATATTGAAGTCTTAATGTAGGGTCAGGGTTGAGTAAACGACATAAACAAATAAATGAAGAGAGAGAGAAGCTTTAAAAGCTGATTAGGTACAGCTCTTACTTGGCCAATAAAATTAGAATCCTAACCTGTAATGAGCTTCAATAAAGCAGGGATCCTTAACCTTGTCAAACCTGTGTAAAAAAAAAAAAAAAAAAAAAAAAAAAAAAAGAGAGAGAGAGAAGAGAGAGAGAGAGGAGAGACAGAGAGAGAGAGAGAGAGAGGAATGAGTACATGGGGGAGGAGAGTTATAAACAAACAGGTGTACACGTCTGGTTCTGTACAAGTTACATTGTAATTAAGGTAGAATAATAAAGGGGAACATCCATTCTCATAACACCATTTTAAAGAATGATGTTCTAGTGAAGATGAAATAATGCCTCTTCCGACTTTTTTGGGTTACCTAGGTTCTTTACAATATGCTGTTATGTATGATAACTATTTAACTGTATTGTGTTAACTGAATAAACTCCATACAAAGGGAATATTTCTTTACCCTTATAGCACTTTTCTCTTATGTGATGAGAAAGTGTTATTCTTGCCATCACTTGTATAAGTTGTGGCTACACTCTCATCAGTGGACCCCCGCATAACGAGGCATCACAAAGCGATTTTTTCCGCATACCGATTACTAATCGCAAATTTTTGCCAGCATACCATTAAAAACCCTTACGATTTGTGAGACGGTCAATTGCCCACCACCTCACATGTGACACCGTCCATTTTACCCACCAAAACCTCCGCTGTAACATCCAAGCAACCGGAATTTATCGTATTATTACAGTGTTTTGTGCTGTTCTGCGGAAAATAAGTGACCATGGCCCCAAACTTCTAGTGCAACCTGTGGTAAAAAGGGTAGAATGATGGAAAGTTAAAAGATTTGAAGGTTTGGGGAACCTGAAGTAGGCAGAGTGGAACCATTGAGCATAATTCAAAGATTAAGGAAATGTTTCACATGGTGAGTTGGAACTGAAACTTTATAGATGAAAATCACCTACACAGCTGTTTGCAAGCCGTGCTGGTGACTATTTAATACAATGACTGGTGGCCCAAAATAGACAAATCGTAAAAGGAAGAGTACAGAGCTCTATGGGACAGATTGTGGACAGAGGTCCAGTGACTCTAAGGGTCCATGGCATTAAAGACAGAAGGGAAGTAACCCGAAAAGGATGCTACCTAGTCGTAATGAGGAATTCCCCTTTAAACAGTAAGAAGATAATGCTCTACCCCTCCTCCCTCCCATCAAATCATCACCAGACTCAATAAAAGTAATGTCATTTAATGTGCATGCCTTTTTCAGTTTTGTATTAAATTAAATTTCATGGAAAAAAATTTTTTATAACTTTTGGGCGTCTGCGATTAATTTGATTCCATATTCTTATGGGAAAATTCATTCGCATAACGATTATTCCATAACGATGAGCCCCTGGCACGGATTAAATCGTTACCGGGGGTCCACTGTATTTTTTATCATTCTACTGTGGGTTGCATTTATCATCTTTATGTTATTATCGTGTTATTATTAATTTAAAAAATTATCATAATTTGGATTAATGAAAATGTGGATTAACGTAAATTGACTATTAATGAATTTGGTATTATTATTAATAAATCATTATTAATTGGGTAACTTTTACAGTCACTCGGCTACCAAATCTACATTTTTATTATTTATTTACTGTGGAGTGTATTTATCATCTTTATATGTTATGTATCGTGTTTATTATGTACATAATTTTGAAAAAATATCATAGATGGATTAATGAAAATATGTATATTAATGTAATATATAACATTTAATGAGACTCGGTGATTATTATTATTATTATTCCTAATATGGGGTCTCGAGACATAAGACACTCTTATTTATTTATTTTATTTATTTATTTAGTAATTTGAGCATACATACAGAGTTACAAAAAAATACAGGTAAGAGCAGCATGCCAAAGCCACTTGTATGCATAGCATTACGGGCTGGCTTAAAATTAACTTAAGATTAACTAAGCAATGATGAAATCAGTGATAAAACATTATTGTAAACAGATAACAATAAACGACAAATGAGTATTACAAAGACAGGTCATAGGGTTGCATGCATTGCTGTACATTCAGTAGAATGGAGTATTCTGTTAGGTAGTGTATTTAAAAAATAATAAAGTTAGATTGGGTTTTAGGTTCAACATTTATGTGATATAATTGTGAAAAACATTTAAGATATACAATTTATAAGGTTCAGTTATTCAGTATTTATTTGGTTTTGGGTGAGTAAGTGATCTTTGAGAAGAGACTTGAATTTATAAACAGGTAGTGTTTCTTTTATATTTACAGGTAATGAATTCCAGATTTTAGGGCCTTTTATGTGCATTGAGTTTTTGCATAGTGTGAGATGGACACGAGGAACATCAAAGAGTGATCTGTGCCTTGTGTTATGGTCATGTGTTCTGTTGAGGTTGGCAAGGAGATGTTTGAGGGGAGGGTTAATATCAGAGTTAAGTGTTCTATGTATGTAATAGGTGCAATAATAAGTATGGCTGTTTTGTATGGTGAGTAGGTTGAGTGTTTTGAATATTGGTGGAGTGTGCTGCCTGTAGTGAGAATTTGTTATCATTCTAACTGCAGCCATTTGTTGGGTAATTAGTGGTCTGAGATGGTTAATTGTTGTTGAGCCCCATGCACAAATTCCATAGGTGAGATAGGGGTAAATAGGAGAGTGATATAGGGCCAGGAGGGCTGACTGTGGAGCATAGTACCGCATCTTCGATAGTATGCCTACAGTCCTGGAAATTTTCTTAGAAATTTGTTGTATATGTGTATGAAATTTGAGTCTATTATCAAGGTGGATTCCTAAGAATTTTCTTATTGATTTTAATGTGTACTTGCACCCCAGCACAGTGTGTAAGTTTATTTAGGTACAGGTATACATAAGCATAATTATCAGAGTATACATAAAATATGAAATAACTTAAAAACACTTGAAATTTTGGAGTTTCTAGACATAATGGAGAGACTTAGTGTTCAAGGATCTCATGGAGAATGTAAACAAACTGGGTGGGGCACGGTGACCGTATTAGAAAGTCAGGTGGGGGGAGCCATATAGGAAGTTTTATTCATAATTTGAAATGCCGTAAAGCGAAACGCCGTAAAGTGGGGCTCTACTGTGTATATACAGTGGTCCCTCAATTATCGTCCTTAATCCGTTCCTGGAAGTGGGACTATTATCGAAATGGACAACTTTCGAATCAATTTTCCCCATAAGAAATAATGTAAATGCAGTTAATCCGTTCCTGACACCCAGAAGTATTAAAACAAAAAATTTTTTTACATGAAATATTGATGTACTACATAAACAATACAGTGGCACATGATGAATTAAACATTAACAGAATAAAACTTACCTTTATTGGCGATTCTTCTTTGTGTATGGAAGACTGGAGAAGGAGACAGATTGGATTATTTACTGTTTGGAAGGGGAATCCCCTTCCATCAACACCTCAGGTACCAATTGCTTTTCTGGGGTTACTTCTCTTCTCTCCTTCTTAATGCCACTAGAACCACCTTGAGAGTCACTGGAGTCCTGTCTCGCAAAAAAACTGTCCAGAGAGCTCTGTTTCTGGCGTCTCTTTAAAACTTCCCTAAAATGGGCCAAGACTCTGTCACTGTACAAGTTGCGAGTTATGGCTTGCAACTCCTTCTCTGGGTGATGTTTCTCAATAAATCTTTCCATCCTACCCCACATTTCAAAAATCTCCTTAATTTCTGAAGAAGGCACCTTCTTCCATCTCTCTTCCTCCTCCTCTGCAGCAAGATTCTGAGCTGCGATCTGTTGCTCTTCCTGCTGAAGCTCTTGCAGTTCCTCAGTGGTTAGCTCTTCGTTGTGGTCCTCCACCAACTCTTCCACATCCTCCAAACTCACATACAACCCCATGGAACTCCCCAGTGCAACAATAGAGTTCACAACTGACATAAGCTCATCATGGGCTGCGTCAAACCCTTCAAAATCCCTCTTCTCGACACAATCTGGCCACAATTTTCTCCAAGCAGAGTTCAAAGTCCTGGTAGTCACTCCCTCCCAATCCTTACCTATAAGGCTTACGCAAAGGAGAATACTGAAGTGTTCTTTCCAAAAATCTCGTAGGGTCAAGTGAGTGTCTGAGGTCACATTCAAGCACCTTTCAAACATTTTTAAAGTTTGAAATGACTTGCTGGTTCATGAGCTGGAGGAGAAGAGTGGTATTCGGGGGCAAGAACTTTACTGTGATGAACCCAAACTCCTTCAGAATTAGGTCATCCAAGTTTGGAGGATGAGCAGGTGCATTGTCCATTACTAGGAGGCACTTGAGATCCAATTTCTTTTCCAGGAGGTAATTCTTCACACTAGGGCCAAACACTTCATTGAACCACTCGACAAAATATGTCCCTCGTGACCCATGCCTTACTATTAGATCTCCAAAACACACACAATTTACTCTTCATAACATTGTTTTCTTGAACACTCTGGGGTTTTCAGAATGGTACACTAGTAACGGATTCACTTTGAAATCCCCACTAGCATTAGCACAGAACATTAGCGTCAGCCTGTCTTTCATAGGCTTGTGTCCTGGCAGTGCCTTTTCTTCCTGAGTAATGTAGGTCCTCTTTGGCATTTTCTTCCAAAAGAGGCCTGTTTCATCACAATTGAACACTTGTTCAGGTTTCAGTCCTTCAGCCTCTATGTACTCCTTGAATTCATGCACATATTTTTCAGCTGCTTTCTTGTCAGAACTGGCAGTCTCACCATGCCTTACCACACTGTGTATGCCAGTATGCTTCTTAAATCTCTCAAACCAGCCTTTGCTGGCCTTAAATTCACTCACATCACCACTAGTTGCAGGCAATTTCTTTACCAAATCATCAAGCAACTACCTAGCCTTTTCACAAATAAGCGACTTCATAAGAGTATCTCCTGCTAATTGTTTCTCGTTTATCCACATCAATAATAACTTCTCAACATCTTCGAGTACTGGTGATCTCATTTTTGTCAGCATATTTACTCCCTTTGCAACAACAGCTTCCTTGATTTCCTTTTTCTAGGATATGATGGAAGATATGGTTGTACAGGATTTGTCACACATCCTGGCCAGTTCGCCCACACGTACGCCACTATCATACTGTTCAATGATGTTTTTCTTAAATTCAATCGTATTTCTCACCTTCTTTACCAAAGGCTTGGCACTAGGAGCTTTCTTTGGAGCCATGGTAGCTTATTTAGCACTTGCAAGCACTAAAATCAATGGAATATTATGAAATATTTCGTTGGAGCAAGTGAGGGGACCGTCGCTCACTGGTAAACAATGGCACACTGGCTAGGAAGAGAGGCCGAGGCAGCTCAGTGCGTGAGTACGCGTCCCAGACGAAGGACTACTAGCGAGTTACCGGACCATTTGCGAGCCAATGTTTAGACGAAATAACAGGACTATTTTCGAAATGGATGACTTTCAGGCCGGACGATTATTGAGGGAACACTGTATATACATATATATATATTATATATATATATATATATATATATATATATATATATATATATATATATATATATATATATATATATATATATATTGTCAAAGTGGGAAGTCTGAATGTGCGTGATGTTGTGCAGATGATAAGAAAGAGATGATTGTGGATGTTATGAATGAGAAGAAGCTGGATGTCCTGCTTTAAGTGAAACAAAGCTGAAGGGGGTGGGAGAGTTTCAGTGGAGAGGAATAAATGGGATTAGGTCAGGGTTTCAAACAGAGTTAGAGCTAAAGAAGGAGTAGCAATAATGTTGAAGGATAAGCTATGGCAGGAAAAGAGGGACTATAAATGTATTAATTCAAGGATTATGTGGAGTAAAATAAAGATTCGATGTGAAAAGTGGGTTATAAAAAGCGTGTATGCACCTGGAGAAGAGAGAAGTGTAGAGGAGAGAGAGAGTTTTTGGGAAATGTTGAGTGAATGCGTGGGGAGTTTTGAATCAAGTGTGAGAGTAATGGTGGTTGGGGATTTCAATGCTAAAGTGAGTAAAAATGTTATGGAGGGAGTAGTAGGTAAATTTGGGGTGCCAGGGGTAAATGTAAATGGGGACCCTTTTTAATTGAGCTATGTGTAGAAAGAGATTTGGTAATAAGTAATACATATTTTATGAAAAAGAGGATAAATACGTAAATATACAAGGTATGATGTAGCACGTAATGAAAGTAGTTTATTAGATTATGTATTGGTGGATAAAAGGTTGATGGGTAGGCTCCAGGATGTACATGTTTATAGAGGGGCAACTGATATATCGATCATTATTTAGTTGTAGCTACAGTTAGAGTAAGAGGGTAGATGGGAAAAAGAGGAAGGTGGCAACAACAAGTAAGAGGGAGGTGAAAGTGTATAAACTAAGGGAGGAGGAAGTTCGGGTGAGATATAAGCGACTATTGGCAGAAAGGTAGGCTAGTGCAAAGATGAGTAGTGGGGGGGTTTGAAGAGGTTTGGGAATAGTTTTAAAAATGCAGTATTAGAATGTGGGGCAGAAGTTTGTGGTTATAGGAGGGTGGGGGCAGGAGGAAAGAGGAGTGATTGGTAGAATGATGAAGTAAAGGGTGTGATAAAAGAGAAAAAGGTAGCTTATGAGAGGTTTTTACAAAGCAGAAGTGTTATAAGAAGAGCAGAGTATATGGAGAGAAAAAGAAAGGTAAAGAGAGTGGTGAGAGAGTGCAAAAGGAGAGCAGATGATAGAGTGGGAGAGGCACTGTCAAGAAATTTTAATGAAAATAAGAAAAAATTTTGGAGTGAGTTAAACAAGTTAAGAAAGCCTAGGGAGAGTATGGATTTGTCAGTTAAAAACACAGTAGGGGAGTAGTAGATGGGGAGATGGAGGTATTAGGTAGATGGCGAGAATATTTTGAGGAACTTTTAAATGTTAAGGAAGAAACAGAGGCAGTAATTTCATGCACTGGTCAGGGAGGTATACCATCTTTTAGGAGTAAAGAAGAGCAGAATGTAAGTGTGGGGGAGGTACGTGAGGCATTACGTAAAATGAAAGGGGGTAAAGCAGCTGGAACTGATGGGATCATGACAGAAATGTTAAAAGCAGGGGGGTATATAGTGTTGGAGTGGTTGGTACTTTTGTTTAATAAATGTACGAAAGAGGGGAAGGTACCTAGGGATTGGCGGAGAGCATGTATAGTCTCTTTATATAAAGGGAAAGGGGACAAAAGAGACTGTAAAAATTATAGAGGAATAAGTTTACTGAGTATACCAGGAAAAGTGTACGGTAGGGTCATAATTGAAAGAATTAGAGGTAAGACAGAATGTAGGATTGCGGATGAGCAAGGAGGTTTTAGAGTGGGTAGGGGATGTGTAGATCAAGTGTTTACATTGAAGCATATATGTGAACAGTATTTAGATAAAGGTAGGGAAGTTTTTAAAAGGCATGTGATAGAGTGGATAGAGGAGCAATGTGGCAGATGTTGCAAGTATATGGAATAGGTGGTAAGTTATTAAATGCTGTAAAGAGTTTTTGAGGATAGTGAGGCTCAGGTTAAGGTGTGTAGAAGAGAGGGAGACTACTTCCCGATAAAAGTAGGTCTTAGACAGGGATGTGTAATGTCACCATGGTTGTTTAATATATTTATAGATGGGGTTGTAAAGGAAGTAAATGCTAGGGTGTTCGGGAGAGGGGTGGGATTAAATTTTGGGGAATCAAATTCAAAATGGGAATTGACACAGTTACTTTTTGCTGATGATACTGTGCTTATGGGAGACTCTAAAGAAAAATTGCAAAGGTTAGTGGATGAGTTTGGGAATGTGTGTAAAGGTAGAAAGTTGAAAGTGAACATAGAAAAGAGTAAGGTGATGAGGGTGTCAAATGATTTAGATAAAGAAAAATTGGATATCAAACTGGGGAGGAGGAGTATGGAAGAAGTGAATGTTTTCAGATACTTGGGAGTTGACTTTGTCGGCGGATGGATTTATGAAGGATGAGGTTAATCATAGAATTGAGGGAGGGAAAAAAAAAGGTGAGGGGTTTGCGTTGAGGTATATGTGGAGTAAAAAAAACGTTATCTATGGAGGCAAAGAAGGGAATGTATGAAGTATAGTAGTCCCAAAAACACTCTCTTATATGGGTTGGGGAGCTTGGGGGGTTTAAATGCAGCAGCGGGGAGATGGTTGGAGGCAGTGGAGATGTCCTTTTTTAAGGGCAATGGTGTGGTGTAAATATTATGCAGAAAATTCGGAGTGTGGAAATTAGGAAAAGGTGTGGAGTTAATAAAAGTATTAGTCAGAGTGCAGAAGAGGGGTTGTTGAGGTGGTTTGGTCATTTAGAGAGAATGGATCAAAGTAGAATGACATGGAAAGCATATAAATTATAGGGGAAGGGAAAGGCGGGGTAGGGGTCGTCCTCGAAAGGGTTGGAGAGAGGGGGGAAAAGGAGGTTTTGTGGGCAAAGGGGCTTGGACTTCCAGCAAGCTGCTTTTGAGCGTGTTAGATAGGAGTGAAATGGAGACGAATGGTACTTGGGACCTGATGATCTGTTGGAGTGTGAGCAGGGTAATATTTAGTGAAGGGATTCAGGGAAACCTGTTTTTTCATATAGTCGGACTTGAGTCCTGGAAATGGGAAGCACAATGCCTGCACTTTAAAGGAGGGGTTTGTGATATTGGCAGTTTGGAGGGATATGTTGTGTATCTTTATATGTATATGCTTCTAAACTGTTGTATTCTGAGCACCTCTGCAAAAACTGTGATAATGTGCGAGTGTGGTGAAAGTGTTGAACGATGATGAAAGTATTTTTTGGGGGGATTTTCTTTCTTTTTTGGGTCACCCTGCCTCGGTGGGAGACGGCTGACTTGTTGAGAAAAAAAAAAAAAAAAAAAAATATAGTGGAACCTCAAATATCGAACTTTCTTCAGTCCAGAAGGCTGTTCGAGTGCCTTTACCGAATGAATTTATTCCCATCAGGAATAATGTAAATTAGACTAGTCCATTTCAGATCCTCAAAATACACTTATAAAAGCACTTACAAAAATACACTTACATAATTGGTTGTGTTGGGAGCAGTTCGATTTTTGAGGTTCCACTGTACGTATATATATATAATATATATTATATATATATATATATATATATATATATATATATATATATATTATATATATATATATTACATATATAAATATACAGTGGACCCCACCTTACGATGGCATCACGTTATGTTAAATCCACCATACAATACATTTTAACGCAAAAATTTTGCCTTGCCTCACGCTAAAAAACTCACCTCACGTGATTTGTCCGAGATGCGTCCTAAGTGTGGTCTGAGCGCGCCTCAGCTGCCCCGTGGGTGCCAGTGTTTACAAGCCAGCCAGTGCGGTCGCATCCACGCATACAATCGGAACATTTCATATTATAACAGCGTTTTTAGTGATTGTACCTGCAAAATAAGTCACCATGGGCCCTAAGAAAGCTTCTAGTGCCAACCGTGCGGTAAAAAAGGTGAAAATTACTATGGAAATGAAGAAAAAGATAATTGCTAAGTACGAAAGTGGAGTGCGTGTCTCGGAGCTGGCCAGGTTGTATACCAAACCTCAATCAACCATTGCTACTATCGTGGCCAACAAAACGGCAATCAAAGAAGCTGTTCTTGCAAAAGGTGCAACTTTGTTTTCAGATAAGAGATCGCAAGTACTCGAATATGTTGAGAGACTGTTATTGGTGTGGATAAACGAAAAACAGATATCAGGAGATAGCATCTCTCAAGCGATCATATGTGAAAAGGCTAGGAAGTTGCATGAGGATTTAATTAGAAAAATGCCTACAACTAGTGGTGATGTGAGTGAATTTAAGGCCAGCAAAGGTTGGTTTGAGAGATTTAAGAATCGTAGTGGCATACATAGTGTGATAAGGCATGGTGAGGCTGCCAGTTCGGGCCACAAAGCGGCTGAAAAATATGTGAAGGAATTCAAGGAGTACATAGACAGTGAATGACTGAAATCTGAACAAGTGTTTGGGACGAAACAGGCCTGTTTTGGAAGAAAATGCCAAACAGGACCTACATTACTCAGGAGGAAAAGGCACTCCCAGGACATAAGCCTATGAAAGACAGGCTTACTCTCTTGATGTGTGCTAATGCTAGTGGTGATTTCAAAGCGAAGCCTTTATTGGTGTATCACTCTCCCAGAGTGTTCAGGAGAAACAATGTCCTCAAGATTAATTTGTGTGTGCTGTGCAGGGCAAACACTAAGGCATGGGTCGCTAGGGACTTTTTCTATGACTGGTTACACCATGCATTTGCCCCCACTGTGAAAAATTACCTCCTGGAAAATAAATTGGACCTTAAGTGCCTCCTGGTATTAGACAATGCCCCTGGTCATCCTTCAGACTTGGGAGAGCAACTTTCTGCGGAAATGAGCTTCATTAAGGTCAAGTTTTTGCCTCCTAATACCACTCCTCTCCTGCAGCCCAAGGACCAGCAGGTCATTTCAAACTTCAAAAAATCTCTACACAAAAGCTATGTTTCAAAAGTGTTTTGTAGTGACCTCAGAAACTCGATTGACTCTAAGAGAGTTTTGGAAAGATCACTTTAGTATCCTCAGTTGTGTAAACCTTATAGGTAAGGCTTGGGAGGGAGTGACTAAGAGGACCTTGAACTCTGCTTGGAAGAAACTGTGGCCAGAATGTGTAGACAAAAGGGATTTTGAAGGATTTGAGGCTAACCCTGAGAAGCGTATGCCAGTTGTGGAATCAATTGTGGCATTGGGGAAGTCCTTGGGGTTGGAGGTTAGTGGGGAGGATGTGGAAGAGTTGGTGGAGGAGGACAATGAAGAACTAACCACTGATGAGCTGCAAGATGATCTTCAACAGCAAGAGGCCAGACCTGAGGAAACTGCTTCAGATGAGGGGAGAGAGAAATTGAAAAAGTTGCCTACTTCAAAGATTAAGGAAATGTGTGCAAAGTGGCTTGAAGTGCAAGCCTTTATGGATGAAAATCACCCTCACACAGCTATTGCAAGCCGTGCTGGTGACTATTACAATTACAATGCTGTGAACCACTTTAGACAAATCATACAGGAATAGGAGGTACAGGCCTCTATGGACAGATATGTTGAGCGACAGAGGTCCAGTGACTCTCAAGCTGGTCCTAGTGGCATTAAAAGAAGAGAAGTAACCCTGGAAAAGGACGTGCTACCGCAAGTCCTAATGGAAGGGGATTCCCCTTCTAAACATTAACAACTTCCACACTCTCCCCTCCTCCCATCCCATCAATCATCACCAGATCTTCAATAAAGTTAAGTGTCAGTTTGTGTGTATTAAAATTAATATTTCATGTGGTAAAAAATTTTTTTTTTCATACATTGGGGTGTCAGGAACGGATTAATTTGATTTCCATTATTTCTTAAGGGGAAAATTAATTCACCTTACGATAATTTCAGCATACGATGAGCCTTTAGGAACGGATTAATATCGAAAGATGGGGGTCCACTGTATATAATATATATATATATATACTATATATATAAAATATATATATTATATATATATATATATATATATATATATATATATATATATATAAATACA